>OU975427.1:609876-1219752 GCA_918857605.2 Philereme vetulata | reverse complement strand
ATGTTTTTCGCGGCTCGCGACGCTCTCCGCTAGCCTTGCTTCGGTTTCGTGCTGTTTAGCGTTCAAAGCACTATGTTTTTCGCGGCTCGCGACGCTGGCCGCTAGTCTTCCTTCGGTTTCGTTCTCTAGTTAGCGTTCAAAGCACTATGCTTTTCGCGGCTCGCGACGCTCGCCGCTAGCCTTCCTTCGGTTTCGCGCTCAAGTTAGCGTTCAAAGCACTATGGTTTTTGCGGCTCGCGACTCTGGCCACTAGTCTTGCTTCGGTTTCGTGCTCTAGTTAGCGTTCAAAGGACTATGTTTTTCGCGGCTCGCGACGCTGGCCGCTAGTCTTGCTTCGGTTTCGTGCTCTAGTTAGCGTTCAAAGCACTATGGTTTTCGCGGCTCGCGACTCTGGCCGCTAGTCTTGCTTCGGTTTCGTGCTCTAGTTAGCGTTCAAAGCACTATGGTTTTTGCGGCTCGCGACTCTGGCCGCTAGTCTTGCTTCGGTTTCGTGCTCTAGTTAGCGTTCAAAGCACTATGGTTTTCGCGGCTCGCGACTCTGGCCGCTAGTCTTGCTTCGGTTGCGTGCTCTAGTTAGCGTTCAAAGCACTATGGTTTTCGCGGCTCGCGACTCTGGCCGCTAGTCTTGCTTCGGTTTCGTGCTCTAGTTAGCGTTCAAAGCACTATGGTTTTTGCGGCTCGCGACTCTGGCCGCTAGTCTTGCTTCGGTTTCGTGCTCTGGTTAGCGTTCAAAGCACTATGTTTTTCGCGGCTCACGACGCTCGCCGCTAGTCTTGCTTCGGTTTCGTGCTCTAGGTAGCTATGAAAACACATTTTTTCCCCGGCTTGCTCCGCTCGCCGCTAGTCTTACTTCGGTTTCGTGCTCTAGGTAGCTATCAAAACACATTTTTTACCTGGCTTGCGCAGCTCGCCGCTAGTCTTACTTCGGATTCGTGAGCCCTACCTGTAACCACCACTGCTCTACCTTAAATTCACCTGGACCATCGACAGGGCTCGTATTTAAATGTCAAAAGTGCGGTCGTGTCTGCTGCTCCAAAATAGGCCTCTTTACTTTAGCCATGAAAGAAAGTGACTAAACTATCCAATCTGGCGCTTACTTATATCATCTTCTATACCTAGATGTAAAGGCCCATGATGATGATTATGTAATAATTATTAGATACTGACTGATATTTTAAAATAAGTCACTTTGAATATAAAATTAAATTACCTATTATCATTACCGTACGTTATTATTTACGTATGAGCTACCTGCATAAAATAGTTTTCACAGCACCTGCTCGACAATGTCAAATTATATGTCATGCAAATCTCACCGCGAAAGCAGGTGATTAAATCCCTACGCCTGAGCCGGGAGTAAAGTTGTACTGAATTTAATTATGCCCGCGAGTAGGGTTACCAGATGAAAAAATTAAATGTCCAGAGAAAAGACCTGATTGTCATTGAAAAATCCTAAGATTTTTACAGTTTGAGAATTTTCTCTCAAACGTACTTTTAACAATTTAAAAAAGTCGTAATGTTATCGTTTTTATAACACTGCGGATCACGCTCACGCGTTGCACATCAAAGCGGGAGGAGGGGGGGGGGGGGGGGGGGAGGGGGGGGGGGGGCTAGCGGTTGATTATGTACCTGTATTGATTTTAATTGTGCAATTATTAACCAAAGCAAGATTATTTTTAGTTTGTTTAACTTATTATTATAGATATCTTTAAAATTTAAGCTGTATTTTATTGAAAATTCTTAAAAATCCTGTGATATGGTAACCCTACCCGCGAGGGCATAATATATAGTTTGACCGAAACCGCTGTACCGCGCCTGAGGTATGCGCGCGGCGAGACGGGGGAAGTATCGGCCGCTCCGATCCATCGTCGTCGTAGTAGATTTGATAATAATATTGATCCATTAATCATAAATTTGCAGAACGACTCTGATTCAAGTTCCGATAGCGAAACGGAAGATGAAGTTGAAGCAGAATCTATGTCCGAATATCTGTAGACAATTCAGTTACTTATAAAAATATAAACATAATCGTTATATAATATAAACATATCGTTTACGATATCGTAAGTCCTTCCGACAATATCGATCTCATGTGTACCTACGCTTGCTCTTTTTTCCTCGGCCCCCCACCTCGCCGCACTTTCCTAAGGAGCGGTACAGCGGTTTCGGCCGAACATAGAATGCGGTGTGCAAAATGTTAGCCTGAAATACGTCTCTGACTAATGTCAGAGAAGCAAATGGCGAAACAAACGATAAAAAAGCGGCCAAGTGCGAGTCGGACTCGCCCATGAAGGATTCCGTAGCAGCAAGTAACTAATATAAAAGTTCTTGTAGTTCGTTGTAACTTTTTTTTATATTTGAGCTGATTGAATGAAAGGTAAATTGCGGTTTACGATTTATGACATATTAAAAAAAACTACTTACTAGATCTCGTTCAAACCAATTTTCGGTGGAAGTTTGCATGGTAATGTACATCATATATTTATTTTAGTTTTATCATTCTCTTATTTTAGAAGTTCCAGGGGGGGGGGGGGGGGGCACATTTTTCCACTTTGGAAGTGTCTCTCGCGCAAACTAGTCGGTTTAGATAAAAAATATATTAAAAACCTCAATATCATTTTTGAAGACCTATGCATAGATACCCCGTATCCAACACGTAAGGGTTGGATTTTTTTTTTTTAATTTCATTTCTAAGTACGGGGAACCCCCAAAATGTACTGTTTTTTTTTCTATTTTTGTGCGATTCTAATCTTAATGCGGTTCACAGAATACATCTACTTCCAAGTTTCAACAGTATAGTTCTTATAGTTTCGGAAAAAAAGTGGCTGTGACATACGGCCGGACAGACAAACAGACAGACATGACGAATCCATAAGGGTTCCGTTTTTGCCATTTGGCTACGGAACCCTAAAAACATTCTTAATAAATAATTAATATTGTTATACTTCGCTCTGCCTTCATATTTATGATTAGTATCACCGGGTCCGATGACACGAAAATCATGCCAACGGGCCCGGTAAGCAGCTCACCGGGCCTGTTGGCATGAATCTTTAAATCCGGCCCGGTACCGGGGCAGAGCCACCAGATGGGACTAATCCTTTTTTGTGTACCAGTATTTTTGTAATTACATATTTTATTGTTTAGTGTTATATTGTACAGAATATGGACTATATACCTGCCTTAAATTTAATTGAACTTTAAATTTTTTCAACACTACGCAAAGGTTAACTGGAAGAGAATGCTTGCTAGCATTAAGTTCGCCTATGTACAGATTTATGTATTTTTGTGCATTAAAGAATCTCAAACTCGTAGACCGAATTCCAAACGTCGAGATCCGTAGAAGAACGAAGGTTCATGATGTTGAGAATCGAGTTATGGCGCTCAAATGGTCTTGGGCGGTTAACTTGGCAAGACGTGGTGATGACAGGTGGAGCAGGGTAGCAACTGAATGGTGGCCGAGGAATGGCTGTAGAAGGGTTGGACGTCCGGCAGCGAGATGGGTGGACGACATCGTTAGAGTCGTCATCAATGGGTGAGACTAGCGCAGGATCGTGGCGGATGGCACAAACTTGGGGAGGCCTATACCCAGCAGTGGGTGAAGTCGGGCTGTGGATGATGATGATGATGAAAGAATTTTCAATCAATCAAACAAACTTTAAAATGGAGTAGGTATAGGTACTTACCATAGCCCTAATATTTCTGATTGTAAGATGGTGCGCGATCGAAGTGGCGAGATGCGACCCCCACGAACCCCGCCGTATGGACCTCAGTTGTAACAGTCTCCGGTACCCCACGCGGGGGGCCTACGCCACCCCTTACGCACGGATGCTGCCGGCAGATTTCAAGGATGGTGAGAGCCCTCTAGCTAGACCCTAGATCCTTAGGAGAAATGAATTTAATCAATTCTTACTAATAATATACGTAAGTACGTTAGAAAGTAACTCTTTCTCTGTCTGTCACGTTTTACGAATTAACGGCTGAACCGATTTCAATTAAATTTGTTTTAAAAGTATGACTTACTTTAATATTATCTCAGACAAAGTTTTACAAGTACCTATTATGTCAAGGGTCAATGATTTATTTCTTAGTGAATGGGCGTTCTACTGTCCTAGACGTTCGCGCTCGCGCGCGTCGCTGATCGAGTGAGCATTATGTTGAAAATAAATAGCCTTGGCAATAATCGAAAACTGTGAAATTGCTCGCTGTTCTGTTAAGGGGTCGTCCTTTAATAATGTGAGGTTCGAACAGGGGTGGGGGTGTTTAGAATAGCATCAGGATTGATCACAATAGTGTTGCGACAATCACGTGTATATTTTCCGTTCACTGACTAGTGGAACTTAGAACCAGGCACTGTCTGTGTAACTGTGTATGTATACCTATCTACTGTTAATTCATCCTTGTCCCCCAGGCAAGCCCCGACTGGCAGCATCAGGGCGGCCACTCCCTCCTCCGAGACCCCTTCGCGTCTCCCTCCTGTCAGACGGGCGCGTCGCCAGCAAGGACTACACGCAGATGGTGGTCAATTACGCGGTCTTCGTCACAGGTTTGTAAGAAACGTGTAGCGACATATAACGCAAGAGTCAAAACCCAAAAGAATTACTTCGACATCAACTTGGTCATCAATCCTACTTACGTCAGTAAAATGGCATTTCAACTTGATCCCACCATCTCCATTCTACCATCGGACAACCAGACGCTCTGCGGTCCGCCACCGCTATATTTTATTTTATTTATTTCGGAACAACAAACAGTTACACTATAAAGGTTAGGTAAGATACAGTATTCATGTGATAGAAGTATTAATAATGTAACCCACTACGTTATTCACATATTGGTAAGACAGACTGTCTTGTAATGTAAATGTAATGAAAAGTAGATGCAACTAGAGGGCCTGAAGGGCCTTTTAACTATTTAAATCAAAACTATAATTATATAAGCAAATTAAAAGTATACAAAGTAAATATAGGAAAACGAAAAAGTTAAAGGAAAAGCACAGAACGGAATTACGCTAAGACAGAAGCGAATGAAGGTCGTGTTTTGAAAGTATTATAGACACTAAGTTCTTAAATTGATAAGTTGAGCATGCAAATATGTCTACAGCCTCGAATGACGTATTGTAAGACTCAACCATACGTCGGATGGGCGCGCGTAGTCTCGAGTTAGTGCGGCAGGTGCCAGTTGCAAACAGGGAACGAGAGCGAACTGCTCTTAGATTGCACGTTCTGGGAACTACATAACACAGCTTTTTCACTAGTTCAATGCAGTCATAGTTGTTATGAATGATGTTGTACAGGGTAACGGCCTCGAGATATTTACGTCTAGATTCCAATGTTAATAGATTTTATTTAGAAAGCATTTCGGAATAAGATAAGTATGTGCGGTAGCACTTGTAGGTAACTGTACGCAGGTACTTACGTTGAACCCTCTCAATAGCCTCTTTGTATTTGTTGTAAAAAGGGTTCCAGATGGGGACAGCAAATTCTACTTGTGAGCGAACCAACGTTTTATATAGATAGAGGTAAGTAGACGCTCGCTTAAATTCGGTCGACGGACGACCTTATAATAAAGCCGAACATTTGAAAAGCCTTGTTAACAATATTCTCTACATGCTGATTTAAACAAAGGTGACTATCAAGTGTGATACCTAGGTCACGCAATGAAGTGACTTTATTAAGAAATGCATTGCATAAACGGTAATTGAATGATAAAATGTTCATATTTTTAGTAAAGCTGATATAATTACATTTTGAAAGACTAAGTTGCAGTTTGTTCTTCGTACAATATGAGGTAAGCCGGTTTAGATCTTCTTGAAACAATAAGCAGTCATTAAAATTCCGAATTGATTTATAGGCCTTAAGGTCGTCCGCGTATAAAAGAAAGTTGGAGTTAAGGAAACATTGATTGATATCATTTATGAACAGGATGAAGAGGAGAGGGCCTAGAATGGAACCTTGACGAACTCCGGAGGTTACGAGAATGTTACTGGATTGATGGCCTTTAATAACGACTTTTTGAGTTCTATTGGTGATATATGATGAGAACCGGCGCAATAAGTTGCCAAGAATACCATTGAACGCAATTTTGTAGAGCAAAATTTCATGGTCCACCTTGTCAAATGCCTTCTTGAAGTCAGTGTAAACAGCATCTACTTGCACACGGTTGTCAAACGTTTCAAATAAGGTATTCAAAAATAACATTAAGTTAGATGAAGTAGATCTTCGTTTAACAAAGCCATGCTGCTCTTGTATAATGCTGTTATGAAGAACAGGATAGATTTCATTGTGCACTAGTCGTTCAAAAAGCTTTGACAAAGCGGACAAGATTGATATAGGACGATAAAGCTCTACGTCGTGTTTGGACCCACCCTTATGCACAGGGCTAATGTAGAAATATGGTAGAAATACCTCCCATTCGCACAAAGCGGTTCTCTTCGACCTTTATTATGCGCACCGCCAAAGAGTGGAACGCCTTGCCAGAGTCTGTGTTTCCAGATAGCTACAACCTGGGTATCTTTAAGTCGCGAGTGAATGTTTCTTCATAGGCAAGCGTGATCCATCGTAAGCTGCATCATCATATTTATAATTTAGAAAAAACCTTTATACTTCCAGGGGACATAACCTCTGTCCACGACACAGTTAACTACGTAGCCGTAACCCTCGACTGCTGTCAGCCAGGTAGGGTCAGCGATCCACGGTGTGCGGCAATCAGCGTGCCGGCCAATGACCTCCACCTGCGCAGGAGTGGAATACGATGCCTGAATCTGACCACTCCTATCACTTACCAGGATCTTGGATGTGTCGGTACTGATGTACCGCCGGAAAGGGTAAGTGACATCGCTTTTAACAGACGAAAAACAGAAGGTTATACAAGGGCTGTAAGCGATCTGCGAACGAGAACGCTTATCGAGGGTGTTTTTGATCGCTTACACCCGGGTATAACACCTAATTATTCTTATCAAATGCGAGGAAATGAAAAAAGTCTTTTAAAACAGTATGTAGTTAAAAAGACAATTTATGTTTCCGGTGTCTAATGTTTTGTTTCACTATTATGCCTCTTTCATTTAATAAAAATAAGCCTCGGACTATATCGCATCCGGGCTTGTCAGGGACCGTTTTTTAACGGCCCCTGACCAATCCGTTGCATAACCAAACATTTGAATTTGTCCTGCATCGACTACACAAAATATGAGGTCAACCGACTCCGATTTTTAGCGGGAAGCATCCGGGACATGCTCCGGATTCGCAGGATCGGGGAGACCCGGATGGAGATACTATTTAATTGTGTGTGTCAAGATTGCGGCGCCAATTTTGGAAAATTCCTTTCACGCGCATTGAGTACCCATTTTTACACGTTGCTATGCTCGAAATATCAGGCGTTTGGACTATTTATTTTTAGAAATGGTTATATTTTCATAAAAACTATACGGAATTTTGAATAGGTTTCGTTGAATTCTGGTACCGATTGGTACAAAAAATCTTGGTGTAGTCACTATACTGCTATCTGTTGTAATTTCCGAGTAACAGAGCGTGGCGCCGTCATCTTGATGGTGGACTTGGCAGCGCCACTAACTAAGATTTTGAATATTTTCTAATCCCCTGAGGTACCAAATGTTTTACTACAGGTAACAAAAGGTACGAAATGGGAAGAAAATGCGGGTGAAAAGAATTTTCCAATAAAGAAGATAGCGTCGTCATCTTGTCGCACACAACTTTTCTAGGGCTGCTGTCGTGATAGCCTGGCAGATATCATTATATTTTTTAGATCAACACGGCGGCTCCGATGTTGGATCTATCTGGGGTGTATGGGCACGAGGCCGCAGGGGCCGCTAGGGGACGCCTCTGGGAGGGAGGAATGCTTCGGACTGAGGTAAGCAACTAAAGTCAATGGGGGCTTTATACGGCCATGTTCTTATAACTGCTAACAGATGGTGTTGCTCTGTCATACGATGATTCAAATTCGAAATCAAAATCAAAAAGGTTTTATTTGTTATAAACCAATTTTTACAAATCTGGTTCTGAAGCCCTGGCTCCTGAACTAGCGTGAGCTGTATGTCAGGAGTCAGTTTCTTCCCACATCAAATTATCAAAGGAAAGTGATTTGTCAATAACAATGAGGGCTTTACAAATAATATTATAAAAAAACGACACTCGTTATTCTTAAGACCACACGACTGAAGTAAAACTACTTTATCTTCATCTATATGTATGTATATATTAAATGTTTATATATATTTGCAGTTTGTATAATTTTGGGCTAATTTGGGATATTTTATTTTTTCATTTATTTATATTGGAACAACAAACAGTTACACTATAAAGGTTAGGTAAGATACAGTATTCATGTGATAGAAGTATTAATGATGTAACCCACTACGTTATTCACATATTGGTAAGACAGACTCTGTCTTGTAATGTAAATGTAATGAAAAGTAGATGCAACTAGAGGGCCAGAAGGGCCTTTTAACTATTTAAATCAAAACTATAATTATATTAGTAAATTAAAAGTATACGAAGTAAATATAGGAAAACGAAAAAGTTATTGGAAAAGCACAGAACGGAATTACGCTAAGACAGAAGCGAATGAAGGTCGTGTTTTGAAAGTATTATAGACACTAAGTTCTTACATTGATAAGTTGAGCATGCAAATATGTCTACAGCCTCGAATGACTTATATGAGGAGGGATATGAGATATGCGACAAATCAACTGGTTATAAGAGAAAGAGAGTAGGAAAATGTGTGCTTGCACCGCTCTCTCTTGCCCCTACAGTAATATACGAAACGCAACTCTCTCTGTTTCTATCTTCACTAACTTACCCTCTGAACTTCCGTTCGCACTTTTCGTAACGCATTCACCAACTTACTCCCCAATTCAAGCGTGCGTAAAGAAGTTTTACTTCAACAAACTAGTTCTAACTAGCGTAACAGATGGCGCTGTCTGGAGATAAGCCGCCAAAACATATGGTTTACATACCAAAATTTCAAAGACACAATATGAAAAGTCTAAAATAATCTTACTTCATCAGTTATACATACATAGATGTTTTTGTTATTTCAAATTCCTCGGAAAATGTTAACACGGCAATTGATTGACATTGACAACTCACTTTCCTTTGTTAATCAGCGTATGACAGAGCAACGCCATCATTCTGTTAGCAGAAAAAACATGGCCGCGAAAACCACTCGTTGATTACCCCTGTAGGCAGTGGGGGATTTACCAGCAGGCTGAGTAGGCTTAAGCCTAGGGCGGCAGATTTTAGGGGCGGTAAAGTTAGGCACCGATTTTTTTTTAATTTCTGTGAGACTGATATCTGATGTTTTGCAGAAGGGTCTACAAGCCATTTTTCCGATGACTTTTCCCTCTTCCCTTTCATTGTATATTCAAGCAACGGTACCACAAAGTTCTATATTCTATGGTAAAATACCCAGTTCGCGGCCCCTCAACCATTAGCATTACCCCGCCTTATCGTACATTATTGATAAGCTCATAAATACTACATATAGGTACCCAAAAACGATTTCTTCTTCAATTTCAATCAAATTGTTGGATTGAAGGGCGGTAAAAAGTTACCAGCCTATACTTGGGAAATGTGTAAATCCACCACTGCCTGTAGGCCAAGATCCCACGACGATCCAGACCTTCGTTATTATATAAAACTTATGCATCTCTGTGTACATTTGCCCCTAATAGATAAAAACTACCCCCGACTACGAAGTTTGGAACACGGTTGTTTAGAGAGCTATGAGGTAGCAAAAGTGTATAAAATTGCTTCTACTTTCGTTAAGGTACATCTACCTAAATCCTTTTACTGATGGTAGAGCTTTTGTGAACGGGCTCGAGGAAGTGAACACCACCGCCTTACTTTTATCTGCCGCCAAATAGCAGTACTTGTGCTGCTGTGTTCCGGTTAGATGGTAATGGTATGTTCCTGTAACTACTGGCACATAGGCATAACAGCTAAGTCATATAGTATGACAACGTATCCACATAGAGATCAAGACAACATAATACCTTGTTTTGAATTCTATGTGGATATCCTTGGGCTGCAGTAGCCACTTAACATCTGGTGGACTGCATGCTCGTTTGCCATAAAAGTAGTATAAAAATGACCCTAAAGATCAGTTTTTATATATTTTTTTTATATTCCACAAGGCCGCCTGAAAAGTCGTGCAGCATTCCACGCAGGCCACCAGCGACGACCCATCTGTTGCTAGAAGCGCACTGTGGATAGATAGAAACCCCTCACCACCGGACTTCATTCCCCCTCAAGAACAGCTTCCACCAGGGCACGACCTGCCGTGGCCAGTGTGGAAGTCCTTAAATAGGCTTCGCACACAGGTCGGTCGCTGCAGAGTCAATATGTGCAAATGTGGGTTCAGGGATCCCAGCCTAATGTGCTGCTAATGTGACCCCTTGTGCCCGAACACCTGCACAATGGAAGACCAACTAATTGGAAATGGCTTCTCCTGACGCCATCAATGTAGCCAAGTACCTATCTAACAGAATATAAGTAGAACTATTGACACGCTAAGAAGAAGAAGTTTTTATATATTTGATCGAGCGAAGCGAGATCTTCAAATGAACTTGGGCAAATCGGCGTTGTATGTTTGTTTGTCTGAGGATAACTTTCGAAGCGTTTATCCGATCATCGTGAAATTTGATACGTAGTGTAGGTAGCGATGGCACAATTTTGGTGTGACTAAATGAGTTGAAAATGTGGAGGGGTTGTTGAGATATTGGGGTTCAAATGGGGTAAAAAAATGAAAATGAGACTATTAAGTTGGATGCCAAAGGTCTTCATTAGTACATTTCGACTCCGTTTTTATTTTTAGTAAAGTTCTTGTACCTAGTTTTTAAGTTATTAGCCATAATAAAAACTGAACTTTGACGAAATTCACAGGGTACACCAGTGACCCCACACAGCACTGTGGGGTCGCTGGTGTACCCTGTGAATTTGATATGCGGTATAACACAAATATAGGCAAAAGTCTAAATTCCAGAATAACTGTAATTTGTACCCCAAAAAACCACTTACATGAACTCCCGTTACCTGTAATTTGAATGAAACTGTAGGTCAAGTTGTTTGGTATGCATTTCGCGGCACTATTTTGATAGTCAAAGATAACATATTTTTATCGGAGACTTGCGAGATCTCAGTTCGGGGCGAACCACTACTTTTATTGGAATGATATTAAAAATCACGTCGTCCATTGTCAGACACATAGTAGGTACTTAGGTACCTACAGTTGCAACCCCCTGTCCGACACCCTGATCGTCGCGGGCTCTTGCATTATAACTTCCTTAGAACTTACATGTAGTGAGACAATTTTATTGACAGATGCTGAATGGGCAGGAGTGGCCTCCGAGCGGTTCTCCTCTCTGCGTCAACAACGAACCACCCAACGAAACCCGATGCCACGACATACGTGAGTTCTTTCATACCTATCATCATTTATCTTTTTAATAAAACAAATTAAAAAAAAAAATTCATTTATAGAAAACACAGGAATCTGGTGGCCTAATTCCATAAAATAGTTAAAAACTAATAAGGTTGGTTGGTAGGCAATCTTATTGCCAATACAATATTTTTTTGATGTGAAACATCTAATTTGTGCGCTTTGGGGGTAAGATTGCGTCTCGCTAGAGGTAGGAAATCATCGCTATAGAAATACGATCAAAGAACGAATTATACTAGAAAAAACATAGCTTGATCTCTGGGACAGCTGTCAGTAAAATCGCGCCTATGAAGTTCTGAATTTAACAGTACGGACAAACGTACCAGTCAATGTCATACTTTATGGGCATGCTGAGCTAATTAGTGATGAGCGATGAATCATCGTGACCACAGACTATAAACTATCGATATTTTGTATAAAACTTAATTCAAAATTAATTTATCATTTTATTTTGAACATTATTGAATATTTAAAAAAAATAACAATATTTACAATAGTGAGTAAATAAAATCTAAATTCTAACCTACTCGTAACATTCCTTCCGTCAACCTTGGGGTTCGAGAGAAGTTTGGCCGCGGCGTGTCTTCTTCCGCAAGATGACGCCAACGCGCCGCCATCTTGTTTGCCATGACTCATTCTCCTCAGTACGAGTGCTAACGCCTTGTATACGCCACGTGTTTTCCGTTCTCATCACTCTATTGCTGGTTATATAGTTTGCTTTACGCACAGCACTAATTACGGTTGGTGGAACACGATCAGTGCTGCCAGTACATATTTTACAATTAAATTATTCTGCCAAGTTTCTGAAATTATACAAAATTGACTATCAGGATATATTGATTAATAATAATAAATAACAATGTCGAAATTTCTAAGTTCGTGTGGTGGTTTCTCACTCACTTAAATACGGTTTAAGGCAAGAGCGAGAGGGACGGCAAACTCTTCAAAGTAGTAACAGAGCCATAGACCATATAGACGTAGACACGCACGGGTAAGGGGTAAGGGTCCGAATTGTGCCGGTAAGTTGACTGCTCGTGTATGATGCGCATTAGTACGCTTCGGCATTTGGTTTGCTTACAATATTTTTTATATTTCTATTTGGGTGTGAGATTCAAGTTGTTAATACAACTGAGGCTTTCTGTATTGAATTATACATGAGAGTGCAGGATACAAAGAGGATACATTCAGCCACCTAATTATACAGGTTTTTGTATACAATCTGGCAACCCTGAACATGATAAAAATTTGCCAGCATATTTTCCTCAGACGAATAATCAAAATGATCATTGATACTTCGTCCGAGATATTTTCTATCCATACACAGGTATCCAAAGATACACTATGACGCAAGCTATTGAGAGTTGGAGATAAACATTAGCATTTAAAAGTAGTTACTCACCGCTAGATGTCATTGCTAATACTATAACAAAGTTTAAAATTAAGTTTGGTAACGACGCTCCTCGTCAATAGATGGCGCTGTTTATGCGCAGGTATAAATCTATTGATTTCCTAAAATACCCGTGCAAGTCACTACTCACCAATAGATGGCGCTTTTGCAGTAAAAGTAATAAAAAATGCATTGTCAATAATAACAAATAGTGGACGCTGTTACAAGTTGCAACCATGTTTGAATGGATAAATATTAGGTAATTTATGTTGATAATGATAATGTTTATTTATCTATTGACACTATCGAATCACACTATCACTACACACATAATACACCTAATACATTTTCTACAAAACTAACACCAAAAATTATAATACTTCCTAAATAATACATAGCAGTGTTTATTAAATCCACGTCAATTAAGGATAAAAATAAACGTAAGTACATATAACCTGTTTTTACCCAGGATTATTATGACTACAGAATATGTATTTATCCGCCAAAGCTTCGTCAATTGTATAATAAATAATAACTTTTAAATAGTAAACATTGTTTAACATACTTTAAAAATTCAATATCACTCTTATTTCGTATGTCAATTGGAATATTATTATATAGCTTAATAGACACGTAAATAAAACTTTTTTTGTTTTAGCCAGTCTTATACCTAGTCAGGTCATAAGTATTTTCACACAGTAAAAACTTTTCTTTTAGAATGCTGGCCACAAAAAAGTTTATAGAATTCGAATTTCGAATTGTTCATGAAAATAATAATGTATACTTTTTAGAATTTTACTCATTTTTAAATATGGAGTGGACCCTTAAAGAAGACCGTGTTGCAGTTATTGCGTTGCATCGTTGCGGTTACGCGCCAATTAAAATTTTTGACATACTGAAAAATTTTAATATAACCAAAAGATTCGTTTATCGCACCATCAAACGATACAATGAAGACTCTAGTGTAGATGACAGGTCAAGAAGTGGTCGCCCTCGGTCTGTTAGGACTCCAGCAGTGATAAAAGCTGTGAAGGCGCGAATTCAAAGAAATCCCAAACGTAAGCAGAAACTGTTGGCCCTTCAGATGGGGTTAAGCAGAACCACGGTGAAAAGGGTGTTAAATGAAGACTTAGGGCTTCGGGCATATCGAAGAAAAACAGGACATCGTTTGAATGCTCGTCTAATGGACCTGAGACTGAAGAGATGCCGCGCTTTGTTGAAACGGTACGCGGGAAAAAAAAAATCGGGAAATTCTTTTTTCGGATGAAAAAAATTTTACCGTAAAAGAAAGCTACAACAAACAAAATGATAAGGTGTACGCACACAGTAGTGAAGAAGCGAGCAACCGTATTCCGCGTGTCCAACGAGGTCATTTTCCATCCTCGCTCATGTTATGGTTGGGAGTTTCTTATTGGGGCTTAACAGAGGTACATTTTTGAGAGAAAGGTGTAAAAACGAATGCAGTTGTGTATCAAAATACAGTCCTGACGAACCTTGTGGAACCTGTTTCTCATACCATGTTCAATAACAGGCACTGGGTATTCCAACAAGATTCGGCGCCAGCTTATAGAGCGAAGAGCACACAAGACTGGCTGGCGGCGTGTGAAATCGACTTCATCCGGCACAAAGACTGGCCCTCCTCCAGTCCAGATTTGAATCCGTTAGATTACAAGATATGGCAACACTTGGAGGAAAAGGCGTGCTCAAAGACTCATCCCAATTTGGAGTCACTCAAGACATCCTTGATTAAGGCAGCCGCCGATATTGACATGGACCTCGTTCGTGCTGCGATAGACGACTGGCCGCGCAGATTGAAGGCCTGTATTCAAAATCACGGAGGTCATTTTGTATAAACTTTAGTGTCATAAGAATCTATGTTTTGTTAAGTTCATTTTGGTATATAAATGGTTACATAATGAATAAACTTGTTTCAATTATTTTATATTAAACATGTGACAGAATTTATGACCTGACTAGGTACATGGCGTCGCAATATTTTTTTTTGTGTCTTGTGTTATAATTATGTAAACTCTCTTTTAAAGCCGTATCTTGTAAGTTTTCGCGAACATAAACAATATTTTGTTCAATAAATTCACATGTCAAAGTTATAATACCAAATTCTCTAAAACTATCTCTAGAAGAATCAGTTTTTTTCATACCTAAAATATACCTTATCGAACGCTTTTGTAATACAAATACTCTATAAGACTCGGCTGCTGTGCCCCAAAACATTACCCCATAGGACATTAATGAATGTAAGTAGGCAAAATACACATCCCTTGCCGCTTTAATACCCCCGAGCTCCATTATTTTTTTGATAGCATAGGTTGCTGGTCCAAGCTTCTTTGTCAATTCATCTATATGCACTGCCCATTTCAGTTTTTTATCTAGCCAAACTCCCAAAAACTTTATACGATCTGCACTGGGCAAAGACAAATCCTGTAATGTATCTCGTACTGATGTATGCGTCGATATGCTAGTTCCTAACCAAAACTCAATTACATGTGTGTTATCAATATTCAACTACAAATTATTTACTGAAAACCATTTTTCAATATTGGGCATAACATGTCTAAACTTATAACTAATACCATCGTTTGTTTCGTCCTTAATAATTAAACTTGTGTCGTCAGCAAAAAAAACCATGTCAATATCCTTACAAACTACTGAAAATAATAAAGGGCCTAATATTGATCCTTGTGGAATGCCTTACTTATTATCACATTTATTTGATATTACACCATGCAATTCGGTTGAATATAATATATTAAATCTCAGGTAAGTAATTGCATGTGCCAAAAATAGTTCATATTATTCTGCTTAGTTTATAATCAGTTACCTCTGTTAGTATAAATCCCATATGGTAAATTTATTTGTAAATAGTCTTAAAAAATTGCTAATTTCAAAAGTTTTTTACACAATGCAAGAATTTTATAACGATTGAGTGTATTGTTTATGCTTCTTCTTTTGTATTATTTCAATGCCTTTTTAAACATGTACTTTTAAGTATATATTATTTATGTACCTAACTACCTAACTAGCTATGTGTTTTAAAATCCAATATTAGTTATTGGGTACCTACTGTATGTCCAAAACGGTCAAAAAATACGTATTTAAAAAAAAATCTGCCACATTTGAAAGAGTTTACATAAAGATTATTTTAATATTTATCATACTTACTAGTTACTGATCGCTAAATCGATGTCGTTGCCTGTTCTGCAGTAAAGTCCAAAACTATGTATTCCGTTTATTACCTGTGGCAATGTGGTTATGACGCAACTCATCAATAGATGGCGATGTATATGCTGCAATAAAGTATAATTCTATGCATGGCCTAAAAACCCCGTGCAAGTCACTACTCGCCAATAGATGGCGTTGTTGCAGTAGAAATAATGAAAAGATGTAATACCACTACCATTAGATGGCGCTGTCACGTTACAACCATGTTTAAATGGATAACCGTATTTTAATGAGACTTATGTGGTTTTCTAGCATCCGGCGGCTCCAACTCCCTGCTTGGTATAAACCTGGTGTTTATCTGGTTCTACCGTCAGCACAACGCCATCGCTAGAGAGCTGCAGACCCTCAATCCGTGCTGGGACGACGACAGGATCTATTATACAGCGAGAGAGATCAATATAGCGTTCGCAAACCAGATATTCTATTACGAATATTTACCTGAGATAATGGGTACGTAAAATAACTGATGAAACAATTAAAACACTTTATTTTACACCATCACTAAAACATTACAAACACAAAGCAATGAATGAGTAGTACAATGGGCGGTGGTACGGGTATGGTGAATCATCTAAAGACCTTTGCAAACGACCAGGCGGAATTTGGTGTGTTGATAGATTATGACCTGGATTCAAACATAGGCTGCTTTTTATTGACAACCAACGCGTGCAAAGCCGCGGGCGGAAGCTAATTATGACGAGTGCGCCCAGTAGTTGCAAAAAAAAGCAGTTTAAAATAGAAAATAGAGTTTAATTATAAGTTCAAAAATTACATGTACTTTATAACTAGGTATATGTCTAATAAATATAATATAGTAAATATATGTCGTTAAACTTGAAAGGTCCCGTTTGATGAAATCTACGCTCCGACCCACTCGCGCTCATATCCAAAACCACGAGAGCTTTCAACTCGAACTTGCAAATCGCTTTGACTGTCTAGAAGTAGATGCATCAGTGGACGAGATCAATAACAGGTTCGTAGAAACCGTCCATACGGTGGGGTCCCAGTTCTTTAAGACCCCCCGTACCAATAGACCTCAGAAACTCTCTGATGACACCCTTAACCTCATGGCTGAACGACGTTCTTTGCAACTGCAGTCTCCCGATGATGCTCAGTCACATAGGCAGCTCAATAGAAAGATTTGGAAATCCTTGCGGCACGATATTCGTACCTTTAATACATCTCGTATTAAAGATACGATAGAGCGGAATAAAGGCTCCAAAGTGTTCGCGAGAGATAATTCTATTGGGCAGAGCCGCATGACGAAGCTGAAGAGGGAAGATGGCAGCATAACGTCAAGTAAAGCGGAAGTGTTAAGGGAAGTCGAAAGGTTCTATGGACGGCTCTACGATTCGGTCACTAAACCTGTTTGCAGTGCGGCCAACGACCCAAGAGCCAAACTGACCCGACATTATACCGAAGATATTCCGGACATCAGCCTGTATGAGATCAGGATGGCCTTGAAGCAGCTTAAGAACGACAAGGCGCCGGGCGAGGACGGAATCACTTCAGAGCTTCTGAAAGCGGGTGGATCACCGGTACTTAAAGTCCTTCAGAAGCTCTTTAATTCCGCCTTGCTTGAAGGTACGACGCCAAAAGCATGGAACGGGGGCGTGGTGGTTCTGTTCTTCAAGAAAGGTGACAACACCTTGCTTAAGAATTACATACCCATCTCGCTTTTGAGCCATGTTTATAAGCTGTTTTCGAGGGTCATCGCGAACCGTCTTGAACGCAGGTTTGATGACTTCCAGCCTCCCGAACAAGCCGGGTTCCGTAAAGGCTACAGTACCATAGACCACATACATACGCTGCGGCAAGTCATACAGAAGACCGAAGAGTATAACTTGCCGCTATGTCTCGCGTTTGTGGACTATGAGAAAGCCTTCGATTCGATCGAAACATGGGCAGTGCTTGAGTCTCTCCAACGATGCCGTATTGACTATCGGTACATCGAAGTGTTGAAGTGTTTGTATAAAAACGCCACTATGTCAGTCCGAGTACACGAACAGAGCTCGGAGGCGATTCCCTTAAAAAGAGGCGTAAGACAGGGAGATGTCATCTCTCCGAAACTGTTTACGACCGCATTGGAAGATGCCTTCAAGCTTCTAGAATGGAAAGGACTGGGCATCAATATTAACGGCGAATACATCACTCACCTTCGGTTTGCCGACGATATTGTGGTCATGGCAAAGTCGATGGAAGAGCTCAGCACGATGCTCGAAGGCCTCAATCGAGTCTCCCAACGGGTAGGACTTAAAATGAACATGGACAAGACGAAAATCATGTCGAATGTCCATGTCGTCCCTGCCCCAGTTATGGTTGAGAACTCGGCTCTTGAAGTTGTCGACGCGTATGTATACCTAGGACAAACAGTCCAATTAGGTAGGTCCAACTTCGAGAAAGAGGTCAATCGTCGAACCCAACTCGGATGGGCAGCGTTTGGGAAACTTCGCAACGTCTTTTCGTCCAACATACCTCAGTGCCTTAAGACGAAAGTCTTCAATCAGTGTGTGTTACCAGTGATGACATATGGAACCGAGACGTGGTCCTTCACTATTGGCCTTATGAATAAGCTCAGAGTCGCTCAACGAGCTATGGAGAGGGCTATGCTCGGGGTTTCTCTACGGGATCGAATCAGAAATGAGGAGATACGTAGGAGAACTCAAGTCACCGACATAGCCCGACGGATTGGCACGTTGAAGTGGCAATGGGCAGGCCATATATCGCGCAGAACAGATGGCCGATGGGGCCGAAAGGTTCTCGAGTGGAGGCCACGGACCGGCAAGCGCAGCGTAGGACGTCCACCCACAAGATGGGCAGACGACTTGGTAAGAACCGCAGGTCGGCGTTGGATGCAGGCCGCTTCCAACCGCAGTTCCTGGAGATCAATGAGGGAGGCCTTTGTCCAGCAGTGGACGTCCTACGGCTGATATGATGATATGTCTAATGGTCGATGTTAGATCCAAAAGTGACACGATGCTCCGATGCCCGAAGAGGTGCGCCGGGCGGCGGGGCGCGGGGTGATCACGTTGTGCTTTCTCAGCTGAACGTGACGATACATTGCGCAAATCACACTAACTAGGTAATTGCAAGTTAGCAATTCGTAGGTGGCAACGATGTGTAACAAGCTAGTACTTCCCACTAATATTTTGAACGTGAAAGTTTGTATGTATGGATGTTTGTTACTTTTTCACGCCGGAACGGCTAAACCGATTGCGATGAAATTTGATATGTACATAGATCATAACCTGGATTAACACATAGGCTAGTTTTTATTGGCCAAGCACGCGTGCGAAGCCACGGATTGGTCAGCTAGTAACAAATATCATTATTATTGCAGGCTACGAGTTCCTTGTGACAAATAAGGTGATATTCCGTACTCTGGGGCACGTGGACGACTATGACCCCGCTGCGGAGCCGCGCGTCTCCATCGAGTACGTGACGGGGACGCGCTGGTTCCACTCCATACAGGAGGGGAGACTCAAGTCAGTGCATCACGGTCATTTGATTTATTTATTTTATTTCGAACAAAATGAGCTACCATCTGAGGTTTTCCCGTTAGGCTACGACATGGCACGCTTCAAGAGAAATGTAAAGAGGTTTCTACGGTGTAGGGAACGCATCGACAATACCCCGGGTGTTGCCGGTGCCAATAGGCGACGGTGACCGCTTACCATCAGGTGCGCTGTCAGCCTGTTTCCCCACAAATAACATTAAAAAATCGACAGCTCTTAGTATATACAGGTGTATCTTATGATAAAACTTACAGCCAATAAAGTATTTACATTTTATAATTTAAATACTTATAGATTAATGACGATTTAAAGAATTACAATAAAAAAACATCTTAAGATAAATATAACTTACACAACAACCATAACCACACACGCACACTCAACATTAAAGATATACATTCATTCATACATATAAGTAGCTAAATGCAATAAATAACGCTAATTACATTCACTCGGGCTCGTACACGAAGCAGCGATGCGACGCGATGCGAATTCGCAACGCAGCAAATTGCGACACGAATTGCTGCGATGCGATTTCGTGCGGTCTCTCCCAAGGTGACCATTCCTTCGACAACCGTCAACCGTACTGACAAGGGCGGATCCAGCTTTGGTGCCGGGGGGGGGGGGGGGGGGGGGGGGGGGTCCACATAGTCGTGGTCAAGTCACAAGAAGTTATAATTTAATTTTTATAATCACAGTAACAAGTAAAGTAGGTATTTAATTAATGTACTTACAGACTGTACTTAAAATACCTATATTTAAATAACAAAATCAATTTTTCAAATATATATATGTATATATTTAATAATATATATATATATATATTTCATAATATATATATATATTTCATAATATATATATATATTTCAATATTATATTAAATTAATTAAATATTGAATGTACTTACATAAATAATATAAAGTGACAAAAATACATAAAAACATTATGTTTAACAATTTTAATTAGTCCACCTAGGTTCTGGACTCAGCCCAGGGGGGGGGTCATGACCCCCATGACTCTCCCCCTGGATCCGCCCTTGCGTACTGAACGTATTTTGAAAACTAGGTCGTGACATGGATCGTAAAAAGATGTATGCACTTTTGTTATTGCTAAGGAGATAATGGAAAAAGAAACAAAGAAGATTTTGGGTTCATCCATTTGTTGCTATTATGAATCCCGGTGGGAATTATTTTCATCTAAAACATGAAGCGTTGGAAACCGACGAATAAATTTTTATGATTTTTTTTTAGTGTTATTTGTGGGGAAATAGCCTTACGGCCCACCTGATGGTAAGCGGTCACCGTCGCCTATTCACACGGGCAACACCCGGGGTATTGTCGATGCGTTCCCTGCACTGTAGAAACCTCTTTACATTTCTCTTGAAGCGTGCCATTTTAGAATGAACATATCTTCATTCGAAGAGCTTTTAAGTTTATTATCACCATATCTTCAGAAACGATCGTACAAGCCCACACGCTGTCCCAGAGCGAACTAAAATGGCGTCAACGAGTGTGACGAAACATCGCAGGAATGCGCGATGCGTCGCAAGCTCTTGCGATGCGTCGAGGGAGCTCGCAGATTTTTACGATCCGACGACGCATCGCAAGCTCTTGCGATGCGTCGAGGGAGCTCGCAGATTTTTACGATCCGACGATATATATATTACATACATATATATATATAATTATATTACGATATAATACTAATAATATTTATAAGTTAGTGAAGATAGAAAGAGAGAGAGTTACGTTTTGTATTTTTTAAACGTTAATGTGCGAGTGCGAGTTGCGTCTGCCCAGAATGAACATAGACTGATCTACCTACAGACGTGCGGACAATTTTACATTTGAAAAATTATATAAATAATATTTTGAAAAAGAAGTTTTACTTCAGTCGTGTAGTCTAAAGCACACTGGTTTTTTTCGTGGCTGTCTTTCACACATTAAGAACCATTTTATTATATTGTTTAGTTTTAGAGCTATGAACTTTAGAAGTCTCTTGAGGGCCTGTAAGAGTAGGTATTTAATAAATAAATAATGCTGGACATTTCACACAGCGCTATCTAGCCCCAAACTAAGCAGAGCTTGTACTGTGGGAACCAGATAACTGATAGAATATTTATTTATTGTTTTTTTGTAAATACATACTTATAATACTCGTATATAAAAAAACATCCAGACCCGGAACAAATATCTGTAAATTATGCAAAGATTAGTTCCGCGGCTGGAATCGAACCCGCTACCTTCTGCGTCTCAGCCGGCTATTCGCCCACTGCGCCACGGGGGTCGTAATGTACCAAAATTGTAAAAGTAGAGCCTTAAATGTGTCTTTCCGTTTAGTGGAGGGGGGGGATCCTTCGTTGGTTTTCCTGCCCCAATGTCCGTCAGGTATTCGAGCTATGTGCCCCGCCCCGCCCACTGCCACTTAACACGTTCCCATCGGCACAGATTTATCTGTACTTTCCATTACTGCGTTACGGGTCGTTTTAAACATTGTCCTAAACCAGAGATTGTGGCGCACGGACTTCACCGTGTTGTGGCGGCACGAGGCATATTAAACCCCACCGCCCGTAGGAGACCAAAATACTTTTTTTTCCGCCAAAGTGTACGGTTTTTTTTGTGTGCGGCAATAACCAGGTCTAACAAACCCGGCATCGGGGTTGATATACCATAAAATTAGGAATCAATAGCACATCCAGATATGTAGTTATCTCTTTCCTACACTGAACCAGATGGAAGGTATGCCTCCCGCACGACAGAGACGTTTAAGTTTTTTCTTAGCGCTATAAAGACGAGACACGGACAGGGCGTTTCAAGCCCTGTTTCGCACTTATCGTGTTAAAGCCACTGAGGTATAATTATGTTATTTTGACCACAGGTTGTTTACTCAAAAGGGTGTTCTCTACGACGAGAAGCTGATCGTAGACTTCACCCTGCGTACAGGAGCCCTCGCGCTCAACAATACCCTGGCGGGGCTCACGCAGGGCGTCTTCAGGCAGCCCGCAGCCGCCGCCGACTCCGTGGTAGACCCTGATGTGAGTTCCATTAGAATACCAGGACCGAAGGTAGAATATACTATATACTTAGGAACAAGGACGTAGCCGGGGGGGGGGGGGGGGGGGGGGGGTTCAAACTCCGCCTCTGAAATATACAAAATATTACATTATAAAAATAAAAAAAATATTACTACATATAAATTAAATTATGATTGATTAATTAAATGTAATTAATTAGATTTAAATTTAATTAAACATTAAATTATTTATTATTTAATAAAAATAATAATGGAGGAAAGATGGAAGATGGACGAGGGCAGCAACCGAGTGATGACCAGTTGGCAGACCACCAGCCAGATGGTCGGACGACATCGCGAGAGTTGCGGTTGAATGGCGTGATAACGAGGAGGCCTATACCCAGCAGTGGCTGGATGATTCATATAATAATGAGGCGAGGAGTCCATCCCATCTCGCACCCTTCTATACCCACTCCTCGGCCACCATGCTCTACTCCAGCTGTCATCACCATATCTAGTCAAGTGCCCAATACCATCTGAGTTCCATAACTCTAGTCCCTAATTTCTCAACGTCATGAACCTTCGTTCGTACCCGAGTGGGTAGGTACCCTTCTAGGGTGCCGGGAGGACGACATCGTAAAGGTCGCAGGCCGTCAATGGGTGAGACTAGCACAGGATCGTGGTGGATGGTTCAAACTTGGGGAGGCCTATACCCAGCAATGGGTGTAGTTAGGCTATGGATGATGATGATGTTTTTTTCTTGACTAGATCTAACAAGGCTAGTTATTAGACTATCGCCAACTGGAAAAATCAATTTGTTTCACGCTTAGATGGGTGAGCGCGTGCTAGGACGCCTTCAGTTCGCATCAGACGTAATCGCGTCTGACATCATGAAGGGCAGACTCCTGGGGCTGCCCCCCTACAACCGCTACCGACGCTTCTGCGGTCTACCACCAGCCACCAGCTTCCAGGACTTGAGGCAGTGGATGGATGACGAGGTATACGAGTTTTAAGTCGTAAGAGTTTTCAGCGTTCCATGCAGGCCACCAGCGACAACCATCCGATGCTAGACGCGCACTGTGGATAGATAGTAACCCCCCACCATCGGACTTCATTCCCCCACAAGAACAGCTTCCATCAGGGCACGACCTGCCGTGGCCAGTGTGGAAGTTCTTAAATAGGCTTCGCACACAGATTGGTCGCTGCAGAGTCAATATGTGCAAATGTGGGTTCAGGGATCCCAGCCTAATGTGCTGCTAATGTGACCCCTTGTGCCCAAACACCTGAACAATGGAAGACCTGCTAATTGGAAAAGGCTTCTCCTGACGCCATCAATATAGCTAAGTACCTATCTAACACAATATAAGTAGAACTATTGACACGCTAAGAAGAAAAAGGAGTTTCTCATAAGAACAAAAATTAACCATATATCTTCTTATTTGTAGAAAGGCTAAATCGTGCTAAAGTAGAAATGACGAGCACCATTTGTAGCGCGAGCAAGCCTGTCCATCTTCCCGCACTTTCTATGTAAGCTGGTTGGGATTTAGTGGAGTGTTCCGTGTTCTTTATCGACCTCCACAATCTCTTTTCTTGACTTCAATATATTTATTGATGGAAGTAACTGGAACGGCCTTGGTCTAACTAATTACAAACGTACAATATTTGCAATACATGTCTTATTAATAAAATTTGGAATAATCGAAATAGTCACAAATAATTAATAAACGTCAATGTTATAAATAATACAAAAACAATAAACAGGAATATGTTCACATACTCTTCTCACAAAGCTTCAAGTATTTGAAATAAGCATTTTTTGAAATAACTTCTTTTCAACACACTTGCTCGTAAAGTTAGCAATAGTACATCGTTTATAGCGCCTTATAATATATAACACACTAGTGCATAATAGAATTATCCCTACAAAGTTAAGTTAGTACCTAACTGCAAACTATATGCGAGTAAACAGAGCATTTTCAATTTAACCGGGTAATACAGTTTTTGTAACAACAAAGAGGTTTTATGCCGCTGACAATCACATATTACACACATATTACATTTTTGGAATAAATAAATGTATCCATAATTAAGACGAAAAAACATTTATTATTATCAAATTACTTATAATTCACAATAATCTATAAAATAAAAATGAATCGCAAAATGTGTTGGTAAGCGCATAACTCAACAACGCCTGGACCAATTTGGCCAATTTTTTGTTGTATTTCTTATTGTCAGGAGAAGGTTCTTATGAAAGAAAAAAATTAAGAAAATTGCGCGCAAAATTAGAAAATTTAAGAATACTTAACCACCAAATAAAATGATTTATAATCTAACCTTAGCGCTTTTATAATGTAACCTTATGACGTTTGACATAGAATTGACAGAATGCGTGCTGCAAATATCGTCAGAGGATGTAAAAAAAATGAATATCGTTTGAAACAGATGCTTCGGTAGGAGTTATCCCGAGATATATTGTCTATATATATAAATATTAATTGCTGTTCGTTAGTCTCGCTAAAACTCGAGAACGGGTGAAGCGATTTGGCTAATTTTGGTATTGAATTATTTGTGGAAGTCATTCATTTTCTCATACATAATGACAGCCGGGGACAACAATTGACAATTCTACCAGGGTGACTTATATTGACAGCTCGCGTTATACCTATGCATGTCAAGCCGATACGAAGTTCGGCGGGACCACTAGTTTGTTATAAAATATTTGCATTTTATCACTAAAATTATAATTTGGAAGTAGGCTGTATGGCTATATGTAATCAATCAACTCACATTTGGCGCGTGCAAAAAAAATACTTGCGCGCCATTTCCCTTTTTTTTTTATTGTATCGTATTTGTTGCTGTGTGGTAAATAATTATAAAAATGACAAGTTTTAGTACAGAAGATTAACAATTGATAGATTTAACCCCGCCAGAACTACTAAATGCAGCACAAAATGCAACTGAAAGCCTAATACCTGCAAAATCTAGAGCAAAGTACTTACCTGCTTTCGATAGTTTCATACAATAGAAAAGCAACAAAAAAAACCCAGTCATTTTCTGAAAATGTGTTTTGGCGTATTTCTCTGAACTCGCCAATACATACAAACCCAGCTCACAGTGGTGCATCTATTCCATGTTAAGAAGCATGGTTAAGCTCAAACATTGTGTTGATATCAAAACGTACTGTAACCCACAACCATGCACATCCCGTAGCATGAGTTATTTGGTGCCTTCTCCTTCCAGTAATTTATATGATTTACCTTTGTCGCCGACATTTACACAAGAAGTAAATGAAGATACTAAAGAAGTGGCAAGTACCAATGTACGACAAACTGTGAAATCGCCATCAAAAACAATCCAATATCGTTTTGATAATTGTACATTCACCAATTGTTTTAATAATTAAATGATTTATGCAATACATGTTTGGTTTTTTCTCGTAAGTGTGTTGAACAAGTGCGTATGAAACTCGTAAGCAACTAGCTCACTAGACACTCGGCTGATTTACGCCCTCGCCTACGGCTCGGGCTGCCAACTACAGCCTCGTGTATAATGAGCAACTTAGCTCACTTGTATCATAATATACTATTACACACGCTTGACTTGGAGAGTAAGCTGGTGAATGCGTTACGAAAAGTGCGAACGGAAGTTGAGAGGGAGATATAAATTCAAGGGCGGATCCAGGGGGAGGGTCATGGGGGTCATGACCCCCCCTCCCCTGGGCTGGGTCCAGGACCTAGGTGCACCACTAATTAAAATTGTTAAATTGTTATGTTTTATATATTTTTGTCACAATATAGATTTTATGTAAGTACATTCAATATTTAATTAATTTAATATAATATTTTGATTAAAAAAAAATATTTTGTTATTTAAATACAGGTATTTTTAAGTACATTAATAAAATACCTACTTTTTACTTGTATCTATGATTATAACAATTAAATTATAACTTCTTCTGACTTGACCACGATTATGTGGACCCCCCCCCCCCCCCCCCAACCCCTGGCACTAAAGCTGGATCCGCACTTGTATAAGTTAAGGAAGATTGAAAGAGAGAGAGTTACGTTTCGTAAATTTTTAAACGTTAATGTGGGAGTGCGACGTACGTCTGTCCAGAATGAACATAGACTGGTCGACCTACAGACGTGTGGACAATTTTTTATATTAATATTTTGAAAAAGAAGTTTTACTTCAGTCGTGTGGTCTAAAGCACACTGGTTTATTTCGTGGCTGTCTTTCACACATTAAGAACCATTTTATTATATTGTTTAGTTTTAGAGCTATGAACTTTAGAAGTCACTCACGTCTAAGTCGTTTTTTTTAAATAGTGGCTTGTATAAACATCATAACTTCAAACAGGAGCTACACTAAGACTTGTGTTGTAGATCCTGATTATGCACATCTATAGATCAACTGCCTGCCGGTTGATCCCATAAACCTAACTAAAGCCTATATCGGCATAGGAGGGTGACGCAAAACACCCTAAAGGCGTTTGCCAGAAATCATGGAGTCATAATAATAGTCATAATAGTAATTTATTGATAATAAACATTATAAGTCAACATCTGGTTTTGTACGTAAGTACATTGTATACACTTTTAATAAAATTTAAATAATATATAATTCATTCATTCACAAATAAAAACAACAATAATAACAATAAATTTATACAAAATATATAATCCTTCATCTAAGAGCTATAAGCTCGTCGTAGTTATAAAAATTTTGCTCAATAA
Organism: Philereme vetulata; assembly: GCA_918857605.2. NCBI lineage: Eukaryota > Metazoa > Arthropoda > Insecta > Lepidoptera > Geometridae > Philereme > Philereme vetulata. Next base: position 1,192,405 of record OU975427.1, on the reverse strand, counting down.
GCCAGCGTTTTATTCTTTTTTTGAAAATAAATAAGCTAGGAGCCTGCGTGATTGTGTCTGGAAGCTTGTTGTAGACGGCCGGACCCATGACATGCGTCAGTTTCGACGATTTGGCAAGTGATCTCGATATCGACTCGAGCCTGTGCCGATTGCGGGTGCCATACGTATGTGAGTGGCCGAGTTTTTCATAAGAGTCCAGGTTGATTCTAACGTAGGTTGCCACTTGATAGATAACTATACAGGGCAATGTTAGAATTCCTAGACTCTTAAAGTGCGGTCTTGCAGATTCGTCGCTACGGATTAGCACGATAGCTCGTATAGCTCTTTTCTGCAATCGGAACGCGCGCTCCCAGTCAGCGGCGCACGCCCACAGCTCGGCGCCATACTGCAGCAGCGAGTGCACCGTGGCAAAATAACAAGCGCGAACTACATCGGCAGACACCACTCGCGCGATTCGGCCCAACGCATAGCACGCACTACCCAATTTCCCGCATAACTTGTGTATGTGGTTCGCCCATTGCAGTCCCCTATCGATCTGAAAACCCAGAAACGTCGTGCTCTCTACTTGATCGACAGCCTTGCCATGGACTGTCACCGACAGCGACCTGATCTTGTGGCCCGACAAGCAGAAGTGAATAAAGTGCGTCTTAGTTAGATTTAAAGCGAGTCCGTTCACCCTAAACCATTCCGCCAGCTGCCCCGCTGCGTCATTGAGGTTTTCCTCCAAGATATCGACTGATGGCGCGGTAACTATCGCGGCCACGTCATCCGCGTACATAAAAACCTCAGCCTTTGTGACAGCTTCCGGCAAGTCGTTCAACAGCAAGGAGAATAAAATGTTAGAGTGGCTTCCGGCCTTTCCCTGCATTCCAATATCTGCTGATCGTACCCGGTGGGGGACACTAGTCCATGGGGCTACTGGGAGCGGGACGAGAGAGTGGACCTGCACCCACTTGTTCACTCTTGTTGTATCACATTGAAAGTCGAATACAGCTACATTTTGTAAAAAAAATTCTCATAGTAAATAAACTGGTAGAACATTTTTGTATGTTCACTTTGCAGATAAAAGGTCAACGAATGACATATATTTTTTTGAGCACTTAGAACTGATTCCTCTCTGAGGAGAAAGCCTCCAAATAAGACCTATTAGCAACTATATTCGCCTTAAAAAAAGTTCACACGCAGCCCTATTTTTATTAGCTGCAGTAAAATGACGTTTTGTGGGTTGCCGGTTTTTGAAGAAAAATAAATAGGGATGTAGCTAAATGAGTGAATCATAAATGAATAATCAGTTTGGTTTTTTTTTTTGAGATTTAATATTAAGTTGTAATGTATTTTTTTAACCTATTATTATTACTATACTAGAGGATTGATCTTTTTTAGTGGAAGTATAGTGAGGTACATTCAAAATGAAACAAAAACGTCATAATAATGTTATTTAATTAATTTTTGTGAACTGAATCACATCCCTATTGAGATTAGGCTGGCAACATTATTTTACGGAATGACATTTAGAAACGTCATTTTACTGCAGCTAATAAGAAGTTAGACTATAGCTATTCTTTCCGGATTTTCATCGCAATGTAAACTAGTGGCCATTTAACATAGATACCTAGTAAATAACTTTTTAATACACTGTATAGGTAATTTAAAAAATAAAATACCTTTCTCATTTTACTTAGAAAACTTTCGTGATTGATTTCAATCATTATTATAAATACGGGATTTATCACGTACCGTCTTATCGGTGTTTCGACAGACAATGTTTCGGTTCAATTCGTGAACTTTCATCAGGGTGAGTGCGATCCGCTCCGAATAACGATGTGCGAGGCGAGACGTTATTCGGAGCGGATCGCACTCACCCTGATGAAGGTTCACGAATTGAACCGAAACATTGTCGGTCGAAACACCGATAAGACGGTACCTTTCTCATGTCATTTTCTTTTTCACATTTTTCTTTGTATTGATATTTTTTTGTATAACAACCAGCCTTGTTTCTTGCCTTTCTTTCCTGGCTTGGACGCGAAGGAACAGGCAGTAAAATTGACGTTTCAAAGTGATCCTTGTGATTTTAATGAATAAATGATTTTGACTTTGACTTTGACATTGATCGAGCGAAGCGAGATCTCCATATCAACTTAGGCAAATCGTTGTGCGTATGTATGTATGTATGTTTGTTTGTCCGAGGATAACTTTTGAAGCGTTGATCCGATAATCGTGAAATTTAATATATAGGCATGTAGTGATGGTACAATCCTGATGTGACTAACTTTAAATGAACAAAAATGTTGGGGGGTTGTTGAGATAAAAATGGGATACAAGAGGGATAAAAAAAATCAAAATGAGACTATTAGGCCAAATGATATTTCAACCCCGTTTTTAGTTTTAGTTTAAACCTTGTAGTTTTTGAGTTATTAGTCATAATAAAAACTGAACTTTGACAAAATTCACAGGGCACACCAGTGACCCCACAGTGCTGAAATTTGGTACGCGTGTAGCTTTAGTGACACAAATATAGGCAAAAGTCTAAAATCCAGAATAACGGCAATTTCTACCCCAAAAATGGTAACCAATTTATATGAACTCCCGTTACCAGTAATTTGAATGAATTTGTAAGTCAAGTAAATTGGTTATGGATTTCGCGGCACTATTTTGATAGTCAAAGATTACGAATAATATATTTTTGTTTTTATGGGAGACTCGCGAGATCCCAGTTCGGGGCGAACCACTAGTTTAAAAGAACAATTAAAATAACCTAATTATTACTATTTTCAGCAAGTAGATGCCTTTGCTCGGCATTACGAGTCAGTAGAGGACATCGATCTGATGGCGGCAGTTATGGCAGAACATTCGGGGCGCTCAGAGACCCCTGTGGAGCACAAGAAGAGCCCTGGCGGTGTGGGGTGCGAGGAGACTCCTAGAGCTCCGCTAGTGTCTCCCACACTGGCATGTCTAATGGCAGACCAGCTGCGGCGGTGGCGGCGCGCTGATCGCTTCTGGTATGAGCATCCTGACCACCCACAAGCGTTCACACGAGGTAAGATGGTGCTGACTGTAGAATAGTCTGTCGAAAAAAAAGTCTTGCTGTCCTGTGTTTTACGTATCAGACAGGAACTATATGAATACCTCCATAAAATATCATCCATCCTAATAATTGATCGAGCGAACCGAGATCTTCAAATCAACTTGGGCAAATTGGCGTTGTATGTACCTATGTGTGTATGAGATAAGATAACTCTTTATTGTACACACGGCTACACATCAAGCTATACAATTCCAGTATAAGCTGACCTTTCATTCTACGAAAAGCCTACACAATGCGAGGTCAGTTTATACTGGAAATGTATAGCTTACAGTACATAATTTGGGTAAAAATTAGCCTATATTTCAATCCCGGTCATAATCTATCAATATACTAAATTTCATAGAAATCGATCAAGCCGTTCATGACTAATAAATGGTGTAACTAATCAGACTTTGGATTTATTATTTACTAGCTGCTGCTCGCGACTTCGTACGCGTTACACTACTAAAGGGGCAGATAACCTTAAAATAAAGCTAAACTCGCTGTTGTAACTTGACTTCACACCCCATTTTCATCCCACGGGACCTGATATTGGGCTAAAAAGTAGCCTATGTGGTAATCCAGGTTATAATCTACGTGCATACTAAATTTAATCAAAATCTGTTGTTAAGACGTGATTGAGTAACAAACATCCAAAGTTTCGTATTTATTGATCGAGCGAAGCATGCTCTCTAAATCAACTCTAAATCAAATAAAACTTCTCTACACTTCTTTAATCCGATCCAAAGTTGAATCTAGTGCATGCGTTTGGAACCCGTACGAAGTCACATACTCACTTAAGTTAGAAAAGATTCAATATAGATTTTTGCTTTTTATATATAAAAAGCTTTACGGCAATCCGTTTATGTACCCTACAAGGTTTTGCAAGGTACCTTGGGATATAACTCCCTAGAAACAAAGCGGCTCTATGTCAAAATCATAACTCTGTGCAGTTTGTTGAAAGGTGTTACTGATTGTCCCACTCTTCTCATTGAAGCCAGCCGGCTTTGCGTGCCCGAACAACGTGCCAGATTTCGATCAGGCCGAGTGCGTTTGTTGGAACCACTGCGAGCACGTACGTTGCACTGCCAACAGTCACCCATCTCCCGTGCGCAGCGCAGTCTTAATGAGCTCATTAAAATCCATCCTCATTTTGACGTGTTTGCGGATGACTGGAAGACGATCGAGCGAGTGTGTCTCAGTTATTGTGAGCGTATTTAATTAGTTAAGTATACCGACGTTAAGTTAGTTATGTTTAGTCCCCTATTGTATTTGTGTATCTGTTGTGTTTTTGTGTACCTTTTTATAAGTTTGAAAATGAATGTACCTACTTAGATTATAATTTGTATTTTTTCTTGTAGTAGTTTTAGATACAGCGTATTAGATTAACTCTGTAAAGTTATATTTATTTGTAAATAAACGAATTTGAATTTGGGCAAATCGGCGTTGTATGTATGTTTGTCCGAGGATAACTTTCGAAGAGGTTATCCGATCATCGTGAAATTTAATACATATAAGTAGAGGTAGTGATGACACAATTTTGGTGTGACTAAATGAGCTAAAAATGTTGGGGGGTTGTTGAGATATAGGGGTCAAGTGGGACGTCAAAATGAAAGGTTTTCATTAGTAGATTTAGACTCCGTTTATATTTTTAGTAAAGTCCTTATAGTTTTTGAGATATTACCCATAATAAAAATAGAACTATGACAAAACTCACTAATTCGGTATGCGTGTAGCTTAAGTGACACAAATATAGGCTAAAGTCTGAAATCCGGAATAACTGCAATTTGTACCCCAAAAAAGACATGAACTGCCGTTACCTGTAATTTTAATGAAACTGTGGGCTAAGTTAGTTGGTTATGCATTTCGTGGCACTATTTTGATAGTCAAAGATTACAAATAATATATTTTTGGTCTAAGGGAGACTCGCGAGATCTCAGTTCGGGGCGAACCACTAGTTATTTATATTAGTGTGATAGAGGTCTAATAAAAATTACACTTTAATTTCCAGATCAGTTACATCAGATCCGTCGTATGTCCACGTCTGCGCTGCTGTGCCGGCACGGTGACGGCGTGCGCGCCGTGCAGCGTCGCGTCTACCTGCGCCCGCGCATAGGGTGCGTACTCTCTTACATAACCTGCTTACCGTACCAATTATACTTGTACGTATGTATAATTAAAGGAAGAGGAGAAGGTATGGACGAGTCTCCTTCTCTCTCTCCTTTTTTTATACACCGTTCTACATTTATTAGCCTAAAAGTTCTCAAAACATAAACAGACGGCTCCTTAAGCACCGCGCGCCGAGCACGTGCCTCCTCAAGAATCATTATTTTCATAGCAGACTGGCAACGTCGCATGATATAGATTACTCTAGGAAGCTAGAGACATATGGAGAAAATAAAAAAAAGAATTTTGATGTCAAAATACAGCAGTTATGTACTGGTCTAGCAGTTAGCAAGGAGTGCCTGGAAAGTATTTACAGCTCATTGAAGCTATGTATGGAAGAGCCAGCACAAACGCTCGTCCGATTCTGGACTAACTGACAATTTCAATGTGGTTGTAGGCTTGCACCAGGGATCAGCACTAAGCCCTTATTTGTTCGTCTTGGTACTGGATGCCTTGACATCAGACATACAAGATGCATGCTGTTCGCCGATGACATTGTTCTTGTCGGTGAAAATGCGCTCGAGGTCTAGAACAGGCTGGCAAATGGCAGGAAAAACTGGAGAGTGTTGGATTGAAGATCAGCAGAACAAAAACCGAGCATTTGTTCTGTGACTTTGGCGGTCCCTTCAGTTTTGCCAACATTGCTTTGGATGGTGTATACCAGTCTGCTCCGACTTGCGGTACCTTGGGTCATTGATCCAAAACGAGGGCGACATAGACTTAGACTTTAAAAATAGAATAAATCATGGCGACAGGTTACAGAAACAACGTGCGATCCTTGAACGCCTTAAACTTATGTGGGAAAGGAGAACGGGCATCCTGGTCTACAGTCCAATAAAAATGAGCAGCACATTTTCGAATTGGCATACAATAGTACATCAAAATATACTATTGGAACTTTCCCCAAAAGTCTGTCCGTTTTGAGTTACAGCCATGCAAACACCAGCATTTTTTGTTTTAAAGAACATAAAATAACGGTTTCACGATTACTATATCCATACATAAAGGCTCCTATACAATGCAGTAGCAAGAGCGAGAAGGGAGAAGAGCGATGTAAGGGCCGTGGGGAGAGGGATGCGTACGCGGGGGAGGGGAACGGTTGTGTACGCGCCGCGCCGGACGGCTACAATAATCAGTCGCATCGCATCAAGTGAGTGGCTACGTCACGTCTTGTTACGATATTGCTGTGTTTGAACTTCTTTCTCTGTTTTTACTGACCCTGGCTTGCTTTTGGACCCTGTTTCTTTCCCTAATGTGTTAACTTTGGCTCGACTTATTGACTTTTGAACTGCCTACCGATAATGGAAGTTTTTAGAAACTGTGTGATGTGTCGTCGAGGACTTTACCGCGGACGATACCAGCAGCATATCTTGGCTGATAACCTGCAAAGGGAACGACCAGAATTCGCCGCGTTTATACAACAACATGCTGTGTTGGAGGTTAGTTACCTTTTATTTTTATTATATTGAGTAGTTAGGCATAGGATTTATTTATTTTAAGTATTAATTGTTATTATTTTCAGGTGGTGTTCGACAGTACTCGAAGCTTGTGTCACCGATGTTGGCAGAGGACTGAGCGTGATCATAGACCTGCACAGCAAGCGGCGCGAGCGCCTGGTACATTGCACTCTCAAGAATACACGAGGGCACCGAACACTTCGGTGCATTGTATTTACAACAACTGTGCTAATATTACCCGTAATCATATACCAAACGCGATAAGAATTAATGTATTTTGTGAGAGCAAGCTTTTTATTCCTGATAGCGCTAGGGTGTGTACAGAACACTTACAAAATAATGAATGGAGCAACCTGCCGCAAATGTGTAATGTGACACATGATTTTAATGACGCTCAGTTTACATCGCTCTGTGACTTGATGAGAATGGCTGCTAACAACCAGCCCAGAATCGACTTCGAAAACAGAGGCACCTTGTCTAATGAAGAGATGCACTTATGGACTGGGCGCACTTACGATCAGTTCGAAGCTATATTAGAACAAACTCAGTCACTAAGTGAACGTTGTAACCAGCCTAGAACTGCATTAGGCATCTATTTAACAAAACTTAGAACTGGAGACTCTGATGAGAGACTGGCAACGTTATTTCATATGTCTCGTCGAAAACTAGAACGTTTTTTGCCTATAGTTCGAGAATGTCTGAGCAACGATTACGTTGTGCTGCATCTAGGTGTGGACCACATTACCAGAAATGATATCCTTCAAAGAAACTTAACAATTCCAAGGGCTTTATTTGGAAACGATGAAAACATCAAAGCCATAATTATATGTGACGGTACATATATATATATATTAACAAAAGCTCCAACTTTTTGTTTCAACGGCTGTCATACAGCTTACACAAATATCAAAACTTGTTGAAGCCGTTTTTAATGGTATTCACGGACGGCTATATATTAGATGTCAAAGGGCCATTTGCCGCTACCAGAACCGATGCCCAGATCATGAGTGAAATAATGAATAACGAAGATGAGCCGCTGCATTGGTTACTCGAACGTAATGATGCGTTTATCCTAGACAGAGGATTTAGAGATAGTTTGAAGGATATAGAAGCTTGTGGCTACGAACATCATGTGCCACCAACTAAAGACAGAAGAGAAAATCAACTCACTACAGAACAAGCTAATCAGTCTCGTTTGGTCACCATGTGCCGATGGGTGGTGGAAGTAGTAAATGGGAGATTTAAGCGAGATTTTAAACTTTTGCGTCAAAACTATTTTAATAAAACGTTGCCAAAAATGTTTGTTGACTTCAAAATAGCTGCAGCCATTCTAAACCACTTCCACGCCCCCATCGAAGATAGTTCACACGCAGCAGCCTTTTTGAATTCAATAAGAGCTAAAATACACATACCAAACACATTGCACAATTATGTGGAAGCAAAGAGATTGAACTATAGGAGAGCAGACTTCATGCGAATCGAAGCAAATGAAATAGAAAACTTCCCAAGGCTTAGTGAAGAACAAGTCATACATTTTGCCTTGGGAACTTACCAGTTAAAGCTCGCTCGATCATATTGTAGCGAGCACTTACAAAATGGTCTTTATATAATCGAGACGTATAGAGATAACGCTCTAGAAGACTTGGCACAATATGATATCAACGAAGAGGCTTGGCTATTACTTGGACGTATACAGTCTCGACATGTCCGAGCCAGGAAATATTTTTGTTATATATTAATCAATAATATTAATAACAATATTACACAATATTATTGTACCTGCTTGACAGGGCGACGTACTATAGGTACTTGTGCCCATGTACTGTCAATTATATGGTACGTAGGTTATGCCCGTCATGAAGGGTTCAATGAACCTGCATTGTTCCTTAACAGTATTCTCATCGATGATGATGATGATGATAATGTTTAATAACATATTGTTTTGATTTTTTAAGAAGATGTTGTTTTTATTTGTATTACTACTTACCTAACTTAAATAAAATCATTACATTACACAAAATGTTTTTTTAATTACCACGATATTCAATGTTTGGCACTAAATATTATCAGATTCAATTTTTAGTAGAACTCAGATCGGACAATACTTAGAGAAATGCGACTTTCTACATATGAAAATACATAGAATTACCTTTATATTGACATATGACTCATTTTTATTGCAAGGTAGACCAGCTTCCACACACTTATGCCCGTTCTCCTTTACAAGACGATCATAAGACCTGTCGTAATGTATGGTTCTGAGTGTTGGACCACGAAAGAGACGGATGAAAGAAGAGTGCACGCGGAGGAAATGCTAATGTTGAGATGGATGTGTGGGGTAACGAGAATGGATAAGATAACGAATGACTATATTAGAGGAAGTTTAAAAGTAGCACCAGTGATAGAAAAATTGAGGAGTGAGGCTAGCGTGGTATGTACATGTCATGCGGAGGGAAGAAATACATGTGAAAGAGTGTGTTAGATATGAGTGTGGATAGAAGTAGAGGAAGGCCGAAGAAATTCGCACAAAGCGGTTCTCTTAGACCTTTATTATGCGCACCGCCAAAGAGTGGAACGCCTTGCCAGAGTCTGTGTTTCCTGATAGCTACAGCCTGGGTATATTTAAGTCGCGAGTGAATAGGTTTCTTCTAGGCAAGCGTGTACCATCGTAGACTGCATCATCGCTTACCATCAGGCGAGATCGTGGTTAAACGCAAGCTTATAATGTATAAAAAACAACGGTGATGACGGCTGATAGAGAGATGTGGAGGAGGAATACATGTTGGGCCGACCCCGCGTGATGTGGGAGAAGGGCAGGAAGAAGATAAGACTATAGCTGGTTTGGAACCAATTCCTACACCATTTTGCGAAATTTACATATTTATGTGTTTTATTTGTTTGGCTTATAATTTAATAGCAATAAATAGTACTTACGACTAGCAGTTTAAAACCCTAAGTTAGTCTCGGTACTTCGAGATTACTTAGGTATAGCAAGATGGTTAAGGTTTTTATTATGTCTTTTCAGGAATGAAATAGTCCCGTGCGCAGAGATCGATGCTCCAGACCTCAGCGTGTTTAAGGACTCTACCTGCGGCGGAGGCTTTCACTCGAAGGCCAATCCCTTCCTATAATACAAGGAATAGATCACTGGGAGCTACACTGTCCCTTTTTAGGGTTCCATAACCAAAAGTTCAAACAGGACCCTATTACTAAGACTCCGCTGTCTGTCTGTCCGTCTGTCACCAGGCTGTATCTCATGAACCGTGATAGACAGTTAAAATTTTCGCAGATGATGTATTTCTTTTTCTGCTATAACAAAAAATACTAAAACCAGAATAAAATAAAAATTTAATGGGGGCTGCCATACAACAAACGTGATTTTTTGCTCGTTTTTGCTCAATATTGATAACGGCAACAGGTAGACGCTTGAAATATTCACAGAATATTGAATTATTATTTTCTTATAAAATAAACTTAGATATTAATTGTGCCTCAGGAGCCTATGCATATGGCGCATATTAGACGCGCCGTAAACGCGCGTTTGCGAAACGTTTACGGCTGCGCGTATAAAACGCGCCATAAGCATAGACCCTTACGGCGGGCGCGAGCGGCGCGTTGACACATTGTAGTTGATTTAAAAATTTTATAACGATGCGTCATTTATATCGCCTTGTAAGTGCATACGGGTTGAATCCGCTTCAGCTGTGGGAGATGGGTGGAATTAAACGAGATGTTACTTCACTGACTGCGTTATGATTTGTTACGGCAATAACAATGCGGACGCGCGAGCAGACCCGTGTACGTGATGCGATGCGGTATGCGACTCGTTCCCGTGGGACGAACAAGCGTCTTACAATATTGCTTACCGCGCCAATTGCTGTCACTATAGCCATTATACATGTAATTACTGACGACCTCCGTGGCGCAGCGGGCGAACAGCCGGCTGAGACGCAGGAGGTAGCGGGTTCGAATCCCGCCGCGGAAAAAATGTTTGCATGACCTGCACATATTTGTTCCGGGTCTGGGTGTTTTTCTATATATTATAAGTATGTATTTACAAAAAAAAAGTATATAAGTATTATATCAGTTATCTGGTTCCCATAGTACAAGCTCTGCTTAGTTTGGGGCTAGATAGCGCTGTGTGAAATGTCCAGGAATATTTATTTATTTATTTTTTTTAATTAGTATTTAAGTTACAATTAATAAATAATGTTAATACTTAGTTATTTTTATTTAATATTTTTTTCCTGCATATTACAGTATTTCTTACTGTACTAAGCTGTTACATTTTTCACATAAGATAAGTAACTCGAGAGTTCCGCTTTCAAAACGATTCGAGTCTACAGAGTCTATGCGAGTCCATTAAGTGAAGTGATTATTATTATTACCACACAGAAACAATATAATATAACTAAAGAGACAACAACATTGGATTAACTGTATGACAAATGTACAATTAGCCAACTGTATAGATAAATACCTACCAGCGTTGCCAGATTTTTTTTTTGTCAAGTCGGGATCTTGAAACTTTTTGAGTGTAAAAAAGCGGGATTCCTTAGTCGAAAGCGGGACAGTAAAAAACCGTATTTATTTGTGTTTTAAATTACGTTTACGTGAATAGATTGCAAAAATAGCCACGAATGTGTTTTAATAAAAAATATGATATTTTAAATCTGGTTTACCTTATCGTTAGGTCTTCTTCCTGTTTTGATTAAAGTTTTATTTATTAGAAAAATGTGGTGTTTCAAGCAATAGTCTGAGAAGTGAGCGTTACAAATTGTAACTTACAATATGAGAATAATGTATTTATAAGAAGTACTTATTCATGTTGTTTCTGTGAAGATTTAACTTCTTTTAAAGTTTCCTCAGCGCGCTGCACGCACGGTCGAGTTATCCCCGAGAAGCGGGACTGAGCCAGGTTCCGGGCGGGACATTTAAAATGATTTAAAAATCGGGACGTCTGGCAACGCTGATACCTACATATACCTGTTGAACACAAAGAACTCCCTCCAAAGGTTGCCTGGAAGATATCGCCTTTAGCGATTAGGCAGCCCATTGTAACAACGACTTAATTGTGAATCTCTCTCTCTCTTTTAATCTCTTTATTTTTAAATGTGTAACACAGGTTTTACCTAGATGTTTACCATAGAAATGTGAAATTTATTTTTGCATATAAATACAAACACTTTATTTAAACTTATGTTGTGCTATTGCATAATGCTTGCCCTCTTACTAGAGATACTGTATTGGTGACGTCTTGAGATATCTCTTGTTGTCCCTTTCTAGCCCAAAACCCGCAGCCATTTCCGAAAGAGATTATCAAATCGGCCATTAGTTTTGGATGTCGATTGCAGGAGTAGGCAGTAAGTTTTATATCGAATTAATCACCTAAACTGAGTCGATTTTCTTTAAAACTTGATAATACAACTAGTTTTTTTCGAGGAGTCTTTTATTATGTTTTGAGAAACCGTCACTTGAATAACGTCAGTATATTACCAAACACCCTGTTTAATGGATTATTCATTCGTTAGAATATTTGCTAAAAGTATAGCTTGCTAAAACATAAGTGTTATTCTTTCTACTTTGTACTCATGTTTCATTTTGAATAAATTATTTGTGTTTGTTTTGGGCAAGTTTTAAAACTTTCCTTAATTGTTTTTCTTATAGAGCTGCATTTTTTTTATGTTTGTAAACCAAATAAGATGGTGAACATCAAACGAAGATCAATTATGGATGTGTTATGTTTCACAATAAAAATTATCTTATCTTATCTTTTAATCTATTTATTTTTAATTGTGTGGTATAAATAAATTATCTAACTTCATGTGTCATTATTATTATAACAGGTGTAGTGAATAGTTTGTAGGTGGTTTATTACCCAATGATCTGAGGAAAATAAATAAAAGCATACATATGTAAAAGTGAACAGGTTTCTTCTAGGCAAGCGTGTACCATCGTAGACTGCATCATCGCGCGCCATCAGGCGAGTTCGTGGTCAAACGCAGACCTATAAATAATGTATTTAAAAAAAACTTTATTTTAGTGTAGAGATGCTTACAATACTCTCGCATTCACGCAATTAAATATTTGTAGATCATGCAAATACTTGTTCCGCGGCGGGAATCGAATCCGCTACCTACAGCGTCTCAGCCGGCTATTCGCCCACTGCGCCACGGAGATCGTTGTCAACTAGCTTAATAGATGGCGCTGTTTGGAGATAAAACGCAAAAAAAAAAAATCTTTATATGACAAAATCTCAGACACAATCAAAGTTGTATACAACAATCTCACGTCGTCAGATAAACAAACAAAACTTTTTTTTATTTCACGTTCCTCGAAAAAAAAACGTTCCTCGGCAATTGACATTGACAATTCAGTTTCCTTAGTTAATTAGCTTAAGAGAGCAACGCCATCTGTTAGCAGTTATAAAAACGTATAATTCAATTTAATTATTTAATTAAGACATTATAAAAAAACAAACATTCATTATAAATATTCTACCCAAGATAAAAAAAATAACATCCGTAGCCTTATTACCTAAGCCAAATTGATGTCGTGTCGCTATCGCTAGTCAGGCCATCTCTTTCGCACGTGAGGTACGTACTGTACGTGTGAAAGGGATAGCCTGACTAGCGGTAGCGACACAACAGCAATTTGGCTTAGGTAATAAGGGGGCCGGTTAGACAAAGAAACGATTATTCTACCAGGAAAAATTGAAACTACCCGCAAATCCCTATTTTGCATTTTTATAATGCACGAGATGATCGCACTCCCTCAGTTTGTCGGCGGCCTGCTCCGGCGTGAGGTCGCGCATCGGCTGCGCCAGCATCTCGAAGCCGACCATGAATTTCTTGACCGTCGAGGAACGGAGTAGTGGGGGGAGGTAGATGGCGTGTTGCAGCCAGTGCGGGGAGTCACCCGGGGCGGCAGAAGGCCCAGTAGGGGCACCTGAAACAAAAAAATATTTACTAAATTGATAAACCTGGATATCCTCTCAACGGTCGGATCCCAGCCGTGGGTTGGATACGTAATCTCTCGGGGACCCCGCGCGAAAACATCGGCGCTGCGTTTCGACTAGATTTGACTAGATTTGTCAATATTTTGACTATTTTAATATTGGACTAGCTGCCCCAATTTTACCAGACAATCATTTCTAATGGCCCCTTTACACGAGTCACGATGGGCCATCATACTAGCCCACTAAGATGGGCCAGCGTGTGGAGGGCGCAGTTGTATCGGATGGCTTATGGCGCGGCGGGATGGCGATGGGATGGCCGCGGTGTCGGTTTTTCGTCCGCATATCAAAGGTCCCTGCCCAGCGATGGCAGTACTCGTCTTCACGTGGCCCATTCCACAGTGCGTGCTCGATGTGCAGATATTTGTTCAGGGTGTACTGGATATTTTCTATATATAAAGAAAAATATCTATCTATCTAATGTATTGTAGTTATCTAGTACCAATATTAAGAAAATATTGGTGAGTGGTGTATAGGTAGATTGTCGCAACGGCTAGTGCCTCCACGTCCATCTTGGAAAACGACTTAATCACCACTGAATGTCGCCATTCAACCATCGCATGGCCATCTCGCTGGTCCAGCCTTGGACCATCATGTAGAGGAGCAATATGAATCATCTTGCTAGCTTCAAATAAAAACTACCTTTCAAAGAAAAAAAGAACGAGAGCTAATCAATCATCTTACAATTTAGACGTAAATATTACCTTTTCGTACCACTTGCTCAAAAAAGTGACATTCTATGCCACAAAAAGCGAACATAACAATAGTCATTTTTAATCTGTTAAAAACAGGGAAAGAAAATTGTACTGAATTTCATTCATCTTCTAGGGGGAGAATGTGATTTAAATTTGGAATACTTACCGAAATTTATACTGAACTACATCTGTGTTTAAACCATTGAGTTTGTATATAAAGCATTATACATCTTTTTGAAAAAGAAATATGCATTTATTATGCAGTTATGATTATTAAATAAATGTACTCGACAAGCCATCGGCAAAGATAAAATTAGCAATATGCCAAAGGAAATTGCTAAATATTTAAAACTTAAAGATGTTGAACTCTACACCGGTCACTGCTTTAGAAGAACTTTGGCGACTTTCTTGGCGGATTCAGGGGCGGATATTACGTCAATAAAAAGACACGGTGGTTGGAGCTCTGATAGAGTAGCTGAGGGTTATATCGAAAGCTCAATGGCGAATAAAACCATATTAAGCAGTCAAATTAACAAACATATAAAACTTAATCCATCAGAGCCACAACCATCAACTTCCGGCATCTTATCTTCGTCCGTAACTCACGATGCACCACCACCACTATCTCCGACGTATACTATCTATATTGAGTATTTCTCTGTTCTTGCGTCTGAGGCACTTGGCCTCAGACGCAAGAACAGAGAAATACTCAAATCAACTCATCAACAATAAATGTACCAAACAAAAATGTAACTCTCTCTATCAATAATTGGACCAATGTTTCGAATGTTAACTTTTACTTTTAATTGTCATTATTTTTAATAAATGCTTATCTCATATTATTATTGTGTTTCGCAAATGGTACGAAAAGTAGAGTATTTTCCTCGGTGATAAAGCTGTCTCAGTCTTGGGTGAACTTAAATCCCTGGCTACACTCAGGACACACTCAGAACACTCAGGACACACTTAAATCCCTCGCTTCGCTCGTGATTTAAGTTTTTTTTAACCTCGAGTCCTTCGTTACGCTCGCGATTTAAATCGTCACCCGCGACAGAAGACACTACTTTATCCCCTTGGTTAATAATCTACTATTAAGTACATATTATAAAAGGATCATTAAAAAGAACAACCAGCCTTGTTTCTTGCCTTTCTTTCCTGACTTGGTCGCGAAGGAACAGGCAGTAAAATTGACGTTTCAAACTGATTTTAATGAATTGATTTGAACTTATGATATGCTGCGCTGTGCTGCGCTTGCTGCGGGATGATGTGCTATGCTATGTTTAATCAATTCGCTTCTCATTGATTATTATGAAGAAAGAAACAAAATGTGCTGTTCTGCGCTTTGTTTAAAACAGTCCAGCGTAGCCTAGCTTAATGTTGATTACTTAATCATCTGAAGCTTTGAAATGCACTAACATAAAGTCAGACCAACAATTGGCCAAATCAACTTGAGCAAATCGGCGTTGTACCTATGTTTATTTGTCCGAGTATAACTTTCGAAGCGTTGATCCAATCATCGTGAAATTTGATACATAGGTAGTGATAGCACAATTTTGGTGTGAATAAATGAGCTAAAAATTTAGTGGGGGTTGAAAGGATATTGGGGTTCAAGAGGGGTAAAAAGTCAAATGGGACGTTAAATGAAAGGTGAAAACATTTCGTTTTCATTTTTAGTAATGTTTTTGAGTTATTAGCTATAATAAAAACTGAAATTTGACAAAAATGACAGAGGCGCGTAGCTTTAGTGACACAAATATGGGGAAAAGTCTGAAATCCAGAATAACTGGAATTTCTACCCCAAAAAAGTATTTTCTATTAACATGAACTTCCGTTACCTGTAATTTGAATGAAACTGTAGGTCAAGTTATTTGGTTATTAATTTCATGGCACTATTTTGATAGTCAAAGATTACGATTATTATATTGTTGTTTTTATGGAAAACTCGCGAGATCTCAGTTCAGGACGAACCACTTGTTCAAACAAATAGCAAAGCGCTCAACCACTATCTCCTGCTAAGTGATGATGGGTGATACTCAAATAAGTTAGTGGCCATTTATGTCATTGGGTGACTTTAAGAAAAAATTAAAAAAATTGGACTATGTGCTACATTGTTGCCTGTTATTAACTCACCATGGAATCCCATACTGTACGGGAAACTGCACTTAAACAGGTTATCGTACTTAGTATTAAGGCCCTTCATAATACCAGCGAGTCCGGCTCGCTGCGCTCCGTCGAGGTCTGAGAGCCGCTGCGGCGCACCGCGGCGAGGCAGCACCATCGTCTCGTACGGCCATAACGCCCAGTACGGGACTAGGGCCACCCATTCGGCGTTCTCAAGGACTATACGTTCCTAAAATAAAAACAAGTAACTTTTTAATAAAAATATAACCGACTTCAGATAACAGTAAACACCAAACTACTCTACCAATTTTTATGAATTTTCCAATCTAAAAGTATATCCTTTCAAATAAAGTTCTGAGCTAACAAACATAACATAAAAATTAAACAAATTTAAGACTTATATGGTTTTCTCATGGATGCAATTGTCAGAACTGGACCAAATGGAAATGGGACTACATGGGAAGCACCAGCTTTTAACTAAAAGAAGAGTCATCGAAATCGGTTCACTCAGCCGAAAATTCTGAGGTAACAAACATAAAAAAAACACAGTCGAATTGAGAACCTTTTTTGGAGTCTGTTAAAACCTTAGAATTTTTGGAAAACAACGACCAGAATTCAGATTAAAATAAAGTACAATTTGAGCAAATTAATTTAACTAAAAATACTGTCAGCTAAAAATTACAACGTACAGATAATAAATACGAAATATTACAAAACAGATAGGCCGTGGTATGTGCCATCCACTGCCACTACAGCTTGCTAATCCTTTTGGCTATGGTGGCGGATTTGCCCTATAATCGTATTTTTAATTAGACGAAGCCAACTGACAGTAGCTAATGTCACTTTGTAAAATAATGTTGCCATATTTAAAGTAATAGTGATGCGTTCAAATGGAGTAGCCACAGACCACTTAGATGTACTACGAAGTAGCTGCGTGTCTCATATAATTATAGAAAAAGACAAAATGTATGGTCTCGAGCACATGATCGACAATGTTTCAGACAGATATATAATTAATGTCACCGAAAGCGATAGTGATGATTTTGTATCTGATGATGAATAAAAACAAATTATGTAATAAGCGATGTTTTTTTATTTTCATTACCTACCTATGATTGTTCTTTATTCCTTATTCTACAAAAGAAAATACATTATAAAGTACAGAAATAGAGGACATGTACAAAGGCGAGCTTAATCCTATGAAGAGTTTTCTTCCAGCAAACCTTTGAGGCTAGAGAGAGAGAGAGAGAGAGATGATTTTAAAGGTAGTTGCGTGTACAAGAATCATAAATATGTACATATGTATATCTTATACAAATAAAACATAATATACCAAAAGAAAGTAATAAAATTACTTATTATAAAGTAATAAATTTCAATCCCTTCTCTCCTCACTATCTGAAAGATAGATTTGAATTTCTCCATTCTTCAAATAACTATACTCTTAGGTCATCAGAAAACTTGATACTCAGAACTCCTTCGCACAGCACTTCCTTTTACAGCGCTTCTTTTACTGTCCAGGCTGTTCAGCTGTGGAATGCTCTGCCTGAAGAAGTAAGACGGTCATCGTCCTTACACGTCTTCAAATTGAAAGTGAAACATCATTACCTGACGATGTCATCTTCCTAGCGTTATTTATTTACTATTTATGTACTTATTTTATCTGTTAGTATAGTTTGCTATATGTATATACCTATATATTAGTCTATTTTATAAGTATATTAAGTATTAGGATTAAAACTTCATATTATTATTATATCTTAGAATATATTATGTGTAAATGTAATGTATCCGCTAAAGTACACCGCACTCCGTAATTTTTAAAAATTTCGCTCCATCCAAAGGTTGCCTGGAAGAGATCGCTTTTAGCGATAAGGCCGCCCATTGTATTGCCTTATTTATTTTAACCCAGTACTTATTATTATTTTTTTTTTATTATTTCTGTTTGTGTGGTAATTCAATAAAGAGTTATCTATCTATCTATCTATCTATAAAATGAATGAATATAATAAATAAAATAAATAGACTAATATATACAAAATAAATATATACCTACAATAAAATAAAATTACAGAGAAAGATAGTGCTCTTTAACTTTCCGTTTGAAAATGTTAAACGACGGACTAGCGCGAACTTCATGGGGCAGGGCATTTCAAATTTTCACCGCATAAACGGTAAAGGAGCCACCATAGCGGCTTGAAGTGTATTGAGGTGAAGGGACTTAGAGGACCAGGATGCGAGCGATAAGGAATTCGAAGCGTTCACGAAGGTAGGGAGGAGAGAGTGGACAATATAATACTTTAAATAAGAGTGAAAGAACGTGAAGATCACGACGAAGACGAATAGGGAGCCATTTAAGTTGAGATCTGAACATGGATACGTGATCGAACTTGCGCAGTCCGAATATAAAACGGATGCACAAGTTCTGTAGACGTTCCAGTTTATTGAAAAGTTCCTCCGTGGCATCAAGAAAGCAGACATCTGAATAGTCGAGAAGGGGCAGCAAAAAGGTTGTTATATTTTAAACATCTATAGTTTCAACTACATGATGTATTGAAAATAGGACAGTCTTACAAGTTTCCTCGCAATGTTTTCCTTAATGTTTAAAGCACTCGGTATTCAGTATATGTAGATACTATAGGAACATACTCGTCGAAAACTCGTTGGTATGTACAAAGCACGACTAAAATTTGAACCCCGTACCCGATATCGGCAGTTCGGCACACTAACTATTCACTAGACAATCGAGGCAATTTCATTCATTCAGGAGTTTTTTCAATTTCAAATCATTCACTTTGTCACAACACTATTTTTATTTCATCAAAAACTGGACAACACAGTAAACGTCAGTTGACTTCGTCTAATTAAAAATACGACTATAATGGGAGACCGGAGGGGAATCGCCCATACAACACGTACTACCAAGATCATTTCCAATTGGAGCATATTTCTACCTTAATAAGGTATTATTTTAATTTGAATAGTATTTATCTAGGTTCCCAACCATATATTAGATCAAAACACTTACCTAAAATGAAATAGAAGCGTGTCGCATTCTGCATGTTTTTACGTCATAAAAGACCTGTTTCAACCTAATTGTTTCGTATTAAAAAAAACAACATCTTACGTATCCTAGTCATGGGAACATAGATTATATCGTCTAGTTACAGAATAACAACACAATGAGAAAAATACAACACGTTTTCAGTCATCATTTTTGGTATTACGGAACACGGTCAAAATCTAATCAAATTTAGAATCGTTCTATTGCTATCACTGTCGCTCTGCGTGGCTAAACTTCGCTACTAAACAGGGATAGCGATATTCAGGCCGAAATTTTTTACGCGGCCGAATTCAAGTTGCGCTCAGGGTTCGCCGGCGCAACTTCAATGCGATACGCTTCTATTTCATTTTAGGTAAGTATTTTGATCTAATATATGGTTGGGAACCTAGATAAATACTATTCAAATTAAAATTATACCTTATTAGGGTAGAAATATGATCCAATTAGAAATGATCTTGGTAGTACGTTTTGTATGGGCGATTGTCCCTCCGGTGTCCCCTTAAGGCCCAGTAGGCCCGGGCCTAATGCGCCTAGATATTAGGGGCGGCCAATCGTGACCAAAAATTCACTGATGATAACAAGAAATAACTCAAAGTACCTGAATATTGCAAAGGCTCGCGCACATTATGGCGGGCCGCACTACACCGCATCGCAACAATCATCTTCCTAAGTCAATTTCGTACATCCCGGGTCAAAAATAAAACGTACTTTTGTCTTATAATTTAAGTCAAAATTATGTCGATTTTATTAAGACAAGTTCAAGTCAAACTTTGCTTTTTTAGAAGTATAAAATTGTCATATCATTTGATTTGATTTGGCTTAGTTAGGATGTATTTAAGACAAAACAGCGGCCAAGTGCGAGTCGGACTCGCCCATGAAGGGTTCCGTAGCAGCAAGTAACATAATATAAGAGTTCTTGTAGTTCGTTGTAACTTTTTTTATATTTGAGCTGATTGAATGAAAGGTAAATTGCGGTTTACGATTTATGACATATTAAAAAAAACTACTTACTAGATCTCGTTCAAACCAATTTTCTGTGGAAGTTTGGATGGTAATGTACATCATATATTTTTTTAGTTTTATCATTCTCTTATTTTAGAAGTTACAGGGGACGACGACGACACATTTTACCACTTTGGAAGTGTCTCTCGCGCAAACTATTCGGTATAGAAAAAAATTATATTAGAAACCTCAATATCATTTTTGAAGCCCTATCCATAGATACTACACACTTCACTTCATTCTCGATGAATATTTTAATGAAAAAAAAAATTTGAGTTTCAGTTCAGTATGGGAAACCCCAAAAAATTATTGATTTTTTGTGTGAAAATCTTAATGCGATTCACAGAGTACATCTACTTACCAAGTTTCAACAGTATAGTTCTG
Source organism: Philereme vetulata (assembly GCA_918857605.2). Classification (NCBI taxonomy): domain Eukaryota; kingdom Metazoa; phylum Arthropoda; class Insecta; order Lepidoptera; family Geometridae; genus Philereme; species Philereme vetulata. The sequence goes on along the minus strand of OU975427.1, from coordinate 1,171,437 downwards.
GTCGACCCGAGACCATGACTGTTGCAACACAACTGAAACGTCGGGACAACAAATAAAAAAGGTACATACGCGATAAATACCCGTTTTAATCAATACTTAATTCTTCTTATTTATTAATTAATTCTAGTTCTTATAGTTTCGGAAAAAAGTGGCTGTGACATACGGACGGACAGACAGACATGACGAATCCATAAGGATTTAGATTTTTGCCATTTGGCTACGGAACCCTAAAAAGTCATATTCAAGTCTAAACTTGACTTGGTTGGGAATTTAAGTCAATATTAAAAGGTAAAAGTATGAAAAATAAAATCAATATGGATAGTTTTACTAAATATTAGATGTAATAAATAAAAGCAAGAAGAAAAACATATATTCTGAATCTGTTACAACATACGTGTATATTAAAAAAAAATATTCTGCGATTTTTCACTCCGGTATTTGAATGGTGAACGATTCAGTAATTAATTATTATTAATTTAAATTCTGGAGTTAATTGAGTATTTTATATACTAGAATATCGGGAAGAGACAGGGGCGGCTTGTACTTATAAAATGGCCGGGGCCCTGGGCGGCCAACACTGCAAATCCGCCACTGGCTTAAGGCTGTGACCTTGGTTTGTTTGCGGATCTCCTCATTTTTGATTCGATCTCGTAGAGAAACGAACACAAGCATATCACTCTCAATACACGCTGAGGGACTGCGAGCATTACCTACTAAGTACATAGTAAAAGACCACGTTTCTGTCTGGGCCCCAGAGAATCATTACGCAATAATAGTATTTTTATTTATTGTGTTATCCGAACACATGCGGAAAATTCCAAGATTTTTAAAATCATCTCAAAAATTTCAAGCCTAGACGGGACTTGAACCCGCAAACCTTCCTCTTGATACGAGGATGCACTATCCAACTGTGCTACCAGGCAATTAACGTCTAGGTCGAAATTAGTGAGATGATTCAGAATTACGACTTAAGCGCCGTTAGCTCCATCTACAGGAAAACTTACATAGTTCTTTGTACCTGCTCAATGCCAAACGTTGCAGTTCAGTACATTGACAAGAGATGTCGCGTTGCTTATTTCAAATAGTATTTTTATTTAGTGTTATCCGAACAGATACGGAAAATTCCAAGATTTTTAAAATCATATCAATTTTTTTTTTAGAAATTTGTGAAAAAAATGATTTTAAAAATCTTGGAATTACGCAATAAGTTTAAAGAAATAAATATTATGACATTCCCTTGTCTGATGACAATGATGAAAATCTGATGAATGTTCACAAAAATATTAATTTGTTTACGAATAATAGCGATAATCATAATTTTAATACTAGAAATAAAGATAAACTCGCTGTTGCCACTTGTAGACTCCATAAAGTTAGTAAATCGTTTAAAGGGCAAGGTGTTCGCTTTTATAACAAACTCCCAAGTGATGTACAAAAATTGACAATTATCAAATTTAAAAACGCAATTAAACAAAATCCTTATAAAAAAGCCTACTATAAAATATCGGATTATTTAGACGATAGAGAAGCTTGGGATTGAAATTATTCCAACTCGTTCAAAATGTTGCAATTTAGACGTAATTTATTGCCTGCATTGCTAAGTATTCTAAAGGGACCATTAAAAAACAACCAGCCTTGTTTTCTTGCCTTTCTTTCCTGGCTTGGTCGCGAAGGAACAGGCAGTAAAATTGACGTTTCAAAGTGATCCTTGTGATTTTAATGAATAAAAGATTTGGACTTTGACTTTGTGCCATTTAACATCACTGGTAACATACAGTCATCAAAGACACAGGTATTTTGGACGAGAAGACGTTTCGTAGTTTCCCGAACGCTGCCCAGCCGAGTTTGATTCGTCGACTGACCTCTTCCTCGAAGTTGGACCTAATTGGACTGTTAGTATGTAGACGTACTCGCCAACAATATCCAGAATTGAGTTCTCAACTGCTCACCCCGGGCGCCACAATTACACACAAAAACAGTTGAATCACCTAAAGACCGTTGCAAACGATCTACAGATAGCTCAACTGGTCCAGATCATTATGGAAACGTTATTTGTCAGAAGATATATTTACCTTCTTCTCCAGTTCGTTCTCCAAATAGTCCACAAGCATATTCTTCCCGTATTTATCGAAGTATTCTTTTTGAGTCCTGAAAAAGCAATAAAACATGTTTTTTTCCAATTTATTTTAGGGACAATTTATAAAGATACATGTCGGTCCTATAGCATGTACTATTAATTAGATCAAAGGTACAAAGCATACAAAACAAACAAATATTACGAACTAGATCGTATTTAAATCTGTCCGGAACCACAACCATACAAAAATGTATAGGTGTGATCCTTGACGGGTTAACTTAAAAAAAAACAATAATATCTATCTATTATGTATATCACTTGTGGCGACTTACAGCACTAAATAATTCCTGAGCTGCATCTGATGTAGGGTCAGCTAAGATTTCATTGAAGATAACCACGTCGAATTTGTGTGTAAGTCGCCACCAGTGACTGTCTGTCTCGATGGAAGCGGACACATTCTACCAATAAATAGTGCACACCCTCCACCACTCCACATGTGTCACAATTAGGTGTGTCAGTCTTCCGCATTAAGAACGCAAACATTTATAATGGCATATGACATGTTCTCAACCTGTGTGAACAATAAGCCTACGTGAAAGGTTTGTATGGCCGAACCAAAGTATGTGAGGAGGCTTACATTGGATACAGTTGTACCAAATACCTTTTTCTACGGATCTTTCGTTAAAATATTCTTTCCAAAAATTGTAACAGCTATTTCTATATTTTGGTAAAAACTCTGAATACTTAGGTAGTATGTTGTACTCAAAGCCTTCTGAAATCGCCTGCTTCGCTAATATGTCAGCCGCCTCATTACCTTTTAGTCCTATGTGCGCTGGAGCCCAAAAACTTTTTATAGCCTCAAATAGTGGCTTTCAATATACCTACGTAATCATATGTACTATAGGTCAAATTTACTAACATTCACCAAATCTATTGAAATAAAAATTAAATGGTGTTTGTTGGCAAGCATAACACTTGCGAAATATCGATTTGCTTACTTTTTGAATGTTTTATATCTACTTCAAAAAAGGAGGAAGTTCTCAATTCAACTGTATATTTTTTATGCTTGTCACCTCATAACTCCGTCGTTTAACAACCGATTTGAAAAAAGAAAAAAAAACCAGTGTGCTTTAGACCACACGACAGAAGTAAAACTTCTTTTTCAAAATATTAATTTAGAAAATTGTTCAATTACAAAATTGTCACACGTGTACGTCAATCAGTCTGTTCATTCTGGGCAGACGCAACTCGCACTCGCACATTAACGTTTAAAAATATACGAAACGTAACTCTCTCTCTTTCTATCTTCTCTAACTTACATATATCTCCCTCTCAACTTCCGTTCGCACTTTTCGTAACGCATTCACCAGCTTACTCTCCAAGTGAAGCGTGCGTAAAGAAGTTTAACTACAAAAATATTATTTGAAGGAACACAACATCATCGGTGAAACGAAAGCGCATTGCCTTCGCTGGCTCGGCCATTTTAAAGAGAATGGGAGAGGATCGACAAGTTCATAACGCCTATCTCGGTTGCCCTGCCAGCCGACGGCCCGTTGGACGGCCGCGGCACCGCTGGAAAGATGTAGTGGAAGCGGACCTGCGTGAGCTACAAGCGGAAAACTGGCGGGAAGCTGCACAAGACAGACCAAAGTGGCGACTGCTTTTATCGGAGGCCAAGACACACTTTGGGTCGCTGTGCCATAGGAGTGAGTGAGTGATTATTTGAAAGGATATACTTTCAGATTGGTCCCAGAGAAATTTCATCGAAATTGGTTCAGTAGTTTGTTTATTCTGTTATCTAAAGTCGGATATATTTTTTGTTCAAAAGTTACTTGTATTGTAAGTAGACCAACAGTTTTTAGAGAAAAAAAAAGTTGAAAATCTGATGGGAAAATTTGAATGTTCGGGAAAGTATTTTTCTATTGGATTTTTGTATTAACAAATTGGGCTATATTTTATTATGAAATCCGTCCGGAGCGGGTCAACCAGTTACCAAATTTCATCAATAGTCTGATACATCGACACGTACTGCCAACTGTCGCTATTGCTCCACTGCACACACGGCCCCCTGACAGAAGGCCCTGGCGGCAACTGCCCTGAGAAACCCTGGGGGCATCCAACTTTGAACAAGATGGATGATGGAGACGAGCAGGCTTGACCAACATGAAAGCCCACAAAGCGAAACCCAGCGACCTAGAAGTAGCTACTCCCGGAGTTGTCAGGGCAAAGCGTAAGAATACCCTTGAAGATACAAGATACAATAAAGAGACAAGTCAAAACCTTTGAAATTTATTAACCTACCTGTCTTTTGGAAACGTTTGTACCTAACTTTTAGAACATAGTACAGAAGTGTGCAATAGATAATGTCGACTCCAACAGTTTTGCAGTGGCAGAACATGCCCTAGATTCTGATTCGACGCATTATATACGTTTCGACAAGGTCCGGCTCTTAGCGAGAGAGAAGTTCTTCGTTCCTCGCAAGATCCGAGAGGCGATAGAAATAAGTCGTGTGCCGAACTTTAACAGATAGAGGATGGGTTCTACCGCCAGCCTGGAGGCCGATGCAAGCGACAGAGGAGTGAGTGAACCTGGCACAGACATAGTTAGTGTTGTGTGTTTGCCTGTACAGATAACTACCGAAGAGAGCAGCAGTGATGATAATGACGATGACGCAGCCTGTCAACACGTTGGGCCATCGTTGACGCATTCCCCACTATCGCGTCCGTCTACTCACGGCTGCGGCGCGTAGTGGGAGGCGAGACGTACCTAGTTCGGAGCGGATCGCACTCACCCTAATGAAGGTTCACAAATTTAACTGAAACATTGTCGGTCGAAGCACCGATGATTCGGCACTTAATAAACCCCGTATTTATAATAATGAGAGACACACATAAGTGTTGTTAAAATATACATATAAAATATCAAATCAGAATCAAAAGGAATTAGATATAAATGAGTAATATGTGCACCTCCGCGTCCTTGGTTTGTAAATAGTAATCCTAGAAGAAGTTTGATTGTAATGGCTCACAGACTGCGCTCGGGACATATTCCTCTAGCTGTTTAAACATCCTATGAAAATATCCGACTCCCCTGTGCTACATGCGGAGTTACAGATGTTCATCGTCTTCTGGTGGAATGTGTTCGGAGCCAGCCTTTGAGAGCCCATATGCTGACACAATATAATGTACATAAATATGTTATTTCATTTCATTTTTCATTGCATTTATTTCAACTTTCGACAAACTACTTGTTCTTAGATATGTCAGTAGGTAGGTACAATAAAAAAATCCAATTAAAAATAGTTAGCATAATTACAATGTCACATTGGTAGAATTTCATTATAATGTCAATAGTGACTAAAAAGTTGTACAATATAAAATTAACACCTGCTTAAACAAAAGAAATTAATAAAATAAAATAATATTAATAAATAAAACTAGAAGTATCTGCAAAAGCATTGTCAATTGTATAATTAAATTAAAAATTCATTAAAAAACTAATTACAATGTATGAATTTGTATTGCAATGTCCTAGCAAAAAGGTTTTTATCTGCAAAAGCTTCGTCCAAACGATAAAAACTTTTTTTAATTAAATGTCCTTTATCGACCTCCGTGGCGCAGTGGGCGAATGCACTGGCTGAGACGCAGGAGGTAGCGGGTTCGATTCCCACCACGGAACAAATGTTTGTAATATGATCTACAGATATTTGTTCCGGGTCTGGTTGTTTCTCTATATATTATAAGTATGTATTTACAGAAAAAAAATTATATAAGTATTATATCAGTTATCTGGTTCCCATAATACAAGCTTTGCCTAGTTTGGGGCTAGATAGCTCTGTGTGAAATGTCCAGCAATAATATATATATATATATAAACAATTTGAAGTCATTGTCGGCAAGACTTTTAACATTTTTGGGTATTCTATTATACAATTTTATCGCTGTGCAATAATAGCTTTTGGAAATTTTTGATAACCTGGTTTTTGGTATAATTAGGCGATTTTTATACCTAGTATTGATATTGTGGTTATTGTGTTAGATAGTATTTTTCAAAATTTCGCGATCACTGTACATAATTATTGATTAATAATAATACCCGTTGTATTTATCGCGTATGTACCTTTTACGTCGGGACAACAAATAAAATAGGTACATACCTACGCGGTAAATACCCGTTTTAATCAATAATTATTGTGTTAGATGTTGGCGTATTTCAAAGTATCCTGTAGTCTAGTCTAGTCTAAATCTAGTTGTTAAGGATTTTATTGTAAGATTTAACAGGGTTGACATAGTAACAAACGACTCAAAGCCCATAATATAACAAATGATTAACAAAATCGTACCTATCTTTAATTATTGCTTCGTTCGGCATAAAGCTGGCCCCCCATATTTGGCAGTGGGGGTGAGGATTGGAGCACCCCATGATCGCGCCCTTGTTCTCGAAGATCTGGACCCAGGTGTATTTGCGGCCCAGCTCTTTGAACTGGTTTATCCACCTGGTAAACAAAATTGGCGTTACGTTAATGATGAGTTTTCAGATCGTGAGAAAATTAATTTAATATAATTAAAATATTAATATTTAAAATGATTAATGATGGTGCTCCCATTATTCCACACAGAAGTTAAATAAGGTTAGATATTTAACTTTAAACAACACAATAATTTTTTCATCCCTCCGTCTCGGAAAGAGTATTTTTGCTCTTCGATATCCGAGTGCAAAAACCGTTCTTATCCGCTAGAGGATAAAGTAAATTGAATTTAGAACATCGTGTGCACTAAGTTTGTGAATTCAAAACATCATTGAACCTATTTACTTCTACCTCCATGGTGCCGAATTTATCATACAACCTTATTTAATTTGTTAAAAACTCAGACTCGGAACGTTCTTGGTGTATTACTGTTTTAGTAATTTCTTCGCTGCGGTGGGATGAAAAGTTACGTGTTGTACTCGAGTGAAAAGATTTTTCCCTCGTGCTCTTTTGATTCCCTCGGTAACGCTCAGGATTCTATTTTTTTTTCTAATTTTAGAATCCTTCGCTTGCTCAGCAATATCAATATTGAGCACGCGGTTAAAAAGTAACTCTGCACTCGTGTCTAACAAATAACTATTGTAACATTTGACTAAATACTTATGGAATATTCTTACTAATAGTAATAACACATACGAAAGTAACTCTGTATGTCTGTCTCTCTGTTTGTAATGTTGTGCACAACTAAACGGCTCGACCGATTCAGATGGAATTTGGTATACATATAAAATACATTTAACCGGGATTGAGACATAGGCTACTTTTTACCCAACTGCGCAGGAGGGTAATGTTTTTATTGACAAATTACGCGTATGAAGCTGTGGGTGGAAATCTTTGCGAAAATGCAAGGCCTTCTTTAGTCGCCTCACCTCAATGCAAATTCTCCACTGCACGCGCAGCCGCTTGAGAGTCGAAAGTAACTCTGTATCTCAGCCTCTATATTTGTTACTAGCTGACCAATCCGTAGCTTCGCACGCGTAGTTTTTTAATAAAAACATTACCCTCCTTCTGCGCAGTTGGGTAAAAAGTAGTATATGTCACCCGAGGATAGTGTAGCTTCCCAACGGTGAAAAATTTTTTTAAATCGGTCCAGTAGTTTCGGAGCCTATTCAATGCAAACAAACAAACAAACACATCTTTCCTCTTAATAATATTATTATTTTTGTAGATATTAATATGTTCTTTAATATTGTAGAACATACTTTTGTTCTATCATCAATAGTTTCCGCAGCGCATGCGATGAAAGACGTTTTAGGGCACTTTTTTTACACCTTGGGTTACGTTACTTAAGTTTTAGTAAGGATCCCTAATTTTTTCTAGCAATAAATATAGCTTATGGCAATGAAGGTGAACGTAGCTTTCCAATAGTGAAAGAATTTTTGAAATCGGCACAGAAGTTTTCGAGTTTATTCATTACAAACATACACACAAAAATACAAATCATTCCTCTTTATCATATTAGTATAGATGTGTTCACGACTAGACAGCTGGACCGATTTTGATGAAATTTGCTGTAAGTATAGATAGATTATGATTGGTTACATAGGTTACTTTTTACCTGACTGCACAGAAGGAGAGTAATGTTTTATTGACAAACCACGCGTACGAAGCCGTTGGCAGGTCAGCTAGGTGTTATATCGATAAAATGTAATGTAATACAACTCATATATTAAATGGCTGAGTTGTGGGAGCACTATGTTATGTTATGGTGAAAGAGATCGCTATGTTTAGCGATAAGACCGCCTGTATACCAAATTTTATCTAAATCGGTCGAGCCGTTTAGTTGTGAAAACATAACAAACAGAGAGACAGACATTATGCTTACATGTAATTCTTTTTCTTAATTAGTTTTAACTGTTGTTGCGTCTAGCTTCTCTCTCTCTCTCTTCCCAGCTATGTATCCCACATGGTGCTGGGGTCAGCTTTCCTGGTCGTTCTTCTCCACTTCGCTCTGTCCTCGACGTCGTCATCAGAAACTTGGCACTCTCTCATGTCTTTTGACACTATATCCCTCCACCTTGTCTTGGGTCTACCTCTAGATCTTCGAACGGGGATGGAAAGTTGTAGTGCCGAATTCCCTAGGTAGTCAGGTGGCCTCCTCTTCACGTGACCGTACCATCGCAGCCGACTCTCCTGCATCTTGTCAGCGATGTCGCGCACCCCCAGGCTTCCTCGCACCTACTCGTTACGGATTTTATCGAGCCTGGTGACGCCGCACATCCACCTCAGCATCTTCATTTCGGCGACTTGGATGGTAGGTATGTATGTTCTTCTGCGTTACGGCCCAAGTTTCGCTTCCATACGTTAAGACTGGTCTTATGATAGTCTTATAAATAAGACCTTTAAGATTTACTGGCATTATTTTGTCGCAGGTGACACCGGTTACTTCTCCCCATTTTGGCCATGCTGCGGCTATTCGGTGCTGAATATTACATTCCACGTTCCCGGAGTTATGCATGTTATGTATGAGTTATGTTGTTGCGTCTAGCTTGTAAGGTATATTAAATAATTTTAATTCCTTATTTACCATAAGGCTTGGACTACAATGCATCCGAAATCTTACGGACCTGTTAAAACGGCCCCAGATAAGTCCGGACAAAGCCCGTACCCAAAGGGTAAAACGGCACCCTATTACTAAGGCTCCACTGTCTGCCTGTCTGTCTGTCCGTCTGTCACCAGGCTGTATCTCATGAACCGTGATAGTTAGACAGTTGCAATTTAGATGATGTATTTCTATTGCCGCTATAACAACACATACTAAAAACAGAATAAAATAAATATTTAAGGAGGGCTCCCATACAACAAACTTGATTTTATTGCAGTTTTTATAGTTAATGGTACGAAACCCTTCGTGCGCAAGTCCGACTCGCACTTGGCCGGTTTTATTATAAGATCCGGGGACATCTGATTCCTCTTTTCATCAATAAATCTAATGTAGGTAGGAGGTAGTAGGTATATGAGCACTTACTCGTCAATAACCGCTCCGATTTCTTCCAAGGACATCAACGGGATAGTCATTGTAGAGTCTGGATGGAAGCACATAACTCTGAAACAGAAAAAAACAAATTATATAATGCCCGTACCACATCCGCAATCCGCATTCAGGTTGCTTTTGAAGTAAAAATTCTTTACGCACGCTTGACTTGGGGAGTAAGCTGGTGAATGCTTTACGAGAGCGTTACGAAAAGTGTGATCGGTCGAGGTGAACGAAAGTTGAGAGGAAGATATAAGTTAGTGAAGATAGAAAGAGAGAGAGAGTGAGTTACGTTTCGTATATTACCGTAGGGGCAAGAGAGAGAGAGAGGTGCGAGCACACATTTTCTTTCTTTCTCGCATAGTCAGTTACGTTTCGTATATTTAGGACACAGTCCAGGCCTATTGTCTGTATCACACTGTAGGAGCAAGAAAGAGAAGCGCGCGCGCACATTTTCTTTCTCTCTTCCTCTCATGGTCAGTGCAGGAAAAATATATATAGGTATATCTCAGTCAGTAGTTCATTTGCGAGTTTGCTAGCGTTACGCGAACGGTGATTTCTTGATTATTTTTCGTAATTTCATTTCGTTCTTGAGCAATTTTATAAATTAATATTTTGAAAAAGAAGTTTTACTTAAAGTGGTCTAAAGCACACTCGTTTTTTTTGTCTTTAAGGCCTCTTAGGCAAATAGAGTATATGCGTAGGTATTCGATTTTTTTATCTCTTGGTTTAGATTGTTTGACCCTTTTGAAACAGTTCTTCACTACATAAAATAGTAAAATTCAAACTTCGATCTAGTCTTTTCATATTCCAATCGCGTATTGGTCAACAGATTGTTGTTAATAAAATTGTATTACCTACGTGATTTGGCGCCCTGGTCACTGGGTTTCATTTTTAGGGTTCCGTACCCAAAAGGTCAAACGAGACCCTATTATGCGACTTTTATTAGACCTTTATTATGCGCACCGCCAAAGAGTGGAACGACTTGCCAGAGTCTGTGTTTCCAGATAGCTACAACCTGGGTATCTTTAAGTCGCGAGTGAATAGGTTTCTTCTAGGCAAGCGTGTACCATCGTAGACTGCATCATCGCTTACTATCAGGCGAGACCGTGGTCAAACGCAAGCCGCAAGCCAATATATAATATATATATTACTAAAACTCCGCTGTCTGTCTGTCTGTCCGTCTGACACCAGGTTGTATCTCATGAACCGTGATAGTTAGAGAGTTGAAATTTTCACACTTGATGTATTTCGCTATAACAACATATATTAAAAACAGAATAAAATAAATAATAGGTTGGGGAAAAAGTCTTTTCGCATTATAGTATGTATGAACTTGTAATAAAATCTCTTTGGCTATACTATTTGTATCTGGCTGGTTTTGGTATCATTCAAAGTTTAAATTTTAGAGAAGATAATTCCAAATTCAAATTAGGAAAATATGTGATTTTTATTTGTTTTTCGTACTGTAAAGATGAGTGAATCTAATGAAGAAATTCGATACATTTTAAAATTTGACTATAAAAAAGGCAAAAATTCAACGCAAGCCGCGAAAAAAATTTGCGATGTTTATGGACCTAGTGCAGTGTCTGTGAGAGTAGCACAAATTTGGTTTAAGCGTTTTCAGTCCGGAAACTTTGATGTCAAAGATGCACGTCGCTCTGGTCGCCCTATTACGGATAAAATTGATACCATTTTTGAAAAAGTGGAGCAAGATCGGCATATCAGTAGTTACGACGTAGCTGAAGAACTGGCAATTGACCACAAAACAGTTTTAGCGCATTTGAAAAAAACTGGGTACACAAAAAAGCTCGATATTTGGTTACCCCACAAGCTCACTGAAAGAAACCTAATGAACCGTGTACTCATTTGTGATTCTTTATTACGACGTAATGAAACCCGTTCGAGCCGTTTAGATGTGCACAACATTACAAACAGAGAGACAGACATACATAGTTACTTTCGAATGTATTATTAGTGGCTGTTTTGAGTTTGACACATGACAGTGACATACCTGCAGGTGCCTTTCGCGGGTGCCATCTGAAAAAGCGGGTGGTCGGCAGGCGGCGGTTCTGGGACCCTCTCCAGTAGGGCAGGGAAGTCATTGGGGAACACGTATGTTGATGTGTAGTTTGGATTACGCTGAAATCAATAACAAACATGGACGAGATTTCAAATGAAATATTTTTTAGATATTTTATGGACTCGAGTTTGACCACGAGTTGAGTTAAAAATATAATAAATTCGGGATGGATGAAATGGCGACAGGTTACAGGAACAACGTGATCTCCTTAAATGCCCCTTAAACTTGAGGGGAAAATTTACAAGACGATCATATGACCTGTCGTAATGCATGGTTCTGAGTGTTGGACCACGAAAGAGACGGATGAAAAAAGAGTGCACGCGACGGAAATGCGAATGTTGAGATGGATGTGTGAAATAAAGAGAATGGATAAGATAACGAATGAGTATTATAGAGGAAGATTAAAAGTAGCGTCAGTGATAGAAAAATTGAGGAGTAAGAGGTATGGACATGTCATGCGGAGGGAAGAAATACATGTGACTAAAAGAGTGTTAGATATGAGTGTGGATGGATATACATAGAAGTAGAGGAAGACCGAAGAAGAGATGGATGGACTGTGTGAATGATCTTGGAAGTAAGTGCTGATGCAGTCTAGGACGGAACACGCTTCCCTAGAAGAAACCTGTTCACTCGCGACTTGAAGAACTTAGGTTGTAGTTATCAGAAAACACAGACTCAGGCAAAGCGTTCCACTCTTTTCCCATAATACTGACTGGTGGTAGAGCTTTTGTGAACGAGCTCGAGGAAGTGGGCACCACCGCCTTACCTTTATCTGCCGCCAAATATTAGTACTTGTGCTGCTGTGTTCCGGTTAGATGGTAATGGTATATTCCTGTAATTACTGGCACATAGGCATAACAGATAAGTCCTATAGTATGGCAACGTATCCATATAGAGATCAAGACAACATAATAGCTTGTTTTGAATTCTATGTGGATTTCCATGGGCTGCAGTATCCACTTAACATCTGGTGAACTGCATGCTCGTTTGCCATATAAGTTTTATAAAAAAAAAATTAAGGTGGAAGAGTTGTGCACATTAAATCATGTATTCATTTACATGGGTAAATTACGCAGTACGATTGGTTATAAATATACTTAGTTCCAGGTACTACCTAGTATATTGATATGGTATTTGTCTAAATGTGAACGCTAGATTGTGCAGATACTTTTTTGGTGACGGTAATCTTAGTATGGTTTAGTATGGCCCCAGTATGCCCGCTAGAGAGTCCTTTACAGTGATACCGTGGTTCCACTCGACCTGACTTTAACAACTGACCTGTCCATTGGACATAACAGCGCCAGCCCGGAGTGGATTCTGAGTGTTCTGAGGAGGGTCTTCCTCGGGCTCCATCTGTCCGCTTCAGGGTCTCTTAAAGTAGTACGGTGATTCAATTTGACCTGACATTAGAACAGACTGGGAGTAACAACTGACCTGTCCATTAAACCTGACCGCGCCAGCCCGGAGTGGATTCTGAAGATCCTGAGGAGGGTCTTCCTCGGGATCGGTCTGTCCGCTCCAGGGTCTCTTACAGTGGTATGGGGGATCCACTCGAGCTGACGTTAGAACGGGCTGGGAGTGACAACTGACCTGTCTATTAGACCTGACCGTGTCAGCCCGGAGTAAATTCTGAAGATCCTGAGGTAGGTCTTCCTCGGGCTCGGTCTGTCCGCTCCAGGGTCTCTTACAGTGGTACAGTGACTCCACTTGACCTGACATTAGAACAAACTGGGAGTAACAACTGACCTGTCCATTAGACCTGACCGCGCCAGCCCGGAGTGGATTCTGAGGGTCCTGAGGAGGGTCTTCCTCGGGCTCCGTCTGTCCGCTCCAGGGTCTCTTGCAGCGGTGCGGGGAGACCACTATCCATTCGTCTTTCAGTGGGTTGAAGCGGACGTGCTGGTGGTCTGAAAGAAGGGGAAATCAGCAGATGATTATTAGATAAATAAATAAATAATTAAATAGTGCTTCTGTGTGACCAGTAGACCTCGCAAGCCCTTTTAACCATGCAATAACTAAAAGAACGAATTGAAATCCGTCCATATATAGCGCTACAGCAAAATCCTCATCCCCCTCCTACCCCCTCCACTCCCCCCTTTTGAAAACTGTTTTTCGAAACATCTTGTGTGCTCTCAAATTTCATTAAAATCCGGCAATAAATAACGCTACAGCAAACTTCCCCCCTATTTTTCTCCATTCAAAAATCGTGATCAAATTATTTTAATTTAAATAAATCAAGGAACTTGTCTTCCAATTTTCATCAAATGTTTCAAAATGCGACCTGAGGCGAGAACAGACAGACTTACACAAGAGGCGGTCTTGAACCCTATGCTACTTAGGTATAGTTAGTATGGATTAGGTTAAAATAATAAATATTTGTGTTGCATAGTTAGTATAGTCATTTAGTTCGAAAAATAGTGGTTACCTGGAAAGTTTTCCGGGAGTTTTGAAAATTGGTAATTTTATAGATTTTGATGTGTTCTTTGCCTCTTTCCGAATTTTGACTTTGCCACTTCATAGTTTTGCCGCTAGAGCCGCCATATTGGAAAAATGGCGCCTAAAAGCAGTTTTTTGACAATACCTCCTTCCGACTTATACTGTACTATTTGTGTAGTAAATGATTCATAAAACAAAACAAAATATACATTTAATAACATGAACAATATACATTTACAAAACTTATTTAGGAGAGAGAGAGAGAGAGAGATAATTCTCTATTGTTACACCAAATTAAAATAACTTAACCTAGAAAACTTAAAGACTAATATGTGGTAACATGGTGGTACAATAGGCGGCCTTATCGCTCAAATCGATCTCTTCCAGGCAACCTTTGGATGGACTGGATTGAAAAACGTGTGAGGAGGCGGTGTTACAATAAATACCTATTTATGTAGGACACAAATAAATAAATACCTAAACCTAAAATCTACCTACATAAAACACAGCTAACGCTTTTCTGGGAAACAGAGACACAACTCATCTATGTAACTTTTATGATCACAATAAATATCGAAATACAATGTTTACTCTAAAGAATCCGCTAAGTATAGTTTGCAGACCTCATTTTTTAAAATAGGTAAAGATTTAGCAAGTCTGATGGAAACGGGCAAATCATCCCATAATCGGACAGCTCGTACCGTAAACGAGTTACTAATGAAGTTGGAATTATGAGCTGGAGTTTTCAACTGGAGAGTAGTGGAAGAACGCAGATTGCGGGTATGGGATAGATTTAGGAATTCAAAGCATTGTTTGAGATACGGCGGAGTAGAAGAAGTAAATAGAATTGTATAAAAAATAGTTAGAATATGAGCATTCCGACGAGAGCGGATTGGCAACCACAAGAGTTTAACGCGAAACACGGAAATATGATCATACTAGCTGACCAATCCGCGGCTTCGCACGCGTTGTTTGCCAATAAAAAGTAGCCTATGTGTTAATCCAGGTTATGATCTACGTACATACCAAATTTCATCGCAATCGGTTCAGCCGTTCCGGCGTGAAAGAATAACAAACATACATACATCCATACTTACAAACTTTCGCGTTTATAATATTAGTAGGAAGTAGGATTAATGTATGTACATATAAGTACAGAAGAAACAGTTGAATAATCTAGATACCGTTGCAAACGATCTGTAGATAGCTCACCTGCTCCAGAACTACCAGGTAAAAGTGTATAATAAATGAAATACTTTAGTTTAAATATACAACAAAAGATAATGGCGTCTTAACTCTTACCAACTGGATTAAATTTCTTCATGGTTATTCACACGTTCACTTTGCGCGGTATTTACAGTAAACTGACTATAGCAACATCCTATGCGCTGATATCGAGTAGAACCATTTAACCTCTGATAAAACGCAATAAACAGGGCATAGATAAAGCCCACAGATGGGCTAGTCCGACTGAAATGTTTAGAAAAAGATAGATTCAAAAAACTTTAATGTTCAATCTACACTATACACAGGTTAGCTGGAAGCAAATGCTAATTCGAATTAAGTTCGCCTAGGTATAAAAAAACTAAGTAAGTACTTAATTATAAATCGACGACCTCCGTGGCGCAGTGGGCGAATAGCCGGCTGAAATGCAGGAGGTAGCGGGTTCGATCCCCGCCGCGGAACAAATGTTTGCATGACCTACAGATACCTATGTGTTCCGGTAGCCTTATTACCTAAGCCAAATTGCTGTCGTGTCGCTATCGCTAGTCAGGCCATCCCTTTCGCACGTGAGGTACGTACTGTACGTGTGAAAGGGATGGCCTTACTAGCGGTAGCGACACGACAGCAATTTGGCTTAGGTAATAAGGGGGCGGGTCTGGTTGTTTCTCTATATAAACTACTGGCTGACCTGCTTCCGGATTCGCACGCATGGTTTGTCAATAAAAACATTAACCTCCTTCTGTGCAGTTGGGTAAAAAGTAAGCTATGTTACTTAGGGATAATGTAGCATTCTAATGGTGAAAGAGTTTTTGAAATCGGACCAGTAGTTTTTGAGTTTATTCGTTACAAACTTACACACAAAAATACAAATCTTTCCTCTTTATAATATTAGTATAGATAAGTATGTATTTACCAAAAAAAATGTATGTAAGTATTCTATCAGTTATAATATGGTTCCCATAGTACAAGCTCTGCTTATTTTGGGGCTAGATAGCGCTGTGTGAAATGTCCAGCAATGATTATTTATTTTATTTATTTACAGATTTTATAAAAAAATTCGAAATAGGTTGAATATTATAAGTTTTAAATATAATCAATTTAATTATTCATTGTTAAAAATACAGGATTTATCAGTTTTATCTCGTACCGTTTGATCGGTGTTTCGACCGACAATGTTTCGGTTCAATTCGTGAACCTTCATCAGGGTGAGTGTGATGTGCTCCGAATAACGTCTCGCCTCGCAATTCGCGCCACGCAAATTTATAATATTAAAAAAAATCAATTACGAAAGCTTTCTAAATTAAAGTGTTAAAACTTATTATTTTCGCTATAAAAGAAAAGATTAAAATGAATTATTTTATTAGTGCAATAATGATTTTTTTAATCTAATCTAATCTTTAACACAAACAATATTTAAAACATATAACTAACTAGACACGCACAAATATTAGTGGTGGTCTTATCGCTATAAGAGATCACTTCCAAGCAACCTTTAGATGGACTGAATTTCACGAGATCATTATAAGTACCTTGGTGTGATGCAGTGGGCGAATAGACGCAGGAGGTAGCGGGTTCGATTCCGGCCGCGGAACAAATTTTGCTTGATATACAGATATTTGTTATGGGTCTGGTTGTTTCTGTTTATATGTATTATAAGCAAGTATTAAAAAAAAAGTATATAAGTATTCTATCAGTTATCTGGTTCCCATAGTACAAGCTCTGCTTAGTTTGGGGCTAGATAGCTCTGTTTGAAATGTCCAGCAATATTTATTTATTATTTATTAGGTTGGTTACTTTTAGGTAAGAAATTGGTGTTTTACCTTTATGATCATATCGCAAATTACCCCAGGAAACTTTTAAAATGTAGGTATATTTTTGCGGTCAGACTGTCTCATCTGTGTATCATTACGTTTCTTTGCCTTGTTATGATATCCATGTAAGCTACGCTGTAAAAAATAGATAGCGATCAATTAACATGTGAACTCGGAACTAATCCTTATCCATACTCCTTCTCTCCTAAGCAATTAGGGGCCGTCCATTAATAAGGGCTGGGCATTTTATTAAATAAATAAAATAAAAACAAATTAATCACGTGAGGTGTTCAGGGGGGGGGGGGGGGGCTGTGTAATTTTTATTTTATCACTGTAAATCTATATAACGAGAGAAGCAATTTTGAAATAATGAAGCCATTTTTGTTTTTTCTTTTTCCTTTTTTATTTAATAATCGTGTTTATATCAATAACATTGTTAAATATTAAAATTTATTAAAATGATATTTAAATTAATTTATTTAAATTTATTTGTAAATTTGACGACCTCCGTGGTGCAGTGGGCGAATAGCCGCCTGAGACGCAGGAGCCTGATTTACAGATATTTGTTCCGGGTCTGGTTGTTTCTGTTGGTATATATTATAAGTATGTATTTACAAAAAAAAGGTATATAAATATTCTATCAGTTATCTGGTTCCCATAGTACAAGCTCTGCTTAGTTTGGGGCTAGATAGCGCTGTGTGAAATGTCCAGCAATATTTATATTTAATATTGCACGTTCATAAAAAGCTGATTATGGATATTCTATATGATGTATATCTATCATCTGTTGCTATGTAACTGTACCCATTTACGCAAGGAATAAATGAAATGAACAAATTTTGGAAAATCCCACGTGAGATAAATAGAGGGGGGAGGGGGTCGAAATAAATCTCGCGACAACTCACCAGAGGAAGGGGGGGGGGGGGGGGTCAAAAATCGTCAAAAATGTTTCACGCAATTGATAGACGCCCCCTTATTATTCTGCCGAAACGCGGACACTTACGGTGGGATTGGTCCACAAATTGAAATTTGCTCAGCAACCTATGGAAAGGGCTATGCTTGGAATGTCTCTGAAGGATAGAATCCGAAACGAGGTTATTCGAGAGAACTAAGGTGATCGACATAGCTCAGAGGGTCAGCAAGCTGAAGTGGCAGTGGGCCGGTCATATCTGCCGCAGAACCGATAACCGTTGCTGTAAACGTGTTCTGGAGTGGAGACCACATCTTGGCAAGCGAAGTGCAGGACGCGCTCCGGCTAGATTGAGTGACGATTTGCGCGCTGTGGCTGGCAACGATTGGATGAGAGGAGCTGAGGATCCGGCTCAATGGCGCACCCTTGGAGATACCTACGTGCAGCAGTGAACCTCTATAGGTTGATGATGATAATGATTATTCCCATCTGGTGGGTTCTGCTTTTCACAATTCTTTCCTCTTCGCTCGTAAACGAAAAAAGCAACGCAAGGTAAAATAACAAAAAAAAATAACAAGGTAAACCGATTTTGATGGGATTTCTATCAGACCAATCTAAAATTTTGCAATAATAAAACCTTTCCAAACAAGAATTTTCCAAATTGGTTGATAAATAACGGAGTTGTGAGGTACCTAATAAACATTTAATAAAAAAAAAACAATCTAATTGAGAACCTATCCCTTTTATTAATGGCGGGTTTCTATATCCGTCTGTAACCGACTACGTACGCCTCGTGTCTCCTTGAAAAAGTGTCAAACTGTTGACAGGTTTTATTTATTTAATTAGGTATTTAATACTTTCACACAAAACAGATTAGTGCTAGGAGGACTTAATGCTAACAGCATTATCTACCAGTCATCCTGGTTGTGCTAAAAGAAGGTAAGGTTTTCAAGGAGAAACGAGGCGTAGTCGGTTACCGACGAATATAGGAACCCGCCATGAGTCGGTTAATAACTGATGAAAATATTTTATTGTACCTCCACGAAATGAAAATTAATATTATAAATTACACAAAACCAGATATACAATGGGTGGTCTTCTGATTTCCGAGAGATTTCTTCCAAACAACCTTTGGATGGAGAGGATAGAGAGATGTTTGAATATTGAAATAAATTCTTTCCAAAAAGTTTGATTTGCCCTTATAAAGATGTTTCATTTAAATTTCATTGAAAAATGTATAAAAATACTATGAATCTACTAAAATATATATATACATATATTCTAACAAAAGACCTATCTATAGATCGTTTGCAACGGTCTTTATAACGGTCTCGGGTTCTTCTACAATTTATATTCTTGTAAATATCTACGAGAGTTAGCATCTAGCTGCATCTACGCGCCGTCTACGAAGCGCCTACGACACATCTACGCCGCAACTACCGTGCCTATACATACATAAATACTTACGTCATCTAACGAAGAAAATCAAAACAACCCGCCCAAGAAAAATATACTGTTATTACTGATTTAAACAGGTATTTATCGCAACGAGTAAAAATGTCGGGATAACAAAAGATGACGCGATAAATACCTGTTTAAATCAGTAATTAAATCTTTAAACTTATCCTTTTTAAAATCTTACATTGAAAAAAAAATGCATATTTAACTTCCGTGAAATTAATAGAAACAAGCTCCATCGTTTCCCTCCAAAAGTTTATTTGTTTAAATAGAGAATTTATAAACCAGTGCCATCTACTGCCATTTTTACACACGATTATAGTTCAGCACTTCACCACTAGATGTCCATAGCAGTGAACAATGTAGTAAAAGTTTGCAATTTTCTTTTACTTTTCTGTGTACCTTATCTACTTAGTAAGGCATACTTTTTTCTTATCTTATTTAAAAATCTTACATTGAAATAAAACATATTGTCTTACCCCATAATGGAGCCAGCCATTAGATTTGGTATAAGAAAATGATTCCGTTTTAAGTGTCTATTCTAAGATGTCATTATCAAGTTGATGAAATTCTCATTAAATATAATAATAATAAAAAACGAATGAATTTTAAACAGCTTTATCTACTGATATTTACTCTCAAAATGATAGAGATGGAAATTCTTAGCAAGAAACAAGGATTTATAAAACAGTGCCATCTACTGCCATTTTTTCACACAATCATAGTTCAGCGCTTTACCACTAGATGGCCATAGTAGCGAACAATGTAGGAAAAGTTTGCAACTTTATCTTACTTTTCTGTGTACGTACCAAGTAAGACACCAAGTAACATTTATTTAGTATGAGCTTTGAAAATGAAAATCTATGGCTTGCGCCAAATGAATCGATAACAGCGACATCTACTGTCATTTCCTCACACGAAGATAGTTATAAATTTCAAAAGAAATTATTTGACAAAAAATGTTATATTTATTTATTACTATGTCAGGTATTACAATAAAACACAGAAAAACTAAACATCAAAAGGAAATTCAATATAAATTGATTGATTGAATATTCTTAATTGCACAAACATTAAAATAATCTGTACATAGGCGAACTTAATGCTAGCCAGCATTCTCTTCCAGTTATCCTTTGCGTAATCTGGGAAAAACACATAAAAGTACAATAAAATTAAACTAAATAAAACGAAAGAAGCTAATATCTGGTACGCGAGTGGTTAAAATAATAAAGTGCGTATTTACAAATATTTTAAATCAGCGCCATCTTTTGCCATTTTTCTGCAGGCCTTCATTAATTTAGAACTTCACCGCTAGATGGCCAATAATGCGAACATTATTAGCTACGTCAAAGATTTTTTGTCTCCTTTCAAGTACTTACTGAGTACTTAGTTAGAAAATAAACAATTAATTTTGGGTAAAATTATAAACAAATTGTGCCTAATTTTGGGTTACTTATTTCAAAAGCAATCTCCGCGCAATTTTTGCGTCAGCAGTAACATTTAATATAGGTTAGGGAATCTAGGGTGTGATAACTGCAAGCTGTGTTATTATAGACTTTATTGTTACCGACACAAAGCTTGTCGGTTTACTATAGTAACTGCAACTATGTATATTGGCACAGTGACTTAGTTTTCAGTGTAATTTATTAGAATTTAGAGTTATTGCAGAAGCCAGCCGTTCATCTGAAAAGTTGCGGAAAAGGTGGCGCCACTATCGTTGAGATAATAGATTTTGTCTGTTTATTATCTGTGATGCAAAATAGGGGTTTACAAAATTAAATGCAAGCATTCAATATTCATTTATTTAATGATTTGTCAAAAATATATTACAAATGTCAGCTAACAGTAGAAATAAATAAAAATAAACAATTATAACTAAGACGAACAATGGAATTATTTTTTGACATGATAACGTCAAAAAATCATCAATAACGTCTCGCGTAATTGCCCCCTTACATGTCAGATCTTATTGACTAGTCAAGAGTCCAGCACTTCATATGTACCCTGCAAGTAAGGCTAGGCAGGTCTAGTGGAATCCAAGTTGAGCGAGTTTACGAATTTTATTGTTTAGTGAAATCATTTATTTTGGCTATCCTATGCTGTCCCACTGCTGGGCAAAGGCTTTCCTCATCTCTCCACCTATCTCGATCCTGTAGTCTCTGTAAAAAGCGTCCAAATGATCGCGCCAACACTTCATAGGTATGTCTTCAACGCGTTTGAAATCAACGTAGAAGATTATTTACATCGGTCTAACGATGCTACAGACGGACAGACAGACATAAACCTCAAACAAAACCACTCTTTTTAGGTAGGAGTTGAAAATTGGCATCCCTCCCACCCACCTAGTGTGGCGGCGCATTCCTATCTGCAATGCCCTACATTGCAATGCGCATTCAGAACAGCTCAATGCGTCTAAGTTGCCGCTTTTTATTGGCACTATAACCATATTAAAACAAAAACAAGGCGTACGCTAGATTTGATGAGTAGAGTACACCATAATTCATTACAAATTGATTACAATGGGCGGTCTTATCGCACAAAGCGATCTCTTTCAGACAACCTTTGGATGGAATTGACTGTTTGGATATCATCTGTGTGATTATATAAATTTTTTTATACTACTTATATGGCAAACGAGCATGCAGTCCACCAGATGTTAAGGGGCTACTACACCCTATGGATATCCACATAGAATTCAAACCAAGCTGTTATGTTGTCTTGATCTCTATGTGGCAACGTTGCCATACATAGGACTTAGCTGTTATGCCTATTTGCCAGTAATTACAGGAACATACCATTACCATCTAACCGGAACACAGCAGCACAAGTACTGCTATTTGGCGGTAGATGCTGGTAAGGCGGTGGTGCCCACTTCCTCGAGCCCGTTAACAAAAGCTCTACCACCCAGTATAATTTTGTTAAAAAAAAAGTATCTTGTCTAGAACACACGTTTCTTTGCAATATTTCTAAGTACATGTCCTACGAGGCAATACTTTGTTATAGGCGATGGTTACCACTTAACATCAGGTAGGCCATAAGCTTGCTCCATTTTTATGTAGTATAAAAAAACCTTTTACAGAGAGGCGACTACGGTAAATTATTTACCAAATACGAGATGCCTAAGAGCTAAGCACCGCATTACCTCTCTGCCAAGTCCAAGCTATGCGGGAACGTTTTGTGGGGTACTGCAGTATGCAATACTAGCGTCTCCCTGGCTTCGCATTGATGAATAGTAGCCTAATATAGCCTTAGTTATAATGACTAGTAGATCGCTCCGACCCCCGAACTGAGAACATGCAAGTTTCCCATAAAATTTAATGTAATTAACCTGTGCGATCCCACTGCAGGGCAAAGACCTCCCGTCCTTTTCATCATTCTATGCGTGCGATTCCGCTACCTCCTGCGTCTCAGCCAGCTATTCACTCACTGCGCTACGGTAGTCGTCTATCAGTTTACGAGTGTACAAATACCTATTTGGTAGTAAGAGGATCAGCAAGCTGAAGTGGCAGTTGCCGGAACACATAACTGAAAGATAGACGTAGCAATAAAAACATTATTCGTAAATGACTATCAAAATAGTGCCACGAAATAAATAACCAATTCACTTGATCTACAGTTTCACTCAAATTATAGGTAACGGGAGTTCATGTGATATGGTTATCCTTATTTGGGGTCCAAATTGCAGTTATTCTAGATTTTACAATTTTGCCTTTAATTGCTACACGCATATCAAATTTCGGCACTATGGGAACACTGGTGTGCTCTTTTTGTTGTAGGTCAGTTTTTATTATGGCTAATTACTTAAAAACAGCACGGGCTTAACTATAAATAAAAACGGGATCAAAATATATCAATAAAGACCTTTCATTTAACGTCCCACTTGACCCAATACTTTCATTTTCATTTTTTTCCCATATAGAACCCCAATATCTCAACAACCCCCTTACATTTTTGGCTCATCAGCAGTAGTGATGGCACACGAGAATTGTGCTATCACTACCTACCTATGTATCAAATTTCACAATCAGATTAACACTTCGAAAGTTATCCTCGCACAAACATGCATACATACATACAACGCCGATTTGCCCAAATTGATTTGGAGATCTCGCTTCGTTTTATCAATAAACTTGACAGTTTCGGAACCCTCGATCCGCGAGTCCTGCTCGCACTTAAACACTCCTTGTTATTTAGTTCTAATTCTAAGGTTTTCATTTGGTTTTTGATGCTCTGCTGCATTTAATTTTTTTTTTATTTTCAGTTAACAAATGAATGCATATGACTGGCTTGCACAACGATTGCTAGACGTATTTAGCGACGAAACATGTTTAAAAATTAGACGTATTTATATGATTTTGACAACTCTCTAATTATATTTAGCAACTAAATACGTTTAAGCATCTCTGCGCAAGTCGCCCTATAGTCTAACTTTTTATTAGCTGCAGTAAAATGACGTTTCTAAATGTCATTCCGTAAAATAATGTTGCCAGCCTAATCTCAATAGGGATGTGATTCAGTTCACAATAATTAATTAAATAACATTATTATGACGTTTTTGTTTCATTTTGAATGTACCTCCCTATACTTCTACTAAAAAAGATCAATCCTCTAGTATAGTAATAATAATAGGTTAAAAAAATACATTACAACTTAATATTAAATCTCAAAAAAAAAACCAAACTGATTATTCATTTATGATTCACTCATTTAGCTACATCCCTATTTATTTTTCTTCAAAAACCGGCAACCCACAAAACGTCATTTTACTGCAGCTAATAAAAAGTTAGACTATAAGTACTAATCATTATGTTAGTTTAAAAACATTTGTTTACGACTTTGAGATTGAACAACATTATGACCCAGTGAAACCATCACCTATAACAAAATATTGCTTCGTAGATGCGCTTCCCCGCGTCCATCAACTTGAGACATACAGGCCTCACCTTCTTCTTCCTGCTCTTTTCCCATATCACGCGGGGTCGGTACAACATGTATTCCTTCTCCACATCTATCTATCAGCCGTCATCTCCGTTGTCACTTCCTTCCTACCCATATCATTCTTCACACAGTCCATCCATCTCTTCTTCGGCCTTCCTATATTTCTATATCCATGCACACTCAGATCTAACACGCTTCTAGTCACATAATTTTCTTCCCTCCGCATGACATGTCCATACCACATACAGGCCTCATGTGCCTGTAATTTCCCAGGCAACCATACCCTTCAGACTGAAACAGCAGTGCTGATTGGCGGCAAAAATAGGTACGAAAGTACTTCCCGGGCGAACCCTTCACAAGGAATAGCATTTTACATAACAAATCCGGTACAGGAAACGGATATCGAGGAACGCGAAGTTTTAAGATCTTTACCTAAGTTACATGCAGTCAAATTATGCGTCAAAAACTTCAGTATAACTTTTCACAGGCGTTTTATGTAGGTCAATTCTTACAAGTAGAGTTTGACCTAGTTTCCGTTGGTCGATTGAAAGTGGGCTGGTTAAACCCAGGCTGTGACAATTTCACGTAACTTTAGTCAACGTTACGCATCACGAGATGATCTCAGTGGCACAGGCGAATAGCCGGCTAAATGCAGTAGCGGGTTTGATTGCCGCTGCGGGACAAATGTTTCATGGTCTACAGATATTGTTCCAGGTATTTTTCTATTGATAAAAGTATTTATTTAAAAAATAGTTGTATTATTGGCTTGCCCAACGATGCCTTAACTGTAATGTACTTAACGTATGTAGTGGCTAAATATGATTTAATGAGTGGTCTAATCATACAAATAGTTCAAATATAAACATGTTTAGTCGCTAAATCTATTTGCTAGCTAGATATATGAATATAATTAATATTCAGTAACTAATTGATCGAGCGAAGTGAGATCTCCAAATCAACTTTGGCGAATCGGCGTTGTATGTATGTATGTTTGTTTGTTAAAGGATAACTTTCGAAGCGTTTATCCGATCATCATGAAATTTGGTGTTTATGTAGGTAGTAATGGCACAATTTTGGTGTGACTAAATGAGCTAAAAATGGGAAGCGGGGGGTTGTTGAGATACTGGGGTTCAAGAGGGGTTAATGTAGTTTAACAATGAAAATGAGGCTATCTGGTCAAGTGTGACGTCATATGAAAGGTATTTATTAGTAGGTAGCCTCAGCCTGGAGCATCGACGAAAGGTTGCTAGCCTCTCGGTTTTTTATCGAGTACATTTCGGGGAGTGTGCGGCGGAAATTTTCAACCTGATGCCACCATCTCCTTTCTATCAACGGACAATCAGACGCTCTGCGGTGCGCCACCGCTATATGGTAGAAATACCTCCCATTCGCATAAAGCGGTTCTCTTCGACCTTTATTATGCGCACCGCCAAAGAGTGGAACGACTTGCCAGAGTCTGTGTTTCCTGAATGCTACAACCTGGGTATCTTTAAGTCGCGAGTGAATAGGTTTCTTCTAGGCAAGCGTGTACCATCGTAGACTGCATCATCGCGCGCCATCAGGCGAGATCGTGCTCAAACGCAAGCCTATAATATAAAAAAAAGAAAAAAAAAAGGTACATTTGGACTCCGTTTTTATTTTTCGTAAATTATTTATAAATTTTAAGTTATTAGCCATAATAAAAACTAATCTTGGACACAATTCACAGGGTACACCAGTGACCCCACAGTGCTGTAATTTAGTATGCGTGTAGCTTAAGTTACACAAATATAGGGAAAAGTCTGAATTCCAGAATAACTGCAATTTCTACCCCAAAAAAATCCAATTAATATAAATTCCCGTTACATGTAATTTGAATAAAATTGATCAAGTAACTTGGTTATTCATTTCATGGCACGATTTTTTAAGTCAAAGATTATGATTAATATTTTTTTTGTTGTTTGGGAGACTTGCGAGAGCTCAAGTCGGAGCTAACCACTAGTCATAGACTTTCGTGATTTATTCCAATCATTATTATAACACCGATAAAACGGTACGTGATAAATCCCGTATCTATTAAAACAGTGTTAAAATAATAATAAAATAAATAATGTTGGACATTTCACACAGGGCTATCTAGCCCCAAACTAAGCAGAGCTTGTTACTATGGGAACCAGATAACTGATAGAATACATAAATACATTTTTTTTGTAAATACATACTTATAATATATAGAAAAACAACCAGACTCGGAACAAATATCTGTAGATCATGCATACATTTGTTCCGCAGTGTGATTAGAACCCACTACCTTCTGCGTTTTAGCCAGCTATTCGCCCACTGCACCACGGAGGTCGTCGAAAAAAAATGTTTAGTTTTGTATAGTGAGATCTGCAATTTTCAATTTCTGATATATTTCCTAAAACCCTTATCCATATTTGAAGCAAATATATGTTTGATTGATTGATTCAAGCAGCAGCAGCAAATCAAGAAGGCAAATCATAACATTACGTTTGATATGCTATATTGCCAGAACAAAATGTCCCAGAGAAACAATGTCAATGGAACCCTGTTGACATGGATTGCAGCTCCGTGACCTACATGAGTGTTGACACAGTGGGATGAACCCTGTCTTCAGATCCGGTACTGGATTCAAATCCTGACCGGACTTTCTACTCGAAAAATATATCAGACAAAATCATAAAATATTAGATTCATTTATAGTTGTTTCAGTTATGTAATACTAGCTACCGCCAGCGGCTTCGCACGCGTTGTTTGTGAATTAAAAGTAGCATATATGTTAATCCAGGTTATAATCTACGTACATACCAAATTTCATAGAAATCGGTGCAGCCGTTACAACGTGATTAAGTAACAAACAAACAAACATCCAACTTTTAGCTCTCCATCGAATCTAATTAAAAAAAGAATCAAAAATGTTCTAATAGTTTGTTTTATACCAATTTTTACAATTCTGGTTGAAGCCCTGGCTCCTGAACTAGCGTGAGCTGTATGTCAGGATCCGAAGGTTGTTTGGAAACTTCTAAACGTTAAGACAGCCAATTGTACTTGTGGCTTTGTGTTGTGTTACTGAACATAGGTCTCCCCCATAGATATCCAGATCGATAATTGTGCGGCCTACACCCAACGACTCTCAGCAACCCTTAACAAAGCGTCTTTCCATTTAGTGGGGGCAGAGGGGGAGGGGGGGGGGCGTCCTGCGTTGTGCTTTACGACGTGGTTTCCACTTGTGAAGCTTTCTGCCCCAACGGCCGTCAGTTCTTCGAGCTATGTGCCCCGTTCACTGCCAGTTCACTAAGGGCGACTTGTACAACGATCCCCAAACGTATTTAGCGGCTAAATATGTTTAAAATTGACTTATTTTTATGATTTTGATGACCTCTGTGGTGCAGTGGTCGAATAGCCGCGGAACAAATGTTTGCGTAACCTACAGATATTTGTTCTGGATCTGGATGTTTTTCTTTATATTATAAGTATGTATATTTATATATATAAGTATGTATTTACAAAAAAAAAGTATATGAGTATTCAATCAGTTATATGGTTCCTATAGTACCTATAAACTCTGCTTAGTTTGGGGCTAGATAGCGCTGTGTGAAATGTCCAGCAATATTTACATTTATTTATTTATTGGTTAACTCTATAACAAATCATATCGAAATGGTTTTATTTCTGTAAAATATAGAACATTAACAAAGATGTTGAGATCTTCTTTTAAGTATATTATACTTGTGTCAGAAGACCTCGCTCTTCAATAACCATACAATTTATTAATATAGGTTACAGATTTTTACATGGAATAGGTTATCCAACAGTAGCGAGCACATACGGTGGGTGTATATGGGTAGAATGTGTATGTACGTGTGTGTATGTATGTAAGTGGGTGTTTTATGTGTGTATGAGTGTGTGTGTATGTGTGTTTGTGAGTGTGTGTGATATTATTTAGCCACTAAATATGTTAAAACATCGTTGCGAAGGTCGCCCTAAATAGTCGTGACTCTATCATCTGTTTAGATAAATTACTGATATCCACATAGAATTCAAAACAAGCTATTATGTTGTCTTGATCTCTATGTGGATGCTTTGCCATACTATAGGACTTAGCTGTTATGCCTATGTGCCAGTAATTACAGGAACATACCATTACCATCTAACCGGAACACAGCAGCACAAGTACTGCTATTTGGCGGCAGATAAAGGTAAGGCGGTGGTGCCCACTTCCTCGAGCCCTTCACAAAAGCTCTACCACCAGTTCATTCATCCATGCAATTCATCGGGCGTTTTCGTTGTCCGTGATTTTTCATATGTAATATAGCAGTGTAAAATAAAATCGTATGATCATATGAAAATGATTTAAAAGTACATTAATTTCCATGCCTAATAACAATTAATAAAGTATTGCCTCGTCGGGCGCGTCCTACGATGCCCTGCCTGCGTCCATCAATTCGAGGCGTACTTACAGGTGTAAAGCCTCATATGCCTATAATTTCACCGGCAACCACACCCTTCAAACCGAAACACGGCAATGCCACTTGGTAGCAGAAATAGGTTTCTTTTTTTTAAATTACAGCCCAGCGGTTGACCACGATCTCGCCTGATAACGCGCGATGCTGCAGTCTACGATGGTACACGCTTGCCTAGAAGAAACCTATTCACTCGCGACTTGAATACCTCTAAGTTGTAGTTATCAGGAAACACAGACTCAGGCAAGGCGTTCCACTCCTTAGCGGTGCGCTTAATAAAGGTGGAAGAGTACCGCTTTGTGGTATGGAAGGTATGTCTACCATGTGGTGGCGCATCGCGGAGCGTCTGGTTGTCCGATAGAATGGGGATAGTGGGATCAGGTTTTCAGACGAGTCCTTTCACAAAGAACTCTACTACTCCAAAAAGTTTTTATAACACTTCGTGTGTTTAGAAATAAATCTGTATGCTTACCAATTACGGCAAAGCCATAAAGATGGGTTAAGTTCTTAGCAGTCTATGTATGTTTGTATTTACGTATGTTCTCGTAGCGCCTAAACTACTCATCCGATTTTGATGAATAAGGTGTCAATCGATTCGTTATCATGTTGCGGGTGATATAGGTTATTATTGATATAAGCATTACGTAGTCTGTTTTCAGTTTTAATACACTAACATTTTGGAAATCATCAATAAACAATTTTCAATTTCAATACCGGGGGTTTCCGCTATCGCCGCTGTCTGTACCATCGATAGATTCTTTGAAAACAATTCTAAGTGAAAATAATGGGTTAAGAATGACGTCAGAACCATTATGTGACAATCTATAGGTATTGTCATCTCTTTCAGGCGATTTTAAACCTTATCGCTCTCGAAATAAGGTGTAGATCTGTTAATGTATGAGAGAATGGAACAACTTACCTATAACTCAGCGTATTTATTGTTATCGATTGTGATTGACAAACTATTTTCAAAATGATTTTATTTTAAATCTCAAACAAAAACATCGTATTCAAATTTTAATATAACACGAAAAAAATTAATTGGACTAATTAATTGGACAAAATGAACGATGTTAAAATTTGATATGGAAACCGTGGTCTAATTTCAAAAACCTGTCAGAACTGACACCGCGAAAAACCATAAAGAATCGTCGGAAAATTGGTATTTGGAATACGGGCAGGCTGCGCGCGCATCAGCATCGACCCGATATGTGTTATCGGCAGTAGCTAGCCGCACTTCGTCGGCAGCGCACGCTGAATGGGCGAATTACAATATCCGGGCGCACCGTGCGCGGACGACGAGAGGCAATACAGAGCGCCCTTCCGCAGGGCTCCGCAGTACAGGTGGCCTACGCCCCAAGCCCCGCAGCCCTCGGCGTTCGCCCCGTGGCGCAGGGCACCGGCCCCACCGCGGCCTCCGGACTATCGGAGGAGCGCCTCCTACCCTGGGAAGCCTGACGAACCCTATCAGGTAAGCGAATTGCACAATCTCCTTTACCGGCGTAAACAATTCCAAATTAAAATGTTATTTCCTTTTTAAAAACTTTTTTTACTACAGGACTACTGATACAGATTGCAAATGTTTAGAGTTGGTAGAATAACATAATGTGACGTGTCATTTTTCTTCGTGTTGTGACGAGCAGTCGTGGCGTGCTCTGAAAGGACTGAAAACGCTTGAAAGTCAATAATGTTAGCGACGAATTGTTTTCATGGCGTAATACAAGTTACGGACGAAGGTTACTTTGAATATTGAAAAAACGTGGCTTAATATTGACTGATAAACTTAGGAAAATTCTCGTGAAAATTTTATAAAATATCCTTTAGTCTCTAATCATTTTTTTTTTAATAATATAGGTACTTACATTTAAGGTTGTATATAAAAAATAAAGTAGGGATGTCCATGTCGAAGATTAAAAAAAAATTAGTAGAATATACAGTCGTAATTAGGAAGTAGCAGTTCGTATCGATTTGTCAGCTGACATTATGCCAGCCGGGAAGGGCTACACGGGCTGCACAGATTATTCAGCAGTTACTACTGCGGCTGTCATTCTGTGGATGTTTGACACGTAATGCAATATGTGTTAAAAATAATGATAATCATAATTTTAATACTAGAAATAACGAATATAACAAACTCCCAAGTGATGTACAAATATTGACAATTAATAAATTTAAAAACGTAAAAAAAAACTACTATAGATTATTTAGATGATAGAGAAGCTTGGGATTGAAATTACTCCAACCCGTTCAAAAATGTTACAACTCAGACGTAATTTATTTTCTTTATCGTTATGTATTCTAAAGGATCATTAAAAAGACCAACCAGCCTTGTTTCTTGCCTTTCTTTCCTGGCTTGGACGCGGAGGTACAGGCAGTAAAATTGACGTTTCAAAGTGATCCTTGTGATTTTAATAAATACAACATTTTGAATTTGAATTTATAGGTTTGATGCCTGTGTCTGTCTGTGGTATCGTAGTTCCCTACAGATGGACCGATTCGGATGTGTTTTTTTAATAGAAAGCTAGATAAACTGTGATGGTTAGTTAAGTCAGTTTACCTATTTTTTTGTGGAAGGATATTTTAACTGACTTCAAAAAAAGAAGGAGGTTAGTAATTCGTCGAATCCTTTTTTTATGTATATTCCCTGATTATTCGAAGTACCCTGCACCGATTCGAGAAATTATTGTTTTGTTTAAAAGGGTATAACTTCACAGGTAGTCGCATTGGCACGAAGCCAGGATCTGATGATGGGATCCCAACAAAAACGAGGGCAACCCTCAAAATGTATTCGCAATTCGTTTTTATGTTTGTTACTTCAGAACTTCGTCATATATTAACCGATTTAGATAATTGTTTATTTTTTGAAAGGATATATTTTTAGCTTGATTCTGTAGAAATTTCATCAAAATCGGTCAAGTAGTTAAAAAGTTACGTGTTACATTTCTTTTTTTCGGGTTAAAATCGACTATGCCGCCGTTATAGTAACAAAGAGTCATAAATTAACGTAATAACGTCGAATTTAGCAAAATCCCTTACGTATTTTGAAAAACACATACCTAAGTACCTCAAACAATCCACATTGTTTCGTGTTATCGTTTAAACCGGACGACGTAATGCCAACATTCAAAAACCATTCTCACTGAGAATTTTCAGAATTGCCAACATTCTCGCTCTAAAATCAAATTATGTTTCCGCTGTGGTGTTTGACGTTCTAAATTCTAATGACGTTGACATTTAAATACAGGCCTTTTATAGTTCCGCAGTTGTTATAGAAGCCCTTATACATTAGCTATTTTTGTCTGTCTGTCTGGTCTGACCAGTTAGAGCAGTCACCGCCGCCTATAAACTCCTGCAGCACTCGTGGTGCTGCAGACGCGTTGCCTAGCACTTAATACCCTATTTACACCTCTCTTGAAGGCGTTCATTTTGAAGCCCACCGGAAAAACCTTCGGAGGAAGGTCATGCCACATCTTGCAGGTGCGGAAGAAACGAGCGGGTGAAGCGCACCGTGTGAGACTTCCACGCATCTACAATATGCAAAGTAACATAATTATTGTAATTTTTTTACTCATATCTTTATGCTTAGTCTTTTAAATATAGCTAAAGGCTCAGCCATAATCAACATCCAAAAAAAGTACGTTGCCAGTTGACAATAACAATCTATGAATAACATTAGATCTTATAAGGTCTAGAAACCCGCAATAAAACTGTAATTTTGAAATGTTGGTACAAGGTCTACAAATGTGTACGGCGTAGAGCTTGCTACGAAGCGTCGTAGACATTAGTAATATTTCTATGTCTTATGTAGGGAGCTTGCTACGAAGCGTCGTAGACATTAGTAATATTTCTATGTCTGATGTAGGGAGCTTGCTACGAAGCGTCGTAGACCTTAGTAATATTTCTATGTCTTATGTAGGGAGCTTGCTACGAAGCGTCGTAGACCTTAGTAATATTTCTATGTCTTATGTAGGGAGCTTGCTACGAAGCGTCGTAGACATTAGTAATATTTCTATGTCTCATGTAGGGAGCTTGCTACGAAGCGTCGTAGACCTTAGTAATATTTCTATGTCTTATGTAGGGAGCTTGCTACGAAGCGTCGTAGACCTTAGTAATATTTATATGTCTTATAGAGGGAGCTTGCTACGAAGCGTCGTAGTCATTAGTCATATTTCTCTGTCTTATGTAGGGAGCTTGCTACGAAGCGTCGTAGACCTTAGTAATATTTCTATGTCTTATGTAGGGAGCTTGCTACGAAGCGTCGTAGACCTTAGTAATATTTCTATGTCTTATGTAGGGAGCTTGCTACGAAGCGTCGTAGACATTAGTAATATTTCTATGTCTCATGTAGGGAGCTTGCTACGAAGCGTCGTAGACCTTAGTAATAATTCTATGTCTTATGTAGGGAGCTTGCTACGAAGCGTCGTAGACCTTAGTAGTATTTATATGTCTTATATAGGGAGCTTGCTACGAAGCGTCGTAGACCTTAGTAATATTTCTATGTCTTATGTAGGGAGCTTGCTACGAAGCGTCGTAGACCTTAGTAATATTTCTATGTCTTATGTAGGGAGCTTGCTACGAAGCGTCGTAGACCTTAGTAATATTTATATGTCTTATATAGGGAGCTTGCTACGAAGCGTCGTAGTCATTAGTAATATTTCTCTGTCTTATGTAGGGAGCTTGCTACGAAGCGTCGTAGACCTTAGTAATATTTCTAAGTCTTATGTAGGGAGCTTGCTACGAAGCGTCGTAGACCTTAGTAATATTTCTATGTTTTATGTAGGGAGCTTGCTACGAAGCGTCGTAGACATTAGTAATATTTCTATGTCTTATGTAGGGAGCTTGCTACGAAGCGTCGTAGACCTTAGTAATATTTCTATGTCTTATGTAGGGAGCTTGCTACGAAACGTCGTAGACCTTAGTATATGTAAAGGGGTACAGAAGCATAGAAAAAAAAGTGTCAACTGAGATGACAGCTGATAGAGAAAAAATATTAAAAAAAATCTTATGTAAAATAATATAATAACTTTCCATATTAATAAGTATTTTAACGAAATTAACTCTTTTTGTTACATTTTCACGACGAAATTAACTCTTTTTGTTACATTTTCACGACTAAACCGCTAAACTAATTTCGATGAAATTTGGTATACAAAAAGATTATGATCGGTATTAAGACAACAAAAAAATTACTCAACTGCGCAGAAGTGGGGGTAGTGTTTTTATTTTCAAACCACGTGTGCGATGCCGCGGGCGAATCAGCTGGTCGCACTATGTTTATTTATTTGTTTGTTTGTTGCTCAATCACGTCGTAACAGCTTAACCGATATTGATGAAATTTAGTATGTTTGTAGACACCTGGATTAACACATAGGTTACTTTTTATTCCATAAATCAGGTCCCAAGGTATAAAAATGGGATGTCAAGTCAAATTGCAACAGCGAGTTTAGCTTTATTTCTAGGTTTTATTTTGTTATTATTTATCCATTACAGAATCAACAGCACTTGTTAACAATGTAAACAATCTCTTATAACAGATTCTCATTTTATAGACATAACTTTTAAGAAACAAGTCACCTAGAGAAAATGATTAAAGAATAGTATATTAATTAAATTTTCAAGAAATTTAGTAATTTAGTAGGTACCCATTTTAGGTTACCTACACATTTAGTAGTGTAACGCGTACGAAGTCGCGAACAGTTTTTAATAAAAGCTGAATGTAGTGGGCGGGTCACAGCTCGAAGAACTGACGGCCGTTGGGGAAAGCTTCTCGTGTGGAGATCACTCACTGGAAAGCGCAGCGTAGGACGACATAATGGAAATACCTAATACAAGTTGTCAGAAGCTTGAGTGCACAAGATCGCACTGGAAATCCATTGCACAGGAGTTTAACAGAGGAAGGTTTTTTTTAAACTGGGTAGATTTTCTTTTACCAACAATCTCACCTGATGGTAAGCGATGTGGTCTAAGATGAAGCACGAAGATCTAGAAGAAACCTATTCACTCTTACCTTAAAGAGGCCCGGATTGTATTGTGTAGGAAAAACAGACGGCCAAGTATCCATACCTTAGCTGTGCGCATCAAGAACGTAGAACCAAGACGGTGTGTGCGAACGGGTGGTATATCAACTAGGTACGGATGGTACTGAGCCGTGCGCCTGCTTGCGCTTCGATGGAAGGGATATGGCGGGATCAGATCGTATAGTTCCTGGGCACATTTCCCGAAATGTATTCTGTAATGATGACGTCCAGTAATGATGATGATGCCTACTAACGGCCTACTTCGCCTACGCTATAAGACTGAGCAAGTCGACAATCGCTTAACCAGCAATCTACATCTATTTTATGCCACTTGCATCCATAAATCAATTTTATTGCGCGGTCTACTTAATACTGAAACTAGGTTGAACAAGGTAAAGATGTAGACGAATTATGAAGAATGGTTACCTATAATTTATTTGTTTTAATAATTTTATTTATTCATTTCAAGCACATAATAACAATTTTAAATAATATAATTTACAAAGATTTATAATTTAAATATTGAAAATGGAAAATAAAATGTAAAATGATTTATTGGTTTACATAAGAGTAAATACAAAGGTATATACCTAGTCAGGTCATAAGTATTGTCACACAGTAAAAACTTTTCTTTTAGAATGCTGGCCACAAAAAAGTTTATAGAATTCGAATTTAGAATTGTTCATGAAAATAAAAATGTATACTTTTTAGAATTTTACTCATTTTTAAATATGGAGTGGACGCTTAAAGAAGACCGTGTTGCAGTTATTGCGTTGCATCGTTGTGGTTACGCACCAATTCAAATTT
Source organism: Philereme vetulata (assembly GCA_918857605.2). Classification (NCBI taxonomy): domain Eukaryota; kingdom Metazoa; phylum Arthropoda; class Insecta; order Lepidoptera; family Geometridae; genus Philereme; species Philereme vetulata. Next base: position 1,135,711 of record OU975427.1, on the reverse strand, counting down.
TTGACATACTGAAAAATTTGAATATAACCAAAAGATTCGTTTATCGCACCATCAAACGATACAATGAAGACTCTAGTGTAGATGACAGGTCAAGAAGTGGTCGCCCTCGGTCTGTTAGGACTCCAGCAGTGATAAAAGCTGTGAAGGCGCGAATTGAAAGAAATCCCAAACGTAAGCAGAAACTGTTGGCCCTTCAGATGGGGTTAAGCAGAACCACGGTGAAAAGGGTGTTAAATGAAGACTTAGGGCTTCGGGCATATCGAAGAAAAACAGGACATCGTTTGAATGCTCGTATAATGGACCTGAGACTGAAGAGATGCCGCGCTTTGTTGAAGCGGTACGCGGGAAAAAAATATCGGGAAATTCTTTTTTCGGATGAAAAAATATTTACCGTAGAAGAGAGCTACAATAAACAAAATGATAAGGTGTACGCACACAGTAGTGAAGAAGTGAGCAACCGTATTCCGCGTGTCCAACGAGGTCATTTTCCATCCTCGCTCATGGTATGGTTGGGAGTTTCTTATTGGGGCTTAACAGAGGTACATTTTTGTGAGAAAGGTGTAAAAACGAATGCAGTTATGTATCAAAATACAGTTCTGACGAACCTTGTGGAACCTGTTTCTCATACCATGTTCAATAACAGGCACTGGGTATTCCAACAAGATTCGGCGCCAGCTCATAGAGCGAAGAGCACACAAGACTGGCTGGCGGTGCGTGAAATCGACTTCATCCGGCACGAAGACTGGCCCTCCTCCAGTCCAGATTTGAATCCGTTAGATTACAAGATATGGCAACACTTGGAGGAAAAGGCGTGCTCAAAGCCTCATCCCAATTTGGAGTCACTCAAGACATCCTTGATTAAGGCAGCCGCCGATATTGACATGGACCTCGTTCGTGCTGCGATAGACGACTGGCCGCGCAGATTGAAGGCCTGTATTCAAAATCACGGAGGTCATTTTGAATAAACTTTAGTGTCATAAGAATCTATGTTTTGTTAAATTCATTTTGGTATATAAATGGTTACATAATGAATAAACTTGTTTCAATTATTTTATATTAAACATGTGACAGAATTTATGACCTGACTAGGTATATACAAGTAGCCAATTTGTTACTAGACACTGGGGTACGAATAATTATATACAAATCTATAACAAATCAGGAAATAAGTAGCTAAAGTATATAATAACCTAAATCAGTATAATGGTGCGTCAAAAACTGGACTAGGTTTTCTGTATCCCAGTTTTTGACGACTTCCATTCGACAAACGAGGGTGATCTTAGATTAATGTTAAGTTCGTTTAAGTTTTGTCGTAAATTTAAATTTAATTTATAAAGCTAGGTTTTATTTATTATTTTTGTATTATTAGCAAATCCTCCGTTTCATGGTATGATAATTTCAGGATTTTACAGTGCGCTTGCAATTATGTACATTTAAAGTCTGTATATTTAGGATTTTATTAATTTTGTTATGGGAGATGATTTGACATAAAGATAAACTGGTGTTGCATGAAGGTGGTTCTGCAAGCAATATTGAGTATGTGATGGCCCCTTTTTTTTCGTGTGTGTGAGGGATGCATTGGAATTTTAGTGTGGATTCTAAGGATGATATTAAGTATGTATAGTTGACGGATTGTTAATCATTTACAGGATGCAACAAATCTTTGGTAGGGTGGCGGTACCTTTTAAAAACATAGTTTTGAGCACAGATCTCTGTGCCCTCTCTTAAGGCATCATATGAGAATTATATGCGCCGCCCGATGCTGTTATGCAGTATGTTTGAACAGATTGAGATATTGCTATGTAGACAGAGGTAAGCAACTCAGTGTTTAAAGCGTGTCTGAGTTTTTTGAATATCCATACTAGTTTAATAATGGCTTGTATATACATTATAATTTCAAACAGGAGCTACACTAAGTCGAGTAGACTTATGCTGTAGATCCTGTTAATGTAATATTAACAGTTTAACCATCTGTCCCACCTCCATCTTGCAATACATAAGACTAATGAAAACAGGCCTCTTTCTCGTTGGCTCTGGCCCCGGTAATGCCTATGTTAAAGGTCCAGGCTTAGTGCCTGTGTTGTAAAATAAATACTTTGAATAATAATAATAATCCTAAAATGAATAAATATTGCTGGACATTTCACACAGCGTTATCTAGCCCCAAACTAAGCAAAGCTTGTACTATAGGAACCAGATAACTGATAGAATACTTATATACTTTTTTATGTAAATACATACTTATATTAAACTAGTGGACCCGCCAAACTTCGTACCGCCTTGACATGCATATAACGCGGGCTGTCAATATACGTCACCCTGGTAGAATTGTCAATTGTTGTCCCCGGCCATCATTATGTATGAGAAAATGAATGACTTCCACAAATAATTCAATACCAAAATTAGCCAAATCGCTCCACCCGTTCTCGAGTATTAGCGAGACTAACGAACAGCAATTCATTTTTATATATATAGACAATATCTCGGGATAACTCCGACCGAAGCATCTGTTTCAAACGATATTAATTTTTTTACATCCTCTTTGACGATATTTGCAGCACGCATTCTGTCAATTCTATGTCAAACGTCATAAGGTTACATTATAAAAGCGCTAAGGTTAGATTATAAATAATTTTATATGGTGGTTAAGTATTCTTAAATTTTCTAATTTTGCGCGAAATTTTCTTAATTTTTTCTTTCATAAAAACCTTCTCCTGACAATAGGAAATATAACAAAAAAGAATTAGCGAAATCGGTCCAGCCGTTCACGCGTGATGGCGTGACCAAGGGAAATAGGGATTCATTTTTATATACATATAGAGACGAGTACTAGCTGATCCCACAAACGTTGTTCTGCCATATCAAAGAAATCAAATGCAGAATGAAATGTCAAAGTGGCGCGACACTTCATATAGATGACTTCACGTCATGAACGACGGTTAAATTATATGGATTGTACACACGGCTACACATCAAGCAATATATTTCCAGAATAAGCTGACCTCTCATTGTACGAAAAGCCTACACAATGCGAGTTCAGCTTATACTGGAAATGTTTAGCTTGATGTCTAGCCGTATGTACGTACAAATCGTGATTAAAAAATGGGGGGTGGGTGTAGGAGGGTGAAAACTAGCTTACGTCTTATTCTCAGACCAACCGAATATACACAAAAAAATCATAAGAATCGGCCGTTTCGGAGGAGTTTTGTTACAAACACTGTGACACGAGAATTTTATATATTACTAGCTGACCAATCCGCAGCTTCGCACGCGTAGTTTTTTTAAAATTATTATCCTCCTTTTGCGCAGTTGGGTAAAAAGTAGCCTACGTCACCCGGGGATAGTGTAGCATCCCAACAGTGAATGATTTTTTTTAAATCGGTCTATTAGTTTCGGTGGCTATTCAATGCAAACAAACAAACAGACAAATCTTTCCTCTTTATTACGAAGTTTTTTGTAGATATGTTCTTAATTATTGTAGAACATACTATTGTTCTATCATCAATAGTTTCCGCAGTGCATGCGACGAAACACGTTTATGGGCACTTTTTTACACCTTGGGTTACGTTACTTAAGTTTTAGGAAGGATCCCTAATCTTTTCTAGCAATAAATGTAACCTATGTTACTCAAGGTGAATATAGCTTTCCAATGGTGAAAGAATTTTTGAAATCGGCACAGAAGTTTTCGAGTTTATTCATTACAAACATACACACACACAAAAATACAAATCCTTCCTATTTCTAATATTAGTATAGTATAGATTACTATAGAGAAAGTATGCAGACCCAGATCCAGTTAGAAATCTGTTAAAGTTCTAAAGTTTTCATTTGTTTTTTGATACTCTCATCATCATCATCATCCACAGGCCGTAAGTACTACTGCTGTAAGTAAGTAGTAAGTTAGCGTAAGTAAGTGTAGTACTTATAAGTGAATGAATGACTGAATGAATGAAAACACTTTATTGTACACAATACAAGTGCTACTACTTACTGGGTGTAGGCCTCCCTTTGTAAGCGCCAGCCGACCCGGTCCTGCGCTCATTCTGGAATTGCCCGCGCGAATTCTTCTTTATGTGGTTGACCCACCGCGCAGTCGGACGCCTCGAACTTCTTTGGCCTGTTCTTGGCCACCATTCAGTTAAAGATTTATTCCACCTGCCAACACTGATACTCTGCCGAATAGAAAAAAATAAGTGTTGCGAGTCTCACATACAAACAAAATTATTCGTAATCTTTGATTATCAAAATAGTGCTACGAAATAATTACCAAATAACTTGACCCACAGTTTCATTGCAATTACAGATAACGGGAGTTCATGTCAACTGGTTCTTCTTTTTTGGGGTAGAAATTGCAGTTATTCTGAATTTCAAACTTTTCCCTATATTGCTGTCACTAAAGCTACACGCATACCAATTTTCAGTACTGTGTGGTCACTGGTGTACTCTGTGAATTTTGTCAGTTTTAATTGTGGCTAATAATTTAAAAAACTACAAAAATTTAACTAAAATAAGAACGGGGTCGAAATGTACTTACAACGACCTTTTATTAATAGTGCCACTTGACCGGATACCCCCATTTTGTTTTTTTACCCCTCTTGAACCCCAATATCTCAACAACCCCTACACATTTTTAGCTCATTTAGTCACACCAAAATTACGCCATCACTGCCTACCTATATACCAAATTTCACGACGATCGGATAAACGCTTCGAAAGTTATCCTCGGACAAACAAACACACATACATACAACGCCGATTTGCCCAAATTGATTTAGAGATCTCTCTTCGGTCGATAAATAAAAATCCTGGATATTTGTCAGGGATATAAACTGTTTTATTAATCGTAAAATTTATGTAGAGGAATGAAAAACGCGGTTTCGAAGTTGTTTACTCTTTTAACCTCTTTTAGAGCTCCGAGCCAAAATGCTTAGAACAGAACCGTTGTGGTGCGAGTTTGACTTTGATCTCAGCAACTTATGAAGGTATCATATCAATTTAGGAATATAAATACGAGTATAACTGACAAATCTTTAATGCAAGATGTAATATTTAAAAATTTAAAGATAAAATGGTGGACGCAAAATTTCAAAACACGGTTACTAGGTCAAGAGGTATCATATAAAAGACTACTTGCACATTTCAAAACCGTTTTTAGGGTTCCGTACCCAGAGGGTAAAACGGCACCCTAATTACTGAGGCTCCGCTGTCTGTCAATCTTTCACCAGGCTGTATCTCATGAACCGTGATAGTTAGACTGTTGTAATTTACACAGATGATGTATTTCTGTTGCCACTATAATAACCAATACTAAAAACAGAATAAAATAAATATTTAAGGGGAGCTCCCATACAACAAACGTGATTTTATTGCCGTTTTTATAGATAATGGTACGGAACTATTCATGCGCGAATCCGTCTCGCACTTGGCCGTTTTTTTTTAATTGTTTAGTTCTAGAGTACAGTTTAGAAATCAAAAATATAATATTTTTTATTTTTTTTTATCTGTAATAGAGGTTGGCCAGTATCTATACTATCCCAATCCCACTATATGCACGCGAATGTTTGTATATATGTATGGACGTTTGTTACTCTTTCACGTCGGAACGGCTGAACCGATTTCAATGAAATTTGGTATGTATGAAGATCACAACCTTGATTAACACATAGGCAACTTTTTATTGAGAAACTATGCACGCGAAGCCGTGTGCGGAAGCTTGTAATATTATAAATGCGAAAGTAACTTTGTTTGTTTGTTTGTTACGTTTTCACGTTAACAGCTGGACCGATTTCGATGAAATTTGATACATAAACTCAAAGTCAAAAGCTTTTATTCATTAAAATCGCAGAGGATCACTTGATCACTTTGAAACGTCAATTTTACTGCCTGTTCCTCCGCGACCAAGCCAGGAAAGAAAGGCAAGAAACAAGGCTGGTTGTTCTTTTTAATTATCCTTTTAGAATACATAACAATACAGGATATATTATTTCTAAGAAGACAATACCTAGCTTTTAAGTTTTGTCTTAAAGCAAAATCATGGAGAAATGGTCTGACTTTAAATTATTTAAACTCAATTAATACTCATTTTAATAATAGATACTGGGTAAATAAGAAGAAACCTTTATTAATGAATACATATAACTCTGTTAAAGATGAAAAAATTGCATCTTCAAATCCTCTTGAAATGTATTTACTAAGTTTATGGCCGTCTAAAATTAATATTCAAAAAGTAATTAAAAATAATCTAGGATGTGTGCAAAGTGCTAAAAGAAATTATGATCAAAATCTATTAAAACATGAGATACTCTGTGAATTAGATGAAAAATATAGGAATTGGTTTAAAATATTTATAGATGGGTCAAAATGCACTAGCGCATCTCGTGCAGCCTTTTATGATTCTATTGGAAAACATGGAGAATGCTATAAATATGCATCCACGGTATCTATTATGACGATGGAGCTATTTGCTATATCGGAGGCACTGAACTACATAAAACGCTGTGTTGACCCTTATTTGAACATAGTGATTTTCTGCGATAGTAAAAGTGCCTTGCAACACATTTCTCGTTGCACATCGGGAAATCGAGGTATATTAGTGGCGTATAACATTATTAGAAAACTGGAAGATTTTAATCAACACGACGTTAAAATTGTATTGCAGTGGATTCCTTCACACATTGGACTGTCTGGCAACGAGGAGGCAGATCGTTTAGCAAAATCAGCTGTTGTAGATGGATCAGAAATATATATTTTACCATCATATTCTGAATTACTACCGAAATATAATAGAATATGCTATGATCACTGGCGGGAATATTTTGACGAACGCTCTAAAACTAAAAGCATTTGGCATAAAATTATACAAAGTCAACCTCCTCGTTTGCCGTGGGTTTATGGTAAATATAAGTAGGAAACAAATTGTTACCGCACACAGGCTTCGTTCCGGACACATGCCGCTCAAGAAGTTCACATACTTAATGAGAAAGGTGTCTTCGCCTAATTGTGAAGAATGTGATACACCAGAAGATGTGCACCATATTTTGATGGAGTGTGTCCGGAGCCAAGCTGAAAGGCGTATGCTTCTTGTTGAGTTGGGTATAACTATTGTCAATGTTGGAATTTTTCACAGCATCTTATCGCGTCCTAACTCAACAGAAGCCAAATTGATTTATAGTTTTGTTGATTCGGTAGGTGCGTAGAATGTATGCAGGTGCGTACTTGTCGATAGATACATCGAAGGGTGCGCGCTTGCATCTGTTTTGCGCACTGTGCAAACTAAGATATGTTTATTTCAACTAGGGAGTTGTTTTTTTTAATTTTGTTAAATTTATGATTTTGTCATTATAGGGCTGACATAAACACAGTTTAAAAGTCCTTAAATAAAGAGAAAAAAAAATACAGGATATAAATTACGTCTAAATTGTAACATTTTTAATGAGTTGGAAATAAAATACAAATAGACATAAATAAATTATTAAATTATATACCTAAATACAATATATTAAATTATGATACCTATTAATAATACTTACATACATTAGATACATTATTTTTTGTGCGATACTATGTCGTTTCTGACAGATATAAGCTTTTTACACTAGATTTAAATATACATAGCTAAGGATGAGACTTGATTGATTATGATTGATTGATTGATCAATCAAGGCAAAACAAAACATTACGTTTGGTAGGCTATATTGCCCGAATTACGTCTAAATTGTAACATTTTGAACGAGTTGGAGCAATTTCAATTCCAAGCTTCTCTATCATCTAAATAATCCGATATTTTATAGTAGGCTTTTTTGTAAAGATTTTGTTTAATTGCGTTTTTAAATTTGTTAATTGTCAATTTTTGTACCTACATCACTTGGGAGTTTGTTATAAAAGCGAACACCTTGCCCTTTAAACGGTTTCCTAACTTTATGGAGTGTACAAGTGGCAAAAGCGAGTTTATCTTTATTTCTAGTATTACAAATAGATTATAACTGGGATTGGGACATACTGGGCTAGTTTTTACTTTTTAAGTCAATATTTTCAGTAGTTGCGGAGATAATCAGCTGTGACAGACGAACATACGAACATGCGGACAAAGTGACAGTAGGTTCAGATTATACGGGTTCTTCCTCGTGTTCAAACTTTTCAGTCTAACTGATTTGTTGAACAGGAATCTGGTCACAATGTGGTCAAACTCCTGGGATAGATAGGTCAAACGCTGACTGAATAATCTTATACAGGGTGTTTGGTAATATACTGACGATATTCAAGTGACGGTTTCTCAAAACATAATAAAAGACTCCTCGAAAAAAAAACTAGTAGTTATATTAACAAATTTTCAAGAAAATCGACTAAGTTTAGATGAACTTACTGCCTACTCTTGCAATCGACATTCAAAAATAAAGGCCAAAATGATATCTCTTTCCGAAATGGCTGCGGGTTTTGGGTTAGAAAGGGACAAAAAGAGGTATCTCGAGACGTCGCCAATACAGTATCTGTGGTTAGATGGCAAGCATTATGCAATAGCACAACATAAGTTTAACAAAGTGTTTGTTTTTACATGTCAAAAATAAATTTCACATTTCTATGGTAAACATTTCACAAATTTATTTATTATGCTCATCAAAATAATCCCTTTCATTTTTGTGCGTATATTATCAAACGGCCTATATAACAAAGTACCTTGTTTTGTTAGAAAAAACCTACTGCTATCTGTCACAGGATGGCAATAGGTTCTTTCTCTGTCTGCAACCAAGCAGTTGGAATATACAATCTGTTTTGTTATGTACGGACATTAATTTAAAACACATCTGGAATCGTATGTATCTGATTTTAGAGGTGGGTTTAATACTGGTAGCTTACTTAGGTATCCAGTAATCGATACATGGACCTGTAAATGTAATCCAAATCAACTTGGACAAATCGGCATTGTATGTATGTATGTTTGTTTGTCCGAGGATAACTTTCGAAGTGTTGATCCGATCATCGTGCAATTTGGTATATACAGAGTGTTTTTTTAACTGTAACAGTACAACAGCACCCATAACAAGAGGTGATACAGGTGCAGTTTCTTTTAAAACATAAGCTCGTTTTTGAAGAAAAACATTTTGGCATTAATATTTTTTTGGTCAAGTGTGAGTAGCGCCTTAAAATGAATCAAGTTGGTAAATTTTTTTTTTGATGCCGAATGATTTGTTTACCTATTTTATATTGTTTCGTTGATATTTGAGGTAAATAAATAAGTATCTGTAACCTATAAAAATACTCTTGGATATGTAAACTTCTAAAACTGTAAACTATGGAAAGTTTTTTTTTATTTAAAAGAAGGTTCCCCACTCGATTGCTTCCCGGTCCTGTAGTACCGCGCACAAAAGTCAGTAGTTTGTCGCGCGGTGCTACATGACCAGTCCGATCGTTCTTCGATTTTTACTAATTTGGTAGGTTTTTTTTATGCGGCAACACCAAAACCTCTTATATATATATATACAGATTGTGTTACAGAAATAAAAATCATTTGTTTAAGAACTTGACAATTAAGATTGTATGAAAATTAAAAATGTTCTATGGATTAAACAATATTTTTTTTTAAAAGGTAATTGGTTTATTCAAATGTGTCTCTGGTTATATGGAAAGAAGTAGGTACCTTTATACAAAGCAAAATGTTTCTATGGATTATATTCTATAGATTAATTTAAAAAAACCTAATTTAAAATAACTGGCCAGTAGCATTTACTGTCGTATACACGGCTATACATCAAGCTATACATTCCAATATAAGCTGAACTCTCGTTCTACGAAAAGTCTACACAATGCGAGGTCAGCTTATACTGGAAATGTATAGCTTGATGTGTAGCCGTGTGTACATGACAAAACACGTAGTATAGTTTGACCACGACGAGGAAGCTGTTCTTACCATTTTGGTTCAGAACACTAAATGGTCAAGTGCGGTGGCGTAACATTAGCCGATGCGGTCGAAGGATCCCGGACTGACCCATTGACCCATTTTGTACGTACGTAAATTATGACTTTGTCGTGGCTTGCTTCCATACGGTTGTAATATCTCTTCTATACTGCACGTAGTAGGGATCTGTTACTGATTACTGGTAATATAAGACAAGTAGGTACCTAATTAACTAGTGAATCGCCCCAAACTGAGATCTCGCGAGTCTCCCAAAACAAATAAAAATATTCTTAGGGGGTCTCGCAACGATGCCTAAACATATTAAGTGGCTAAGTTTTAAGATAAATTTGGAGTCATTTTTGGATTTTTTTTTATCTAGAAAATTTTACGGAATCGTGTTTTCACAACACAGGCGTTCAAGCACGTATCCTTGACTAAAACATATATGAATTACGAATTGAAAGCAGAAAATTTGTTGAACAAAACATTGTTTCTCAATAAGCGATTTATCGTCTCCCCAGGTATAGTGCGCCCTTAACCTACAGTTTCATTCAAATTACAGTTAACTGGAGCTCATGGTTACCTTGTTTGGGGTACAAATTTAAGTTATTCTAGATTTGAGACTTTTTCCTATATTATGTGTCACTAAAGCTACACGCACACCAAATTTCAGCACTGTGGGGTCACTGGTGTGAATTTTGTCAAAGTTCAATTTTTATTATGGCTATTAACTTAAAAACTACAAAGTTTAAATTTAAAATGAGGTCAAAATGAACTCACAGACCTTTTATAAGACATGCCACTTGACCGTACAGTCCCATTTTGGTTTTTTTACCCCTCTTGAACCCCAATATCACAACCCCCCAACATTTTAAGCTCATTTAGTCACACTACCTACCTACATATATACCAAATTTCACGATGATCGGATAAACGCTTCGAATGTTATTCTCGGACAAACAAACAAACAAACATACATACATACAACGCCGATTTGTTCAAGTTGATTTAGATATCTCCCTTCGCTCGATCAATAAAGTGGGCAAAATGCCTGAAATAATATAATACAACTTGAACAGATTTGACGTAAGCATTTTCAATGAAATCGTAACTGACCCTACATCTAGGGTTACCAGACGAAAAAACCAAAAAAAAAGTCCGGAGAAAAGGTCTGATTTCATTGAAAAATCCTGAGGTGTTTTACAGTTTCAGAATTTTCTCTCTTAACAATTTTAAAAAGTCGTATGTAATATTATAGTTTTTATACACTCACGCATCTCGCTCACACGTTGCAATAATTAAAGGAAAAACGTTACTTAAAAAGGTATCTTCACATAATTAAGTATGATAAAACTGATTAAATACCTACTTGGATAAATAAGTATTGATTTTAATTAACTGTGTGTAACTTTTTATTATAGAGATCTTTAAAATGTAAGCGGAATTTTATTGAAAATTCTAAAAATACTGAGATTTCATGACATTTGCAAAATCCAGCCGCAATCCTGAAAAGAGTCCAAAGATACTGAAATCTCAGGACAAATCCTGTGATATGGTAACCTACATCAGATGCAGCTAAGGAATTATTAGTGGTGTACTTAAGTCGCCACAAGCACATTGGTCGAATATCGACATAATTATTGGTTAAAACGGCCCCCTTATTACCAAAGCCAAATTGCTGTCGTGTCGCTATCGCTAGTCAGGCCATCCCTTTCACACGTGAGGTACGTACTGTACGTGTGAAAGGCCTGACTAGCGATAACGACACGACAGCAATTTGGCTTTGGTAATAAGACTACGGGTATTTATCGCGTATGTACCTACCTTTTTTATTTATTATCTCAACCGACGTTTCGGCTGTGTTGCAACAGTCGTGGTCACGGGTGGACTGGAGTAATTGGAGCTACCGTCGAGAAGTGATGGCAAAATTTAAATTCCTTACTAATAGTAAAGTAGATAATCCTTAATAATATTAAAAATGCTTAAGTAACTCTGTCTGTCTGTCTGTCGCGCTTTCACGACAAAACTACTGAACCGATTTAAATGAAATTTGGTACACAGATAGTCTACTAGAGCCTGAGAAAGGACATAGGCTACATTTATTGCGAAAAAAGGGTTGTAATGGGTTGAAAGGGGGAGCTGAAAAGTTGTATGAAAGTATCGTTATTTTTAGAGCTAAATATTTGAAACTTATTTTTTAGATTGTTGATAAATATGTCATTCAAAGTTTGTAGAAGTTTTACACTCAAGGGTGTAAAATAACAATAGGGAATAGAGGATGAAAGTTTGTTTGGAGATATGTAAGGTTTATGTGAATGTTTTATAAGTGCTTGCGACAAGGGACAACATATTAGAGCTATTCTGATGTAACATTTACGGAGTCATTACAAAATGTGAACCTGAAGTTAACGCGAGTAAGAAACTTGCCAAGCACCGCGTCGTACACGATGAGCGCTGTGCAGCGTATAAATAATTTTATAAGCTCTTTGCAGTGAAACACTCCAAATAGCTCACTAAAGTATTTAAACGTATGTGTCTTATGTGTAAAAAAATAGCCTAAATAATTAAAAATGCTACCCAAATACACTATTCCACGCGGACGAAGTCGCGGGCACAGCTAGTTCATTATATATAATTTTTGGTCTAGTTTTATCGTTCGCCTCTCTTTCTTCATATAAACTTTAAATGTGCCATATCTCATATTCCTCCGTTCGCGCAATAAACTTAAAATGGTTTTTTTGATGCAGCTTAATCGAACTTTTGGCGAGCGCAGAAGCTGCTCAGCCTAAGGACATCACTTAGGCCTTTGCCAAAGGGATAGGAGAGAAACGCCCGGGTGCATGTACTACCTTGTGTAGGCGGCAACTGAAGGGACTCGTCGACCTCGCCGGCGTGGTCGGTGTATCTGTGAAGTGTTTGCTCTATTTTTGTAGATTACTCTGAAATCTCCTTCGCATTTGCGTAGGTGATTTCGTCATCTGAACTGCTGAGAACGTGTCTCGGTCGACAGAGGGTGTATCCCGCTTCAAAATGGGTACAAAGTTGTATCTATATAGATGTGTGAATATTTGAGTTTTGTGATATTTCGGCAAGCAAGAATTGGTTCGACTACTAATAGGTAATGTTGTGTGAATCATGAATAGTTATGTACTTTATTATCAATAATGTAAATAAACAACACAGTTATCAGGAAATCAGAACTTTGTAATTTGATAACGTTGTATACCTATCGTTCCTTTTTGTGATATTGACCTTAATCATTAATATATTTGATTTAATAAACACTTTTGTACATTTTTCTATCTTTTATTTTTATTGTTTACTAGCTTCCGCCGGCGGCTTCGCACGCGTGGCTTTTCTATAGAAAGGTAGCATATGTGGTAATCCAGATTATAATGAATGAATGAAAATACTTTATTGTACATTTCAAAATAAATAAATATTGCTGGACATTTTCACACGGCGCTATCTAGCCCCAAACTAAGCAGAGCTTGTACTATGGGAACCAGTTAACAGATAGTATACTTATATACTTTTTTTTTGTAAATAGTTACTTATAATATATAGAAAAACATCCAGACCCGGAACAAATAGTTGAAGATCATGCAAACATTTGTTCCGCAGCGGGAATCGAACTCGCTACCTTCTGCGTCTCGGTGGCTATTCGCCCACTGCGCGGTGTCAACAGAAACAGACATAAAAATAAAAATTCACAAAGCAACATGTACAATGGGCGGTCTTATTGCTTAGAAGCGATTTCTTCCAGAAAACCTTTGGACGGAGAGGACTTTTGTAACATTATAGTAATGGAGGGGGGTGTACATACATTAACAAAACAAAACTAAATTTTAGGAGAGCACTCGACACTTACAATGAAATAAAACAATATACATAAGTACATACATATCTATAGCGATATTACGACGTTTCTGAGAGATTAAATCTTTTCACTCTTGCTTTAAATGTGGCTAATGATGGAGCTTGCCGTATTGAGACCGGTAATGTGTTCCAAAGACGTGCTGCTTGAACGGTAAAGGAATCATCATAGAATCTAAGTCTATGAACTGGGGGTTTTCAGCATCAAATTTTCAGACGCTCGGAGCGAGAGGAACTTAAATCGTTCCTTGTTGTACAAGCGGGAAATGATATGAGCATTCCGGCGAAGACGAATAGGTAACCACTTGAGTTGAGCTTGAGACGAAATTCGGAGATGTGGTCAAATTTACGTAGTCCAAAAAACGAATGCAGAAATTTTGCAGACGCTCAAGCTTGTTTAGTTGGTGCACGCTATCTATAATCTACGTACATACTAAATTTAATCGAAATCGGTTCAGCCGTTACGACGTGATTGAGTAACAAACAAACATCCAGACTTTCGATTTTAACATTAGTGTGATATTTTGTTATATATAAAGTCCTCCCTTGGGGTGTGCCATCGTGGAATGGAGCGTAGTATCCTAGGGTATAGCGCCACCTGACATCTGGCAAGACATATTGCCTCAGAAAACTCAAAACAGGAATGTGATTGATAACATTTTCAAATGATCGTGTCGTTACCTAGGCCCTGTCAGAAAACCAGCGCTGCATCGTATCCACCGTGGTACGAAACAGCTTATGCTGAGACAGGGATCATTTTGTCCTCACGCAACACCAGCATTGTCGATCTGGATGAATCTTGACGTTTCCTTTGTGTGTGATATCAGGTGCGTTCAAATAAATATATTTTCTTTCTTTCTTTGATGACGGACCCTGTTTGAATGGCGTTACCCCACCAAGAAAACGGTTATGTAGTCGCAGGGGCTTTTTGCAATTCCCAGAAGCCACCACAAATAATGCAAGTGATGCCCGTGTTACCCTGTGGAAACTAAATAGAGCCGCCCCCCCCCCCCCCTGGCTATGTTACACCTGCAGAGGAACTACCCTCTGGTCAACACCTACCTTGGCGTACCCAAGTCGGCCGCTGCAGTTGTAGTCTTAGTAAATGGGGTGTTATAGACAAATCGGCGACGCAATGCCAATGTGGTGCCCAGCTCCAAACAATAGCAGTGTTGCATGCCTATCCTGCCCTACCACCTACACGATGGAGGAATTAAGGGGGCGTCCATTATTACGTAAGGTGTTCAGCGGAGGAGGGGGGGGGGGGGGGGGGGTCGAGCTGAATATCACCGAATCTCACGTTGGAGAGGGGGGGGGGGGGGGTCTTGGCAAATATCACGTAATTTTTTTATTCTAGATTACGAGAGAAGCAGTCTTGAATACTGTCTTAAATAAATATAATGAAGCCGATTGTGTTTTTTTTTTAATAATTCCAACACGTTTACCTTATGAAAACAAATTACTTATGAAAAATCTCACGTGAGATAAGGGTAGGGGAGAGGAGGTCGAACCAAATCTCGCGACATCTCACCAGGGGGGGGGGGGGGATGGACGCGGCGACGTACTGCTAAAAATGGCTATAGTCTTGAGACATCGACACGAAAGAAGAAGAAGAATTGTGGATTCTCTTTTTTTGGTGTAAAAAAAATAACTATATTGCTTGGGTCCAGTCTCGCCAATGTTTTAAATACACCATTTTGTGTCGGTGATTAAAAATAGCATATTTTGATACTAGCAACACTATAAATATCTTTTAAAATTAATATCCGCGAAAACCAACACTTCGCTAATGACGTGGCTGGCAACACCGCAGGAGACCAATCTGCTTCTTAATTCCACTAGCAAAATGAAATCAATTACAATTGCAATATCTATTGACATACTTTATACCCACTTATTACCATATACTAGCTGACCAATCCGCAGCTTCGCATGCATAATTTTTCAATAAAAACATTACCCTCCTTCTACGCAGTCAGGTAAAAAGTAGCCTATGTTACTCAGGGATAATGTAGCATTCCAATGGTGAAAGAATTTTTGAAATCGAACCCGTAGTTTTTGAGTTTCACATTGCGAAGGTTCATGACGTTGGGAATTGAGTTATGGAACTCAAATGGTCTTCGGCGGGATACTTGGCAAGACGTGGTGATGACAGGTAGAGCAGGGTAGCGACTGAATGGTGGCCGAGGAATGGCTGTAGAAGGGTCCCGTCCGTAGTCGCGGCCCGTCAATGGGTGAGACTGGCGCAGGATTGTGGCGGATGGTACTAACTTGGAGAGATCTATACCCAGCAGTGGGTGAAGGCTGTGGATGATGATGATGGTCTTAATTACAATTAAAATATCAAAAACCGTCTCCGATTAAAACAGAAAAAAAATATTATTGAAGTAAAACTTCTTTACGCACGTTTGACTTGGGGAGTAAGCTGGTGAATGCGTTACAAAAAGTGCGAACGGAAGTTGAGAGGGAGATATAAGTTAGTGAAGATAGAAAGAGAGAGAGTTACGTTACGTATATTTTTAAAGGTTGGTGTGCGAGTGCGAGTTGCATCTGTCCAGAATGAACATAGACTGATCGACCACAATTTTGTCAATTTTGTAATTGAACAATTTTATAAAATTAATAATATTGTGAAAAAGAAGTTTTACTTCAGTCGTGTGGTCTAGCACACTCGTTTTTTTATTTGTAATCTTTGACTATCAAAATAGTGCCCCGAAATAAATAACCAAATTACTTGACCTACAGTTTAATTAAAATTAAAGATAACGGGAGGTCATGTATGTGGTTACCCTTTTTTGGGGTACAAATCGCAGATATTTTGGATTTCAGACTTTTGCCTATATATGTGTCATTTAAGCATATCAAATTACAGCACTGTGGTGTACCCTGTGAATTTTGTCAAAGTTCAGTTTTAATTATGGCTAAACTCGAAAACTATAAGGGCATTAATAAAAAAAACGGTGTTGAAATGTACTAATGAAGACCTTTCATTTGACGTCCCATTTGACCTAATAGTCTCATTTTCATTTTTTACCCCCTTTAACCCCAATATCTCAACAACCAAAAAATTGTGTCATCACTACCTACCTATATATCAAACACGATGATCGGATCAACGCTTCGAAAGTTATTCTCGGAAAAACAAACATTCATACAACGCGGATTTGCCCAAATTGATTTAAAGATCTCGCTTCGCTCGATCAATAAATTATGATTATTGCCGTTGGTTTTCAATGTCATTTGCTTTATTTTAAGTTACCGCAATTTGGGGCAGGGCGCCGCAATGCGGGGGAAAGTAGGTCACAGCGGGCTGTGTCTGAATGGGACGTGGAGTTGCCGTTTTTCCTATTTTTACCCCCTAGTTCAAAGGAGGGGTGTTGTTTTAAAAGCTTTTTCTCTCTTGTGGACACCAGATGTATAAATGATGGTTCACATGACTTATAACTAGTGGTTCGCCCCGAACTGAGATCTCGCGAGTCTTCCAAAACACAAAAAAATATTCTTAGGGCGACTCGCGCAACGATGCCTAAACGTATTTAGTGGCTAAATATGATTTAAGGAGTTGCCAAATCTTACAAATACGTAAAGTTTAAACATGTTTAATTGGAAAAAATCACGTTTGTTGTATGTAAGCCCCATCGTTAGTAAAACCGAGAAAAAAATTTGAAAAAATCACGTTTGTTGTATGTAAGCCCCCATCCTTATTACGACCGAGAAAAAAATTGGGAAAAATCACGTTTGTTGTATGTAAGCTCCATCGTTATTAAGACCGAGAAAAAAAATTGGAAAAAATCACGTTTGTTGTATGTAAGCCCCATCGTTATTAAGACCGAGAAAAAATGGGAAAAATCACGTTTGTTGTATGTAAGCCTCATCGTTAAACAGACCCAGAAAAAAATTAGAAAAAATCACGTTTGTTGTATGTAAGACACATCGTTATTAAGACCGAGAAAAAAATTGGGAAAAATCACGTTTCTTGTATGTAAGCCCCATCGTTATTAAGACCGAGAATAAAATTGGAAAAAATCACGAAAGTTGTATGTAAGCCCCATCGTTATTAAAACCGAGAATAAAAATTGGAAAAAGTCAGGTTTGTTGTATTGATTTAATTATTTATTGTTAAAGTGAATAAAATAAATCAATATTCTGTGAATATTTCAAGCGTCTACCTGTTGCCGTTATCAATATCGAGCAAAAACACGCAAAAAATCACGTTTGTTGTATGGGAACCCCCCTTAAATATTTAATTTATTCTGTGTTTAGTACTTGTTATTATAGCGACAAAAGAAATACATCATCTGTGAAAATTTCAACTCTCAAACTATCACGGTTTATGAGATACAGCCTGGTGACAAACGGACAGACAGACAGCGGAGTCTCAGTAATAGGGTCCCGTTTTACCGTTTGGGTACGGAACCCTAAAAATAAATTATATGAATGAACCTAAATAATAACAACTTATTTTATGAGAAATATTAATTAGTAAATAATATAATATTTTAAAGAGGAAATATTTGTTTGTTTGTATTGAATAGGCTCTGAAACTACTGGACCGATTAAAAAAACTATTTCACTGTTGGGAAGCTACAGTATCCCCGGGTGACATAGGCTACTTTTTACCCAACTGCGCAGAAGGAGGGTAATGTATTATTGAAAAACGACGCGTGCGAGGCTGCGGATTGGTCAGCTAATTAGTAATAAATACATAGATATTTAGCGACAAATACTCAAATAGTGTTCTCTGGGCGTACGTACGTTTAAATGGGAAGTGAGTTGGCACTTCTGATGGCTACCGGTAGCGCGTTCTATAACCGGACAGCCTGCACTGTAAAATACCTATTAATGTAGGAGGAGGAGTGTACAGGAGTACTGACTTGAAATGACTGAATTATTAAGTTATCCATACATTTTAACTATGAGTATAATAATAATTAATAAGCACAATATTTTGTTTGTTTGTTTTAATTCTTTATTGCACAAACAGAAAAAGTTTACAAATGGAGGACTTAATGCTAAAACATTTTCTACCGGTCATCCGTGACAGGTTAGCGTGCTGAAATAGATTTTAACAAATTCCGTGCTCACCACTCGGATCCGAGTGGGACGGGGCTATAGTAGCGGCGCCTCCCACTCGGATCCGAGTGAGCGTCCCTCACATTTTGTAGTAATAAGTAAAACAAAGGCATTTAAGGCGAGTCAACGATGCTTTGCGCGGCCACTCTGGCAATGTAGTCAACTTATGAAAACGAGTATTGGTTTCATTCTTACAGGTAAAAACTGGTTTTGATTAGTTTCTTTGATGATTTTGATTAAGATTCTGGAATTTGATCAAAAAACACGGGTTTGTCAAAATCTTGTGACATATTAGTACGCAAAAATGCAATCGTGGAACAAATATCTATAATATTAGTGAACTAATCCATTGCCATCCTTAGCGCTCGGGGCACGAGCGAGAGCACACAGCACGCTGGGTGCCGAACACTCGGATCCGAAAAATGTGTTTTTTATTGAAATAATAATAATAACATATGTATATATACATTTATCCATATTTTTAAACATACATATGTACTTAATCAATATTCGCCTTAAAAAGTTTTGGCTCCCAGCTATTATTTTATTAATTTTGTAGGCACGGAATGTGTTAAAAGAAAAACAAATAGAAATAAGAAAACTACTAAATACCTAAACAAATATTAAAATATAACAAATCTAATATATAAAAATCTCGTGTCACGGTGTTTGTGGTCGCACTCCTCCCAAACGGGTCGACCGATTTAAATGATTTTTGTTTATATTTGGTAGGTATGGAAATAGGTCGTAAAGTTTTTATTACCCTCCTACCCCCCCCCCCCCCCCCCCCCCCCCCCCCCCCGCCCATTTTTTTATCGTTATTTTTGTACGAGCAATATCCATATAATTTAACAGTCGTTCATTGACGTGGTGTCATTTACATGAAGTGTCGCGTCACTTTGACAAGAGTGTTTTACATAGTTATTATCCCGAAGTTCCCACGGGAACGGGAAATTTCAAGCGTGCGAAGCCGCGGGCGGGTTAACTAGTAAATAGATAAAATAAATAAATATCTATAAATCTATTGCCAAATAGTAACAAAGCTATACGAAAAGCTCAAGTGGAATTGTGAATTTAAATAGTGACTATGGACCGAAGTATTATTGGAAGTTTAACATAAATTCAAAAATTACACTCGGAAACAGTTTATTCCTTAATCAATTCTATATTATCTATATTTTTTATAAATTGTAAAATATACTTGTTCTAAGGATTCTAATAATATCTTACACCGCCGTCCTTATTTGTTCATATAGATCCTGTCCATCCAAATGTTGTCTGGAAGAGATCGCTTTTAGTGATAAGGCCGCCTATTGTACTTATGATTTAGAAGTGCATTTTCTTTCATATGTTTGTATTTAATGGTATGCAATAAAGAAATTATCTATCTATATATCTAAGTATATTTCGACAGGACTATATGTACCTACATATATGTCCAATGTATCATTTGGTTTTGCTTTTCGTTGGTATTTTGATATCTGCCAAAACCAGTCTACTATATATTTCCACGGATATTATGCATTTTGCAAACAGCTAAAGCAATTTTCATCTTATCAGTAGTTTCAAGGCTTTATTTACACGCGCTATTTCCCTCTCGCTCTAACAATCCACGTGCGAGAGAGATTGGTGTATGAGCTATGTTTAATGTTCTATACATATGTACTATATAACTATGGGTTGTATGTCGGTGAAATATTAGGTCCGCATTCAACTATGTTTGCTGAAAAAAGAAAATTGATATCGGAAACAGATCTCTAAAATGAAAAATGGTTAATGGTCTACGTAACTTTTTGCTAAAGGTGGCTGGGATCCAAGCAAAATTATGTTATCATCTTCTCTACCTCAATGGAAATTACCTACATAATTCCCACCTGGCTATGCTACACCTGCAGAGGAACTACCCCCTGGGCAACACCTACCTAAGCCAATATGGAGGACACTCAACAGACTGCGTACCCAAGTCGGCCGCAGCAGGTGTAATCTTAGTAAATGGGGTGTTATAGACAAATCGATGAGGCAATGCCAATGTGGTGCCCAGCTCCAAGCAATGGCACACGTCCTTGCATGCCCATCCTGCCCTACCACCTGCACGATGGGGCAAATGATGACCTGCTTCGACGCTGCCATGAACTGGCGACCTACTGGTCAAAATGGCTATAGTTTTTTTTATACTATTTATATGGCAAACGAGCATGCAGTCCACCAGATGTTAAGTGGCTACTGCAGCCAATGGATATCCACATAGAATTCAACACAAGGTATTATGTTGTCTTGATCTCTATGTGGATACGTTGCCATACTATAGGACTTAGCTGTTATGCCTATTTGCCAGTAATTACAGGAACATACCATTACCATCTAACCGGAACACAGCAGCACAAGTACTGCTATTTGGCGGCAGATAAAAGTAAGGCGATGGTGCCCACTTCCTCGAGGCTGTTCACAAAAGCTCTACCATCAGTAAAGATATATAAATGATATAATGGTAGATTATAGTCTGATATAAATGAGATATCGACACGAAAGAAGAAAAACCTACGTAATTAATTTTGACCTTAATAAGCTGTTTTCAATCCTTAGGGACCCCCTCATTATCTAAAATGCCAATTTTCCTTCCTCTCTGACACCCACGACCGAAACCTCAGATCCACTGATTCTCTCCTTCTTGCTACTCCGAAACACTCAACGTCCTTCCATGGCAACCCTTTTGAGGTGGTACTGTCGGTTTATGGAAATCTCTCCCTACTCATATTAAACAGGCGCCTAGTAAACCGGTTTTCTGACGACTAGTCTACAGTCATTTCTTGCAGTCCTCCACTAGCTGTTAAAATATATCAAAACGTAGTATGTGTGTGTATTTTATAAAATAAAATAAAAAAATAATATTGCTGGACATTTCACACAGCGCTATCTAGCCCCAAACTAAGCAGAGCTTGTACTATGTGAACCAGATAACTGATAGAATACTTATATTATATATTGTATATTTATGGCACAAAATACAAATTACATGTACAAAAGGTGGGCTTAATGCTATAGCGCTTTCTACCTGCCAACCTCAGAGGTTACAAAAAATGTTGGCGTGCTAGCTTAAAAACAATATTATAAAAACGAAAGTAACAAAAATAACAATAAACTCCGATAACAGTAAGAATAAATACATAAAACTACTTGATATAATAATACATACAATATATATAATATAAATATAAAAAAATACTAGAACATATTGTACATTTGACTATCTCCGTGGTGCAGTGGGCGAACAGCTAGCTGAGACGCAGGAGGTAGCGGGTTCGATTCCCGCTGCCGAACAAATGTTTGCATAATCTACAGAAATTTGTTCCGGGTCTGGTGGTTTCTCTATATATTATAAGTATGTATTTACAAAAAAAAACGTATATAAGTATTGTATCAGTTATCTGGTTCCCATATTACAAGCTCTGCTTAGTTTGGGGCTAGTTAGAACTGTGTGAAATGTCCAGCAATATTTTTTTTTTATTTTCTTTTAATTAAATTAACTGATTCGTAAATGGAACTAACCTCTGCACAGAATGCATCAACATAAATTTGGTTTTTATCGTCTCGCAGAAAGCGTGAAAAGCAGACTATTCTCCTCGTAGATAAAGCTGTCTGCATCTTGGGCGTGCACCTTTTGTGCACTCAGGATTCTAATAACTCCTTCGCTCCGCTCGTGAGTTAACTCTAGAATCCCTTGTTACGTTCGGGATTCATTATAGCGCCCGTGACGCAAGACACTGCTTTATCCCCTTGTTTAATAATCTACTATTGTTTACGTATGTTCGCGTAGCGCCTAAACTACTCATCCGATTTTGATGAATGATGTGTTATTATGATCCGGGTGATAAAGGCTACTATCGACATACATATTATATAATCGGCTTTCAGTTTTTAAACCTAAATAGTTTGTTCGAAGTCAGTTAGAAGATCTCTATTTTTAAGCTTTGGAGAGATTTTAATTTCTTAGTATACCGTGAGGTCAAATATCTGTTATCTATGTAGATTTTACCAAACCCCGTGATACGACATTACCTGCCTACTTATGTACCTGCCGCCACAGCTTACACTGCAGTCAGTATAGTCTGTTATAACAGGTGGCAGATAACCTAAATAGATGAAAGATAAACCTGTTGTGGGAAAAATAGTCGAATTTTGAATGCTCTAGGCATACCATAATACGTTTATTATTGATCGAGCGTAGCGAGATCCCCAAATCTGCTTGGGCAAATTGGCGTTGTATGTATGTATGTATGTTTGTTTGTCCGGGGATAACTTTCGAAGAGTTAATCCAATCATCGTGAAATTTGGTATATAGGTGATGGCACAATTTTTGTGTGACTAAACGAGCTAAAAATGCGGGGGGATTGTTGAGATATTGGGGTTCAAGAGGGGTAAAAATGAATAAAATGGGACTATCCGGTCAAATGACACGTCTAATAAAAGGTATTTGTGAGTACATTTCTACCCCGTTTGTATTTTAAGCTTTATTTATTAGCTATAATAAAAACTGAAATTTGACAAAATTAAGAGAGTATATTAGTGACCCCACAGTCCTTTAATTTGGTATGCGTGTAGCATAAGTGGCACAAAAATAGGCGAAAGTATGAAATCCTGAATAACTGCAATTTGTACCACAAAAAAGACATGAACTGCCGTTACCTGTAATTTGAATTTAACCGACCAAGTGCGAGTTGGACTCGCGCACGAAGGGTTCCGTACCACTATCTATAAAAGAGACAAAAAAATCACAATTGTTGTATGGGATAAATAAATATAAATATTTGTTAAATATTAAGTATTTGTTTTATTTTAATTTAACACGTTCGTTGCATTACGAGATCTATCAGATCTCTTGCAGGACTTTTGTATTGTGCGTTGACTATAATCGTGTTGTTTCACTCCTTGCGGGAGGCTCTAACGTTTAGAGTTCTTTAAGTATGAGTAAGACAAATATACATATTTGCTTCCTATTTAAAGTTGAATTCAAGGACATAAAAAAATATAGACTTGGATTAGGTCCCTAACGCACAGTAGTATAATTATTTCCATTCCTTGCGTTAGGAGACCTGTCGGTACTCGTGAAATCGTACGCCTCGTAGACGCAAGAGAGGGAGGATGGGCGGCGGGGGCGCCGCGTGACTCGATTTAGTGTTGTCCTAGCATCGACGTGGGAGGTCGCGCGCACGGTTCAAAAATATCACTACGTAATTGTATTTTAAAGTTTCAAGTTAAGTTTTGTAGTGTATTCCTATCACTACTTTACTACACATATTGAACTATCTTCGGTTGCGGTAAGAGATACAATCGATACCTAATTTTTTTGGTATTTGTAGTTTATTCTAATGTCATAACTGCGTGCGAACCTAGCAAAATGTAGAGCAATAGCCTCTCTTGACCCACAAAAACTTCAAAATATGATGACATTGGTTTTTTGGAAGATATAAATTATTTTCAAAACTGTATTTTTAGGAGACTGATTAGGTCTCAAACGCACCAAAGGGTAGGTTAGTTTCGAGATCTTTTAGGTCTCCAAATCACCAGCTGAAAGTTTTTTGAAAATGATGGCGCAGTGAACGTGTTAATTAATTATTTTTAAAGTGAACATATAACCACAGACCGATATAATTTAATTAAATATAATTTAGATAAAAACGATGTGCTACCTTCCCACGCCATCTGTGAATAAGCATATGAAAGTTGTAAATCATCAATATAAAATAAAATAGTTAAATCTTATTTTATGGATAATATTACTTATTCTAAAAAATATTGATATATTTTGGTGTGTTTTAGTGGAAGTTTATTTTTATTTGTTGGTTGCAATGGCCGCTATGAAAGTTTCCAGGCTATGAGACAGCGCCATCTACAGATAATACGGGATTTTGAACTTTTTGCAGGCTACGATTTCTTATATGGACATTGACAGTCTATTGATATTACTAGTCTCTGATATAACTAAATATTCTGTGAATATTTCAAGCGTCTATCTGTAGCCGTTATCAATACTAAACTAAAACGTGCAAAAACATCACGTTTGTTGTATGGGAGCCCTCCTTATATGTATATTTATTTTATTCTATTTTTAGTATTTGTTGTTATAGCGGCAACATTTCTAGTTTCAATTTTAATCTAATTATTTCATTACCTACCTATTATTATTTCATAGTTATCTGTATTTAATTTAATTTTATATGACATGTAATTGATTTTGTAACATCTGTATAATTTTACCCATGTTTTGGCAAATAAATAAATCTTTATCTTTAACAGAAATACATCATTTATGTAAATTTCAAATATCTAACTATCACGTTTCATGAGACAGACACAGCTTGGTGACAGACGGACAGACAGACAGACAGACAGCGGAGCCTCAGTAATAGAGTGCCGTTGTACCCTTTGGCCACGGAACCCTTTGAGTTTTAGCGAGACCAACGAACAGCGATTAGTTTTAATTTGTTTGATTTGACATCTCATAATTGTTTTCATTCTATTCGTAAAATTGTTTAATTTATTGTAGTTTTTGAAAAGGCGCAAACCCAACTTGCACTGCTCTTACAGGGTACATGTACTAACTCCCTAACCTACTTACTATCTAAACTGTAAAATATGTTTTTTTGTAGAAAAAAAAGTGGCTCTCCGGGAGTGCCGACAGAAGTGAAAACTTGAAGAATTACGATATACTTATATACAGAGGTGTCGGTGACGGTAACGGCAACAGTGCCGCGAGTTCAATGGCTTTTTTCCATCTCACTTCAAAAAACGTGTGTGTACCGCTACTACTACCGCTTCTTACGTGCGTACATAATGCACGTAAGAAGTTATACTTCATTTATCAGCTAACTTCATCATGTCGCTTTTCGGCTGTCGATGTGCGCGCGCATCAGTTATCAGCTAACTTTATCATGTCGCTTTTCGGCTGTCGGTGTGCGCGCGCATCAGTTATCAGCTAACTTCATCATGTCGATTTTTGGCTGTCGGTCTGCGCGCGCATCAGTTATCAGCTAACTTCATCATGTCGATTTTTGGCTGTCGGTGTGCGCGCGCATCGCGATAATTTAATCTTATTTTTTTTCCAAACGCGCCAGAAGAAGTATAATTATAATTACTTTTTCAAAACAAGCTATTAAAAAATTCATTATAAGAATCGCAAGCAGATTCAAATGAGCCCAAACAATAGTAGCCCACTACCATTCAGAAGTTCCGTTGTCTAGCATCCGTCTCCATGAGACCACCTCCATGGTATCATATTATTGCATTGCCACCGGAGTTACATAATGTATCCCAAATTTAAATACGTAATATCGTTTCCAAATTTAATTAAAAAAATTCGTGTGCTGTTGACCGTTGAGGAGTTCCTTCGTCTGGAGCCAATCCAGGGAGTAGAATCAAATCATGTTTACCATAAAAATGAAATCGTTGGAACTGAATCAACATATTCAAAACACCGTAGGATAAAAAGAAGTGGTCCTCATTCAGCTCGCAAGATTTGACCTAAATAAACTAAGCAACAAACTAACAAACAAACATTGCAAGCTAAATAAAAGCTTGTAAAAATGTAATATGTAAATATGAGCATCCTACTAATACTAAAAACGTGAAAGTTTGTATGTATGGATGTTTATTACTCTTTAAAGCCGGAACAGCTGAACCGATTGCGATGAAATTTGGTATGTAAGTAGATCATAACCTGGATTAACACATAGGCTACTTATTATTGGCAAACCACGCGTGCGAAGCCGCGGATTGGTCAGCTAGTAATAAATAAATATGAAAATAATGTGAAAGTTTGGATGTTTGTTTGTAATAGATGAAATTGGACACAATAGTCGCTTATCGAGGATGCCATCTGGTGAACACGTTGTTTTCGTCACAGTTTTTAGACGAATTGGGTTACTGATAACAGGATCCGTCTCTTGGAAATGCTCTGACAGAGATTAGACATGTTACTTTTAAACACAAATAAAACAGACATTAGAATACAGAAAATCAACAAAATTACGGAAACGAAACTCTTGAATGAAAAGTGGCTAATGAGCATTCTAACAATACCACACTTATACGGGAAACGGTAATTTTCTTTTTAGAAACCAACAGTTATATATAAATACTTTTTCACAGCACCTGCTCGACAATGTCAAATTATATGTCATGTAAACCACATTGTAAACTTGTACTTAACTTCATTATGCCCTCGCGGGCATAATGTGATTTGAATTTGGAACCTCATCTATATTAAAATTTGAACCAAAGAGACCCACACAATAAAAAATTATTCGTAAACGGAACTAACCTCTGCACAGAATGTACCAACCTAGATTTGGTTTTAATCGTCTCGCAGAAAGTGTGAAAAGTAGAGTATTATCCTCGTGGATAAAGCTGTAAACATCTTGGGCGTGCTTATATCCCTCTCTGCACTCAGGATTCTACTAACTCTAGAATCCTTTCGTTTCGTTCGGGATTCAATATAGCGCCCGTGACACAAGACACTGCTTTATTGATGAATTCGTGATGAAATGTTATGTGTTATACCCGGGTGTAAGCGATCAATGCACCCACGACTCATAAGCGTTCTCGCTCGCTTTCGTTCGCCCTACGCCAAAATATCTTCGGTGCAATTTGATCGCTTACGCCACTTGTATACACTTGTACTATTTCATCCCCTGTATAATCCCATCTGAAGTCCCCTCAATGTAAAATACCTTCAAAAAGTCTCAATAGAGCTTACGTATTTGAGCCATTTGGGGTCGAGACAATCGGTCCATGGGGTACCGGGGCCCATCGCGTTTGCAAATCCTTTCTGGACGCCTGGTCGAAGCGACGCATGATCCGAGAGCTGGCGTTTTATCTGGGTCAACACATAAGCATTGCAATTCAGCGCATTGCAGCCAATATCTTGGGGACACTTCCGCCTGGAATACAAGAATTTAAATCACCCATGCTGTAGAAAACCCTCCCCAAAAACCATGTTTTCAACGATGGAGGCTGCATTTCGGATACTATCTGGTAGCATTTTGTAGAGTGCCGGGCCCGAGATGTACACCGATCTGTTCGACTTGTGCAGCCTGTGTGTTGGCGTCACCAGCCTGTGCTGGTGTTTATTGCTGCGGAGAGCGCGCGCTGGTACAGGTGCAAATTTAGGCCACTTGGTATATATGTTCACAGTGTAGAGTCATGATGTCCAGTTCCTTGAAATGTTTTCTGCATGACTCATCGTTCGGGATGCCCACTATGGCTCGGAGCAGTCAGCAACTATGGAGCAGTTGAGCTATCTATAGATCGTTTGCAACGGTCTTTAGATGATTCAACTTTCTTTTGTATTTTATAGTCTTGTAATAACCTTTCTGTTAATTAATTTTATTTGTGTTTTTTAATGATACTTGTTTATCGTTTTTTTCTCCTTATTTGACGATTTTTTTAATATGATATTCAACTTGTAGAATGTAGCCTACAAATTACGAAAAACGAGTTTTCGAAGAACCATATTCAGCGTTTTATCGCGGGCTAAAGTCGTTGAACCCACTGATAAGTTTGCAAATTTCGTTTCCTTTGTTGGAACAAGAAAATCTATAGATGTTTTTAAATAGGTGGGTTCACTTATAAATCTTGCGAATGTTTGCATTCAGCGAAAACTATATATATATAATAATTAAATCTATTTAGACTAATATTATAATGGGGAAAGGTTTGTTTGTTTGTTTGTATGGAATAGGCTCTGAAACAACTGGACCGATTTAAAAAATTATTTCACTGTTGGGAAGCTACACTATCTCCGGGTGACACAGGCTACTTTTTACCCAACTGCGAAGAAGGAGGGTAATGTTTTTATTGAAAAACTACGCGTGCGAAGCTGCGGGTTAGTCAGCTAGTATAATATAATTTAAACTAGCTGACCAATCCGCAGCTTAGTGGGGTAAAAATATCACACTAATATTATAAATGTGAAAGTTTGGATGTTTGATTATGTATTTATTTGTTTGTTTGTTACTCAATCACGTCAAAACGGTTGAACCGATTACGATAAAATTTGATATTTTTTTTTTATTGCTGGACATTTCACACAGCGCTATCTAGCCCCCAAACTAAGCAGAGCTTGTACTATGGGAACCAGATAATTGATAGAATACTTATGTACATTTTTTTTTGTAAATACATGCTTATAATATGTATATAGAGAAACAACCAGACCTGGAACAAATATCTGTAGATCATGTAAACATTTGTTCCGCGGCGGGAATCGAACCAACTACCTTCTGCGTCTCAGCCGGCTATTCGCCCACTGCACCACGGAGGTCGTCGATTATAACCTCGATTACATAGGCTACCTTTTATCCCATAAATCAGGTCCCATGGGATAAAAACGGGGTGTCAAGTCAAGTTGCAACAGCGAGTTTAGCTTTATTTCTAGGTTACCTACACATTTAGTAGTGTAACGCGTACGAAGTCGCGGGCAACAGCTAGTACTAATAAAGTAAAGATGTACCGCCTGTCGGTCAGTAAAATGGTTGCTGCTGCTTCAGTTCGATTAGCACGTTCAATTGAGAAATTGACATAAACAATGCAAGGCGCATAATCATCTTTCCCATCTAATCGGTTACGATTTTGTTTACACAATATTATTCACCAGCTTGCGCCCATGGCTTCGCACGCGTGTTATGTAAAAAAAGGAGCTTATGTGTTAATCCAGGTTATAATCTACGTACATACCAAATTTCATTAAAATCCGTTCAGTAGTTTTCGCGTGACACAATAATATAACACAATAATATTCTGAACTGACATAGAACCCCAGCACTCATTCCGCGGATCGCTTAGGGGTTCATGGACCCCAGGTTAAGAAACTCTGCTTTATAGGTTAGTGAGGAAATGTAGCCGGTAGATTATGGGAGTGTGCGTTCGCATTACGAATGTAGAAGGCAATAAATTGAATTAAAAATGTTTCTACTTTAAATTGTTCACAAATCGTTTAAAGGGCAAGGTGTTCGCTTTTATAACAAAATTTCAAGTGATGTACAAAAATTGACAATTAACAAATTTAAAAACGTAATTAAACAAAATCTTTATAAAAAACCTACTTTAAAATATCGGATTATTTAGTTAGATGATAGAGAAGCTTGGGATTGAAATTGCTCCAACTCGTTCAAAATGTTACAATTTAGACGTAATTTATTTCCTGTAATTTTATATATTCTAAAAGTATCATTAAATAACAACCAGCCTTGTTTCTTGCCTTTCTTTCCTGGCTTGATCGCGAAGGAACAGATAGTAAAATTGACGTTTCAAAGTGATGCTTGTGATTTTAATGAATAAAAGATTTTGACTTTGAACTTCATTAGTATTACTTATTTAAACAGGTATTTATCGTAACTGTTTTTATTTGTTATCCCGATGTTACGCGATAAATACACGTTTAACTCAGTAATTATGTACAGTGATCGGGATAGTTTGTTCACTTAACTCTTTACCTGTTACATACATATATTATCTGACAACGTAGTTACCTAGTGTTGATAAGTGAGAGCGTTATCGTGTTATCAGCAGCCTGATAACAAGATGTTATCACTGAGATGGTTGCTCTACCTACTAATAGAACGCAATGGCTCTACCTATAAGCGCGTCATACAAACGATGAAGATGGTATTAATATTATACGTTTTTTAGGAGTGAAATGCATTTTTTTCCTAGGTAGGTACCTAATAAGTTATTTTTACGTATTTATGAGCAGTATATCGGGTTATTTGTCAGGGGTGAGCAAAGCCGACAGATAAGGAAGAGATTGTAAACCAAATCAAATCATTTATTTGCATGAAATAAGGTTGGGTATAACAATGTTCTTAAAATCACTATGGGTCCAATTTATTTATACCACAAAGGCATGCAAGTTATTAAAACAAAATTAAAATAAATGATTACAAATCACAAATTATGAACATTAATAAAAGTAGGTCAAACAAACCAATAAACCATATTTATGTACAAAACAAACTCGAAAGAATAAACAAGTAGGTATTCACATTTCAGTCATTTGCTTTCTTTTCGTGTTATTTTCATGGTTCATACAACATAAAACACGATAATTTCACATTAGATTCCTATTATTATAGGTGCAGTGTACAACTTCCTAATACTATTTTGATTGTAACTCTAAAATACTACTAGATAAATGTACTAGACTGTTTTGGTTTTTTTTTGTTCCCGACATCTTTCTTTACAATGTTCAAACGTAGAAACCTGTTATTAGCCTTACGTTTAGTTCTAAGCTATTTAACCAAACAATTTGTATCGCCGTTGGTTTCTCTAAATAAATAAAAATAATTAATAAAATTCAAATGTCAGACAATATTAAATATACAGTACATACGGCAATATCAATAATCATATATCTAGCAAGTATTCCTGAATGCTAAAGTAGGCTTTCTCAATTAAAAAAAAATGTAATTTATTTTTAAACATAATGTACTTACATTATCAGTTTTCAAATTGATTTTGGTAACTTGTTATTTTATAACCTAGGTGCCATACTCATTACGCATTTACGCTTTTGTCGAGAGCAGTTTTATGTGGAGGCATTCGTATTTTAATAAAATTTATGTCTGTTGCCCAATGTTACGAAGTGACTTTTGTTTTGTCTGACAAATATTATTACACACTATTATTGACTAGCTTGCGCCCGCGGTTTCGCACGCTTGTTTTGTAAAAAAAAGTAGTCTATGTGTTAATCCAGGTTATAATATACGTAGGTACATACCAAATTTCATTAAAATCCGTTCTGTGGTTTTCGCGTGGAAGAGTAACAAACATCCACACATACATATATACAAACTTTCGCGTTTATAATATTAGTGGGATTATAACACAATACTATTCTGAACTGACATAGACCCCCAGCACTCATTCCACGGATCGCTTAGGGGTTCATGGGCCCCAGGTTAAGAAACTCTGCTTTATAGGTTAGTGAGGCAATATAGCCATGGTAGATTATGGTAGATTATGGGAGTGATGTTGCTATTATATTCACAACTTATCTTATTTATAATATTTACACCTGTAGATAAAGGTGTCAAGTGTCTGACATTTTGATTGATTTATGAGTATTTTCGTAAAACTTCGTAAAGAAGGCTTGTCACTTAAAATTCATGTCACTTATACTAAACTAGTGGTTCGTCCCGAACTGAGATCTCGCGAGTCTCCCATAAAAACAGAAAAAATATTATCTCTAATCTTTGACTATCAAAATAGTGCCACGAAATGCACAACCAAATTACTTGACCTACAGTTTCATTCAAATTACAGTTAACGGGAGTATAAAGTTCAAAGAACAGACTTTCCCCTATATTTGTGTCAGCTACACAAGCTACACACATGCCAAATTTCAGTACTGTGGGGTCCCTGGTGTACTCTGTGAATTTTGTCAAAGTTCAGTTCTTATTATGGCTAATTACTTAAAAACTACAAGTTACTAAAAATAAAAACGGGGTCGAAATGTACTCACAAACACCTTTTAATAGACGTGTCAGTTGACTGGATAGTCCCATTTTGGTTTTTTTAAACTCTAATATCTCAATAATTTTTTTTAGCTCATTTATTCACACCAAAATTATACCATCACTACCTACCTCCCTCGTATATACCGAATTTCACGATGATCGGATAGACGCTTCGAAAGTTATCCTCGGACAAACTAACATACAAACACACAACGCCCAAGTTGATTTAGAGATCTCGCTTTGCTCGATCAATAAGCCCAAATTTACACTAAATAAATATATAATATTGTTGGCTATTTCACACACCGCTATCTAGCCCCAAACTAAGCAGAGGAGACTATTCTATGAGAACCAGATAACTGATAGAATACTTATATACTTTTTTTTATAAATATTTATTTACAATATATAGAAAAACATCCAGACCCGGAACAAATATCTGTAGTCCATGCAAACATTTGTTCCGCGGTGGGAATCGAACCCGCTACCTCCTGCGTCTCAGCTGGCTAAACGCCCACTGCGCTACAATAACCTAGAAAACTTAAGACTAATGCGTGGTGGTGCAATGAGCGGCCTTATCGCTAAAGCGATCTCTTCTAGGCAGCCTTTCGATGGACTGGATTGAAAAAACGTACGAGAGACTAATATATAAACGAATTAAACCAAAACATTTGTTTTCGTACACATTGGGGTTCCTACACTTTCCAGTATGTGGCCTCCACTCTACCTTTCTGCCTCAACGGCCGTCAGTTCTTCGATCTACGTGCCTTTCCACTGCCAATTCTGCTAGCTAACCCTCTGGCCTGTCAGTAAGTATTGTATGCGGTTTTGGCAGCTCTTAATACTGCAGTCACATCGACCTTGTTAGACGAGGTCAAGGCCGTATCTACGGCAGCTCTTGAAAACGGAGCGCTTGTACGATATAACAAGCCCCAACGCGAAAAAGGGGTGTTATCAATTTGTTGTCTGTGTGTTTGTGTGTGTCTGTCTGTCTGTGGCAGTTTAACTAGCTAGGAATAAACGTAGATAAATGTAGTAAATAAATAAATAACTTTGTATATATATTGTTATCTTTACTGGTTCTATTCTGTTTTGTGTACCATATTTAATAAAATAAAATAAAATAACTAAGTTAAAGTAATGTGACTTAAAGTATCTGCATAAGTGAACTTAAGAGTTGACTACACCTCAGCCCAAACTCGAATTTCACCCCCGCTTCTCCGCGCGCCGCTGCACGTCCTATCTCGCCGTGGTTCATATGTTTGCCGGTTTTTTTATCATTCAGTCCCTTCATTATCTTGTTGTGTTTATTTCTCATTACTGCGTCTTTACAAAAACCAACTAAATATAAATTCTACCTTAGAATTACGTGTTCGTTTGGAGCGACAAGCGTCACGGGTACCCCGTCTGAAAGCCGAGGCCAGACTGAATCGCGGCACGGGCGTCCGGAGCGAATGGTTTAATTAGTGCAAAACTTAGATATTTTCATTTTATGGTAAAATCAAAAGGTATTTTGAAAATGTAAAACACAGGTGCCCTTATTTATGTTGTGTAGAATTACTGTATAAAGTTTCAAGATCTAAATTGAAGTATTAATCGCATACAAACGAGTTAAAGATAAATTTGGAGTCATCTTTGGATTCTTTTTCTATGGAGAAAATTTGACGTAATCGTGTTTTCACAACACAGGCGCTCTAGCACGTATCCTTAACTATAACATATATGAATTACAAATTGAAATCATAAAATTTGTTGAACAAAACATTGTTTCAAAATAAGCGATTTATCGTCTCCCCGGGTATAGTGCGCCCGCTGCCCGCGACTTCGTACGCGTTACACTACTAAATGTGTAGGTAACCTAGAAATAAAGCTTCACTCGCTGTTGCAACTTGACTTGACACCCCATTTTTATCCCATGAGAAATGAGTTATTTATTTCTTTTTATCTATTCATTACAGAACCAACAGCACTTGATATCAATCTAAACAAACTGTTATAGGTAATGCTTAATGCCAATAACAGATTCTCATTTTATGACACATAGCTTTTAAGAAATTAGTCACCTAGAGAAAATGATTAAAAACACAATATATTAATTATATGTACGCATTTAAAGAACGAAAGAGAGGGAGGGATGCTGTGTAAATCTGTGGGGAAAAAAGTAGCCCATGCCTATTTCCTCGAAATTGTTTCAGCCGTTACGGCATCATTGAGTAACAAACAAACATCCAAACATTTATAATATTAGTGTGACTAGCTGACCAATATGCAGCTTCACACGCGTAGCTTTTGAATAAAAACATTAACTTCCTTCTGCGCAGTTGTGTAAAAAGTAGCCTATGTTACTCTGGGATAATGTAGCATTCTAATGATGAAAGAACTTTTGAAATAGGACCAGTAGTTTTTGAGTATATTCATTACGAACATACAAATCTTTCCTCTTTATAATATTAGTACAGATTAATAGGTTAATTTTACTGTATTATTGTTTTTTATTTATTTATAGAATAATTAACTAATTGTATTGTATAATAATATATAATAAAATTAATATAATTCAATATAGGTACAGACAAATACAAACCGACCTTTATTATGCGCACCGCCAGAGAGTGGAACGCCTTGCCAGAGTCTGTGTTTCCTGATAGCTACAACTGGGTATCGTTAAGGGGGCACCGGAGGGACAAATATAACACGTACTACTAAGATCATTTCTAATTGGAGCATATTTCTACCTTAATAAGGTATTATTTTAATTTGAATAGTATTTATCTAGGTTCCCAACCATATATTAGATCAAAATACTTACCTAAAATGAAATAGAAGCATATCGCATTCTGCATGTTTTTACGTCATAAAAGACCTGTTTTCCACCTAATTGTTTCGTATCCTAGCCATGGGAACATAGATTACATCGTTAGTTACAGAATAACAACACAATGAGAAAAATACAACAAGTTTTCAGTCATCATTTTTGGTAATACGGAACACGGTCAAAATCTAATTAAATTTAGAATCGTTCTATTGCTATCACTGTCGCTCTGCGTGGCTAAACTTCGTCACTAAACAGGGATAGCGATATTCAGGCCGAAGTTTTTGACGTGGCCGAATTGAAGTTGCGCTCAGTGTTCGCCGGCGCGTTAAGTCGCGAGTGAATAGGTTTCTTCTAGGCAAGCGTGTACCATCGTAGACTGCATCATCGCGCGCCATCAGGCGAGATCGTGCTCAAACGCAAGCCTATAATGTTTAAAAAAAGCCTTAGTAAAAATAAAATATTCAATTGTATAATAAATGAAAATATCAAGGACATGGTCAGTGTCTTACAATAATAGAATTACATAGCATGTTATTTTTTACTGACTTCAATAAAAGGAGGAGGTTCTCAATTCGTCAGATTTTTTTTTATTCATGCACTTAGTTCCCCGTTTACTCGAAGACGCCTGAACTGATTCGAGAAATTATTTTTTCGTTTAAAAGGCTAATAATAGTAACTTTTTAACAAAAATATCACCGACTTATCCAAACTACTGATTTTGATGAAATTTCTATGAGACCAATATGAAAGTATTTTCCAAATCGGTTAATAATTGACGGAGTTCTAAGGTACAAACATAATACCGAATTGCGTCGATATACAATTTGATGGTTACCCTCGATTTTTTGGGATCCCATCATCAGATCCTGACTTGGTACCAATGGCACCTGGGAAGTACCTTTATATAAATATCCTTTAAAACAAAAAAATAATTTCTCGAATCGGTCCAGCCGTCTTCGAGTAATCGGGGAACATACATAAAAAAAGAATCCGACGAATTGGGAACCTCTTTTTTTTGAAGTCGCTTAAAAATAAATAATCTATATCTATACTAATATTATAAAGAAGAAAGATTTGTATGCTTGTGTGTATGTTTGTAATGAATAAACTCAAAAACTACTGTCATTTCAAATTCTTTCACCATTGGAAAGCTACGTTCACCCTGAGTGACATAGGCTACATCTATTGCTAGAAAAGATTAGGGATCCTTACTAAAACTTAAGTAACGTAACCCAAGGTGTAAAAAAGTGCCCTAAAACGTGTTTCGTCGCATGCGCTGCGGAAACTATTGATGATAGAACAAAATTATGTTCTACAATATTAAAGAACATATCAATATCTACAAAAAACTTCGTAATATTATAAAGAGGAAAGATTTGTTTGTATTGAATAGGCTCCGAAACTACTGGACCGATTTAAAAAAATCTTTCACTGTTGGGAAGCTACACTATCCCCGGGTGACATAGGCTACTTTTTACCCAACTGCGCAGAAGGAGGGTAATGTTTTTATTAAAAAACTACGCGTGTGAAGCTGTGGATTGGTCAGCTAGTAATTTATAAGACTATGACTGAGGTGGTTCTTATACATAGGTATATGTCAGTTTAAAATTCCCGAAGCCAAAAGATTTTGGAATTTACTTGTACCTACTACGTTAGTGTAGGCTCATACAAACTTATAATTATAATAATAGACATTTCACATAGCGCTATCTAGCCCAAAACTAAGCAAAGTTTGTACTATCGGAACCAGCAGTTAACAAAACTGTTTTTGAAGTAAAACTTCTTTACGCACGCTTGGCTTGGGGAGTAAGCTGATGAATGCGTTACGAAAAGTGCGAACGGAAGTTGAGAGGGAAATATAAGTTAGTGAAGATAGAAAGAGAGAGAGATACGTTTCGTATATTTTTAAAGGTTAATGTGCGAGTGCTAGTTGCGTCTGTCCAAAATGAACATAGACTAATCGACCTACAGACGTGCGGACAATTTTGTAATTGAACAATTTTATAAATTATTATTTTGAAAAAGAAGTTTTACTTCAGTCGTGTGATCTAAAGTACACTCGTTTTTTTTATTTAGGCACTTAGAATATAGAAAAAAAGAGCCAAACATGGAACAAATATCTGTAGACCATGCAAACATTTGTCCCGCGGCGGGAATCGGGCCCGTAACTTCCCGCGTCTTAGGCTATTCGCCTGGAGCTCGTCAAAAACAAAACTTAGACGTATTTTAAGTTTTGATAGCGCCTTGAATATTTCTAAGAGACATATCAGTAGAATTTGCTATTCAAAATAGAGTCAGTACTGATTGCCGCCAGATCCGTACGATTAATAACTGCTAATATTATAAATGTGAAAGTTTGGATGTTTGTTTGTTACTCAATCACGTCGTAACGACTCAACCGATTTCAATGGAATTTGGTATGTACGTAGATTAGATTAGATAATTTCTTTATTTCACACCATTAAATATAAGCATATAAAAGAAAATACACTTTTAAATAATATGTACAAAGGGCGGCCTTATCGCTAAAAGCGATCTCTACCAGACAACCTTTAGACGGACAGGATCTATGTGAACCAATAAGGACGTTAGCGGCGTTATTACAGATAAAATAAAATAAAATGCATTTAATATATAATCATATATATTAATATTATACTACATAAAATATATATACCTATTACCCGTGCGCGATAAGTTGGGACCTGAGCGCGGTGACGTCATATTGGCGTGTTTGTACCGCCCGCAAAAAAGCGAACATAACAAGCAGCCGCTAGCGGCTTCGTCTTTGTTTTTTTTAACCTAATTTATTATGTTACTCAGGGAGGACGCTGCTTTTTATCTAATCTTTTTTACACTATTTGAATAAAATAAAAATACAATGTTTAAGTTTATACATTTATTTTATCTATTATTTACATTATCTCATCTTCGTCACTACTTAGTGGATTTATGCCTTCTAGAGGTTGTTCTTCGTCCTCAGTCTCACTATAATCACTTGACGAAGAGGTATCCGATAAATTTACAATTAATTGCGATTCATTCGTCTCTTGTAAGAGGTCATCGTCCCAATACTTATGTCAAAGCCTGTCTAAAAAAAACTGTCTGAAAAAACTCTAACACTTTTAGCACGAGGTTTCTTTCTCCGCTATGCAAAGGTTTACCCTTCATAATGATAACAAAAACACTTAACAAGAACTATAACAACAAAAACTACAACAACAAAATAATAACACAAACGAAAACTAAAAGAATTCCAGAGCGCGTCGTTACGTGACGTAGCCCAGTACGAGACTAAAAACCCTAGTAAAAAATAGCGATGCGAACGGTACAATACGGGCGCCATCGGGGAAGTGCAGGGGAAGCGGTCGGGGAGTCGCATTCCTAGCAGGTCCCAAGTTATCGCGCACGAGTAATACATATATAAATTATGAAAATGTAGAAATTAATAAATCGCCTAGTGAGCGATGGATGACAGATAATGTTGTCTGACCATGTTTTTAAAGATAGGGAGAGATTTAGCGTGACGAATTGAGACAGGTAGAGCATTCCAGAGCCTGGTAGCCTGCAGAGTATAAGAGGTACTGTAAAATACTGATTATAACCTGGATTAACACATATGCTACTTTGTGTTGACAAACAACGCGTGCGAAGCCGCTGGCGGAAGCTAGTAATATTATAAATGCCAAAGTAACTCTTGTTTGTTTGTTTGTTTGTTACCTTTTCACGACTAATCGGATCGTATCTAATTAAATTTGGCAAGGAGATAGATTATATCCTGGAGAAGGATATATGCTATCTTTTGTCTCAAAAATAATCTTGAAGGAGTGAAAGTTTGTATGGGTAATCCATAATTCCTCAAGTTAGGTATCTAAAACTCTATTTAAGTATATCTATTTATACTAAAACAAAGTCCGGTTAGTTACACCATTTAGTATAACTCAAGAACGGCTGGACCGATTTTGATGATCTTTGTTTGCTGGATTTGTCTCCGCCCCGAATAGCAGAATAACTAAAAATATTATAAAAAATTACGCAAAAAAAAATATGAACAAAATTAATATTCTCGTACATAGATGCAGCTAATGATGGCCGATTGACAATTGTAACAGAGTTGCCAACCTTGACTAAGCGTCCCCCGCTAGCGTCTCTCGAAATTCCCCTAAAAAAGGTAACTCCTAAAAAATGCTTCAAAAAATTGTATGTCCCTAAAAATTTAGCCCCTAAAAATACCCCATTTCATTTAACTTTCATCTTAGTTATCCCCCAAATTTAGGGGGTTGGTGGGCAACCCCCAAGTTGGCAACACTGATTTGTAACGGGGTGAAGTACATTGGCAGCCCGCGTTATATGCATGTCAAAGCCGTACGACGTTCGGCGGGTCAGCTAGTTCGGTATGTAGTATAAATAAATAAATATTGCTGGACATTTCACAGAGCGCTATCTAGCCTCAAATTAAGCAGAGCTTGTACTAAGGGAACCAGATATACCTGATATAATACTTAAATACTTTTTTTTGTAAATACATACATAAAATATATATATAAAAACACGTTGACCTGGAACAAATATCTGTAGATCATGCAAACATTTGTTCCGCGGCGGGAATCGAACCCGCTACCTCCTGCTTATGTCCTCCTATTTTTTATAAATTTATTTATCAATTAAGATGTAACTTTGGTGTATCAAAAAAGAGTTAACAATCTATGACGACGATTTTCTATCTATGACGATTTTAATGTGATTCATCTGCCCTCTCAGCTTCGGTGTACACCGGCCCTTAGTTAAATTAGGCTAAAGACACATCTCGTCCCCGGAAGCTCTAGTGTGTATCCGCCTTTATTCTGAGAATAGCTATGACATTTCACAGCTTCCACGTCTAAAACCAAATAAACGAACACGACCATTATATTGTACACACGGCTACAAATCAAGCTATACAGATCCAGAATAAGTTGACCTATCATTCTACGAAAAGCCTACACAATGCGAGGTCAGCTTATACTGGAAGTGTATAGGTTGATGTGTAGCCGTGTGTACGTATAACTCGTGGAAAATATATTAGGTCGGATTCGACAGTGTCAAACCAATGAAAAACCAAACCAAATGATACAACGTTGGAATATCGTCCTGTCGAAATATTGATCCAGGATTAACTAGTGTTCCTGAGTGTATTTTTTCAATATAAAATGAAACTTATACTCATTTTTAAAGTGTATGGATAATAAGTTTTTTGTTGATAAATACTTTTACTACTACCAGAAAATTTCATCCGCCATCTTGGTGGTCCCGACATATTGGATTTATAGTATACATCTTAGATGGTCCCCCATATTTTGGATTTAATGTGACGTTGTATTAGTATTCGAGTTCTCCTCAGCAAACCCTTTCATTTGATACCCATACTGTGGTAGTGCAGATAAAATAACTAGTCCGCCATCTTGGATGATCCGCCATATTAGAATGAGAATGACGTCACATAGCTAAGCATGCATTGTCATCCAAAATAACCGTCTCTGCCAAATTTCAGCTCAATCGGTTTAAAGATAACTGATTTAAAATTCATTTGCAAGATTCAACCCGGACAGCGTAGTCATTTTTTATTTCCGTTCAAGTGGACGGAAATCCAAATCTCATTATATATTTCAAATCAATAATATTTGGTTGAATTTTCGAGTTCTTGTGTGGACGTTTCAAAATATTCTATGTAATTTTGATGAATATTGACTATTTCCTGTTTTATTTTGACGCATAATAATAAACGCTACGTCAGTACATGATAGTAGAATATCAAACGAGGGAATAAAGCAGTGTCTTGCGTCACACAGCTTTATCCACGAGGAGAGATGAGGGTCCAAATCCAAATCGCATTATGCCCACGCGGGCATAGGGAGGCTTACATAACATGTACTCGTAAGTTTACATTGTCGAGCAGGTGCTGTGAAAATACATTTATAAAGATAGCTGACCCGCGCGCGGCTTCACACGCGTGGATTGTCAATAAAAAACATTACCCCCCTTATTTGCAATCAGTTAAAAAGTAGCCTAAGTTCCGATCCCGGTCTAAATCTATCTGTATACCAAACTTCATCGAAAACGGTCAAGCCATTTAGTTGAGAATAACAAGTATGTATTAAAAATATCCCCTCTTTTGCGTCGGGGTCTAGAAACTGAATAGAGCTAAGAACCACCCAAGTTGTAGGTACAAGCTTTCTTTAAAAGAATACATCCATATTGGTCCATAGGCTTGGGAATTACCACAGAACATAGGAAATCCTATGTTCTGTGGGAATTACAATGCGACAGATAAACACACACACAGCAAGACACACATACGCAGGCAGTCATAGGCATCAAATTTATCATATCATTCGGAAAGGCTAGTTTGGAGTTTCTTAATGGATTTATAATGACTCAAACAAACTAGGTATTTGTTTTTCGTGACTTTGTTTCATCCATAAAGTCTTAATCTGTTAACATAGGTACACCGGGCTTTTTGCAGCGTCAACGTTCCAGCCGTTCTCGAACCGAACGGTCTGATACGTGACGATGTTAAGAGGCCTGACGGTATGACTCTTGTACCTTGGGAAAAGGGTAGGTCTTAGTGTGGGACACCACGTGCGTCGATACCCTTGCGCCATCTGATCCGTCTGGTACAGCTGGGGCCGGTGCGGCGGCAAATTCAGCCGATGATCTCAAGCGGCGCAAATAAGGAAGTCTCGAAAGAGCTTACGTATTTGAGCCATTTGGGGTCGAGACCTTGGGTCCACGGGGTACCGGGGCTAAAAATTCTAAATCTAATTTTCTTCTAAATTCTTTCTGGGCGTCTGTTCGAAGCGACGCGACGTGTGATCCAAGAGCTGCCGCTTGTCTGGATCAACGCAGAAGCATTGCAATTCAACGCAATGCAGCCAGTTTCTTGGGGACACTTCCGCCCTTTAGTGGTCTGGAGCAGTTGAGCTATCTATAGATCGTTTGCAACGGTATTTAGATGATTCAACTGTTTCTCCTGTATTATAGTCATGTAAATAATATTGTATTATTTCTGCTATTAAAGGCATTTTGCCCATACTAATAAAATATCATATCGCACTAATATTATAAATGTGAAAGTTTGGATGTTTGTTTATTTATTAGTGTGTTTGTTAGTCAATCACGTCGTAACGGCTGAACCGATATCGATGAAATTTGGTATATAGTACATTATAACCTGGTTTACCACATAGACTACCTTTTATCCCATAAATCAGTTCCCATGGGATAAAAATAGGGGTGTCAAATCAAGTTGCAACAGCGAGTTAGGTAAGCTTTATTTCTAGCAGCTAGTAATCTTATGAATGTTATCTGGAACAGAATAAGCATTAAATTCGTCTAAGTAGGTACAGATTATTTATGTTTTATGCAATAAAGAATTTTCATTCATTTGCATTCA
Organism: Philereme vetulata; assembly: GCA_918857605.2. Taxonomy (NCBI): domain Eukaryota; kingdom Metazoa; phylum Arthropoda; class Insecta; order Lepidoptera; family Geometridae; genus Philereme; species Philereme vetulata. Next base: position 1,093,112 of record OU975427.1, on the reverse strand, counting down.
TTCATTCTTTGACGAGCTCCGTGACTCAGTGGATGAATAGCCGGCTGAGACGCAGGTAGCGGGTTCGGTTCCCGCTGCGAAACAAATGTTTGCATGATCCACGGATATTCCAAGTCTGGTTGTTTTTCTATATATTATTGATCGAGCGAAGCGAGATCTCCAAATTAACTTGGGCAAATCGGCGTTGTATGTAGATATGTTTGTTTGTCTGTGAATAACTTTCGAAGCGTTGATCCGATCATCGTGAAATTTGATACATAGGTAGGTAGTGATGGCACAATTTTGGTGTGACTAAATGAGCTAAAAATGTGGGGGGGTTGTTGAGATATTGAGGTTCAAGAGGGGTAAAAAAATGAAAATAGTACTATACGGTAAATTGCACATCTAATAAAAGGTCTTTGTGAGTACATTTTGACTCTGTTTTTATTTTTAATTTAAACTTTGTAGTTTTTAAGTTATTAACCATAGTAAAAACTGAACTTTGACAAAACACAGTACACAGGGTACACCAGTGACCCCACAGTGCTGAATTTTGGTATGCGTGTAGCTTTATTGACACAAATATAGCCAAAAGTCTGAAATACAGAATAACTGAAATTTCTACCTTAAAAAAACCACTTTACATGTACTCCTGTTACGTGTAATTAGAATGAATCTGTGGGTCAAGTGAACTAGTTATTATTTCGTGGCACTATTTTGTTAGTCAAAGATTACAAATAATATTAATATATATTTATTTATTTATTAAATTATAATATTAATACAAATAATATAAATTTTCTGTTTGTATGGAAGACTCGCGAGATCTCAGTTCGGGGAGAACCACTAGTTAGTCAAAGATTACAAATAATATTTTTCTGTTTGTATGGGAGACTCGCGAGATCTCAGTTCGGGGCGAACCACTAGTTAGTCAAAGATTACAAATAATATTTTTATGTTTGTATGGGAGACTCGCGAGATCTCAGTTCGGGGCGAACCACTAGTTAGTCAAAGATTACAAATAATATTTTTCTGTTAGTATGGGATACTCGCGAGATCTCAGTTCGGGGCGAACCACTAGTTAGTCAAAGATTACAAATAATATTTTTCTGTTAGTATGGGAGTCTCGCGAGATCTCAGTTCGGGGCGAACCACTAGTTAGTCAAAGATTACAAATAATATTTTTCTGTTTGTATGGGAGACTCGCGAGATCTCAGTTCGGGGCGATCCACTAGTTAGTCAAAGATTACAAATAATATTTTTCTGTTAGTATGGGATACTCGCGAGATCTCAGTTCGGGGCGAACCACTAGTTAGTCAAAGATTACAAATAATATTTTTCTGTTAGTATGGGAGTCTCGCGAGATCTCAGTTCGGGGCGAACCACTAGTTAGTCAAAGATTACAAATAATATTTTTCTGTTTGTATGGGAGACTCGCGAGATCTCAGTTCGGGGCGAACCACTAGTTAGTCAAAGATAATGAATAATATTTTTTTTTTGTTTTGTGTGAGACTCGCGACATCTCAGTTCGGGACGAACCACTAGTATAAGGAGTTGTCTAATCATACAAATACGTCTAATTTAAATATTTTTAGCCGCTAAATACGTTTAGGGGTCGTTGTACAAGCCGCGCTTAGTGTAGACCAAATTATGTGACCAACATTGGCCGCATTGCAGTGACCTATGACCCCATTGCAGTATTTCAAATATAGAACAAACTTAGACCAACTTAAACCAACTTCCCATAACATTAAAAAACCACCCCTATAGCCAACCTAACAAGATTAACATTCTATAACATAACATTCCGCACTTATTTTCAACGAAGACCTATTTTCGATTACCCACTGGTGTGCTGTAGACGGGAATATGAGCTTTGTTAGCAGGTGATAAGATTGGGGTTGGCTTGAAGATGTTGGCCGTTATGGCGCATTGCTGTAGTGACGTCACACTGCGTAGGGAGGGAAATGGGGTCAGTAGGTTTGATGGCGGCCGCCATTGTTGGCTCTTTAGCCTTTGCTTCTCTGGATACAGACACTTTTTGGGGACTTCAAACAGATAATGAATATGCCTTAGATATATATATAGATAAGTAAAAATTCATTAAAATCTCAAGGATCACTTTGAAACGTCAATTTTACTGCATGTTCTTCGCGACCAAGCCAGGAAAGAAAGGCAAGAAAACAAGGCTGGTTGTTTTTTTTAATGATCCTTTTAGAATACATAACAATACAGGTAATAAATTACGTCTAAATTGTAACATTTTGAACGAGTTGAAGCAATTTCAATCCCAGAAGCTTGGGATTTAAACTGCTTTTTTATAAAGATTTTGTTTTATTGCGTTTTTAAATTTGTTGTCATTTTTTTATATTAATGAATTTTGCCTGAAAATTTTGTATTAATGAAACATTATGCGTACTAGAAAAAATATAGCACATCTAGCTGACCCGCCCACGGCTTCACACGCTTGAAATTTCCCGTTCCCGTGGGAACTTCGGGATAAAAACTGTATAAAACACTCTTGTCAAACTGACGCGATACTTCATGTAAATGACTTCACGTCAATGAACGACGGTTTTTTTAGTATTTCATACAAAAATACTAAAAGCGCGATTAAAAAAGGGGGGTGGGGGTAGGAGGGAGAAAAATACTTTACGACCTATTCTCATACCTACTTATTAAACAAAAAAGGAAGAGATCACGTTCAGCGATAATGCCGCCCATTATATTGCCTTATTTATTCTAGCCTAGTACTTATTTTTGTAATATTTCTGTTTGTGTGGTAATTTAATGAAGAGTTATCTATCTAAGTATCTAAAAAAAATCATTAGAATAGATTGACTCGTTTCAGAGGAGTGCGATCACAAACACCGTGACACGAAATTTTTATATAGGTAATTAGATTGGACAGACTTGGAGACAGGAATACATACACTACCTGAAACAAGAACATGATTGCTTGTCCTGTAAGTCGATACTCAATCGTGTTTATTGTATTCTACAATGGCATGATAGGTGGTAATTGATAGGTAGATACATGTTCATTATGGACCGTATTGAACTGACTTCAATAAAGGAAGAGGTTCTCAATTCGACTGTATTTTTTTCCGTGTGGTCACATTTCCATTTGGTTCAGTTTTGTCAATGACATCCATGAGAAAACAATATAAGTCTTAAATTTGTTTAATTTTTATGTTATGTTATGTTTGTTAGCTCATAACTCCGTCATTTATCAACCGATTTCGTAAATTATTTTATTATTTGAAAGGATATACTTTCAGATTGGTCCCATAGAAGTTTAATTGAAATCGGTTCAGTAGTTTAGTTTTTACTGTTATCTGAAGTCAGTTATATTTTTGTTAAAAAGTTACTTGTTATCGGATACATTTCGGAGAGTGTGCTGCGGAGCTCTTCAAGCTAATCCCACTATCCCCATTCTATCATCGGACAACCAGACGCTCCGCGATGCGCCACCGCTACATGGTAGACATACCTCCCATACGCACAAAGCACTCTTCCACCTTTATTATGCGCACCGCCAAGGAGTGGAACGCCATGTCTGAGTCTGTGTTTCCTGATAGCTACAACCTGGGTATCTTTAAGTCGCGAGTGAATAGGTTTCCTCTAGGCAAGCGTGTACCATCGTAGACTGCATCATCGCGCGCCATCAGGCGAGATCGTGCTCAACGCTAACCTATAATTTATAAAAAAAAAATTGATTTGAATTATGTCATTGAATTGAATTATGTAATTGAATTGATTTGAATTGATGTCTGTCATTAATTACAAACCACAGAAGCAACATGACATCTGTCACTGTCAGTTCAAAAGGACGTAGTATGCGTCCTTTTTTCCCAAAAGAACGTATAGTCCCGAAAGTCATGTTTCAAGCGAAATTTGTTACCAAACACTTTACAAATCCACAGATTTGTTTAATTAAAAGCTTGTCCCTGAATATTGTTGTTCTATAAATCCAAATTTAAAAATATACAGTTTTTTGTTTCGCCTGAAAACCTACTGTTTTAACATTCAACCTTTTGAACTGATAGCGACAATTCACTACCAAACATGGACCCCCATAGATTTCTAGAGCGAAGAATAATCTCGATTACACTTGATGTCTGTAGTTACAGACTATCGTATCAGCCGCAAACGTCCACTGCCGAAAATAGCGCTTCTCTATAGATTTCTAAAATGACATATTTTGTACGGCCTGCGACCCAACAACTTTTACCATGGGGCCAATTCTCGTCACATAAAAATAATAAAATTCGAGAATCGATCTAGCCTCGTTATGTTATATGTCCTAAACGATATTCACGTAACTGACAACACAATGGTATGAGTTGACTGCCATGCGATTATACACTTTATTTATATCAAGCTAAAATTCTAATATTAATGAAGCAGAATAACAAAATATATTCAATTCATAATCCAATCTCATGTGGGTCAACTTTAGTTATTACGTGAATTGGCGAATTGGTCGTCATTCGATTCTAGTGATACAGCCGTCCAACGCTTCGCTTTCCAATAAGTGGGCTCCACCACCTTCCTGCCCCAACGGCCGTCAGTTCTTCGAGGGTTCTAAAGTGTACAAAAGTGCTAATTTATTTACTAATGTCAAATTCATTTGTTTCAGGAGAGAAGTGGGCTGGACAACATGCGGTCTCTGGAACACTATTTGACAGATATAATGAGGCAAGACACCTCGGAACACATGAAAGGTAAGGCACTGGTTCTTTTTTGGTCGGTGACGATGTTCCTGTATAGCTGAAATATTGTATTATTTTTACGTGCAATTAGCTGTTCATAGTTTCATGTTATTGGTGTTAAATGTATTTTTTCACAGCACCTGCTCGACAATGTCAAATTATATGTCATGTAAACCTCACCGCAAGAAGGTGATTAAATCCCTACGGCTGAGCCGGGAATAAAGTTATAATTCAAATCCATGGATTTGAATTTGGAACCTCATCTGCATTAAAATTTGAACCAAAGAGACCCACTCGATAAGAACTTATTCGTAAATCAAATTAACCTCTGCACAGAATGCATTAACCTAGATTTGGTTTTTATTGTCTCGCAGAAAGTGTGAAAAGTAGAGTATTCTCCTCGTTGATAATGCTGTCTGCATCTTGGCCGTGCTTATATCCCTCTCTGCACTCAGGATTCTAGTAACCCCTTCGCTCCGCTCGTGAGTTAACTCTAGAATCCTTCGTTTCGTTCGGGATTCAATATAGTGGCCGTGACACAATACACTGCTTTATCCCCTCGTTTAATAATCTGCTATTATTAACTTAATATATGATCACTAAACTGTACCTACATGTATGACGAGAAACTGATGACAGATAACTACGTTAGTTAAGTTTAACATGGGTAAGAGTGAATTCTAGATTTTCGTGCTTCATCAGGTGAGATTGTGGTCAAACGAAGATCTATAGTATTAAAAACAAGTAACTATTTAACAAAAATACAGATAACAGTAAAAACCAAACTACTCTACCAATTTTGATGAAACTTTCATGAGTGATCTAAACGTCCTTCAAATAAAAATAAACGTGATCCTTTCAAATAAAAAAACTTTTCTTATTTTCCAAATCGGTTGATCTAAAGCGGAGTTCTGAGGTACCAAACTTAGCATAACATAAAAATTAAACAAATTTAAGACTTATATGGTTTTCTCACGGATGCCATTGTCAGAACTGGACCAAATGGAAATGGGACCACACGGGAAGCACCCGCTTCTAAATAAAAAAAGAATCATCAAAATCGGTTCACCCAGTCGAAAGTTCTGAGGTAAGAAACATTAAAAAAAACAGTCGAATTGAGAACCTCCTTTTTTGAACTCGGTTGTAAAAGCTTCTTCTAAATGAATTCGTCGCGGGATTCGGTCGACGGACTACGTCAAAACGTCAATGAACTGTCAAACCAAATGACAAATATAACGTTCTCTTCGTTTGACTCTTGCACCATAACCGCTACTCGTCTCTGGAATAATATGCCACCAAACTATTTCGAGGCTACTTCAGTGGAAGCATTCAGATTGAGAATATATAGACACATTTTCGATCAAACCGACCAAAAATAAGCAACTTAATCGTTCCTTATCATTTCTTCTATTGATAAATATGTATTCTAATTGATATTGGTATTGTTTAGTCTATCATTTAAAGTATTTAAGTAGGTTTATTTATGTAGTATGTACCTATGCTATTTTTATTAGTTACGTACAAATTTTCATAGTTCCCTTTCCTGTGCACTACTGCCTACATCTTTATCTACACACGGCTACACATCAAGCTATACATTTCCAGTATAAGCTGACCTCTCATTCTACGAACAGCCTACACAATGCGAGGTCAGCTTATACTGATCGATAGCTAACGTGATGAATTGATAGATATTTTTATGTGACTTATTCATTCAATATACAAAGAGATATTATTGTTTAATGAATGGTTCGAGCCGATAGTGATCTTACCAATGTTGAGCGCATTTTTGTTCCAAATCAAAATGACTTTATTTTGGAACAAAAACACGATACAAAATGTATTCAAATAAAATGTGTTCCGGTTAGATGGTAATGGTATGTTCCTGTAATTACTGGCACATAGGCATAACAGCTAAGTCCTATAGTATGGCAACGTATCCACACAGAGATCAAGACAACATAATAGCTGGTTTTGAATTCTATGTGGATATCCATGGGCTGCAGAAGTCACTTAACATCTGGTGGACTGCATGCTCATTTGCCATATAAGTTGTAAAAAAAAATCGTACACACGGCTACATATCAAGCTATACATTTCCAGTATAAGCTGACCTCGCATTCTAAGAGCCTATACAATGCGAGGTCAGCTTATACTAGAAATGCATAGCTTGATGTGTAGCCGTGTGTACAATACACAAAGGTTATCTGGAAGAGAATGCTCTTTAGCATTAAGTCGCCTTTGAACTAGTTTTTTAAGAGTTGACTATACCTCAGCCCAAACTCGAATTTCACCCCCACTTCTCCGCGCGCCGCTGCACGTCCTATCTCGCCGTGGTTCATATGTTTGCCGGTTTTTTTATCATTCAGTCCCTTCATTATCTTGTTGTGTTTATTTCTCATTACTGCGTCTTTACAAAAACCAACTAAATATAAATTCTACCTAAGAATTACGTGTTCGTTTGGAGCGACAAGCGTCACGGGTACCCCGTCTGAAAGCCGAGGCCAGACTGAATCGCGGAACGGGCGTCCGGAGCGGATGGTTTAATTAGTGCAAAACTTAGATATTTATCAAAAGGTTTTTGAAAATTTAAAACACAGGTGCCCTTATTTATGTTGTGTAGAATTTCTGTATAAATTTTCAAGATTTAAATTGTAGTATTCATCGCATAAGAACGGTTTTAAGATAAATTTGGAGTCATATTTGGATTTTTTTTCTATCGAGAAAATTTTACGGAATCGTATTTTCACAATACAGGCGCTCTAGCACGTATCCTTAACTATAACATATATGAAGTACAAATTGAAATCATAAAATTTGTTGAACAAAACATTGTTTCAAAATAAGCGATTTATCGTCTCCCCAGGTATAGTGCGCCCTTAAGTGCATTATTAGTATTTTCAATCAATCAATAGACGTTCTGTTGAAATATTGATCCAGGATTATCTAGTGTTTCTGGATGTAATTTTTCAATATGAAGTGAAACATGGTGCATAATGATTATATGTAGATATAGGTATGTAGTACCTACCTATTTAGGTACTCTACTCATTGTTATAGTGTTTTATGGAAAATTTAATAACTATTTGGCATTATGTGATAAATTTTACGATTTCTTGTGTAGACAGACGCTCATGCAAAATGATAGACCCAAAATCGGACCATTTTGGTAGTGGGCGAATAGCCGGCTGAGACGCAGGAGGCAGCGGGTTCGATTCCCGCCGCGGAACAAATGTTTGCATGATCTACAGATATTTGTTCCGGGTCTGGTTGTCTCTCTGTTTCTCTGGATATTATAAGTATGTATTTACAAAAAAAAAATAGTATATAAGTATTCTATCAGTTATCTGGTTCCCATAATACAAGCTCTGCTTAGTTTGGGGCTAGATAGCGCGGTGTGAATTGTCCAGCAATATTTATTTATTTTATTTTGTTTATCACACTAAATTATATATGCGAAAGTTTGGATGTTTATTTATTTATTTGTTACCCAATCACGTCGTAAAGGCTGAACCGCTTTTGTTGAAATTTAGTATGTACTTAGATTATAACCTGGATTAACACATAGGCTACTTTTATAAAGGTATTTGTGAGTAGGTACATTTCGACCCCGTTTTTTAACAGACTTCAAAAAAGGAGGAGGTTCTCAATTCAACTGTATTTTTATATGTTTGTTACCTCGTAACTCCGTCATTTATCAGCCGATTTGGAAAATTCTTTTATTATTTGAAAGGATATACTTTCAGATTGGTCCCATAGGAATTTCATTGAAATCGGTTCAGTAGTTTGGTTTTTCTGTTATCTGAATTAAGTTATATTTTTGTTAAAACGTTAATTGTATTTTTAGTTTGAACCTTGTAGTTTTTAAGTTAATAGGGCATATTAGAAACTGAACTTTGACAAAACTCTCAGGGTACACCAGTAACCTCACAATGCTGAAATTTGGTATGCGTATAGCTTTAGTGACACAAATATAGGGAAAAGTCTGAAATCTAGAATAACTGCAATTTCTACCCCAAAAAAAATATTCATTTTACATGAACTCCCGTTACCTGTAATTTGAATGAAACTGTGGGTCAAGTTGGATGGAATTACGTATTTCGTGGCACTATTTTGATAGTCAAGATTACAAATATTATTATTCTGTTTTTATGAGAGACTCGCGAGATCTCAGTTCGGGGCGAACCACTAGTTAGTCAAAGATTATGACTAATATTTTTTTTGTTTTGTGTGAGACTCGCGACATCTCAGTTCGAGGCGAACCACATGTTTAAGGAGTTTTTAAATCATACAAATACGTCAATTTTAAACATGTTTAGTCACTAAATACGTTTAGGGATCCTTGTACAAGCCGAAATCTCGTCGAAATCGTTACCTGTAGTTTGAATGAAACTGTAGGTCAAGTTATATGGTTGTTTATTTCGTGGCACTATTTTATTAATCAAAGATTAAGGCCGGCTTGCACAACGATCCCTAAACGTATTTAGCGACTAAACATGTTTAAATTTTACGTATTTGTATGATTTGACAACTCCTTAAATCATATTTAGACATTAAAAACCTTTAGGCATCGATGCGAGAGTCGCCCCATGAATATTTTTATGTGGTGTGGGAGACTCGCGAGATCTCAGTTCGGGGCGAACCACTAATAATAATAATACTCATACATAAACGAAATTCATAAATATATACATAAAATGCTCAATTTTGTTGGGTATCTTGAAGAGTGATGAAGGGTTTATAGAGTTTGGATTTGAAGATTCTCAAAGAGGCAGCCATTGCGGATTTCCACATGTGAGAGATAGATGCTACCATTTAGAAATACAACCTCCATGACAAATCTTTAAAATAAAAGAGATTGCATTCATAAATGCTGAAATTAAATACAACCTCCATGCCCAGTCCTTATTTCTATTAAATAATATATAGGGGTGTTTGATAAAATACGCACAAAAATGAAAAGGGTTATTTTGATGAGCATAATAAATTAATTTGTAAAATGTGAAATTTATTTTGGCATGTAAAAGCAAACACTTTATTAAACTTATGTTATGCTATTGCATAATGCTTGCCATCATACCACAGATACTGTATTGGTGACGTCTCAAGATATCTTGTTGTCCCTTTCTAACCCAAAACCAGCAGCCATTTCCGAAAGAGATATCAAATCGGCCTTTATTTTTGGATGTCGATTGCAAAAGTAGGCAGTAAATTTTATATCGAATTAATCACCTAAACTTAGTCTTAGTTAACTTAGTTTTTTTTGAGAAGTCTTTTTTAGAGTTCCGTACCCAAAGGGTAAAACAGCACCCTGTTACTGAGGCTCCGCTGTCTGTCTGTCTGTCCGTCTGTCACCAGGCTGTATCTCATGAACCGTGATAGTTAGACAGTTGAAATTTTCACAGATGATGTATTTACATTGCCGCTATAAAAAAATACTAAAAACAGAATAAAATAAATATTTAAGTGGGGCTCCCATACAACAAACGTGATTACTTTGCTGTTTTATAGATAATGGTACGGAACCCTTCGTGCGCGAGTCCGACTCGCACTTGGCCGGTTTTTATGTTTTGAGAAACCGTCACTTGAATATCGTCAGTTTATTACCGAGCATTCAATAAAAAAAAATAGCAGTCTTTTTAATTTCCTCGCAACCGCGATGAAAAGTTATATGTGTTATACTTGTGTGTAAGCGATCTATAGCACTCTCTTCTCATTGGCGTTCTCGCTCGCTGTCCTGCAATTGATCGCTTACGCCTACAATTTATTATAATAATGTACTATTGTCCCCATGGTCGGTAAAATTATGGCTTAACCATATCAGCCGTAGGACGTCCACTGATGTAGGTACATAAGTCTCCCCTATAGATTCCAGAGCGACCGATCTTGCGCAGCGCCCAACAGCTCCCAGCAAACCTAACAAGTTGTCGTTCCATCTAGTGTGGTAGGTTCTGGAGTGAAGACCATACACTGAAAAGCGCAGCTAAAGAGCCTGCTGGATGCCACTGCTGGGCAAAGGCCTCCCTTCCCTTCTTCTATTCATCCCGGTCTAGGGCTTCTGTCGAGCAGTTCGCACTGTGCTCGTCAAGTTCGTTCCGCCATCTCCGCCTGGGCCGGGCACGCGGTCTTGCGCCTTGTGGGATCCACTCGGCGACAAGCCATCGGCGGACATCGGCGATTTTTGTCTTAGAGCGTAGTATGGTGTTTTTTATGCGGTCTGTAAGTCTAACTCCCATTACACTACGCTCCATCGCCCTCTGGCAGACCCCAAGTTTGGACTTTTGAAGTGCCATCAAAGAACAGGTTAGTGCACCGTAGTCCGTAAGTAGATAAGGATAGGAAGAATGCATATATCCATGAAATGTTTTTTTATTCCAGGCTAATAGCTCTTCCAGGCGTTTTCAGTGCGACGAACCACTTCTTTATCTTGTCCCGCGCGGGAAGAGACTATTTGGCATAGGTATTTATTTCTATATATGTATGTATATAAAAAATGTTGTATTGAAACAAATATCCAAATGCGCTCTAACTCTAACTCATATGTACAAACATACAAATATGTCAACCGTGACTTCCTTTTTAGCAGTTCTCTGTAAGGACAGCAAAACAGGTACAATACACTACTAGTGGTTCGCTCCGAACCGAGATCTCGCGAGTCTCACAAAACATAAAAAAATATGATCTATATTTTTTGACTAATAAAATAGTGCAAAGAAATAGAAACCAAAATACTTGACCTACAGTTTCATTCAAATTACAGGTAACGGGAGCTCATGTAAATTGGTTATTTTTTAGGGGTAGAAATTGCATATAATCTGGATTTCACACTGTTCCCTATATTTGTATCACTAAAGTTACACGCATACCATACTTCAGCACTGCGGGGCCACTGGTGTAGGTACCCTGCGAATTTCGTCAGAGTTTAGTTTTTATTATGGCTAATAACTTATAAACGAAAAGGTTTAAACTAAAAATAAAACCGGGGTCGAAATTTACTAAGAAAGACATTTCATTAGACGTCCTATTTGAACTTATAGTTTCATTTTCTTTTTTTTTCCCCTCTTGAACTCATGATAGCTTAAGTTTTTTAAGTTCTTTAGGCGCGTTGGGCATTTTTTGAGGTGGGAAAAAACCATTGAACTCGCGACACTGTTACCGTTACCGACACCTCTATATATAGTATATGCAGTGTAGCTTTTAAATTTTGAATAAACATTGAACGCTAAATTTTTCACTTCTGTTAGCAACGTGAAAGTGAAAAAGTGGCACCCGGAGCGCCACTTTTTTTTTATTTGTCAGAGAATTAACAACAACGTTACATTAACAAACATTTAAATTTAAATTAATAATACATGTAGCTATCTACATCTTGTTTTGTCATCTATTAATAGTATGTTTTTTTCGATAATTTCTGATTGTTTATCGGCCGCCCATTAATTAGGAATTAGTGTTCAGGGGGGGAGGGGGTCTATTCCAATCTCGTCCAATCTCACGTGGCGGAGGGAGGGGGGGGGCATCTTGTCTAATATCGCGTAATTTCTATTTTTTTATTATATCACTGTAAATCTAGATTACGAGAGAACCAATCTTGAAATAATGAAGCCAAATGTGTTTCTAAACGTCCAACGCATTTACCCTGTGCATATAAATTTTGTGATGTCACGTGAGATAAAGGGTGTGTTGGGCGAAAGTAATCTCACGTCATCTCACCCGGGGGGGTTCAAAAAATCGACAAAAATGTCTCACGTAATTGTGTCCCGCGAAAGTTTGTATGGATGTATGTGTAGATGTTTGATGTTTGATGTTTGTGTTTGTTGACTCCTTCACGTCGTAACGGCTTAACAGATTTCGATGAAATTTGGTATATACGTAGATTATAACCTGGATTGACACATATATTACTTTTTGTTGACCAACGCGTGCGAAGCCGCTGGCGGAAGCTAGTAATATTATAAACGTGAAAGTTTGGATGTTTAATTGTTACTCAATCACGTCGTAACGGCTGAACCGATTTCTATGAAATTTGTTGTGTTGATAGATTACGACCTGGATTCAAACATAGGCTACTTTTTTTATGACAACCAACGCGTGCGAACCCGTGTCGTATATGTTTATTTAGTTATTGAGATTATCAGACATGATAGATACCAATGATGTGATACCAATTTTATTCACTTGTCAAAAGTTTTGTCTGTCTGTCCGCTTTGGGAAAATCAAAGCGGTACAGTCAAACGTAATTGTTATAAACTTGACACAGTTTGTTTTGTTGACTGTATTCGTAAGCGTTGCAAAGATTTTTTGATATAGAGATCCTAGAAGAGGCAAATAAATTGACCATTTTTTTTTTATTTAACGAAATAACACACGTGTCGTTCAGTTTCCTCCAAAGTTCTCTAAAGTTAGGGTTAATTACATTTATATTAGGTTTATAAAAGAATAGGGAAATCAATATCTATCTCGTCCTACAGCTGGGCAAAGATCTCCCTCAAGTCCCTCCAAGCATCCCTATCAGTCGATATCTCCCACCATCCTCTTTGAAAGGTGTCGAAATCGTCCCGCCAACGCTTTCTCGTCCGACCTCAACGTCGCCTTCCGTCTTGAGGCGTACATAGTGTTACAATATGGGCCCATTTCTCGTAGTGCATTCGGCCAACCTGATTTTGTGTTTAGGGGCTCAGAGATTATTAAATTGCTCGATTTATAATTATTATGAGGTTTTCCCGGCCATGTTCTTATAACTGCTAACAGATGGCGTTGCTCTGTCATGCTCCGATCATCAAAGGAAAGTTTTTTTTTTAACTAAATAGATCTTTGTTTAACCACAATCTCACCTGATGGAAAGCGATGATGTGGTCTAAGATGAAGCACGAAGATCTAGAAGAAACCTATTCACTCTTAACTTAAAGAGGCCCGGATTGTATTCTTTAGGAAAAACAGACGATGGTAAATGGTTCCATACCTTAGCTGTACGCATCAAGAACGTAGAACCAAAACGGTGTGTGCGAATGGGTGGTATATCAACTAGGTACGGATGGTACTGAGCCGTGTGCCTGCTTGTCATTTGATGGAAAGGAGGTGGTAGAATCAGATCGTAAAGTTCCTGGGCACATTCCCCGAAATGTATTCTGTAAAATATCGATAGGCTTGCAACTGTACGGCGGTGTTCGAGACTTTGGGTCTTAGCATCCGCCATATATTGCTCACCTATAAGCCTAAAAGCACTACGTTCTATCGAGTCTAAGATAGCGAGCTGGTGTTTGGCCGAACCATTCCAAAGGTGGCAGCAGTACTCCATACCAGATCGGACTTGTGCTTTGTATAAACTAAGAAGCTGTCCTGGTGTGAAGTATCTCCTGACCTTATTAAGGATGCCCAGCTTCATGGCAGCTGTTTTAGCCTTAGACTCGATGTATGAGCTAAAGTTGAGAGTAGACGTGAGCGAAACCCCTAGAAGCTCGAGGTGACCTTTTACGGCTACCGGTACATCACGGAAAATGGGAACTTGGAGAAACTGACTCTTTTTCGCCGAGAAGAGACATGCTTGCGTTTTTGAAGCATTTAATTCGATGAGATTGGCATCGCCCCAGTCAGAGACGGCCTTGAGTGAATTGTCAATGTCAATTGCCGTGCTATCATTATTTTATGAGGAACTTGAAATACAAAAAAACATTTGTATTTGTTTATCTGACGAAGTGAGATTGTTTTAGACTTTTGATGTTGTGTCTTTGAGATTCTGGCTTATAAACCAATTTTATCATGAGAGCGCCATCTGTTACGCTAGTTGGAACTAGTTTTGTTTCTAAAATCAATAATGAAAAGCCTTCATTGTTTTAAAACAATGTCACGCATTACCTTATACCTATATTGTAAGATATAACATTTCCCGTTTATGATTTTCCATTAGACTTAAGTACTCACTATACGACAACATCCCACGCACTAACGCTCACCTCTAGTGCGATTCCAGTTGAATGCTGCTCCAGTCAGTTAGCTTATGTCAATCTAAACATGAATTGCGCAATTAACTTTTGCATTCTGTAAACTTCCTTTTATTTGCTGTGCAAAGGCTTCCCCCAATCGCAATCCATGGCAGAATCCCACAATTCTCTCTCGAAGTCACTGATGTCATCGCGCTAACGCTTTGTTTAAATTTTCTTTTAAATAAAAAAAGAACAGTGCTGAACATTTCATATAGCGCTAATTAGCCTCAAACTAAGCAGACCTACTATGGGAATCAGTTAACTGATAAAATGATCCTTTTTTTTATACCATTAAGGTAGCAAACAAGCATACGGCCCACCTGATGGTAAGCGGTTACCGTAGCCTATCGACGTTTGTAACACCAAAGGTATTACTCGCACGTTGCCGACTGTTAAAAATTTTCAAAACGCCTATTTTGAAGAACCCTATACTGTAGTCCCTGGGAAAAACCTCGGCAGGGAGACCATTCCACAAGCAAAGTATTCTTGGGAGAAAATTCCTCTGTAACCTCATGGTACGCGATCAGATCGCCTCCAAGGTGTGTGCATGGATTTCCTGCCGATGGCGAACGGTGCGATGATAAAACGAACCTGCAGGCACCATATCAAACAACTCCTCAGAACACAACCCATTATATAAGCGGTAGAACACACACAGTGAGACAAAATCTCTCCTGAGACTTAAAGGATCAATACCGCTTGTGAGAATGGGAAATATCTGCAGACCATCCAAACATTTGTTCTGCAGCGGACTGTCACTCAGTTTTTCTTATAAAAATATATACAAACTATAAACACCGAACTTTACAGAAAGTCAAGTTTCAGTGCGCATCTCTGAAATATGATAATACTAGCTTCCGCCAGCGGCTTCGTACGCGTTTTTTGATAACAAAATGTACCCTATGTGTTAATCAAGGTTATAACCTACGGTTATAACCTACGGTTATAACGTACATACCAAATTTCATCGAAATCGGTTCAGCCGTTACGATGAGATTAAATAACAAACAAGCATCCAAACTTTCGGATTTATAATATTAATGTGATAACGATTATTGCAGGCACATGTGCGCATACTAATTAAGATTACAAGGCCCATATCTATAAATACCTTAATGAATAAGTTGTAATATGTTCAATTCAGTGTTGTGTACGCCTTTAATAGGCATGTGTATCCTAGATCTCAATGATACAATTTCAGTGTGAGTGAAAATATGTAGGTATGCTATTGGCGTACTTATTCCTATTTTTTAATTAATAAATAAATAAACGCCTGTCCTAACCTACGGTGCCCAGTCTTGGTCACTGACTGAATCTCAAAAGTCCAGGCTCGGGGTTTGCCAAAGAGCGATGGAGTGCAGCATTTTGAGTGTAAAGAGAATAGACAGAATTCAGAACACCTCGCTGCGCTCAAGGACTGGCATCGCTGACGTCGGTATCAAGGCTGCCAAGTTGAAGTGGGATTGAGCGGGTCATGTCTCCCGCATGCAACCAAATAGGTGGGTAAGGGTCGTAACTGGATGGATCCCTGTGGATGGAAAGCGTTACCGTGGAAGGCCTAAGAAGCGGTGGCGCGATAATTTGGACGCTTTTTATAGGGACTGGCGGGATTTAGTACAACATCGAGAAAAGTGGAGAGATGAGGGGGAGGCCTTTGCCCAGCAGTGAAACAGCATAGGCTAGATAAAAAAAATAAACAATAAAACATAATACACATAAACATAATGACATAAGTGCACTTGTAGCGAGCCTCTTACTTGCTGGAATCGCCTAATAATAACTTTCAATAAGACCACAGTTAGAAATACCATTTTCCAATAAGGAGTAAACGCCCACGCTCAAAAAGTTTATACTGCGCCTTACCTGTATTTTCAATGACCTTTCAATGACATAGGCAAGCTTTGTTAATCACACATGCAATATTGATTATGTTGGGGTCGCTCACAGATATCCCAGGTAACTTTTATAGCCGGGTCGACATCTTAAATCTACACTCCAAAGCGCGAAAGTGATTAACTGTCTGTGACTCTGTGGCATCGTGTTATCCATACTAATAATATAAATTCAAAAGTAAACTTGTCCCTCTGTCTAGATTTTTAAAGTGAATAATATAACTCAATATTCTGTGAATATTTCAAGTGTTTACCTTTTACCGTTATCAATATCTAGCAAAAACGAGCAAAAAAATCACGTTTGTTATATGGGAGCCCCCCTTAAATGTTTGTTGTACTATTTATTTTTAAAGTGAATATATAACTTAATATTCTGTGAATATTTCAAGTGTTTACCTTTTACCGTTATCAATATCTAGCAAAAACGAGCAAAAAAATCACGTTTGTTGTATGTGAGCCCCCCTTAAATATTTATTTTATTCTGTTTTTAGTATTTGTTGTTATAGCGGCAACAGAAATACATCATCTGTGAATTTCAACTGTCTAACTATCACGGTTCATGAGATACAGTCTGGTGACAGACGGACAGACAGACAGCGGAGTCTTAGTAATAGGGTCCCGTTTGACCCTTTGGGTATGGAACCCTAAAAATAATAAATAAAGATAATACATTTATTTGTACACATTGTACGAGATTAAATGATAACACGGGTAGTGCTAATGGCTATTATTGTTGTAAAATAGTTTTTTTTTTCAAATTCTTTACCAATTTAAAAAAGCGCTGAGTAAAACGCCCAGTAATATTTATTTATTTTTAAGATTTTATTATTGTTTACTAACATAATGAATGACACGTCTGATAGGAAATAAACTAATTGAATATAATTTTACTTACAAAACTTTTCTCGCTAAAACTCAAAAACGGCTACACCGATTTTGATGATCTTTTTAGTGTGTTTGAGTAGGTCCCTGGCTGGATGATTTATATTCACAATTAGACCCGGTAGATGGCGCGCTTGATCCAGAAAATTGCAGACGAAATCGCGGGCATACAACTAGTTTATAGTTAAACAAATAAACATTGCTGGACATTTCACACAGCGCTATCTAGCCCCAAACTAAGCAGAGCTTACACTATGGGAACCAGATAACTGATAGAATGCTTATATACTTTTTTTGTAAATACGTACTTATAATATATGTATATAAAAAGAACCAGTTAGTTTATAATAAAATATTAATATATTTATTTCTATTAAATAATAATAACAATAATTTATTTTTATATTTTTGCTATTGTTCCTATGTTTGTTGTATGTAATTTTCTGTTTTCTCTTACTTGTGTTTTCTGTTTAATGTTATACCTTTTGATTGTATTGTGTGAATTTGTGTGTGCTATGAAAGCCAATAAATTTATGTCTATGTCTATTTCTATTTGAATAGTTTCTAATAACTACGCTCAATATATTATCTGAAGTACGCTCGGCTCACAGTAAATGCGCGCCGCTTCCGCGGTCACTAGGTGCGTGTGGTACAATGGCGTTACGCAAGCCGGCCTTGGCGGACCATTGTTAGATAATTAGCTACTGTGGCGATTTCTGCTTTTGCATATTCTACTATACTTGAAACTAGTGAAAACTTTAAAATAGGCAGGTTTTCAGTTTACCTAAGTATATTATTATAACTAGTGGTACACCCCGAACTGAGATCTCGCAAGGCTTAATATTTATTCCTAATCTTTGACTAATAAAATAGTGCCGCCAAATGCACAACCAAACAACTTGACCTACAGTTTCATTCAAATTACAAGTAACCAGGAGTTCATTTTTAGGGGTAGAAATTGCAGTTATTCTGGATTTCTGACTTTTCCCTGTAGTTGTGTCACTAAAGCTACACGCATACCAAATTTCAGCACTGTGGGGTCACTGGTGTACCCTGTGAATTTTAACAAAGTTCAGTTTTTATTATGGCTAATAACTTAAAAACTACAAGGAGTAAGCTAAAAATAAAAACAGGGGGTTTCAATTCCCTTTTCCTACGTAACGCGGGGTCGGAACAACATGTATTCCTCCTCCAAATCTCTCTATCAGCCGTCATCTCCGTTGTCACTTCCATCTCATCTTCGTCCTTCCTCTACTTCTAAATCCATCCAAACTCTTATCTAACACTCTTTTAGTCACATGTATTTCTTCCCTCCGCATGACATGTTCATACCACGCTAGCCTCGTACTCCTCAACTGCTCTATCACTGGCGCTACTTTCAAACTTCCTCTAATATACTCATTCGTTATATTATCCATTCTCATTACCCCACGCATCCATCTCAACATTAGCATTTCCTCCGCGTGCACTCTTCTTTCATCCGTTCCTTTCGTGGTTCAACACTCAGAACCATACATTACGGCAGGTCTTATGATTGCCTTGTAAATTTCCCTTATTGACGTCCCTTCTAATAATATAAATTATCAAGAAACTCAAGATGGCAGAAGGGAAGGGAGGCCGTTGCCCAGCAGTGGGATCCAGCGGGCGCTTTAGATTTGATAGATTAGAAAAACTAACTATGTTCCTCATTTTTTTATGTGTATTTTATATTAGTTTATTTTTATATGTATGTATTACTCGTGCGCGATAACTTGGGTCCTGCTAGGAATGCGACTCCCCGACCGCTTCCCCTGCACTTCCCCGATGGCGCCCGTATTGTACCGTTCGCATCACTATTTTTTACTAGGGTTTTTAGTCTCGTACTGGCCTACGTCACGTAACGACGCGCTCTGGAATTCTTTTAGTTTTCGTTTGTGTTATTGTTTTGTTGTCTGGAAAAAAGAAGTCCACCATGTGGACAGGCTTCGACAAAAGTATTGGGACGATGACCTCTTACAAGAGACGAATGAATCGCAATTAATTGTAAATTTATCGGATACCTCTTCGTCAAGTGATTATAGTGAGGCTGAGGACGAAGAACAACCTCTAGAAGGCATAAATCCACTAAGTAGTGACGAAGATGAGATAATGTAAATAATAGATAAAATAAATGTATAAACTTAAACATTGTATTTTTATTTTATTCAAATAGTGTAAAAAAGATTAGATAAAAAGCAGCGTCCTCCCTGAGTAACATAATAAATTAGGTTAAAAAAAACAAAGACGAAGCCGCGGGCGGCTGCTTGTTATGTTCACTTTTTTGCGGGCGGTACAAACACGCCAATATGACGTCACCGCGCTCAGGTCCCAACTTATCGCGCACGGGTACTTAATTATAGTGTATGGGAAAATAAAGCTTTTTTGTTTTTTATTTTATTATTATAACTCTGTCTCTCTGTCTCTCTGTATTTTTGTTACGTTTTTGCAACTAACCGGCTAAACCAATTTCGATTAAATTTGGTACATAAATAGGTTATTACCGGGATTGAGACACTCCGAAGTTTTGGTATCAAATATGCAAGGATTTTAGAAAAATAAAACGAAGTCTCTACCTAGAGCAGTTCGTTTGGAAATCAGACATAGTTTACTTATTTCTGAATCACAACTAGATGGCGCTGTTAAATTAACATTATTATAAACTAGCTGACCAACCCGCAGCTTCGCACGCGTAGTATTTTAATAAAAACCCTCCTTCTCCGCAGTTGGGTAAAAAGTAGCCTGTGTCACCCGGAGATAGTGTGGCTTCCCAACAGTGAAAGAATTTTTTAAATCGGTCCAGTATTTTCGGAGCCTATTCAATACAAACAAACAAATCTTTCCTCTTTATAATATTAAGAAGTTTTTTGTAGATATATGTTCTTTAATATTGTAGAACATACTTTGTTCTATCATCAATAGTTTCCGCAGCGCATCCGACGAAAGACGTTTTAGGGCACTTTTTTACACCTTGGGTTACGTTACTTAAGTTTTAGTAAGGATCCCTAATTTTTTCTAGCAATAAATATAGTCTATGTTACTCAGGATGAATGTAGCTTTCCAATGGTGAAAAAAATTTTGAAATCGGCACAGTAGTTTTTGAGTTTATTCATTACAAAAATACAAATCTTCTCTCTTTATAATATTAGTATTGATAAATACTGCTGGACATTTCACACAGCAATATATATTTATTTATATTCTAAGGGGTGATAACTACCCATACCCTTCAGAACTATGCGATCAACGGCGGCAGAATCACAGTGGTTTTCAGTTTTGTAAACTGATTACTTCGTGCCCATAGGTGCTGCAACTCCATGACACTTCGACATTTGCCTCACACAGCAGTTAAAAATAACCATAGACCGAGTCTAACACCTCGTGACCAAACAAACCAGCATAAGCAAACCTCTTACACCTCGAAAAACAAACGCAAACGCATCTCAATGAAAATTGGACAAAGGTGCGAATAGATAAATAACCCGACTAAATTCTATAGCTAACAAACCTGCTGGAAAGTTCACGAACAGGTGATTTTACAATCGACTGTGTAATACCTAGAGCAGTACGCTCCTAAATTGCGAAGGCGATTTGAGAGGAGCGGTTTCGAAGATGGCACGGCTGTTCTAAAATCAGTCGGGTTTAATCGGCAGTAGGATTTAGTCAGTGGAACTGACTGAGTTTCGGTCGAGTGTCGTCTGTTAATTTTTTTTAATTCTAATTTCGTGCTGTGGGCGTATAGTCTATTTTTGTAAAATATATACCTAGTGCGTACTTTGGAGTGCAGTGACCTTTTTTATATAAATGTTAGAAGGTAAAAAGTGGCAAATTGGCGGCAATTCAAGGCTATGGTTTTCAGCGGTCTATGAAAATGTGTGGTGTCTAATGGAAAACTTGGTAGAGTTTTTACAGCACGGAAAGTTATATATTTTACTATTACAGCCCTCAAAAATAGCCTTCACCATTTAAATAACCCTTATAATTAAACCTAATATTATAAAGAGATGAGATTTGTATGTTTGTAACGAGTAAACTCAAAAACTACAGGTCCGATTTCAAAAATTCTTACACCATTAGAAGGTTACGGTATCCTTGAGTAACAGAGATTAAATATATTAATAGAAAAAATTAGGGATCCCTACTAAAACTTCAATAATGTAACACAAAGTGTAAAAAAAAATGCTATAAAAAATGATTAATAAATAAATGTCCACCCGTTCGAAGCCGGGATGGGTCGTTAGTCTTTGATATAACGATTAATACATTCGTGATTTTCTAAATTAAAATGAATATTATTTATCAAAAAAGTCTGTTATAACACCGATAAAACGGTACATATTTTTTTTTAAGTTGATACAACTTCGTTTGACCGCAATCTCACCTGATAGTAAGCGATGATTTGGTCTAAGATGCAGCACGAAGATCTAGAAGAAACCTATTCACTCATACCTTAAAGAAGGCAAAGTGTTCCATACGTTAGCTGCATGCATCAAGAACGTAGACCCAAAACGGTGTGTGCGAATGGGTGGTATATCAACTAGGTACGGATGATGGTACTGAGCCGCGCGACTGCTTGTCCTTTGATGGAAGAGGGATATTAATTATATGTACGTTATAAATCCCGTATTTTTAATAATAGTCTTATCAAAACTATTCATCATCATCATCCACAGCCTGACTTCACCCACTGCTGGGTATAGGCCTCCCCAAGTTTGTGCCATCCGCCACGATCCTGCGCTAGTCTCGCCCACGACCTTTACGATGTCGTCCACCCATCTCGCTGCTGGTCGTCCTATTCTTCTATACCCGCTCCTCGGCCACCATTCAGTCACTGCCCTGCTCAATCTGTCATCACCACGTCTAGCCAAAACTACTATTAAGACTTAATTTTGAGTTGTAACATTATTTGCACTAAAAACGGGATATTGATTTGTAAGTCAAAAATTATCAAGATAGTTTCAAAAGTTGGAAGATTTTTCATGTTTAATATCATTTAAGACAGAAAGAGGTCACTTTAACTCGTGTTTAACTAGAGATTCCAGTAAGATGGCTGAAAATCCATAATCTATACAATAATATATATATATATATATACAGTGTAAACTCCATGTAACGTCACTCGTTTTAACGACAAACTCTCTAAAGCGTCAAAATCACTCGGCTTTGGTTGGTTTAGCTTGTCTTGCATACAATGGTACACTCTGTATAGCATTACACCCACTCTCAATAACGACAACAATTTGTAATAAAAAGTTCTTTTTAAGTTGCCAAATTAGTAAAAACTGCGCAGCTGTGTATATCCTTTTGTCGTTTTATTATCCTAGACCATAATAAACTAGACTGTCGGCATAATACACACCAAACTTTCTAAGAAATCCGTTCTTTTG
Source organism: Philereme vetulata (assembly GCA_918857605.2). Taxonomy (NCBI): domain Eukaryota; kingdom Metazoa; phylum Arthropoda; class Insecta; order Lepidoptera; family Geometridae; genus Philereme; species Philereme vetulata. The sequence goes on along the minus strand of OU975427.1, from coordinate 1,070,262 downwards.
TTTACAAAATGGGATTGCTTGCACGTGTAGCTGCAGACTCTTGTTAGTTGAAGTGATGGATTTTATCTATACGTTGTCATATTCTTAGTAGCAAAAGACGTCAGACGAAAATAACAGACTATACGCAATAGCGTTCAAATTAAAACAGATTTTTATTGTAGGTACTATTTAAGAAGACAAATCAGAATTAAACGTTTTCTTTTTCTAATACAGATTTTACTTCTCTCCATTTAACGACAACTCTCTATAACGTCAAAATATGCTCAGTCCCTTGAGTGTCGTTATATAGAGTTTACACTGTATATATATATATATATTTCTATCAGTTATCTGGTTCCCATAGTACAAGCTATGCGTAGTTTGGGGCTAGATATCGCTGTGTGAAATATCCAGCAATATTTATTTATTTTATACCTTTAATAAAAAAAAAAGAGAAAAATTCTAAGTAAGTTTGTATGGTAATCTCCGTGAACCGATTCTGAAAAATATTTTACTGATAAATAGCTGCACTATCCCTTATCCATATACATTATATTATTTTGATGAAATCTTGTGCGAAGCCAGGGCGTCTCAGTTAGTTTTAGATAAAAAAATTAACAATCATTTTCTTAATGAGGTAAAGAAAAAAAAATGGTACCCGGTAGGTAATCTATATTACCATTACCTCTATATTACCATTACCACCTAAAAAATGTATTGTTCTTTTTAATTATGTTTAAATCAACATCTATTTCAAAATGTTGTTTTTTTCGAGATCTCCAAACCAAATTGGGCAAACCATTGTATGTATGTATGTCCTAGGATAACATTAGAAGCGTTTATCCGATCATCGTAAAATTTGATATATAGGTAGGTATGTTGGCACAATCCTGGTGTGACTAAATGAGCTAAAAATGTGGGGGGGGGGGGGTTGAGATGAGATATAGGGGTTCAAGAGGGATATAAAAAATTTACGAAATTCACAGGGCACATAGTGACCCCACAATGCTGAAATTTGGTATGCGGTGTAGCTTTAGTGACACAAATATAGGAAAAAGTCTGAAATCTAGAATAACTTAAATTTCTACCCCAAAAAAAGGACACCAATTATCATGAACTCTCGTTACCTGTACTTTGAATAAAACTGTAGGTCAAGTAAAGTGGTTATTCATTATGTGGCACTATTTCGATAGTCAAAGATTAATATTTTTTTTTGTTATTATGGGAGACTCGCGAGATCTCAGTTCGGGGCGAACCACTAGTTAAAACTAAATAATACCTAATGCCATTGTCAAAATATTTCTTTGCGCTGAAGTAGCTAGCTTTTTCTCATCCTATTATCACAATCGCTAATTAATTAAAGATACGATAATAAAACGTTAAAATAATTTATAAATATTTTTCCTAAATCGTAACCTTGTCATCATGAACAAAGATGAACCACTATTTTACACGTGTTTAAAAATATCCTTACCAATTTTTGTGTTGGATATTTTTAAACACGCACTAAAGATTGTTTAATTTTATTTGCGGTAAGACTCTAAATATAAAATTTAAACAAACTCCGACACCTATATGTATAACCCGTATTTAAAGCTGAATCCAAGAAGATATAGCATTTACCAAAAGAAAAATGCTAATATTTTCGGATCGGATGATCCTTATCACACATAACTAAGAACTAGCCCAGTTATACTAGCTTTCGATTATAAAAAAACGAGTGTGCTAGACCATACGACTGAAGTAAAACTTCTTTTTCAAAATATTAATTTTATAAAATTGTTCAATTACAAAATTGTCCACACGTCTGTAGGTCGATCAGTCTATGTTCATTCTGGACAGACGCAACTCGCACTCGCTCAATAACGTTTAAAAAATATACGAAACGTGACACTGTCTCTTTCTATCTTCACTAACTTATATCTCCCTCTCAACTTCCGTTCGCACTTTTCGTAACGCATTCACCAGCTTACTCCCCAAGTCAAGCGTGCGTAAAGAAGTTTTACTTTAAAAACCGCGGCCAAATCGGTAAGGCTCTAAGCATTCGATTCTAAGCGTCGGGGTTAAAACAATTTAGATTTTTTATAAGGTGACACGGCAAAGGCCATGGCCTATCTGATGTTCAACGATTACCATTTTCCCAGATACAAACTGCATTAGGATTGAATAAATAATTGATCTAGCAAAACGAGATATCTAAATCAACTTGGGCAAATCGGCGTTGTATGTACCTATGTATGCTTGCCTGTCCGAGGATTTCGAAGCGTTGATCCGATCATCGTAATTTGGTATTTATGTAGATAGTGCTGGCACAATTCTGGTGTGACTAAATGAGCTTAAATGTGCGAGGGGGTTAAGATATTAGGGTTCAAGAGGGGTAAAAAAACCGAAATGTGACTATCAGGTCAAATAGGACGTCTAATAAAGTCTTTATCATAAAATTTCGATCCCGTTTTTATTTTTAGGTTTAACTTTCTAGTTTTTGGGCCATAATAAAAACTGAACTTTGACGAAATTCACAGTTCACAAATTCACAGTGACCCTACAGTGCTGAAATTTGGTATGCGTGTAGCTTTAGTGAAACAAATATAGAGATAAGTCTGAATCCATAATAACTGCAATTTCTACAGTACAAGTTTTGTTAAGTTTAGGGCTAGATAACGCTGTGTGAAATGTCCAGCATTATTAATTTTACACATACCCCATCCCCCAGTTTAATCAGATAACACTGTTATCACTTTATTTTAGATCTAGGGTATTTTTTTGACATGTTGCCTCGGTTGAGAAGTTTTTATCGTAGTATTTTAGTGGACTTGTTTGGCCACAAGTGTGTCAAGGATCTTTTTCAGTTTGCTGGGAAAATTGTAACTACTTTTTGTTATTGTTTTAATCCTTGACTCAAAAAGAAGCGTGCCTGTGTCTGGCTGTCTGTATCATCGTTTCCAAACGACTGGACTGACGAGAAAACTTGTTTTACTCCCCAGTACAGTGGTTCTATGTGTGACGAAGATAAAATGTAAAATTATGACGAGTTTTTTTTATTTATACTTTTTATATAATTAGATAGTATATTTATTACTTCTGGTAATATTATAAAGTACCAGCTGATCGGCCCGCACCTTCACACGCGTGTTTTGTCATTAAAACATTACCCTCCTTCTGCACAGCCGGGTAAAAAGAATTATATATCTCAATCCCGGCTATAATCTATCTATATACCAAATTTCATCGAAATCGGCCAAGCCATTTAGTAGTAAAAACGTAACAAACCAACAAAAAACAGAGTTAAGTTTGAATTTTAATATCAGGAAGTACATAGTATATCTGATACGCCCTGTGTTTTATTCCACGCATGACAATGACACATACAAGGTAACGCCCACTTTTGAATTTGTTATCAAAATCATCACTTCACATACTTTTGCGCAGCTCTAACAAGATCCACAGGTACAGAAGTTAAGGTTAGTACATCAAGCGATAACAGATGCACGCCCACATACCTATGTACTGACCGACTTTATCCGAGATCCTCGTAGGCGCGCGTCTATAATAAGTCATAATATAACACTAATGCATTTATTAGTAAAAAAAGTTACATGACATATAGGTACTTAATTATAGCATACATATACATATAAGTATAATTTTAATTAAACATTATGTTCACAGTAAACTAACAAAAAATAGTATTTTATTTATAGTGTTATCCAAACACATACGGAAAATTCCAAGATTTTTAAAATCATCTCAAAAATCTCAAGCCTAGACGGGACTTGAACCCGCAACCTTCCTCTTGATACGAGGATGCACTAACCAACTGTGCTACCAGGCCATTTCACGTCTAGGTCGAAATTTAAAAATATTAACAATAAAATGTTTTTATTTCAATAATAAAAATGATCGACAACCACAAGACCGTGGGTGGTACGTGGTTCAAACTGGCACAGGATCGGGAAGAATGGCGAAAGCAAAGAGAAGCCTATTACCAGCAGCGGGTCGACACGGGCTGAGAATGACGATGACCTTGATGATAAAAAACTTTTGGTTCGCCCCGAACTGAGATCTCGCGAGTCTCCGATTAAAACAAAAAAATATGATTTGTAATCTTTGACTATCAAAATAGTGTTACGAAATAATAACCAAAAACTTGACCTACAGTGTCATTCAAATTACAGTTAACGGGAGTTCATCTAATGTGGTTTTCTTTTTTGGGGTACAAATTGCAGTTATTCTGGAATTCAGACTTTTGCCTATATTTGTGTCCCTTATGCTACACGCATACTAAATTACAGAACTATGGGGTCACTGGTGTACCCTGTGAATTTTGTCAAAGTTTAGTTTTTATTATGGCTAATAACTCAAAAACTATAAAGAATTTAAGAAAAACAAAAATAGAGTCTAAATGTACTAATGAATACCTTTTATATGACGTCCTATTTGACCAGTTAGCCAAATTTTCATTTTTTTTTCACCCTTTTGAACCCCAATATCTCAACAACCCCCCAACATTTTTAGCTCATTTAGTCACACCAAAATTGTTCAATCACTACCTAATTATGTATTGAATTTCACGATGATCGGATCATCGCTTCGAAAGTTATCCTCGGACAAACATACATAGTATACATACAAAGCCGATTTGCCCAAGTTTATTATTAGATCTCGCTTCGCTCGATCTAATAATAAGCAAATAAAATAAATGTCAAAATAGAAGAAGTCCATAAAACAATTAAAAAAATCCAGATATGAAAAAAACATGTCATTTCCGTATGGAGTAATTTAAGTACCTACTCGTCTTAAACTCGTCTATACCTACTATGCTTCGTCTTTAACTAACAAGTCTGATCTATGTTTGTTATTGCTCGTTGTACGAAACTTAACTTCTGTACATACCTATTCTGTGGTCTTGCGCAGCTCAAACGACAACTGTCAAATAGTGTAGTCCGAATAGGATCGGCCTTCGTAGCGCGTTGCTCAACCTGCGCCTGCGCATGCGCCTGCGCGAGCGGGGCCAAGGTTCGATTTAATTAGTTTATTTTTATTGTTCAAATCAGCTGTTTAGATTGTTTGTATGTTTCTTTATAACAACATACTTCTTTTACAACTTACTTACGGCTGAGACGCAGGAGTTTTGCGGGTTCGATTCCTGCAGCGGAACAAATGTTTATATAATCGATGACCTCCGTGGCGCAGCGAGCAAATAGCCGGCTGAAACGCAGGAGATAGCGGGTTCGATTCCCGCCGCGGAACAAATGTATGCATGTACCACAGATATTTGTTCCGGGTCTGGTTGTTTCTCTATATATTATAAGTATGTATTTACAATATATTAGTATTATATCAGATAACTGGTTCCCATAGTACAAGCTCTGCTTAATTTGGAGCTAGATAGCGCTGTGTGTAATGTCCAGCAATATTTTATTTATTTATTTATTTTAATGTACAGGTTTAAGTCTCAGGTTTCGTTGTTACTCTATTATATAAACTAGCTGACCGCACCGCAGCTTTTCACGCGTAGTTTTTCAATAAAAACATTGCCCTCCTTCTGCGCAGTTGGGTAAAAAGTAACCTGTGTTACTCAGGGATCATGCAGCATTCTAATGGAGAAAGAGTTTATAAAATCGGACCCGTAGTTTTTGAGTTTATTCATACAAAAATACAAATCTTTCCTCTTTTAAAACGAGCAAAACAAGATCTCTAAATCAACTTGGCGAATCGGTGTTGTATATATGTATGTTTGTTTGTCCGAGGATAACTTTCGAAGCGTTTATCCGATCATCGTGAATTTTGGTATATCGGTAGATAGTGATGGTACAATTTTGGTGTGACTAAATAAGCTAAAAATGTGGGGGGGTTGTTGAGATATTGGGGTTCAAGAGGGGTAAATAAAAACAAAATGAGCCTATCCGGTCATGTGGTACGTCTAATAAAAGGTCTTTGTGAGTACATTTCGATCCCGTTTTATTTTTAATTTAAACCTTGTGGTTTTTAAGTTATTAGCCATAATAAAAACTGAACTTTGGCAAAATTCACAGAGCACACCAGTGACCCCACGGTGCTGAAATTTGGTATGCGTGTAGCTTAAGTGACACAAATATAGGGAAAAGTCAGAAATACAGATTAACTGCAATTTATACTCCAAAAAAGAACAATTTACATGAACTCCCGTTACCTGTAATTTGCATGAAACTCTAGGTCAAGTAGGTTGGATATGCATTTCGTGGCACTATTTTGATAGTCAAAGATTACAAATAATATTTTGATTATTTTTATGGGAAATTTGGGCGATCTCAGTTCGGGGAGACCCACTAGTTATTTATTTATTTATAAAACAGCTCAGGTGGAGAGTAAGACTCGCACACCAAGGGTTCTTTTCCTAAGTATATTTATGTTATGTTGTGATTCACAAACCAAGTGGCAATTACCAAAAAACTGTTACAAATAGAGACAGTAGCGTAGCTACTGGAGGGCTAGACGGGGCAGTGCCCGGGGGCCCCAAAGCTCAGGGGGCCCCCGGACTCTGACTTACAAACTATAAGTTGAATTAGTGAAAATTTCTCCCACTTTTGGAAATATAAATAAATCAGAATCCATTAGTAGGTTACAATTTGTACTGATAAGGAAGTGCGTTAAGTGTGCGTCTAGATATAAGGGGCGGTATCTAGCGCCTCTGCAAGCCAAGCATTTGCCCAAGCCAAAAGCACGAACAACGCTCGAGTTTTTGTTTATCGGATGAGGCATCTGTACTAGTATATAATTATCTTATCTGTGGCTTCATCATCATCATCATCTGCCTATATTAGAACATCCGCTGTCAGACATAAGCCTCTCCCGATACGCGCCACTGAGCCCGGCCTTCGGCTCTTCCCATCCATTTTCTGCCCGCCCCCTTTCATAAGTCATAGCTCCCCCTAGCCAGGGAGGTGCCCCACACTACATTTACCAAGACGCGGACTCTACTCAAGAACTCGTTTACCCCAATTGTCAGTTTTCCGGTATATATGGCCTTCAGCTTGCTAATTCGCTGGGCTGCTTTGACCTTGGTTTTCTGTTGGATAATCTCGTTACGGATTTTATCTATTAGAGAACCCCCAAGCACAGCCAGTTCCATAACTCGCTGCGCAAACTTAAACTGGTGGAATGGTCCTACCGCGAGCGTCCACGTCTCAGCACCGTCAATCTAAATTTGATTCCACCTTCCCCAATCTATCATCGGACAACCAGACGCTCTACCGTACGCCACCGCTACATGGTAGATATACCTCCCATACGCACAAAGCGGTTCCCTCCACCTTCATTATGCACCGCCAAGGTGTGGAACGCCATGTCTGAGTCTGTGTTTCCTGATAGCTACAGCCTGGGTATCTTTAAGTCGCGAGTGAATAGGTTTCTTCTAGGCAAGCGTGTACCATCGTAGACTGCATCATCGCGCGCCATCAGGCGAGATTGTGGTCAAACGCTAGCCAGCTAGCGCTAGCTTAATTTATAAAAAAACCCGTAGGTCATTACAGGCAGGGCGCACTGATTGAAAACTTTAGTTTTCAGACGCGTTATTTTTCTTTCCATAGGCGATGAGAAGATTCGACCTAATTTACCGAATGCTGGCCAGCCCTGCAGCATCTGTGGCTTGTTCAAAGTTTATAAATTGAATACTTACGCGTTTAATTATGAAACACATAATACTAAATGTTTACCTTGAGCTAAAGCTAGTCGAAGTTATAGAGCCTAGTCGTAAAATAAATTGTGCTAAAAGCATCAACAGACAACTCAGTTTGGTTGGATCCAACCGCCCGATGTCACGTCACGTACAACCATATTGGATTGTGTGGATTTGTGCGTTAGCTGGTCGGGCGCTGTCGGGACAAGCAAAATTATAACGTTTTCAACACACTTGCTCGTAAACTGAGCCTTATTACGCATCATTATTAGGGCCATAAACCGAATTATAACACACGCGTGTCTAATAATATTACACACGAGTGCATTATAAAATTATCCCTACAAAGTTAAGTTAGTACCTAACTGCAAATTATATGCGAGTAAACAGAGAATTTTCAATTTAACCGGGTAGTTTTCAGTTTTTTTTTGTAACATCAAAGAGGTTTTATGCCGCTGAAAATCTATTTACATTTTTGGAATCAATAAATGCATCCCTAATTAAGACGAAAAAACATTTAGGTATTATTAACAAATTATTTATAATTCACAATAATTTGTTATTAGTATATTATGATACAAGTGAGCTAAGTTGCTCATTATACACGAGGCTGTGACTTAATAATATATATAATATATAATAAATAAATAAATGTAGAATCCATATTAGGGATGTTAAGAAGGAATATAAATTTGTAGTAATAATAATGTAGTAGGGATGTAAATTCCTAATTAAGACGAAAAAACATTTATTATTATCATATTATTTATAATTCACACTAATTTGTTATAAAATATTTGCATTTTATCACTAAAATTATAAGTTTGAAGTAGGCTGTATGGCTATATTTAATAATTAACCTTACATTTGGCGCGTGCAAAAAAAAAACTTGCGCGCCATTTCCCATTTTCTTTTGTTTGTATCGCATTTGTTGCTGCGTGGTAAATAATTGTAAAAATGACAAATTTTTGTACAGAAGATTTGTTTTTTCCTCGCAAGTGTGTTGAAAAAGTGCATATGAAACTGGTGAGCAACTTGCTCACTAGACAATCGGCTGGTTTACACCCTCGCCTACGGCTCGGGCTGCAACCCACAGCCTCGTGTATAATGAGCAACTTAACTCCCTTGTATCATAATATACTATTAGTGGTTGGGTAGACCAGACCAAGCCCCGCTCATTCAAGTATTCTTGCGCCGCGAGAAACGGTCGCTCGTGGCGGCCGGTGTGCCCAAATGTCAGATAATAGCGGCTCCGACTGAGGATCCGGTCGATGGTTGTATGTTATAAAGACCCGATTTGGCATCCACATTTGATTGGTCCAGCCACCGAGGTATCAATGGTTTACGGGTCGTAACGTCGACCCAACACATCCAACCAGAGACAACCGTCCGACCAGCCTACACACAATGCAATATGGTTGTACTTCAAGTCGTATCAGGTAGTTGGGTCCAGCCAAATTGGGTCGTCTGTGCTTTAAAATAAATTGATTTCGACTGACCTAAATACTTTATTACTTGCGAAGGCGTGAGGGGGGTTCATTGCCACCCCCTATCACCCTCCAGCCTGATCTTTTTAAATAACAGTGACATACACAGCCCTGTCCGCACTCCCGTGTCTGGGGTCGCACAAATTACTGCTGAGCATTTCATACAGCGCTATTTAGCCCAAATTAAGCCAACCTTGTACTGTGAGAACCAGTTACCTGATAGAATACTTATAAGTTTACTTATTTTTTAGGGTTCCGTACCCAAAGGGTAAAACGGCAGTAGACTGCATCATCGCGCGCCATCAGGCGAGATCGTGCTCAAACGCTAGCCTATCTTTATCTTTTCTTAACCTTACGCTGTCTGTTCCCTTATATCTTTTAAACTACTCAACGGGTTTTAATGCAGTTTACAGTAATAGATAGAGTGATTCAAGAGAAAGGTTAATATCTATACTAATATTATAAAGAGTAAAGATTTGTTTGTTTGTATTGAATAGGCTCCGAAACTACTGGACCGATTTAAAAAATTCTTTTAATTTGGAAAGCTACACTATCCCCGGGTGACGTAGGCTACTTTTTACCCAACTGCGCAGAAGGAGTGTAACGTTTTTATCGAAAAACTACGCGTGCGAAGCTGCGGATTGGTCAGCTAGTGATACATACATACATAGTAAATGCGAAAGTAACTATTTGTTTCTTACCTTTTTATAACCAAACGGCTGAACGGATCGTAATGAAATTTGCCAAGGAGATAGATTATATCCTGGGGAAGGACACAGACTACTTTTTATCCGAGTGCACAAAAGGAAGATAATGTTTTTTATTGAAATACCACGCCGCGGCCGGGTCAGTTAGTAATTTATAAAAAAAAGATGAAATGACCTGATAAAAGAAGCGAGCGGTTGTGTCGAAGCCGCACAAGATCGGTCCCTCTGGAAATCTATGGGGAAGGCTTATATTCCTTGCCGTAACAACGATTTGCTTCAACTTTTCTTGTTAGCACAAGTAAGGAGTGGAACTCACTTCCGGCGTATGTTTTTCCAAACCATTATAATCTCGGAGTCCAGATTGAAAATAGGTTCTTTCTAGGCAAGCGTGCTCCATCTTCGATCACACCTTCACTTACCATCAGGTTGTTCTGAGGAGCTATTTGATCTTATCCCGTCGTCGATATTTTACCACCGCAGTTCTCGATAACGTAATAAAGCTCATCCACATATCGGCGACAATTGGGTATCGCGCACCATACGCTTCACGCGATCTTTTCTACCCCATACTTGCAAGATGTGGAATGAGCTACCATCTGAGGTTTTCCCATTAGGCTACGACATGGCACGCCTCAAGAGAAATGTAAAGAGGTTTCTACAGTGTAGGGAACGCATCGACAATACTCCGGGTGTTGCCGGTGTCAATAAGCGACGGTGACCGACATTCAGGTGGGCCGTAAGCCTGTTTCCCCACAAATAACATAAAAAAAGATGAGGAAGTGGTCAAGCGCTTGGCTATCATCAATAAAAAAAATGGACGTCGTGTGCCTGATATGATGATGATGAACGAAGACTCAAACGCGTAACATCGACACGCGCATAAACAATGTACTATTTTTAAATTAAAAATCACAGATGTTTTTTTCAGTAAGGGGAAAATAGCAGAATTTTTCTGCCAGAAAGTTTCAAGGGAAATGTAAAACTAATTATCTTCCGTAGCCCTGGGCATTATTTTGTACAGTATTTTGTCGTAAATATTAAAAAAAAAAACATTATACTTCCGTGGCGCAGTGGGCGGGTAGCCAGCTGAGACGCTTGGTTGACGGAGGTTGTCGATTCGATTCCCGCCTCATCTATATCTATAGTAATATTATAAAGAGGAAAGATTTGTATTTTTGTGTGTATGGTTGTAATGAATAAACTCTAAAACTAATGATCCGATTTCAAGAATTATTTCACCATTGGAAAAAGCTACATTCACCCCGGGTGACATAGGCTACTTTTTACCCAACTGCGCAGAAGGAGGGTTATGTTTTTATTGATTAAACACACGTGCGAGCCTCGGGTGTATAGCTAGTTTATAACATTAGTACAGGCTTGCGTTTGAGCACGATCTCGCCTGATGGCGCGCGATGATGCAGTCTACGATGGTACACGCTTGCCTACGAGGGCTGCTATTTATGTATCCGGAATAAAATAAAATAACTATCATTGACTGTTAAATATGGTTTTATTGCTTTTCAAAATATTCGCCATGATGATCAATGCACTTTTGCATTCGGTGAAACCAGTTTTCATAGCACTTTTTCCAATCGGAAGACGGTATCTCCAAAACATGATTTTTGAATGCTTCAACGGCTTCTTCTCGGGTTGAAAATCGTTGACCACGTAATTTATTCTTCACGGTTGGGAATAAAAAGAAGTCGTTGGGTGCCAAATCAGGGCTATATGGCGGATGACCCGTTAATTCCACCGTTTCACCCTCCAAATATCGGGTCGTTTCACCCGAAGTGTAACAGCTTGCATTGTCGTGATGGAGAATGATTCTGCGTTGTGGATTATTCTTCCTGATTTCTGCAAAGACTTCTGGCAAACAAATGGTCGTGTACCACTCTGAATTAACAGATTTACAATTTTCTAGGGGTACAGTAGCCACGTGTCCATCTATACCAAAAAAACAGGCGACCATTTGCTTCAAAGTGCTTTTCGCACGAGCAACTTTTGTTGGGTTCGGCTCATGTTGGAAGACCCAAACTGTTGACTGTTGCTTAGTTTCGGGGTCATATGCATAAATCCAGGATTCATCACCTGTGCAGATATTATATACAGCTTTTGATGCACCACGATTGTATTTTTTCATCATTTTTTTGCACCAATCGACACGAGCCTGTTTTTGATCTATTGTCAAGTTGTGCGGTATCCAACGCGAACAAACTTTTTTTGCAGCCAAGCGTTCGTGTAATATCTTATGTATACTCGTCATACTAATGCCCAAGATTGCCTCTATCTCTCGATATGTCACATGACGATCTTGCATTATTAGTTTACGCACTGCGTCGATGTTTCGTGGCACAACAACTGATTTAGGCCGACCATCTTTAATTTCGTCCGTGAGCATACGACGTCCACGATTAAACTCACTAAACCAGTGATACACAGTAGTCTTCGATGGTGCTGTATCCCCAAAAGTCGAACTGAGTTGATCGATACACTGCTGTTGAGTTAGACCACGTCGAAAATCATAAAAAATCATCGCACGAAAATTTTCTCGAGATAAATCCATTGTGATAATGACACGCAATTTTTGAAATCGCGCCACACAATGAAAACAATTGACAGACGGACGAAATAACCTGCATTCTACAGCCAAAGAGTTCCATTTTCAAACGTGATAATTTCTTTTTAAATATTATTTATGCAGTGGCCAGTTCCGGATTCTTAAATAGCAGCCTATGTAGAAGAAACCTATTCACTCGCGACTTGAAGACCCCTAGGTTGTAGTTATCAGGAAACACAGACTCTGGCAAGGTTTTCCTGTATTAATCAGGGGTGCTGCGGATTCAGAGTTTTTGACATCCGCAGATGCGGATCATAAATTTTTTTAAGAAAATTCGTTTGGTGCAGAATTAAAACAAAAATATAAACTATTAACAGCAGAAGACTCACTTAATATACAATACTCACTGTATACTCACAATAACACTCAAAAGCTGCAACGTTCATACGATAATCGCAAGTAAACACGTCATGACTGATTTACGAGGTAAAAAAAATAATAAATAAATATTGCTGGACATTTCACACAGCGCTATCTAGCCCCAAATTAAGCAGAGCACTGGGAATCAGATAACTGATAGAATACTTATATACATTTTTTTTTGTAAATACATACTTGTAATTTATAGAGAGACAACCAGACGGTGAACAAATATCTGTAGATCATGCAAATATTTGTTCCGTGGCGGGAATCGAGCCCGTATTCGCCCGGTGCACCACGGAGGTCGTCAATAATAAACATAACAAACATCGTCGGATCTTGTCAAAGAAATATTCGCTCCTATTGCTCAATCAGCACGTCCCAAGGCACGCGCCACTCGCAAGCCCCACCAAATTTCTTTCTTGTTGCGACCTGCGCTGCACCTGCATCCGCATGAACATCCGCATCGGTTATTGCGGATGCGGATTCCCAAAATGATGCGGAGGCTCCGCATTTGTGGATGCGGATGCGAATATTCGCAACATCCCTGGTATAAATCATCAACAATATGTAAAAGCGTGATTGGTGTCACACATTTTCACTTACCGTAGAGCTTGTTTGCACAAGCCAGTAATCAGTATCATTGATCGAGCGAAGTGATCTCTAAATCAACTTGGGCAAATCGGCGTTGTACCTATGTATGTATGTATGTTTGTTTGTCCGGAGATAACTTTCGAAGCGTTGGTCCGATCATCATGAATTTGATACATAGGTGATGGCACAATTTTGGTGTGACTAATTGAGTCTTGTGGCCGCGATGTCGTTGGTATCGACCACACGTTCGCGACACAGTTGACGCAACTGCAAAATGTGATAACTGATAAGCGAATGGAACATTTTTGTCACTGTGTGGGTTGAACGGACGCTTAGCCGATTCTAGCCTACCTATTTTCCACTTTTTTCTTGGATAAAGTTTTTAGTTAATTTCCAGTGCTGATAATGTTTTACTGAAATTCAGTGTTTTATAATAATTGTATAATGATTAATGAACATCTAGTGAGCAACATGGCGTATTACGGTAAGTTTTAAATATTTTTTTATTGATATATTTTTATTGTTATTTTTTTATACCCCTTTACTTCATAATGTTCTAGTATAAAATGCCTGAAAATTTACACAAAATATAAAAAAATAGAGGCTTCTGGTAGGTCACGTGTGAACTACTGTGAAACACGAGGATTACTGATCTTACAAATGAAGAATAACCTCCTTCCATTGATAGTGTCAAAATATACTTGCCGCATAAACGTCCTGATTTCTTCACAGCTTCAAGGGACTGTAGACCTGTAGTATTATGGTTTTAAGACGATATACAAATTTAATTTCGGTGACGATTCGGCGGAGCATCCGGAAATGTAAAAAAGTGACAGTGCTATTTACTTGCTTAGGGGCGAGACAAACATGTATCATTGCCGCGCCGCATTGTCGCAGAAGTAAGTGACGGAAGCGGCAAAAGATAAAAATCTCGAATTTCATGATAACCAACAAATGAAAAAATTTCTTTTCCATTAATTTAGGTACCATAATTACCCACATAAGTATGAAAAAATACTTCAAATGTTTTCGAGAGTCGAAGAATGAACGATATTAGTGAGAAGAGCCGATTTTGTCAAATAATTGTATCGAGAAAAGTTTCACCAATTGCGTTTCTGACTTTCATTTATGTAGTTTAGATCCTCAAGTAAATATTGCATAAATATGTGCTAGTGATGGCACAATTTTCGTGTGACTAAATGAATTAAAAATGTGGGGGGGGGGGGGGAGAGTTGTTGAGATAATGCTTTCTAATCTTTTGTCTTAATAGATAATCTTAAAGGTGTGAAATAGGGGTTGAAAGTCTCTATGAGCAGTCCATAATTCCTTATTTTAGGGATATGAAAAATAAAATGGGGGGTAGGGGGGTGGATAAAGTAAGGGGTTAAAATTATGAGGTATTCTTTAGAAGCACTCTCTATGTACCGTTGGTATATAAATAGATTGTCACCGGGATTGGGGCATAAGCTACTTTTTAACCGTCTGCGCAGAAAGAGGGTAAGTAATGATCTTTCTGACAAACAACACGTGCGAAGCCGCGGGCGGCTCACTAGTTACTAATAAAATATAGATGAAGCTATCTTGATGAAGGTACAGTGCACTCTTAAGACCGAACCACCTTAGTGTAAGGATGTATACTGCTAAAACATTATCACACCACACCTTATCAGTGGCGTCAGGCTGCGTCAGGCGCACGCGCGTTGCCATGGCAACGACAATATGGCTGCCGTTGCCATAACAACGAGAAGTAGAGCAGACAGGTGACCTGATATAGATTTAATTGAAGTGACAATAATTATCTATGCAGGTTGCAGGTTTTATTAATGACTGATCCGAAATAGAACAGTAGGTACTTACTCATTCATTCATTTATTCAAGTTTCAGATGTCAAAGATCCATATAGTTGTTAGTAAAAAAAAAAGAATAGAAAACTTAAATCAAACATGTCACATGAGTTAGTACAAAGTATAGGCACAATAAAACTAACAACAAGTCCCTCACTCAAGTCCTAAGCCAATAGTCTCTCACAAAGACTATTCGATCAGAACCCGATTGAAGGACTTCATAATCGGTGAGTCGTACTTGTCTGCAATGACCTGCAGGATGGTGTTGGTGCAGCGGCCAGCAAAAGAGGCATTGATGGACGAACGTGTAAATGTGGGCCGAGGCGCACATTCGTAAGTCCACTAATGCCTAGTTGTGGCCAAGGCTTGTATAGTACTTTTCTCAAATAATGCGCGGAAAATATAAAATAAAATAAAAAATACAATTATTACATATAATCAATGACGAACAATGATAATTTTTCCCGAGTAAAAGTGTTCATTTGTTTTTTTTTCACTAGACAGCTGTCTAGCAAGCCAGTTCGAAATTTAAATAAAACTTTTGATAAGTTACACCCTGGGTTGCCATGTTTCGGAGTAAAAGATCGTTCCATTTTTAAATTACACAACAGAAATGAGTTTACTATGTAATTTATTTGACCGCTAAACCACGACAGATATGGATTTTCATACAACTTTTGCCGGCTGCTGCTCGCATAGTAGGTATTTGGCCAGTACATCAATTTGTATTTATCACGAAGAAGTTTGTCAAAATAATGCTCAAATTACCAAAAGTGTTTTAGAAAATAATCTAAATATATCGACACTCGATAGAAATCAAAGGTTTTGAAGAGTAGTGCCGCTGTAGTTAGAGTTACTCGTTCGCACTCACTGTTTTGGATCAACCGTATAGTTAATCATCACACTATTATTATAAATGCGAAAGTTTGGATGTTTGTTTATTTATTTACTAGCCTCCGCCCGTGGCTTCGCACGCGTGGTTTGTCAACAAAAAGTCGCCTATGTGTTAATCCAGTTTATAATTTTGCGTACTTACATACCAAAATTCATCGAAATCGGTTCAGCCGTAACTACGTTATTGAGTAACAAACAAATATCTAAACTTTCGCATTTATAATACTAGCTTCTGCCAGTGGCTTTGCACGCGTGGTTTGCCAACAAAAAGTAGCTTATATTTGTTAGTTCAGGTTATAATCTACCAAATTTCATCGAAATCGGTTCAGCCGTTACGACGTGAAAGAGTAGCATACATATTGATTGGAATAAACAATTTATAACGTAAATCGGCGACGCCTTTGCGACGATGCTGCTTAGTCAGTTTAACTGGTACCTACTTACATGATGAATGAATAATATGATTTGTTTGCCTATTTCTATTTATCTATTGTATTCAGGCTGTATCGTTCATTTATTTTAGGACTTGATAATAAGGTTGTTTGAAAATTTAAAATTGTCTATTGTAATGAATTTGAAAAAGCCTATTAAACAACAATACTAGCCATTAGTCCTACCTAGGGTTACCAACTCTTTTTCTATCAAATATAGTATTATCGAAGCTGTTATCTCTAAAAATATAGTAGATGACAAAACAATTAATAAAATATAGTATGTGGTTAAAATATTTATTTTTAAATTAATATTTTTTGCTGCTCTGCGCCTTATTAATTATATTTTTATTTTTAAGAAAGCATTCATTTGCATGATGGCAGTCCAAATATAAGTTGAAACACACCGTGAATTCTGCTTTTATTATATTCAAACTGGCCCTGTTACTCTCATCTCTCCATTTCGTCTTCATGACAGAAAATATGCGTTCCGCTTTACGCAAATTATATAGTAGTTTCGCCTACTATATATTTTTTTATAATTATAGTATTTGATCCCCTTCTTCTTCTTCTTACGTGTCTTCTTACGTGAGTTCTACGTTTTCATTTATACTATGTTGGACAGGTGTTTGGCCACAACAATAGCATTAGGCGAGGCGGTTATTAGGTCCTCCATCGTGCAGGTGTTCGGACACAAAGGGCACATTAGCAAGTGCTGCATCGACTGCGCGGGATCACCGCAGCGATCCCCTAATAAAGTAGGATACTATATTGTATAGTAGGGTTGGCAACACTGGCCCTACCTGTGTTTTCATTTAGCGTCGTACCTAACAAAACACATAGTCTATACATAAATAAAGAAATAACGATGTTATCCTGTAGGCAACCTATAAACTAAATTGGATTGTCTTAGAATAGCAGCACAACACGGCAGCCAGTAAAATGGATTATAATGTTACATGCTTAGTTACCGAAGACGCGTGTTTTCTTTCACTGTTCCAGTCTTGTTTGCACAATTTATACACAACTAGCGACCCGCCCCGGCTTCGCACGAGTGCAATGCTGATACTCAATATACTACAGAATATCTATAAATAGGTTGTTTGATAAAATACGCACAACAATGATATGGGTTATTTTGATGAGCATAATAAATAAGTTTGTGAAATATTTACCATAGAAATGTGAAATTTATTTTGGCATGTAAAACAAACAGTATTAAACCGATGTTGTGTTATTGCATAATGCTTGCCATCTAACCACAGATAATGTATTGGTGACGTCTCGAGATATCTCTTGTTGTCCCTTTCTAACCTAAAACCCGCAGCCTTTTCCGAAAGAGATACAAATCGGCCTTTCTTTTTGGATGTCGATTGCAAAGGGAGGCAATAAGTTTTATACCGAATTAAACACCTGAACTTAGTCGATTTTCTTTAAAATTTGATAGTACAGGATGTCCAAGAGTATCGGGTATTTGTTTTCGCGCCATATTCGAAACGGGGCGTCTATAGGGAGCGGGGAGGGGTTCGTGGCGTCCGCCATTTTGTGGAGTTTTAGTCACGATGGAACAGTACTCCGGGACTATTATTATATTTAGAATATTTAGAAGAAGAAGTTAAGGCGTCGGTTCGTCAAAATCCGTCTTTATCCATCCGAAAGCGAAGCCAAGCGTTGAACATCAAAAAATCGTCTTTACATTCGATTTTAAAGAAAGACTTACATCTAAAAGCCTATAAAATTCAATTGGTTCAAGAATTGAAGGATACGGACTATGCTAATCGACTGAATTTCGCGAACGAAATGCTGCAGCGATTTAACAACATACTGTTCAGTGACGAAGCAAATTTTCACCTGAATGGTCATGTTAATAAGCAGAATTGTCGGTACTGGGCAGTGGAGAATCCGAGACGAAAGCATGAACGACCCCTGCATAGCCCAAAGGTCGTTGTTTGGGCCGCTATGTCTGCTAAAGGCATAATTGGTCCTTATTTTCATGAAGATCAACGAGGCCGAGCAATTAATGTGAATAGTGACCGTTATTGCGATATGTTGCGAAATTTTTTGATTCCAGAGTTGCAGGAGTTTGCAGGTTTTAACTCAAGAACGTGGTTCCAGCAAGATGGGGCCACTTGCCATACCTCAAATGACTCAATGGAAGTTGTTAACGAATTATTCCCTAATAAAGTCATTTCGCGAAGGGGTAACATCAACTGGCCTCCCAGAAGCCCCGATCTTAGGCCGCTTGACTATTTTGCATGAAGATACCTAAAAAGTAAGGTTTATCAAAATAATCCGACGAATCTAACCCAATTGAAGCAAAACATCAGGTCAGAAATGACAGCAATATCGATAGCTATGTGTCAACGTGTTATCGCCAATCTTCGTTCCCGTTTAGAAGAGTGCCAGCAACGTAACGGTCATCATTTGGATAACATCATCTTTTCCAAATCATTCTCCAATTCATATGCTAATAATAAACAATAAACTTTTTTATTGCTTACTAATAATTTTTGTTTTATTGAACTTACAAATACCCGATACCCTTTCTGGACACCTTGTATAACTAGTAGTTTTTTTTTTCGAGAAGTGTATTTTTATGTTTTGAGAAACCGTCACTTGAATATCGTCAGTATATTACCAAACATTCTGTATACAACGTTCACAGCTTTTTTGTCCTGAAACAATACAAACATGTTTTCTTTTTACTCGTGAAAAAGTATTTACGACATCACATTGGAAACCACTAAAATGATGAGTGTTTCTCTACTATATTATGCATGTATTATACATATAAACCTTACTCTTGAATCACTCTATCTATTAAAAAAACCGCATCAAAATCCATTGCGTAGTTTTAAAGATCTAAGCATACATAGGAACAGACAGATAGCGGGAAGCGACTTTGTTTTATACTATGTAGTGATAATAATGCTGGACATTTCAAACAGCGCTATCTAGCCCCAAACTAAGCAGAGCTTGTACTATGGGAACCAGATAACTGATAGGTTACTTACTTATATACATTTTTTTGTAAATACATACTTATACCTAATATATATAGAATCAACCAGACCCGGAACAAATATTTGTAGATCATGCAAACATTTGTTCCGCGGCGGAAATCGAACCCGCTACCTCCTGCGTCTCAACCGGCTATTCGCCCACTGCACCACGAAGGTCGTCAAAAGTCGTCAGACAATACCCCGGGTGTTGCCGGTATCAATAGGCGACGGTGACCGCTTACCATCACGTGGGCCGTAAGCCTGTTTCCCCACAGATAACATATAAAAATTTTATATATTTTGAACAATAAAGAATTTTCATATACCTAATCTAACTCCTTCAAACTTTTCAAGTCTCAAAGTCCCAAAATCTGTAATCACTAAAGACTAAATAATCTCAAGGACGTCCCTACGGCGCATGCGCGGAATCAGCGCGTCAGGTCATTCACTCCGCCCCAGTGGTCCAAAAATTTATAAAAAATTGCCTGTCAATCACATGCGACGTTTATAGAAACAAATGTTTGGTGATACAATACAACACAACGTATTTAGCATCTATGGAGTCGTCAAATATACAAATACGTTTATATATATTAAACTTGTAGGTAGACACACAAGCTGACGGGCCTCCTGATGTTAAGTGGTCACCGCCGCCTATAAACTCCTGCAGCACTCGTGGTACTGCAGTCGCGTTGCCTACCACTTAATACCCTATTTACACCTCTCTTGAAGGCGTTCATTTTGAAGCCCACCGGAAAAACCTCCGAGGGAAGGTCATTCCACATCTTGCAGGCGCGTGGAAGAAACGAACGGGTGAAACGCACCGTGTGAGATTTCCACGCATCTACAGTATGTGGGTGAGCTCGTTGCCGGTTGCGGGAGGTTTGATGGTAGAATTGGGAGGCAGGAATTAAATTGAACAGCTCTTCAGAACATTCACCGTTATATATTTTATAGACAACGGCTTCAGATCCTTAGTTACTACTGGGTCGTCGACGATACGGCTTTACGTTGCAAGGAGTCTAGGGGCTGCAGTTGGTATTTCGGTGCACCGTTCCAGATGTGAGAACAGTACCCCATGTGGGGCCGGATTTGCGCTTTGTAGAGCACAAGACGCTGCCCCGCCGTGAAGTACCGCTTTGATCGGTTTAGTACACCGAGTTTCTTGGAGGCAAGAGTCAAATATAAACATGTTTAGTCGCTAAATACGTTTAGGGATCGTGAAGTGAAATATTTGTAGCTCGTTTTAAGCTGATTGCGTGCACAGAAGCGTGTAAGATTTGGCTAGTTAAACTTTATTTCGAGGAGGGTTAGCTGAAATTAATTTAATCACAAAACAAGGAATTATAAGTAGATTAAGGTCCAAGCGATATTTGATTTTGATGAGATAATCATCAGTCATCACTCTCATCACACTAATATTAAAAATGTGAAAGTTTGGATGTTTGTTACTCAATCGCGTATGTAATAGCTGAACCGATGTCGATGGAAATTTGGTGTGTTGATTATGACCTGGATTCAAACATGCGAAGCCGCTGACGGAAGCTAGTATGATTATAAACCCGGGCGTCCCGCCACGGTTACTTTTTTCTGTTCTTCTTCCGTGTCAATGGCTATTTGACTTTTAAACTTGATTAGCCCAATAGAGAGCAACTTCCACACCCCTCTCTGTTACCTGGTACAACTCATTCCGTGTGCAGTTGGTTGGGCATAGAGAGCATGAAAGCAGGTGGGTCATTGTTTGTGTGGTGGCCCCGCAGTGGCACTGGCTGCGGAATGGGTCGATGTAGCCCCACTTGTCTAAATTGTCTCGGCAACTTGAGTGCGTACCGGTTTAGGGACTTCCAAATTGGCCACTGCAGCTTATAGCCGGAAGGAAGAACTTTTTTCTGTAGGGTTCCGCGACGGGAATCGAACCTCCTGCATCTCAGCCGATTCACCGACTGCACCAAGGAGGCCTGCCTACTTATTTAGCTCTGCTCTGTTATTCACAAATGGAAGTGAGTTGATTTGCCGATCACTGCACATTGTACCTATTAGATGCGCCATATCTGGGTCATAGACAATGAGGCCGCTGGGATGCAGTGGCTATACCTAGCTAGCTACTGCTATGGCGCTGGAACACCGCGCTCGCCTTGAAGGTACACCTATCTAGCCATCTTGTCAAATTCAAATTTAGAGAGTTTTATTTCGTAGTACAAGTATGTATACTATTTGTACCATAATTTCATGTTGTGTAGTATGTAGTAACATAATTGATCGAGCGAAGCGAGATCTCCAAATCAACATGGACATGAACAATTTATAAAATTGTTCAATTACAAAATTGTCCACACGTCTGTAGGTCGATCAGTCTATGTTCATTCTGGACAGACGCAACTCGCACTCCCACATTAACGTTTAAAATATACGAAACGTAACACTCTCTCTCTTTCTATCTTCACTAACTTATATCTCCCTCTCAACTTCCGTTCGCACTTTTCGTAACGCATTCACCAGCTTACTCCCCAAGTCAAGCGTGCGTAAAGAAGTTTTACTTCAAAAAAAGTCTTACAGCACAAGTATAGGGAAAATTCCGAAAAATAAAATAAAGTGGAAAATTAAGGTACTTACAAGTTTTCGCGAAAATCTAAATTTGCCCATATCTTTTTATCGTGTTGATTCAGGACCTTAATTTTTATACACCTAATAGGGACTATAGACCTCAGTATTTATCTGGTATAAATTTAAACTTGCTAGGTCTGCCCGTTCCTGAGAAAATCGGTAGTGACACACGGACAGACAGAGGGACAGACGGGCAAGAGAGAGGTCTTCTAAGGGTTCCTTTTTTTACCTTTTGAAGTAACGAACCCTAAAAACCCCCCGATCTTTATGTACGTGAACAGCTATAGATAGTTAGATAGGTAGATACACTAGCATGTCATGATGTGTTAGTCTGGAGGCCGTATCTAATAGGACATTTCCTCTTTTCAAAACGATTTAGCCGACTTCCGAAGGGGAATATCAGTCGGTGCGCGTCATGGGACCCAGTGCTTAACACAGGCAACGTTCCGGCTACTTGGATGGGTGGCCGTTCGCATGCAATGCAATTAATAAACGTGACGACCTCCGTGGCGCAGTGGATAAATGCCTAAGACGCAGGTTGCGTGTTTGATTCCTGCCGCGGAATTTGCATGATCTAAAGATATTGTTTCGGGTCTGGATATTTTTACCCCTAACGTCCAGGATTAAAATACTATTTCATTGGAATAAAGAATCAAAATTAAAATAATGACAAAAAAAACTTTTTCAAAACAAGCTTTTATTTAATTGCCCTAAAAAGAAGAAAATAAACTTTACCTATATTAAATCAAACCAATCAATTTAGTACATGTATTAGACAATTTACTGAACGATAAAAAGACTAAGTTTGTAAAAAGAATGTCATGTTTTTAAAACAAAATTAATTTGAATTTAGAATACAAAGCCATTCCAAACTTTTTTTCTATTTGAAATGACCAGTACTGAAGAACGGCAATTTCATAGCTAAAGACCTATTATTATATACTAGCTTACCAATCCGCAGCTTCGCACGCGTAGTTATTTTGCAATAAAAACATTACCCTCCTTCGGCGCAGTTAGGTAAAACGTATCCTATGTTACTCAGGGTGAATGTAGCTTTCCAATGGTAACAGAATTTTTAGTTTTTGAGTTTATTTATTACAAACATACACACAAAAATACAAATCTTTCCTCTTTATAATATTACTAGTGGTCCCGCCGAACTTCGTATCGGCTTGACATGCATAGGTATAACGCGGGCTGTCAATATAAGTCACCCTGGTAGAATAGTCAATTGTTGTTTCCGGCCATCATTATGTATGAGAAAATGAATGACTTCCACAAATAATTCAATACCAAAATTAGCCAAATCGCTCCATCCGTTCTCAAGTTTTAGCGAGACTAACGAACAGCAATTAATTTTTATATATATAAATAATATATCTCGGGATTACTCCTACCGAAACATCTGTTTCAAATGATATTCATTTTTTTTACATCCTCTTTGACGATATTTGCAGCACGCATTCTGTCAATTCTATGTCAAACGTCATAAGGTTACATTATAAAAGCGCTAAGGTTACATTATAAATAATTTTATATGGTGGTTAAGTATTCTTAAATTTTCTAATTTTGCGCGCAATTTTCTTAATTTTTTCTTCCATAAGAACTTTCTCCTGACAATAAGAAATACAACAAAAAAAGAATTGGCCAAATTGGTCCAGGCGTTGTTGAGTTATGCGCTTACCAAAACATTTTGCGATTCATTTTTATATTATAGATAGATAGATTATTATAGAAGTATAGATAACATAATCATCATCATCATATCAGCCGTAGGACGTCCACTGCTGGACAAAGGCCTCCCTCATTGATCTCCAGGAACTGCGGTTGGAAGCGGCCTGCATCCAACGCCGACCTGCGGTTCTTACCGAGTCGTCTGCCCATCTTGTGGGTGGACGTCCTACGCTGCGCTTGCCGGTCCGTGGCCTCCACTCGAGAACCTTTCGGCCCCATCGGCCATCTGTTCTGCGCGCTATATGGCCTGCCCATTGCCACTTCAACGTGCTAATCCGTCGGGCTATGTCGGTGGCTTGAGTTCTCCTACGTATCTCCTCATTTCTGATTCGATCCCGTAGAGAAACCCCGAGCATAGCCCTCTCCATAGCTCGTTGAGCGACTCTGAGCTTATTCATAAGGCCAATAGTGAAGGACCACGTCTCGTTTCCATATGTCATCACTGGTAACACACACTGATTGAAGACTTTCGTCTTAAGGCACTGAGGTATGTTGGACGAAAAGACGTTGCGAAGTTTCCCAAACGCTGCCCATCCGAGTTGGATTCGACGATTGACCTCTTTCTCGAAGTTGGACCTACCTAATTGGACTGTTTGTCCTAGGTATACATACGCGTCGACAACTTCAAGAGCCGAGTTCTCAACCATAACTGGGGCAGGGACGACATGGACATTCGACATGATTTTCGTCTTCTCCATGTTCATTTTAAGTCCTACCCGTTGGGAGACTCGATTGAGGCCTTCGAGCATCGTGCTGAGCTCTTCCATCGACTTTGCCATGACCACAATATCGTCGGATAACATAATACATATTTTTTAAAATCTCACGTGAGATAAGGGGTGGGGCTAGGGGGTCTCTATGGTTATACCACTAAGGTAGCAAACAAGCATACGGCCCACCTGATGGTAAGCGGTTACCGTAGATAGACGTTTGTAACACTAAAGGTATTACTCGCGCGTTGCCGACCGTTAAAAATTTACAAAACGCCCTATTTGAAGAACCCCATACTGTAGTCCTTGGGGAAAACTTCGAAAACCCTGGGAACATCTTACCAGGTCAAAAAATCGTCGTAAACGCCTGGACGCCCCCTTAGTAAGGGGTGTTTAAAAACCCACAATAAGTATAGTGAATGACAAAATATAGATTTTGTTCATTGCTTGACCTAGAAACATCGCGGCAGGTTACGTTAGCTGTAGGTACTATGTCATAGTAAGGTACTGCTTTGACCGCTTTTTGACCGGGTTTACGAATATACTCGTAGGTTAAAAGGGGCATAGGACGTTACAGCTGAACATATCTTTTCTTAATAATATATTGCTGGACATTTCACACAGCGCTATCTAGCCCCAAACTAAGCAGAGCTTGTACTATAGGTACCAGATAACTTATAGAATAATTATATACTTTTTTTTGGTAAAAACATACTTATAATATACTAGCTCACCAATCTGCAGCATCGCACGCGTAGTTTTTTAATAAAAACATTACCCTCCTTTGCGCAGTTGGGTAAAAAAGTATGCTATGTTACTCAGGGTGAATGTAGCTTTTCAATGGT
Organism: Philereme vetulata; assembly: GCA_918857605.2. NCBI lineage: Eukaryota > Metazoa > Arthropoda > Insecta > Lepidoptera > Geometridae > Philereme > Philereme vetulata. The sequence goes on along the minus strand of OU975427.1, from coordinate 1,044,797 downwards.
GAAAGAATTTTTGAAATCAGACCAGTATTTTGTGAGTTTATTCATTACAAACATACACACAAAAATACAAATCTTTCCTCTCTATAATATTAGTATAGATAGAGAAACAACCAGACCCGCGGTTTTTTGTTCCGCGGCGGGAATCGAACCCGGTACCTCCTGCGTCTCAGCCGGCTATTCGCCCACTGCGCCACGGAGGTCCGGTGTTTGTTTATTTGTTTGTTTGTTACTTAATCATGTCGTAACGGCTGAACCGATTTCGATTAAATTTAGTATGTAATGTACGTAGATTGTAACCTGGATTACCTACCACCTAGGCTACTTTTTATCCCATAAATCAGGTCCAATGGGATAAAAATGGGGTGCCAAGTCAAGTTCCATCAGCGAGTTTAGCTTTATTTCTAGGTTACCTACACATTTAGTAGTGTAACGCGTACGAAGTCGCGGGCAACAGCTGGTTATATTGTGGATGTAGGTACACATAAAAATAATGCATCAAGCACAGTCGGGTAGTTGACGCTATGCGACAATCGATTTATATGTGAAATTAACTAGTGGTTCGCTCCGAACTGAGATCTCGCGAGTCTCCCATAAAAACAAAAAATATTATTTGTAATCTTTGACTATCAAAATAGTGCCACGAAATCCATAACCAAATAACTTGACCTACAGTTTCATTGAAATTACAGGTAACGGGAGTTCAATAGACGTTGATATACATTCTACTATTGATCAATGTCAAATATTTGAATTAATTTGAACAATTTGTGTACTTTTAGTGGAATTTTAAAATAGTTGATAGTAAATCGTTTATTTTCAAAATATGTTGTTTAATTATTTTAGTAGGTTCTTCGTAGATCTTCGTGCTTAGACCACATCATCATTACTCGCCATCAGGTGTGATTGTGCGTGGTCACATAAAGATAAATCCTAATTTAAAAAAACCGGTCAAGTGCGAGTCGGACTCGCGCACGAAGGGTTCCGCACCATTATCTATAATTATTAAGACCGAAAAAAAATGGAAAAAACCAAGTCTGTTGTGTGGTAGCCCCCCTTAAATATTAATTTTATTATTTATTTTTAACGTGAATAATATAGCTCAATATTCTGTGAATATTTCAAGCGTCTACCTGTTGCCGATATCAATATCGAGCAAAAACGAGCAAAAAAATCACGTTTGTTGTATGGGAGCCCCCCTTATATATTCATATTACTCTGTTTTTAGTATTTGTTGTTATAGCGACAACATAGACATATATAACATAGTTGAATAGAGCTTCTAACACAGACGATGTAAATTTTGACAGTTTATTGTGCATCGCATGGTTTCTGCATTCTACCACTATCAAAATCATCAACTGATTTCTAGGGTTGCTTTTGGCAGTGTTCTGTAAAATTAGTTAAAAATTTAAAAACTTCGACCCCTTCTTTTTGCGTTGGGGGTTCAAAACTGGCATAGCTATATATTTAGTTATATTTTGGTATTAGACGCACTCTCTTCATAAATAGTTTGGCCATAAATGTACACCCCCGACCATTATCTTTGTTATAACAAAATCCTCTACATCCAAAGGTTGTCTGGAAGAGATCGCTTCTAAGCGATAAGACCGCCCATTGTACTATTTGCTTTGTGTTTTCTATTTTGTTTGTATTTTTTTTTTGTTTATATCATGTGCAATAAAGTTTATTCATTCATTTTCATTCATTCATTCATAGCTAAGAACCACCGTAGTTAAAGCTTTCTTTAAAAAACACCTTTTGAGATACGATGCCACGGACTATCTGTCCGTGGCATCGTATCTCAAAAGGTGTTCAAGGACTGGCGTCAAATTTTATAATACCCTTCTTTTTGTGTTGTGTAATAATAAAACTACCTTTGGCATATTCATCTAACAAAAATCTTTCCTTATTGTTATATTGAAGGCATGGCCATAAAAATAGATGCTAATATTTTTTCACATCACCTTGCTCGACAATATCAAATTATATGTCATGTAAACCTCACCGAAAGCAGGTGAGCCGGGAGTAAAGTTGTACTGAATTACTGTTATTTGAATTTGGAACCTCATCTGTATTAAAATTTGAACCAAACAGACCCACACAATAAGAACTTATTCGTAAATGGAACTAACCTCTGCACAGAATGCACCAATCTAGATTTGGTTTTTATTGTCTCGCAGAAAGTGTGAAAAGTAAAGTATTCTCCTCGTGGACAAAGCTGTCTGCATTTTGGGCTTGCTTATATCCCTCTCTGAACTCAGGATTCTAGAAACTAAATAAATAAATATTGCTGGACATTTCACACAGCGCTATCTAGCCCCAAACTAAGCAGAGCTTGTACTAAGAGAACCAGATAACTAATAGAACACTTATAAACTTTTTTTTTGTAAATCTTACATACTTATAATATATAGAAAAACAACCAGACCCGGAACAAATATCTGTAGACCATGCAAACATTGGCTCTGCGGCGGGAATCTAACCTCCTGCGTCTCAGCGGGCTGTTCGCCTACTGCACCACGGAGGTCGTCAACTCCCTCGCTCCGCTCGTGAGTTAACTCTAGAATCCTTCGTAACGTTCGGGATTAAATATAGCGCCCGTGACGCAAGACACTGCTTTATCCCCTCGTTTAATTAATATACTATTAGGTACTTTGTTAGTTTGTTAGTACGGCATGTACACACGGCTATACATCAAGCTATACATTTACAGTATAAGCTGGCCTCGCATTGTGTAGGCTATTCGTGGAATGAGAGGTCAGCTTATACTGGAATTGTATAGCTTCATGTGTAGCCGTATGTACAACGATCCCTAAATGTAGTTAGCGACTAAACATGTTTAAATTTTTGTACCAATTTGTATGATTTGACAACTCTCTATAATCATATTTAGCCACTTAATACGTTTATGCATCATTGCGTAAGACGCCCATGTTGACATGATTTAAAAATAAAATATGGAGCAACAAATGGCAACGCGCAGTCATGCTCTTCCACCAAGCTTGTCAAAAAAACCTAATAGGCGGTTGACACACTGCCACGCGCCACGCTGCACGTTGCGTGTCGACGCACCTACGCGCGTACTTGCGGGATTGCAGATCTGCATCATCGTGCGGGTTTTTACGCACTCACGCGCGTAGTTGCGTTTAGTGGATTCACGGCGGCTCTGACTCATTTCATTCAAAGCTGTTTGCTAGTCCAGTTCCAAAATAGTGCGCTTCCAAAATCACGCACGGCACTGCGGGACTCGGTGTGCCATACCTTGCGTCTCGGCCCGCACCTATGCGCGGGGGTGCATGTTTCTCCGCGCTTGAGCGCATGATCTACATCAGCGTTTCCCAAACATTGTTCTGCTATGGCCCGGTAATTACACACTTCCCCTTCATGACCCACTTAATACTTTTAAACCCAGACTGGTTCCATTAGGTAAAATAATTCCTACACTATTATTAATAGTAAAAATGTTTTTTAATACTACATATTTTGGTATCGGCCTATTTAGTCACTAAAGTTTAGTGCGAAGTATGGAGCTGCTGCATATATTTCAATAAAGAATCTGAGTTCGCGGAAAATGACGAAAGTTTTATCCTATGGTCTGGTTCCACTTCAAGTCGGTTTCTACATTTGTTTTTAAAGTAAACTAGTGTTCACTCAAGTCGGGAATGCTGCGACCCGGTATTTTATTTTGATGGCCCGGTACTGGGTCGCGACCCGCCAAATGGGAAACGCTGATCTGCATGAACGCGCGTGGATGCACTTTCTGTGTGTTAGACTGCGCGTGTTTTCTATACAAACGGAGATACTTACAAGCAACGTTAGAACACGCATTCACGCAACATGCAGCGTGGTGCGTGCCAGTGTGTTGAGCGCCTTAGGACCAAAATACTAAAAACTGAACCCTTATGGTGACTTTGTCCGTCCGTCTTTTACAGCTAATTTAACCTTCAGCTCAGCAACTTCTGAACCTATCGGCTTGAAATTTGGAATTGCTATAGATAACTAGCTGACCAACCCGCGGCTTCGCATGCGTAGTATTAAAAAACAACATTACCCAAATTAATGGTGTTTTTCAACTTATATTTGGACTGCCATCAAGCATACGAATGCTTTCTTAAAAATAAAAATTTAACTATTAAGCCGCAGAGCAGGAAAAAAATTTCATTTAAAAATCAATATTTTAACCACATAGGTACTATATATTTTTTTTATTTTTTGCCATATACTAAATTTTTTTGTGGTAACAGCTTTGAAAATACTATATTTGATAGAAAAAAAGTTGGTAACCCTAATATAGGTAAATAATCTATCAGATATCTGGTTCTCACAGTACAAGCTCTGCTTAGTTTGGGGCTAGATAGCGCTGTGTGAAATGTCCGGAAATATTTATTTATCTAGATTCGGAGCCCTCGGTGCGCGAGTCGTACTCGTAGGTACTTGTTTTCTACAAATTACGGACGTTTTAAAAACCATTTCGTTGTTTGTTTCAGCGTTGCGCCATAGCTGGCACATTTGCACGTATTCCGCAATATGACATTGGCAGTTGAGCCAATTAATACTAGCTTCTGTGAGCACGCCATTCTGAACCTTATGTCAAGGTCATAGATGCTACTTCGACAATGTAGTTAAGGATTTAGATTTAGCTGGAAAAATAAGTGATTTTCCCATGGCTTGCGTCTGTCATTGTAATCATGATTTAGAGGAAAATGTTGAATGTTATTCACATTAATATTTTTGGATGAGCTCGATAAATAAAAAACCGGACAAGTGTGAGTCTGACTCGCGGACCGAGGGTTCCCTAATTTAAGTGATATATCTTCAAATTAACCTTTTTCTGATTTGTTCCTTTACGTCTTGTGCTACGAGACCTCGCTTTTATGATTCTATGACAACGGGAGTACTCAATAGATTTTGTTTTATGTGCAACCAAAATACAAGGCATAAATGGACGTATTTATTGATTGCGTTGACTTAGAAGCTTGATTTTTTACACCATACAGACAAACAGACAGATAGACGGACAACGAAGTGAGTTCTCATAAAACAATTCCTTTTTAGAGGTCCGTATCTCAAAAGGTAAAAAAGGAACCCTTATAAGATCACTCTCTTGTCCGTCTGTCCGTCTGTCTGTCCGTGTGTCACCACAGATTTTCTCAGGAACGGGTGGTTTTAGCAAGTTAAAATTTATACTAGATACTGAGGTCCCTATTAGGTGTATAAAAATCAAGGTCCTGAGTCAACACGATAAAAAGATATGGGAAAATTTAGATTTTCGCGAAAACTTGGAACCAAAATTTACCTTAATTTTCAACTTTTTTCATTTTTCGGAATTTTCCCTTTACTTTTGCTGTTTGACCTTGATTTTAACCAAAATTGACAATTATAGGTTTGGAAGTACCCTATAGGTTTTGGGTTGACATCCTATATGGTAGTTTCCGTTGCTCTAGAATCACGAAATTTGACAAAAAACAAGGTCAGAAATAAAGGAAAAAAGCACAAATAAAGGAAAAATTCTAAAAAATAAAAATGTTGAAAATTAAAGTCCTGTCCCCATACATACATAGTTGACACCAATTAAGATAGTCCTCTGAGTTGTATGGGCGCTCATACAATTTAGAGGACTAGCATAATCGGCACCAACCTCAAATAAGGTAAATAAATATAATAGTGCTATTGATTAAATAAATATTTAAGGTGGGCTCCCATACAACAGACATTATTTTTCTGCCGTTTTTATAGATAATGGTGCCGAACCCTTCGTGCGCGAATGCAACTCGCACATGGCTGGTTTTTTCCTTTTAAAGTACAGAACCCTTATTTCCGTACCTCAAAAGTATACTAACCTACATAAATTAAAATTAAAATAATTACCTATACTAACCTACTTAAATACACCTCTTTATTTAATGTAGAGGCTAAAATATATTTATATTTTATGAGAGAGACCTTTGTCCAGCAGGGGGATGACAGAGGTTGAATAAAAAAGATAATATTTATTTCATCAACTCAATTTTATATTGCTGTGCACTCAATCTGATACAAAACTCTTTGGACGTAGACCATTTCTTCAAATGAGTTTTTATATCATTTTGACAGTAATAAGTCATGGCACACTTGATTTAAAAATAAATTATTCAAATTTCGAAAACCGATCGTCGATTTTTTCATTCGCGCGTCCCTTCTCGGCTCGGAAGGTAGACTTCGGATTTTTTTTTTCAGAAGAATCGAATTTATTTCTTCCCCGTGTGTTATTATGTCTTTGCATACTATTCCTTTGGTGACACCGTTTATCAGAGGCCCGCGGTTCCCGTATAGAAAGAGTGAGTACCATTATTTTCCAAAATATGCACCCCCTTTTTCATTCTGGCCAGTCGGCATCATCGTTTACTGGCGCTAAAGGGAAGCGCTGCGAATTAAGATGCCCCAAATAAATCAAAGGTTGTTTTATGTTATGTTAGAGATATGGGCGTTATCATTTTGTGTGTGCTTATTGTTGCCTATTATTATTATTACCATTTATAGATATATCCTCTCTCGTGAACAGCCAGAGCATGAAAATGTTTTATTTCTATGGTTTGGCAACGGCGTATTTCCATGGACAGCTACCAGCTGCCAACTGGTAGAAAGTCACAGACTGTCTGTCAGTTTGGTATTCTAGAATGTCATGTCAGGTCATGATGCTGTGCTGTGGTCTTAGTAGATCCTAATACCAACTACAGAGGTCAGAGGTAAAGACTAAGTCCATCTCCTTTATTCTGAATAGATTACAGACAAAAGAGGCGTTATATTTTTTTATGATAAACATATTTCAGATTCTTGTATACTTACCTGCCTTTAAAATCATCTCTCTCTCTGTCTCTCTCTCTCTCTCTCTCTCTCTCTAGCCTCAAAAGTATGCTGGAAGAAAACATTTTTGTAGGGTTAAGCTCGCTTTTGTATGTATATGTCCTCTATTTCTGGAATTTTAGTGTATTTTCTTGTCTACAATCACACTAATATTATAAATGTGAAAGTTTGGATGTTTGTTTATTTATTTGTTTGCTACTCAATCACGTCGTAACGGCTGAACCGATTTCGATTAAATTTTGTATACTTACACGTAGATTATAACCTGGATTACTACATAGGCTACCGTGTATCCCATAAATCAGTTCACATGGGATAAAAATGGGGTGTCATGTCAAGTTGTACCAGCGAGTTTAGCTTTATTTCTAGGTTACCTACACATTTAGTACCTAGTATAGAATAGAATATTATTTATTTGCAACATACAGATTTAACACATAAAAACAATTAAAAAATAACAAGTTACGTAAAAAAGCACATAACACAAAACAAATCTAAATGTACTTATGCACAAAGTATAACGCGTGCGAAGTCGCGCGCAACAACTAGTAAAGAAAAAAGCTTATAAAATGGGCATATTCTTTATTAGAATGAACACTTAAGTGTCTGAACCTGTTAATCTACACATCACTAAGGTTAGCTGGAATAAAATGATAATTAGCGTTAAGTTTGCCTATGTATCGTGTGTGTGGAATTTTATTACTGGTTTTAAAATATTTACGCGATGGGTTTTCGGTAATTGTCTAGTTATTTCTTCAATTACTACTTGTTGATTCAGTGCATACAACTGACAGTTCCCGAGAGCCCTATCTGTGGCGGCGGCAGCTGCAGATGTTTCTGCCAAGGCGAGGCTGAAAACCAGCGTAGCTGAGCCCTCGACCTATTAACAACCACCTTCTACCTTGGTGCTACCTACAATAATGTACTAATGTTTCTTTAGAAGAATTAAGCCTACTGTTATACCTACCTAGCTTTATTTACCTACTTCTGTTAGCATATAATAGGTGTGTGTGTAAATAAATGCTTTTTATTTATTATTTATTCATATACAAAGGTGAGCTTAACCCTAATAAGAAGAGTTCTCTTCCAGCATACCTTTGACGTCCACTGCTAAACATAGGCCTCCCCCTTAGATCGGCACAACGAGCGGTTGGTAGCCGTTTGCGCCCAACGGCTCCCCGCGATTCTTACTAGATCGTCGGTCCACCTTGTGGGGGGCCGGCCTACGCTGCGTCTTCCAGTCCGTGGTCTCCACTCGAGAACCTTTCTTTCCCCAACGGTTATCGGTTCTACGAGCGATGTGGCCTGCCCATTGCCACTTCAACTTGCTAATTTTGAGAGCTATGTTGGCAACTTTAGTTCTTCTGCGGATTTCCACATTGCGAATTTTGTCACGCAATTCTGGCTATTATCCGATGCAAAAAGAGGGGTATTATAAGTGTGTGTGTGTGTCGGTGGCATTGTAGTTAACAAAGCGGATGGACCGATTCGGACGCAGTTTTTTTTTAATAGAAAGATAGTTTAACCGGGTGTTTCTTAGCTATGCTAGTTTGAACCACCAACGCTAAAAGTGGGAGTGGTCGGGGTTTTTATAAATTTTAAATATTGTTTGTGTACAATAGTGTTTTTATTCATTTGGAATTCGGAATTTAGAAACAGTGTTTCTAATTCATACAAAATCAAGGACTTTACGTAAGTTTCCGTTCGTTTTTTTCCGATTTTATATTGATTTGCTGCTTTTTAATAGAATAGACAAATCATTTAAATAAATAAATATAGCTGGACATTACACACAACGATATCTAGCCCCAAACTAAGCAAAGCTTGTAATATGGGAAACCAGATAACTAATAGAATAGGTACTTATATACATTTTGTTTGTAAATACATACATATAATATATAGACAAACATCCAGACCCGGAACAAATATCTGTAGATAATGCAAACATTTGTTCCGCGGCGGGAATCGAACCCGCTACCTTCTGCGTCTCAGCCGGCTATGCGCCCACTGCGCCACGGAGTCGTCAAAGGTCGTCATTAAAGCCCGTCACAGACCTAGCTATAATATATACTAATATTTTTATAGCTAGGCATATTACTATACATTTTCTATGCTAATTTTTGAGTGACCGCACACTCACCTATAATATATATTTCTGTGACGTCACCAAGCTATACCGTCATATAAATTATTGCATATTAGTATAGCAAGATATATTCCGACATATTTTGAATGTACAGCGTGTTCCGATCACCCCTTCACCATTCCCAACCAATTCAACAAGTCCATTATCAATGTACTTGTTGAATTCATAATTACTGTTGGTATTTTGAAATAAGAACAGCCTTTATTACAAAATGCGTTCTTATTTCAAAATGCGTGCGAACGCTAGGACGACCATCATAAAAATAAAGGCAAAATATATATTTCTCAGTGTGTGGTAGCTTGCTATAACATATATTATAGCACGGTATATTGATATATATTATAGCTAAGTCTGTGACGGGCTTTATTTGGTACACACAAAATGACACATGAAAGAATTAGAAGAACAATAGTACAAATGCATCCATAGATACTAATATTAGAAATGTATAACTAACTCTGTTTATTTGTTAGTTTGTTTGTAAGTTTGTTTTTTTTCACGACTAAACGGCTGAACCAAACGTAAGGGAATTTGGCAAGGAGATAGATTATGGTTAAGGAATTATGGAGGGGGAGGCAAAGTAAGGGGCTAAAATTACGAGGTATTTTTTAGATGCACTCCCTATGTACCGTTGGTTGGTATATAGATTATGTTTATGACCGGGATTGGGACATAGGCTACTTTTTGCCCGATTGCGCAGGAGGGTTAGGTTTTTATTGACCTACCACGCGTGCGAAGCCGCGGACGGGTCAAATATTTAATTATAAATACAAAAAAAAATACAGTGAAATTACAGGCACAAGTTTATGGACGCAGGTTAGCGCATCATAGGGTATGTTTCTAAGGTGCGTGGCCTACGATGTAATACTTTGTTTCATCTCCAGGTCGACTCATGAGTCTGCGTACCGAAATAGAGTTCAGCTCAGCATAATAATGGCTGTTTTGCACCCAGCGCTGATTTTCAGCTGAAATCAAAAAGCTTTAGAAATTCCGATTCGATATTCCCAAACGGAATTCCGACTGTGTGTGACTGAGAATTGTCTCATCGGTGAGTCCTTGTATCGATTGGATGCGTGACCGACTAGAATCGATTTCGTGGGTAAATGACCTTGTTTTTTGTACCCGTCAGATAGTTACAAAAAGTGTCAAGTTTAAATCATCATGGCTATGTTACCGCACACTTTTTTATACTATTGTTATTATTTACTAATTGTGTAACTAGAACGGCCATGGACAATTATACTCATTACAGTACATGTCATAATACTAATATCTAGTGGTTCGCCCCGAACTGAGATCTCGCAAGTCTCTCATAAAACCGTTCGTTTTATATTCGGACTGCGCAAGTTCGATCACGTATCCATGTTCAGATCTCAACATAAATGGTTCCCTATTCGTCTTCGTCGTGATCTTCACGTTCTTTCACTCTTATTTAAAGTATTATATTGTCCACTCTCTCCTCCCTACCTTCGTGAACGCTTCGAATTCCTTATCGCTCGCAGTGTGACATCCCGGTCCTCTAAGTCCCTTCACATCAAAACACCTCAATACACTTCAAGCCGCTATGGTGGCTCCTTTACCGTGTATGCGGTGAAAATTTGGAATGCCCTGCCCCATGGAGTTCGCGCTAGTCCATCGTTTAACATTTTCAAAAAAAGAAGAGCACTATCTTTCTCTGTAATTTTATTTTATTGTAGGTATGTATTTATTGTTGTATAAGTATGTTAGTCTATTTATTTTATTTATTATATTCATTCATTTTATTACTTACTTTTGGTATATTTCGTTGTATTTGTATAAGATATATGAACATATTTATGATTCAGCCCATGCTGAGACAGGGCCCATTTTGTCCCCACGCAACACCACCAATGTGTGGGAGAAAATGTGTTTTCTTTCTTTCTTTCTTTCTATTCTTGACACGCACCTACCTTTAAATTCATCTTTCTTTCTAGCCTCAAAGGTTTGCTGGAAGAAAACTCTTTTTAAAGTTAAGCTGCCCTTCGTACGTGTCCTCTATTTCTGTGCTTTTTAATGTATTGTCTTGTGTACAAATACGGAATAAAGAATAAACTATAAAAATATTATTTGTAATCTTTGACTATCAAAATAGTGGCACGAAATACATAACCAACTTACTTGATCTACAGTTTCATTCTATTTACAGGTAGCAGGAATTCATATTACTGGTTACAGAGTTGCGTCCCTATAAAGTTTTGCGGGTTGCCCTAGATTTTTTTGGGATCCCACCATCAGATTCTGACTTGGTGCCAATGGGACCACCTGGGTAGTATACCCTTAAAAACCATAAAGAATTTCTCGAATCGGTCCAGGCGTCTTCGAGTAATCGGGGAACATCATCATCATCATCTCAGCCCGTCTGCACTCACTGCTGGGGTATAGGCCTTCTCTTTATTGCGCCATTCTTTCCGGTCCCTTGCGAGCCTCATCCATTGACACCCAGGTACGCTTTGAATGGCATTCGACCATCAGGCGGATGGTCTGCCTCTTGGTCTATAAGCATCCCTTGGCAACCACTCTGTAATCGCCTTCCTGCCGCCCGCATCGGGGAACATACATAAATAAAAGATTCCGGTGAATTAGAACCTTCTCCTTTTTTTGAAGTCGGTTATTAAGGAAATTTACTTAGCGTTGACGCCTGTACATAATATCTGTGCAATAGTTATTATTTGTTGTATGTACCTACGTAAGATTAGTTATATTTTACATTGTCCAAAGCCTTTAACCACAACATTGGTCTCGCTCGGATCGTTGTAAGATACAAACTGCGTAGTTAGCAGTATAGACAGTGTTAAACCTCTGGAAAATGTGAAAAGATGCTCGGACCGTCAGATGTAGCCATTTTCAGTCGCGTCTGAGGCACACTCAGCCCAGCGCCCGGCCGGCCTGCTAAGAGGCGACGACCTAGGACGTGTATTAGGAGGGCAGTAATCAGCGGCATCGAAATTGAAAAATTATACAGTATTTTTTTTACAACTTATTATATATTTTTCTTTGCTCAATTCAAGAAAGACTTGTAGTATTGTAAACTTTATCTATAGAGCAAGAAATAGCTGAAATTTGTTCCACTTTTGCCAAAATTAAGGAAAAATTAGGGCATGGAGCTCAGTCGCCGATGCCGCGAACCCTTTCTGCGCTCAATGCCCTCCTGGAGCCCTGTAGGGTTACCAACCCTACTATATAATATAGTATCCCACTATTTATGAGAATCAAATACTATATTATGCGTAAAGCGGAACGCAGCTTTAATCGTTTTTTAAAGTCCGCTCCGCTCTACACTGCCCGCGTATCGTGCGCGAGTTAGAAATTGCTGAGAAACATAAAATATATTTTAACAATTTTTACTCAGAAATCAATCAAATGAACAACATTTTGGACATTGTACGTTCTAACCAAAAATTGTCTACTAAATCAACTATTGAAAAATGCATTCAGACTTGCCTAATATTTTAAAAATTGTATCATTTCTTCTTTCAATTCCTGCAACATCAGCATTCACAGAGCGCATATTTTCTATCATGAAGACAAATTGGAGAGATGAGCGTAACAGGGCCAGTTTGAATTTAATAAAAGCCGTATTAATGGTGTTTTTCAACTTAAATTTGGACTGCCATCATGCAAATAAATGCTTTATTAAAAATAAAAATTTAATTATTAAGGCGCAAGCAGCAGAAAATATTCTTTTAAAAATAAATTATTTAACCTACTAAGTATATTTTATTTTTATTTTTTGCCATCTACTATATTTTTAAAGGTAACAACTTCAAAATACTATATTTGATAGAAAAGGTTGGTAACCCTACCTGAATGTGACACAAATAAGTTACACAAATAAACAAATAATAATAATAATTCGTCTCATCTTATAAAATGAAATGTTGTTTGCACTCAGTGTGCCACATTGCACTGTGTGGATGAGGCTATAAAACCGACACGACACGACAAGATGGCACGGGGGGCGACGACCTGCATTTTGACCCTTTTTGACCCTTGGGGTCATAGGTCAATAGCATCATGGTACTGTCAGATCATCTAGGGTACGAAGCGTCACTTCCTTTTCATTTCAAATTCATTTAATAATTGCGATAATAGGTACCATTAATTAGCAACAGATGATAAATAAACATAAAATACAGATCCTCCATAATCATCTATTAATTAACATGCAATATACATAAATAAATAATCAATATCGCTGGACATTTCACACAGCGCTATCTAGCCCCAAACTAAGCAGAGCTTGTACTATGGCAACCAGATAACCGACAGAATACCTACTTATATACTTTTACAATATAATATTTATATTAAACAACTAGCTGTTGCCCGCGACTTCGTACGCGTTACAATACTAAACGTAGAAATAAAGATAAACTTGCTGTTGCAACTTATCTTGACACTAGGGATGTTACGGATGCAGATTTTTTTACATCCGCGGACGCGGATGTGAACTTTTGAAGGCTCACATCTGCCGATGCGGATCTTAAGATTTTTTTAAGGTGCATCTTTTTGATGCAGATATAAAACAAAAATGTAAACTATTAACTGCATAAGACACGCTTAACATACAATGAAATGAAAAATGATTTATTGGTTTACATAAGAGTAAATACAAAGGAATATACAAGTAGCCAATTTGTTACAAGACACTGGGATACATAAAAATCTATAACCAATCAATCTTACTTACTATACAATACTTACTGTACAATACAATACTCACGGTATACTCACAATAACACTCAAAAACTGCAATGTTCATACGATAAGCGCAATTGCTTTACGAGATACAAATGATAAACAATAAGAAACGCGTCGGATCTTGTCACCGCTCTTCTTTGCTCCAATTTATTTGTTGTCGCGACCGGCGCTACATCCGCACGAACATCCGCATAGATTTTTGCGGATGCAGTTGCATATTATTATGTCCAACTCGGTGCGGAAGCGAATATTCGCAACATCTCTGCTTGACGCCCCATTTTTATCCCACGGGACCTTATTTATATGCGATAAAAAGTAGCCTATGTGTTATTCCAGGTTATAATCCACGTACTTACAAAATTTTAACGAAATCGGTTTAGCCGTTACATGATTGAGTAACAAACAAAAAAATAAGTGTTTCACTTTACAAGCTTTTTAATACAAGATATTTATTAACTTGCAATGTATGTATGTTTGTCCGGGTGGAATCTTGCATCTGAATTTTAAACCCGTTCCCCTCAACCGATTGAGCTGAAATTTGGAATACGTAAATAATTTCGGTGACAATGCAATAATATGGTATCATGGAGGTGGTCTCATGATGGAGACGGATGCTAGACAACGGCACTTCTGAATGGATTATAGTAGGCTACTAGTGTTTGGGCTCATTTAAATCTGCTTGCGGTTCCGATTATGAATTTTATAAAGGCTTGTTTTAAAAGAGTAATTTTTCAACAAACAAACTTATTTTTTCTTAACCCGCTGCTGGGCAAAGGTCTCTCCCATGCTCCTCCATATCTCACGATCACTCGCCACGTCCCACCAGCCATCTTGAAATGCGTCGAGGTCTTGAGCTTATTTTTTCTTAACCCACTGCTGGGCAAAGGTCTCCCCCATGCTCCTCTATATCTCACAATCACGCGCCACGTCCCACCAGCCATCTTGAAATGCGTCGAGGTCGTCACGCCAACACTTCCTTGGCCTGCCCCGGCTTCGATACCCATCTGCAGGCAACCCATTTGTCTGTGACCATACGACTGACGTGACCCGCCCAGTCCCACTTCAGCCTGGCAGTCTTGTCACCAACATCTGCAATGCCGGTCTTCGTGCGCAGTGTGGTATTGCGGATCTTGTAGATTTTCTTTACCCCTAATACGCTGCGTTCCATAGCTCTTTGGCAAACCTTGAGTTTGGACTTTTGAGATACTGTGTTTCACTTAGAAAAATAAAACTTGATTTGTATGCTTATGTAGATATTCTAATGTAGAAGGTACATACTTACATAATATACGTTGTTCGCAACAATCGGAACACTCGTCTACCCATCAAAATATTTGTTCATGTTTGGCGCCCAGCCAAATAGTTGACTAATATTTCATTAAAATGTCATTGACTTGGGACAATTTGTTTTGCCATACAGTTCTTAATCTTCAACGTTATGCGAGGAGAGACAGGGAGTGTCGCGGAAATGGTGACGGAAAACATTATTTATGGGCTGTGTGGCTGTGTGAGACTAGAGGTGTTACTTTCACCCGGCTTGCCCTGCAATTTGCCACCGCCCAATGTTTAGATTATCGTTGCTATCAGGGACAGTTTTCAGAGCCAACTACCTAAGCTACTTATTACTCGACCGCGCAGAAGGAGGGTAGGTAATGTTTGTGCAGCCGCGGGTGGGTCAGCTAGTACTCAATACATTTGTTGTATCACATGGTGACCAAGGTGTTACAAAGGTAGGTAGATTGTTTGACATTATGAGCCCTTGCAGAGTACTGCAACAGGAAGGCAGCATGCTGTTTACAATTTATTCGATATATTAATATATTATATTACCCGTGCGCGATAAGTTGGGACCTGAGCGCGGTGACGTCATATTGGCGTGTTTGTACCGCCCGCAAAAAAGCGAAAATAACAAGCAGCCGCCCGCGGATTCGTCTTTGTTTTTTTTAACCTAATTTATTAAGTTACTCAGGGAGGACGCTGCTTTTTATCTAGTCTTTTTTACACTATTTGAATTAAATAAAAATACAATTTTTAAGTTTATACATTTATTTTATCTATTATTTACATTATCTCATCTTCGTCACTACTTAGTGGATTTATGCCTTCTAGAGGTGGTTCTTCGTCCTCAGTCTCACTATAATCACTTGACGAAGAGGTATCCGATAAATTTACAATTAATTGCGATTCATTCGTCTCTTGTAAGAGGTCATCGTCCCAATACTTTTGTCGAAGCCTGTCCACATGGCTGACTTCTTTTTTCCAGTCACTCTCACTTATGCTGGTAATTGCATCTCTCGTTAATTCTTCTATTTCCCTTTCTGACTGGTTGATATTTTTATCGGCTACTCTTTGCTTGACCAAATTCCAAATGTACGGGACTAAAAACCCTAGTAAAAAATAGTGATGCGAACGGTACAATACGGGCGCCATCGGGGAAGTGCAGGGGAAGCGGTCGGGGAGTCGCATTCCTAGCAGGTCCCAAGTTATCGCGCACGAGTAATACATTATTATAAATACGGGATTTATAACGTACTATTTTATCGGTACTTCGACCGACAATGTTTCGGTTCAATTCGTGAACCGTCAGAGGTACGTACGATAAAATGGTACGTGATGATAAATCCCGTATTTATAATAATGATTGAAATAAACCACGAAAGTTTTCTAAGTAAAACATATTATTATTGTCGAAAAAATAATGTAATTCTCCTTATTATGATTATGCGTAAATATCGTCATGTTGTTCTGTATTGTCCACAGGCAAGTCGCCGTTCTTTCCCGGCGTGGAGGACGCTGGCGTGGCGGGCGGCGCAGCGGGCGCCGGCTCGCCTTTGGGACCTGACCAGGCTCAGGACGTGGTCTCCAGACTCAGTGCTGCTGGTGAGGATCTGTGGCATTTCTTGTAGAATAGGCAGCATTAAACGCCACTGATGGCGCTTTCTACCGGCGAGCCGAACCGAGAAGAGCCCGTCCCGGCTTCGCACGGGTGGACATTTTTTTTTACAGATTGGGTTATATTATTAAAGTTTTAGTAGGGATCCCTAATTTTTTCTAGTAATAAATATAACTTATGTTGCTCGGGGATAATGTAGCATTCTAATGGTGAAAGAATTTTTGAAATCGGACCAGTAGTTTTCGAGTATATTTGTTACTAACATACAAAAAAACAAATCTTTTCTATTTATAATATTAGTATAGATTGCATAAAATACATGTACAGAGATGTCAGTATTCATAATAGTTTCAATGGGCTACCGGCTAGGGTGTGAAATGTGACGAGGCAAGAATTGGAATCTTGCCGGCCCATTTCCACCAAAAAAAACCTCTCCTAAGCTCGCCGCGCCGCGCTGGTGGAACAGGCTAATAGATTATGGTGTCAGAAAGTCACCGAGGCTTATGTCAGTTGTCGCTGTTGCCATAAAAAATGTTTAGGACTGATGTTGCTAGATTAGCTTGCTATATTGGTGGCGCTTTTTGGAACCTGAGCAGGATGTGGCCTTTAGGCTCAGCGCTGATGGAAGATCTGTGACACTTCTGGTAGAGTAATCATTCTTTGGTGGGACTAATGTCAAGAAGTGGGTTTAGACTTCTTGCTTGCTAGTATAACATTTATAAAATGAATTAGCGTGATCCTTGACGCAGATGCATGGTCACTAAGGCTTCGATGCTAATGTTCTGTTTGAGGTCAGTTCGACGTTGTTCTGGGTGATTATTTTTATGGCACTCTAACGGGAGAATATTTCCTTCTCTACCTAGAGAAGGTGGCTGGTGAGAATATTTGGTAGATTATCAGAATTATTTATCCTTTAGCGTCGCCGCACACCAGCCACGTGTCACAGCCACTAATCACCGCCACCGAGCGGCGGACTTCATTTTTCGTACGTTTTATATGAACTCGCCGTGTATACGGTTGACGTCGGTGGTTTCTACACGCCGCGAGACACGCCGCGAGACACGCCGCATTTTCAGTTGTGGTGTGGCCGCCACCGACCGAAAGTGAAGGAAAAAGTAAAAATAGTTGATGTCCGCTTCTAAGTAGCCACATCCAGCTTCAGGCTTCAGGTTTTGACGACGTTTTATGTGTGGCTGTGGCACGTAGCTCGTGTGCGAGCCACGCTTTGAGATGGCAGAAAATAATGGTACTTGTACACCACCTCTTAGACTACATAGTTCGGGTGACTATTTGATGTAGTCTTAACCCTGCACGTATCTACAGTTTTTATTTTGCATCTTTCTTTGTTTTAAAAATTATAGATTGCATTATTCCCACCTCGTCTGCTGTAAATACGCTTGCACCAAACATAATATCTTTCCCTAACAAATTAAGAGCTCCGTCCCTAGATCCTCTATATGATCTAGCACTTATCTGATGGCTCTAATACACCAAATACGTGATCGAGCGCTTAGACCGAGCCGGATGTCGGTTGTAGTGTACGCGCTCTTCATTTTACATACGTTTGATTTGGTCGGCCGAGTTCGACCTTCAACGGCCGATAACGGAATTGGTGTATGCAAGCCGCTAAACATTCTTTAACCGTACCCTCCGCATCAGCACGATATTTACTATCTAGGGGATCAACGTCAAAGCTGGGACACCACGCACCATTGACTAAAATCGTTAGGCAGTTTAAATAAACTATCTAAATCTGACAAGTTGAACATTTCCGCATGCTTCGAAAGCTAAAAGCCCATTTTATATGTAATAAACTATGCTCTAATCTTTGAAATATTTACTATTTTTTAATTATAATTCTATTTATTATAGAATAGAAAACGCTTTATTGAAAACCACACTCAAATTTAGAAATCATATATAAAACATATAACTAGATACGCGATAGTACAATTGGCGGTCTTATCGCTAAAAGCGATCTCTTCCAGACAACCTTTGGATGAACTGGATTTAATTATTGTTGATTCTGAATTCTGATTCTATTTTGTTTTTATGTCGCTAAAAAGCTGATTCAGCTGATCAATGCACGGAATTATCATTGGCTAATATGTACATAAACACTCGTATTAAAGCTCCAGAACGGCGAACAACCAACTGAGATTCTTGTCTATTAGTCCCCCTCCCTCCCTCCCGGTCTCATTGTGGTTTAGCCCTATAAGAACATTGCTACTGATCACCTAAGCTCATAACATCTGCTTTTCTGCTGTGAACGCTTGCACCAGAACAGCGACCAACCGACTGACTGACCCCTTCCCCTTACGGCTTCAAGATTCGCGTCTATTTCAAAGTCCAGCACTTTGCTTCCAGGTCTCACTGTGGTTTAGCCCCATAAGAACATTACTAATGATCACCTAAGCTCCTAGCACCTGCTTTTCTGCTGTGAACGCTTGCACCAGAACAGCGACCAACCGACTGACTGACTCCTTTTCGCTTACGGCTTCAAGATTCGCGTCTATTTCAAAGTCCAGCACTCTGCTTCCAGGTCTCACTGTGGTTTAGCCCCATAAGAACATTACTAATGATCACCTAAGCTCCTAGCACCTGCTTTTTTGCTGTGAACGCTTGCACCAGAACAGCGACCAACCGACTGACTGACCCCTTCCCCTTACGGCTTCAAGATTCGCGTCTATTTCAAAGTCCAGCACTTTGCTTCCAGGTCTCACTGTGGTTTAGCCCCATAAGAACATTACTAATGATCACCTAAGCTCCTAGCACCTGCTTTTCTGCTGTGAACGCTTGCACCAGAACAGCGACCAACCGACTGACTGACCCCTTCCCCTTACGGCTTCAAGATTCGCGTCTATTTCAAAGTCCAGCACTTTGCTTCCAGGTCTCACTGTGGTTTAGCCACATAAGAACATTACTAATGATCACCTAAGCTCCTAGCACCTGCTTTTCTGCTGTGAACGCTTGCACCAGAACAGCGACCAACCGACTGACTGACCCCTTCCCCTTACGGCTTCAAGATTCGCGTCTATTTCAAAGTCCAGCACTTTGCTTCCAGGTCTCACTGTGGTTTAGCCCCATAAGAACATTACTAATGATCACCTAAGCTCCTAGCACCTGCTTTTCTGCTGTGAACGCTTGCACCAGAACAGCGACCAACCGACTGACTGACCCCTTCCCCTTACGGCTTCAAGATTCGCGTCTATTTCAAAGTCCAGCACTTTGCTTCCAGGTCTCACTGTGGTTTAGCCCCATAAGAACATTACTAATGATCACCTAAGCTCCTAGCACCTGCTTTTCTGCTGTGAACGCTTGCACCAGAACAGCGACCAACCGACTGACTGACCCCTTCCCCTTACGGCTTCAAGATTCGCGTCTATTTCAAAGTCCAGCACTTTGCTTCCAGGTCTCACTGTGGTTTAGCCCCATAAGAACATTACTAATGATCACCTAAGCTCCTAGCACCTGCTTTTCTGCTGTGAACGCTTGCACCAGAACAGCGACCAACCGACTGACTGACCCCTTCCCCTTACGGCTTCAAGATTCGCGTCTATTTCAAAGTCCAGCACTTTGCTTCCAGGTCTCACTGTGGTTTAGCCCCATAAGAACATTACTAATGATCACCTAAGCTCCTAGCACCTGCTTTTCTGCTGTGAACGCTTGCACCAGAACAGCGACCAACCGACTGACTGACTCCTTTTCGCTTACGGCTTCTAGATTCCCGTCTATTCTAAAGTTCAGCACTTACTTCCAGGTCTGGCTGTGGCTTAGCCCTATAAGAAAATTACTACTGATCACCTAAGCTCCTACCACCTGCTTTTCTGCTGCGAATGCATGCACCAGAACAGCGACCTACCGACTGACTGACCCCCTACCCCTTACGGCTTCGTGAAGATTCCCGTCTATTCTGAAGTCCAGCACCTCCGTTTCCAGGTCTGCCTATGTGCGTGAGCGCGCTGGGCTCGCCAGCGCGGTCGTCGCCAGTGTCTGCGGGCTCGGAACACGGCGAGCGGTTCAGCCGCAAGGTCTTCGTTGGTGGACTTCCGCCAGATATTGATGAAGGTGAGTTATCTAATTCTTACTGATGCACGACATGCTGGCTACTCGTCTAGCCTTCAAAAATTAAATTTATATTGCGTTTATTGTATTCCACAATGTGTGGTGTGTTGGTTCCACAATTACAGGTTTTGATTAGGTCACATTTCATAACTAATATAGAATTCTACATTGATATCTTGAGACTTGACGAATATACAGTGATGTTGATAGCTTGACAAATACGCAGTATTGAGGAAACAGCTATAAGTATTGAAGAGTATGCAGTATTGACGAAAGTGCAGTAATATGAACTCTAAGAAAAAAAATATTTTTTGAAGGCTTGACGAGTATATTGACCAGGATGTCGTGAAACTCGTGAATTTTCTAGGGCTTTGCGCCATGTAATCCGAAACATTATTAATCATTTGACGATTCAAACTAGGTACTCAATTTTGAAGAGGAAAGTTCTGACCTATACCTACTTGTAATATGCTGAATGGGAAATAGTCATGTTCCAATGAAAGGTTTACGATCCCTAGTCTAGTAATAGAATAATAAGATTTGTTCATATGCTGAGACGCAGGAGGTAGCGGGTTCGATTCCCGCCGCGGAACAGATGTTTGCATGGTCTACAGATATTTGTTCCGGGTCTGGTTGTTTCACTTTATATTATAAGTATGTATTTATAAGAAAAATTGTATATAAATAAGTATTCTATCAGTTATCTGGTTCCCGTAGTACAAGCTCTGCTTAGTTTGGGGCTAGATAGCGCTGTGTGAAATGTTCAGCAATATTTAATATTCAATTCAATTCTGAATGATGTGTAAAACAACTAACAAGGCTTCATACACAACATAGGCATAAATCGTTTACCACGCCTCTAAACTAAAATTAAAGTTGTTTTTTAAGATACTTAACCCGGCATACACAACGATCCCTATAACGTATTTAGGAGTTAAATACGTTTAGGGATCATTGTGCAAGCCGGGCTTAGTTTCGTTTTGGCAAGGTTTTACGCTAAACATAGAAATCAAAATCTCAAAACTACGAAACCACCGACGTGTCTTTTCTAACAAAATGAGTTAATGTCAAAGCTGATTAAAACAATGCATTTTCACCGCACAACAATAAAATATGATAGCGCGATCCAACATCGGACCAGTTCGCAGACAAAAGCCGGAGAGAGACAGTCGGCTAATCGCGTCATGACCCAGATAACGACAATGGGAATCTGACACGGTCGCGACAGCCATTGATAACCAGATATGGAACAATTGTGGGACTAGCTGATAGTAAATAATAATGTAACGTTTATTTCAGGCAACAATATGCAAATACTAAAAATGATAACAAGGCCCACAACTATAAATACCTTAAAAGACAAACATTCGCAAAACAAACTTAAAAACTAACACTTTTATTTATTTTATTTGGGGGTTTTTGCTTCGCAGCCGCTTCCCTGTAGCGCCTGTAAATGTTGCCGACTGGCCAGAAATCTGGATCAAGTAGCACATCCTTATGCATCGCCAGAATCTGGAGAGTGTAGGCCTTGAAATTAGTAGTCCTACTAGACTCCAGTCGCTGGAGAGATATTCGGAACGTACCTTTATTCCGGCCCTGGGTCCTCTCCCTCACGAATCGGAGTAAATGCTGGGTCTGCATTGAGAGCAGTTCCGAGTATGCCAACCAAAAGCCTTCGGTAAATCTTGACGACACATGGCATTTTAATACACTCCGAAGCACTCCGTAGACGGCATTCTTCAATAGACCTCTGATTCTGACGAGGATCATCTCACTAACTTCGACCCTGACGTGACAAGAGCCTGTAGCACAATTGGCAGTGCATCCTCGTATCAAGAGGAAGGTTGCGGGTTCAAGTCCCCTCAGGTTAGACAGTTTTTGAGATGGTTTTACAAATCTGATGATTCTACTGTCTCTCGTATGTACACGTCAAAAATATTTAAATTACAAAAACGTGGTCTCGAACAGTGAAAATCTCTTTTCATCTCTCATGCCCTTAAAGGTGGTCATTGTGAACTCGATTAATTTACGGCCCAATAACACCCTCGACTCTTTAGCGCTCTATAGCGCATATATCGGATGTATCAGGTCGCTACAGTGCGTATTTTATTTCGTACGATCTATAATATTAGTTAGTTGGTATTCTTTGGTCCTTTAGAGGTCATCGATAGCCTGCAGTCTGCATACCTTATTAGAATAGAATCGTTTTCCAATAAAGCGATCGCTGAAGATCCGTGACCCATCAGCTATCAATGTCGGTCATCGGTCGCGTGGCAACCAGCTGCAAACATTAACCTAATCACTTTCAGTATCCAGGATTGCCACTGAAAATGTATATAATTGGTTCGAAAATTATACGGTTGCTAATTGAAATTTGTTTCGGTTCACGTTTCTATTTGACTAAGCAAATAATAGTGGATTATTAAACGAGGGGATAAAGCAGTGTCTTGCGTCACAGGCTCCATATTGAATCGCGAACGTTACGAAGGATTCTAGAGTTATTTTATTCCCTCGCTCCGCTCGTGAATTAATAGAATCCTGAGTGCAGAGAGGGATATAAGTACGCCCAAGATTTTTTTTATTATTTAGAGAAACCAACGGCGATACAATTTGTATGGACAAATAGCTTAGAACTAAACGTAAGGATAATAATAATAGGTTTCTACGTTTGAAGATTGTAAAGAAAGATGTCGGGAACAAAAACAAAACAAAAACAAAAAACAGCCACAGCTGTTAACCTATTTTAGAGTTATGATCAAATAGTATTAGTAGATTGTACAGCGCACCAATAAGATGCAGACAGCTTTGTCCACGAGGAGAATACTCTACTTTTCACACCTTCTGCGAGACAATTAAATCCAAATCTAGGTTGGTGCATTCTGTGCAGAGGTTAGTTCGATTTACGAATAAGTTCCTAATGTGTGGTCTCTTTGGTTCAAATTTTAATACAGGATGAGGTCCCAAATTCAAATTACATATAATATTTAGTACAACTGTACTCCCGACTCAGCCATAATCGCCTGCTTTCGGCGAGGTTTACATGACATATAATTTGACATTGTCGAGCAGATGCTGTGAATTTTTTTTATTATCTAAATAATTATACCTATCTACAACTTAATCCATATTCCATAGTATTCATAATAATATTTGTGCAAATATTATAAATTCTAAAGTAATTGTCTGTCTGTTTGAAGAAAACGATCTATATTGAAGAAAAAAGGGTTGTTCATTATGAATGCGAAAATTTGAATGGATGTGTGTTCCTCTCTAACGCCAACACTACTGAACAGATTTGACTGAAGTTTGGAACATTATAGGTTGATGAATGGAATAGGACATATGCTACTTTTTATCTCATGAATCAGTTAACATTTGTGTGTTTGTGTTTCAGATGAAATCACTTCTTCGTTCCGTCGCTTCGGCCCACTAGTTGTGGACTGGCCACACAAGGCTGAGAGCAAAAGCTATTTTCCGCCCAAGGGATACGCTTTCTTATTATTCCAAGTGAGTATATGGACTTTGGCGAAATAGGTATCATCGCATCATCAAGATATCATAATACCATACCTACTTCTGCCACCGCTGCTTGGCGGTTTGCTGTGTTTCGGTTTGAAGGGTGTGCCGTTAGGGTTTGAAGGGTTGCCGGTGAAATTACAGGCACATGATGCCTCATGTTGATGAATGTCGTCAAGCATATTGACTCAAAAATGAACACTTTTGGTATTTTTTGCGACCTATCTAAGGCGTTCGACTGTGTCAACCATGACATCCTCCTTTCCAAACTCGAACTTTATGGCATTCAAGGATGTGACCTACTTTTATGCCGCTCTTATCTGTTAGCTAGAATGCAGGTGGTGGAGGTTAATGGAATAAAATCTAAGGAGGAGATTGTCAAATGCGGAGTTCCACAGGGATCGATTCTAGGCCCACTTTTCTTCTTATTATACATAAATGATATAAGCGTCAGCGTTGAAAACGATGTGGACCTCTACATGTTCGCAGATGACATATCTCTCCTTATTCATGCCAACAAAAAAGACAACATTATTACAAAAATAAATCGTGCATTAAACGATATAACCACATGGTTCGAATGTAATAATCTACAACTTAACATTGGTAAAACCAATTTAATGAACTACTCTCTAAACTTAAATAATTATAATCTACCTGACGCAGACGGCAATGTCTTATTAATCAAGCCAACTGACTGTATTACTTTTCTAGGATTAAAACTAGACAATAAATTGAAGTGGAACAAACATATCGATACACTGGCTGGTAGATTAAGCTCGGCATGCTATGCTATCAAAAAGATAAAAGAGTTGTGTGGGTCGAATGCTGCCAAAACCGTGTACTTTTCTTACTTTCATAGCATCATGACATAATATTCTAGTGTGGGGGAATGCGGCGGAATTCAACAGATTTTCATTCTACAAAAAAGGGCTGTAAGATACGTACTAGGTCTAAAACCAAGAGAAACATGCCGAAATGCATTTTCTCAACTAGTGGTAATGACGCTGACTAGTGCGTATGTTTACCAGTGCCTCTTGTATATCAAAAAAATATACAAGATTTTCCAACTTTGAATTCTACCCATTCCTACCAAACAAGGCATGGTGGCAGCATTCGACACCCAACTATTAGGTTAGCTAAACTTTCAAAGAGTTTTCTTTGTAATGGAGTCAAACTATTTAATAAATTAGATAAATATTTGCGTGAAATGGACTATGCCATATACAAAATAAAATTAAAATTAGTATTAATTAGGAAAAGCTACTATAGCATGATTGAAACTCTCAAGGATGACTCCATTTCACAGCAAATTACTTGATAGTAGGTATGTATTATTATTATTATTATTTTTTATATATAAATTGTTATTTCTGTGATATTAGGATTAGGTGTATACATTTTATTTTGTTATGATTTATTTAGGTAAGATGACAATGCCCTTTTACAGCAGCTACGATTTGACATTTTTTATTGCATATCTTTACATTCCTTATATTTTATTCAATGACTAATGCAATTCAATGTTTTTAATAAAATTAATGTTACTTACTGACATAAGCAGCAGTTTAGAACTCAAAATAGGTACTATTATAATCAATTCTTTGACAATGCCCCTCTACAGCAGCTATAATCTTATGTACCTACATAGTTAATAGTCAGTATTTTTAGGTTTAAATGTAAATAGGTATATATGAAATGCTTGTCTGTTTCTGGCACCTACTTACTTAACTAAGATACTTAGATAAAGACATGTAATTAAGTAAGTACTATTATTGACGTAACCAAGTGTTCCATTGTGTCCCTACGCTACGGTTTGAATAAATGAGTTTGAGTATGAGTATGATGCAGGGCAGTGCATCGTAGAGCACTTTCCTGGGGTGCGTGACCTACTAGGCAATGCTTTGCTCTAAGCTATGTTTACAATCAATCTAAATATATAAAACAAAGTCGGGTTAGATAAACCATTTATAACTCAAGAACGACTAGACCGATTTCTATGTAATATGGTATATAGATAGATTATGCTCGGGATTAAAACATAGGCTACTTTTTACACAACTACGCAGAAGGAGGGTTATGTTTTTATGGACAAACCACGCGTCCAAAGCCGCGGGCGGGTCAGCTAGTATAAAATAAAAATCATAAAGAGAATTGCGGATTCAAGTTCCGTCCCGCTCTAAATACTTTGGGATGCTTTTAAAAATTGAAAACTATTTTATTAAATTATGTTATTTTAAGTCCACATAAAACTAAGTCATTGCCTTTGAGAGAACTAAACATAGAGTAGCTACTTACATACAAGTAGGTAGAGATCGCTATTTAGCGATAATACCGCCAATTGTGTCACCGTTACCGTTATTTAGATATCGGTGTTCTTTTTAATTGCATTGTTTTTTTAAGAGCATTATAGAATTGTCTATGTATCTAAACCTAGGTAATCTAAGTGCCTAGGTAGTATGAGCTAAATGATTACGCTGGGTGTAACAATGATTAAAAACTTTTGGGGTTACAAGTGGAATAATACAGAGCGCAAAAAAAACTGTTCTTACCAATCACGTCAGTTTTTGTCCGTTCTCTAAGGACTCGAAATGACTGTAGCCAGGAATTAAATTTAAAGTGTTCTGAAGCTCAAGGAATCGAAGCTATCCACGTGCAGCGATGACGAAAAGTAGATTTGGTTATTAGTCAATGAAAAGGTTAAAGGACTTGTGCAGACAATTTTCCAAATTATCGGTTCAGAAGACATACTGATGCCAAAACGCTACGATAGTGCGTTCCAATTTTACCTGTGACGCCATCAAGTTCTGTATTTTGTATTGTATTGAAGAAATAAGATTTATTAAAAGATTCGGATTTTACCTCCTTAAAAAGGTTTATCTAAATCGCCAAAATGCATTTTCCAGGACGAGAGCTCGGTAGCCGCTCTGATGGAAGCCTGCATCACAGATGACGACAAGCTGTACCTCTGCGTATCCTCCCCCACCATCCGCGACAAGCCCGTCCAGATCAGACCGTGGCGTCTCGCAGACGCGGACTTTGTGCTCGACGCCTCCATGCCCCTCGACCCTCGGAAGACGGTGTTCGTCGGAGGCGTCCCCCGCCCTCTCAAAGCTGGTAAGTTAACCTTTAACCCCAGCGTCAGAAACTACAGTAGACCTTTGCTATAGAGTTCCTTCGTTCTCCAGCTTTTCGGGGACTTAAGCCAAGAAGGACTGTGTTTGTTGGAGGGGTTCCACGTACCCTGAAAGCTGGTGAGTCTTCCTAGAAAACTACTATGGCCAGATCTCTGAAGATCTTGAAGACCTTGAAGTCTGCTCAAGGTTTGTAAGGCGACTGGCCAGGGAGGTAAGCCTTGTTATATCGCTCGTATACTCCTAGGAAATCTCCTCAGCTGATCTCCAAGAAATTATTGAAGTGGCCTTAGATCACAGGTCTTCTAGAAGTAAGTCTATTTATATTTTAAACAGCAGTGGAAAACATTGGAACTCCTTGTTTAATGACTTGAAATTCCATCCTGGTTTTCTTAAACCCGCTCTAGAAATCTGGTTTGTAAGGGGTCTTCTGAAAGTAAGTCTCGCTTTTCTAAGAACCTCTAAAATCACAAATTTTCCTCAAGTGTAGTGAAGTATCAACGCTATAAGAATAATAAGTTTGAAAAAGCAAGGCTGTAAGGCAGTTTAGTCAACAGATATTTCTAAAACTAATCAGATCTTGGACCTGGCCCCTTTGCTCTGTCTTAAAAATCTTTCAGTTAATAGTAGGATTGGGTCTCTTTCGAAGAGGGATGATAGCATTTGTCAAGTCTTGGTAGTATTTTTGGGCAGTTAAAACGGGTGATTTGCAAGGTAAGAAGGGCGGAGGAACCAAATCTTGATTCGCCAAAAGACTACAGTCAGTCTTAGCGGTAATTGTGTGTGGCATTGAGGCTCTCTTGAAGCTTTTTGATCTAACATGGTCCATTATGGCGTCTTCTAACTAGACTAGATGGATTGGTGCGATTGTGGTGCTACAAGATTGTATGACAAACTAAAATACAATTTTTAGAAGCAATGCTCTCAGCCTCTAAGACCAAGCTGCCTTAGATGTGTGTAGAATCTGTAACTGAATTTAGTCATTTGCGTTAGGCCCACAAAATATGAAAAAAAAAAGTTGCAGCGTCACAGTTGCGCCAAAATGGCACTACTGCAGTTGCGTCTAATTTGAAGACGTATTAGATAAGGACATAAGTATTTTGTAATGAATGTAATATTTTAACGACGGTCCACGCGTCACACTTTGTTTTTTAAAAGGTGATTTCGATAATTACAAACTCCTTGTTAAATATTTAGAGCCTGTTTCGTCACTAGCCCATAAAGTTAAATAAAATATTTCAATATTGTAGGTAATCACAAATTATTGTGCAGTTCAGTTAATACTAGTTAAGCGGCAGTTGGGTAGTAGGCTGATTGGGTAGTACGTCAAACAGGTAGGAATCACTAGGGCAGTAAGTCGAGGTATTAAGTCGATTGGGTATTTGTCGCGATATGAGTTGACTGGCGCAGGGGCTGACTAAATTAATAAACTTGTGGGTTGACTGGGATACTAAAAATGTTACAATTTAGACGTAATTTATTTTACTTATTGTTATGTATTGTAAAATGGATCATTAAAAAGAAAAAAACCAGCCTTGATTCTTGACTTTCTTTCCTGGCTTGGTCACAGGGGAACAGGCAGTAACATTTACGATCCATAGTGATCCTTTTGATTATAAGGAATAAGAATTTTGGTTTTGGTAGGTCAGCTAGTGGCCGGTTCCTATAAACACTGGTTAACGATAACGACAAGTTTTTCTTTGAAAGAGTGTCAAATGTTTCGACACTTTTTCAAGAAGAAACGAGTGTAAAGGAGTAAACTGGGTACATGGAGCGTTACTGGGCAGTACGTTATCTGGGTTGTAAGTTAGCTGGGCAGTTCATTGGTTGGACAGTACGCTAACAGGGCAGTACGTAATCTGGGTAGTTGTTATAAACTAGGTAGTAAGTTGACTAGGTAGTAAGTTGACTAGGTAGTAAGTGAACTTGGTAATGTGTCAAATGGGAATAAGCTTTATTAGCAAGTGACGATGCGGACCCTGGTTTTGTTTGATTGCGCGGACTTGGATGATCCGTCTTCTACACTGAAATGTCTCCGTCTGTTTCAAGTGGAGCTCGCGATGATTATGGACCGGCTGTACGGCGGCGTGTGCTACGCGGGCATCGACACTGACCCCGAACTCAAATACCCCAAGGTAAATACATTTTCAAAAAGGAGGAGGAGATTAGAACTATTTTTTTTACTTGATAATTTTTCGTTTGACCATAATCTCAGCGATGATGTGATCTAAGATGAAGCACGAAGATCTAGAAGAAACCTATTCACTCTTACCTTAAAGAGACCCGGATTGTATTGTTTAGGAAAAACAGACGACGGCCAAGTGTTCCATACCTTAGGTATACGGTGTGTGCGAATGGGTGGTATATTATCAACTAGGTACGGATGGTACTGAGCCGTGCAACTGCTTGTCCTTTGATGGAAAGGAGATGGCGGGATCAGATCGTATAGTTCCTGGGCACATTCCCCGAAATGTATTCTGTAAAAGATCGTCAGAATAAGTATTTTTTAAGTATCATCATCATCTCAGCTCGTTTGCACTCACTGTTGGGTATAGGCCTCCCACTTTATTACGCCATTCTTTCCATTCGCCACGCTTACGTCATTCGACCATCGGGCGGGGTAGTCTGCCTCTTAATTCTTACTATCTTACTTCTTTTTTTGTTAGATAGGGTTTCATATAAATTTGGACAAAATCTGTTGATTAGAGTCCCGTCTCTTATATTTTCTATTCAATTATTATTATATGAACAATTACTTTGTTTTATAATTCAAAATGCATATTCAAATTCAAAATTTCACACACAATTCACATACTCTGTGTAAACATGTAAACGTAAGTACTTGCCAGAGTCTGTGTTTCCACATAGCTACAACCTGGGTATCTTTAAGTCGCGAGTGAATAGGTTTCTTCTAGGCAAGCGTGTACCATCGTAGACTGCATCATCGCGTGCCATCAGGCGAGATCGTGGTCAAACGCTAGCCTATAATTTATAAAAAAAAACTTTCATGTCATAATGTTGATTGATTAGCTTAGCTGACACCCGCCCGCACGTGTGGCTTGCATAAAAACTTTCTCCTTTTGCGCACTCGGATGAAAAGTAGGCTATGTTACAATCCTAGCTTTAATCTGTGTACCAAATTTCATCGAAATAGGTCCAGCAACGTAACGTACAGACGAGAGTTACCTTCGAATTTATAGATTAGTCTTCCTTCCTGCCCTTTCGCCACATGACGTGGGGTCGGCACGACATTTATTTTTCTACCATACCTTTCTATCAGCCTTTAGAGAATTTATAGATTAGTCTTCCTTCCTGCCCTTTCGCCACATGACATGGGGTCGGCACGACATTTATTTTTCTACCATACCTTTCTATTAGCCTTTAGAGAATTTATAAATTAGTCTTCCTTCCTGCCCTTTCGCCACATGACGTGGGGTCGGCACGACATTTATTTTTCTACCATACCTTTCTATTAGCCTTTAGAGAATTTATAGATTAGTCTTCCTTCTTGCCCTTTCGCCACATGACGTGGGGTCGGCACGACATTTATTTTTCTACCATACCTTTCTATTAGCCTTTAGAGAATTTATAGATTAGTCTTCCTTCCTGCCCTTTCGCCACATGACGTGGGGTCGGCACGACATTTATTTTTCTACCATACCTTTCTATTAGCCATTAGAGAATTTATAGATTAGTCTTCCTTCCTGCCCTTTCGCCACATGACGTGGGGTCGGCACGACATTTATTTTTCTACCATACCTTTCTATTAGCCTTTAGAGAATTTATAGATTAGTCTTCCTTCCTGCCCTTTCGCCACATGACGTGGGGTCGGCATGACATATATTTTTCTACCATACCTTTCTATTAGCCTTTAGAGAATTTATAGGTTAGTCTTCCTTCCTGCCCTTTCGCCACATGACGTGGGGTCGGCACGACATTTATTTTTCTACCATACCTTTCTATTAGCCTTTAGAGAATTTATAGATTAGTATGGAATTTTATTGTAAAAAGCGACCTCGGTAATTTTCGATGCTCGTAAAGAGCAAAGGAGTAGTGGCATTACCTAGTTCTAAGACGTTATTATACCTACATTTGTTTATGCAAATAAATAGCTTGTATCTTGTCTATTTATTCTGTTATTTAGAATTGAAAAATTCTTTAGGCGCGTTCAACAGTTTTTGAGATGGGAAAAAACCATTGGACTCGCGGCACTGTTACCGACACCTGTCACTGACTATTAGACACCTCTGTGTATGTATCTGTAGTGTAGTCTGCTTTTATTCAAGTTTTCACTTCAGTCGGCACTGCCGGAGTGCCACTTTTTGAAGTACAACTTTACGCACGCTTGACTTGGGGAGTAAGCTGATGAATGCGTTACGAAAAGTGCGAACGGAAGTTGAGGGGGAGATATGTATAAGTTAGTGAAGATATAAAGAGAGAGAGTTACGTTTCGTATATTACTGTAGGGGCAAGAGAGAGAGGTGCGAGCGCACATTTTTTTCTCTCTTTCTCTCATAACCAGTTGATTTGTCGCATATATCCCAAATTAGCCTAAATTATACAAACTTCAAATGCAAAACACTCCTTCATGCTGTATAATAGAGTTCATTTTGCTATAGATAAAAAAAGTAATTATTATAAATACGGGATTTATCACGTACCGTCTTATCGGTGTTTCGACCGACAATGTTTCGGTTCAATTCGTGAACCTTCATCAGGGTGAGTGCGATCCGCTCTGAATAACGTCTCGCCTCGCACGTCTTATTCGGAGCGGATCGCACTCACCCTGATGAAGGTTCACGAATTGAACCGAAACATTGTCGGTCGAAACACCGATAAGACGGTACGTGATAAATCCCGTATTTATAATAATGATTGAAATCAATCACGAAAGTTTTCTAAGTAAACTAAAAAAAGTATTTACGACGTTTCATATTTTGAATCTACCAGCTTAGATTTACGAAAAAGTTCAGCTATTCCACAACAGATGGCAGGGAGTGGCAGAAAATAACTTATGTACTTACTGTATGCGCCTAGATGGAGCTAAAGAAGTTTTACTTCAGTCGTGTTGTCTAAAGCACACTCGTTTTTTTTGTGCTAAAATTTCATCATATCATCCAAATGACGTCCGCCAAGTGGACCTTATTATACGTATAGACCGATAACGCAACACCCGCTGCCTTCCTATTTGTCTAACTTTTGAACACGAAGACGAGATGTCAAAAATCGATGACCGATTTTTTAGACTTCCGAACTTCCTCAACCCTCGAGATCGGAAAGATCGGAAACTGAGGAGGAAATACATCATTTTGACATACACTCGCCAGATCTTTCCCCCTGTTGTTGCGGCGGTTAATGCATATGGTGGTTTGGTTTCAGGGCGCCGGCCGCGTTGCGTTCTCGAACCAGCAGTCGTACATCTCTGCGATCTCGGCGCGGTTCGTGCAGCTGCAACACGGGGACATCGACAAGCGCGTTGAGGTATGCACTTTAGCCCCCCCCCCCCCCCCCCCCCCCGTTTAAATGCACAATGTATTTAAGGTACTTAATTGGATAAGGATTAATGCTGTATTGCTTAAAATAGCTTCGTATATAAGCCATTATTGCTCGTAAAAAGTTAAAGATAAAAAATGGTTATTGTGGGTTATCCCTGAGAGATAGACATAATACCATAGCAGATTTTTTGTAGACCTTTTTAAGGTGTACAATACTGTAGTACATTATTTTGATCTTTCTCGTAGGGTTCAGCCAGCGTTTGCAATGTAAGCGCAAAAAAATGTTTATTTACGACATCACATTGGAAACCTCTAAAATGATGAGTGTTTCTCTACTATATTATACATGTAATAGATATATAAACCTTTCTCTTGAATCACTCTATCTATTAAAGAAAACTGCATCAAAATCCGTTGCGTAGTTTTAAAGATCTAAGCATACATAGGGACAGACAGCGGGAAGCGACTTTGTTTTATACTACTTATGTAGTGATGATGAAAACCATTGGCTATGTCGTTTTTATACCACCTGGAGACAAGCCTATGCCCCACCTGATGTTAAGTCATCCATCACCTTTAACAAAGTATTGCCTCGTAGTAGTCTACGCGCCTTAAAAATTTGCCCTACGATACACTACCCTGCGCCCATCAACTTAAGGCATACAGGTGTCAAGAAAGTGAATCTTTTTTCCAGTTTGCGGCTCGTGTGGCGGCATCGCTTATATTGGTGGTCTGGGTAGTGGTCTGGGTAGTGGCTTGGCTGGGAAGTAGTTGAGTGGGTATACTGGAGAGAGTCACTCAACTAGCTGTAATAAATGTTTCGACTAGTTAAAAGTATTAAATTTATTGTTTTACTAGCTGTTGCCCGCGACTTAATATACGTTACACTACTAAATGTGCAGGTAACCTAGAAATAAAGCTAAACTCGCTGTTGCAACTAGATTTGACACCCCATTTTTATCCCATTGGACCTGATTTATGAGATAAAATGTAGCCTATGTATTCATCCAGGTTATAATCTACCTACATACCAAATTTCAGCGAAATCGGTTAAGCCGTTACGACGTGATTGAGTAACAAACAAAGAAACATTCGTATTTATAATATTAGTATGATTGTTTCTTATTTTATTTTATTTATTTTATTTATATAGTATTAGTATGATTGTTTCTTATTTTATTTTATTTATTTTATTTATATAGTATTAGTATGATTGTTTCTTATTTTATTTTCTGTGTGTTCGTTTTAACTTTGCCCAGCAGTGGGACAATATAGGTTGATTAAAAAAATCATTACCGTGTCTTTGCAACTTGCAGGTGAAGCCGTACGTGCTGGACGACCAGATGTGTGACGAGTGCGCGGGCGCACGCTGCGGCTCCAAATTCGCGCCTTTCTTCTGCGCCAACGTCACTTGCCTGCAGGTTAGCCTTAGCCTTTTTAGTAAGCTCTTTAAATAAACATTTTAGTATAAACTAGCTGACCTGCCGAACTTCACACCACCTTGACATGCATATGACGCAGGCTGCCGTCGCCCCGGTAAAATTGTCAATCGGGCATCTATGTATGAGAAAATGAATTTTGCTTATAATTTATTTTTGCGTGAATTTTTCTGATAGTTTAATAGTTATTCTGCTATTCGAGATGAAGACAAATCCAACAAATCAAAGATCATCAAAATCGGTCACTCCGTTCTTGAATTATAAATGGTGTAATTAACCCGACTTTGTTTATATATATATAGATAGATAGATTAATGATCTTCCTTATCTTGTAAGGGACGTATTAAGGGGTGGTATTGTTTGCAGATGACACGTAACTTTTATTTAAATTAAAGCGACGACAAACAGATTTTGACGATGTCAACAATGCAATCCCAAAGGTCGTAAAATGGTTCAATGTAATACTATCTACTTCTAAATGAAAAGAAAACAAAGTGTATTAGATTTATACTACCCAATGTTACACAAGATAAAGCAGATTTAAAAGTCATAGACGCGGAGATGGCTCTTGTGGACGCCACCGTATTCTTAGGTACTCGTATAACCCTAGATAATAAGCTTGAATGGGGCCCTCACATTGAAGAGCTGTCGAAGAGACTTAGTACTGTGGCGTAAGCAGTCAAAAAGAGCATTGATATTTTAGCATGTAATCCATATGTTTTGCCGAGTTAGGTGCAGACAGCGCCATTTATTACGCTAGTTGGATGTTTGAAACCAGTTTTTTTAATCTAATACGAAAAGTCCTCATTTTATTATTAGGTTCTCAACTCTAAAAAAGGAAAGGTTCTCTCTGTCATTAATCTAAATACGGGATGTACCACGTACCGTTTTATCGGTGTTTCGACCGTTTTCGGTTTTTTACCGAAATAAATTATTTTATCTTTCTCTTTAACTACGTCTCGGTCGAAACACCGATAAAACAGTACGTGATAAATCCCGTATTTATAATAATAATTGAAATAAGTCACAAAAGTTTTTTTAGGTTTTAAGTTCTCTCAGGTTCTTCTACAAGGTCTATTGTACCCTTGTGATGCAAAATAAATGTTTTTTCTTTACTTACTAACGTGAATTTTTTCCAGTACTACTGCGAGCACTGCTGGGCAACGATCCACTCGCGGCCGGGACGGGAGTTCCACAAGCCGCTCGTGAAGGAAGGCGCCGACCGACCGCGCGCCGTGCCCTTCCGCTGGTGCTAGTGGCGTGGCTGCACAGGGGAGTGGTCTGAGTGGGGAGTGAGCGGGCTGGGTAGTGGGCGAGTTAAAAACGGCTTGGGTAGTGTGGGGTGTAATGAGATGGCGGAGTAACAATGAGTGGATATCATATAGGGTAGTGTGGCGTGTTAACGGGGGAGGTAGTGAGTTGGGGTATGAGAATAGTTACGTGGGTACAAGTGAATGTCTGCAAACCCGGTCGGTAGTGAGAAGGAATTGGATGCAGTGAATATCGAGATTAGGAGGTTGTTACGGGGTTTAAAAGGGAGGGAATTAAATGTAAAAGCAAGAGAGGTAGCGAGATGGTGTTAGTAAGATAGGGGTAGTGGAATGGGGGCAGTGAGTTGGGGTAGCGGAATGGGTTTGTGAGATGGGGTAAGCGAGATGCGTGTAGCGGGATGTAGGATTCAGGTAACGGAATGGAGGTAAAGAGATGGGATAGTGAGATGCGGGTAGCGGGATGGGGAAGCGAGTTAAGGGTAGCGGGATACGGTAATGAGATAAGGATAGTGAGATGATGGGGTAGTGAGGTAAAGGAGAAAGCGAGATGAAGAGGGAAGTGAGATGAAGGGGGGAGTGGGATAAAGGGGAAAGTGAGTTGCGGGAAGTAGGAAGCGGACCATACAGACGTGTAACTTCCCAGCTCAACCCCACTCAGAATTATTTTGTTACTTCCTATAATGTTACCGAGCGGTAAACGAACTACCCTCCCACGCCGCAGCAGTCCCGGCATAGTTGAAACATTCCTCAAAATAAACACTCCACTTAGTTCAATTCTCGCAAATTATAAAATGTTTTGAGGATGTTTGAGCTGTGTCCAGCGACAGGTCACACGTCGGGTTACATAATAGTATTGCAATGAATCTTGTCCGATTCACGCTAGAGTATAGAGTTACATAGAATAACATTATTTTTAAGATTTTTCACTACCCTTTTCATAAACTTATTCTAGAACGGGTAGTCTCTGTAACTCGTTGATTGGACGGGATTCAATTTTTTTCAAAGTAGAAATTTTCTACTAAAATTGAAATTTATGGAAACATAGCGGACATGACGACAAAATATTAGACAAAATTTGACGAAAGCGTCAAATTGAATTAGTAAAATTTAAATGCAACATTATCCAATGTTTAACGTTAAGCAAAAATATAGAACTCAAGTACAAGATTAACGCCATTATATTTTCTCCCAAAACAAAAGCTGGTTCTAAGTAGGTATATATTGGGAAAGTGGAAAGTGGTACCATTGCGAAAATTGGTAGTTTTTTGGGAGAAAGTTGGCGCTAGTGTCGATTTAAGCAAAATATTTACCCAAAATACTTAGCTAGTTTGTCCGTTTGTTTTGTCAATAGGTAGGTTAAAGCGACGCTGGTTCACAAGATTCTCCGCATGTGAAAAGCGCTCATTAAAATTAAGACATAAGTGGAATGTCTGATTTCTTAAAAAAATACTGTACCTGTTAGCTAGAAAGAATTTCTTACATAAATAATACCATAGATTTTTCTCTACTTGGATATTGTTGCTGGTTTGTCCCGTTTTTGTAGCTTCGATAATGTATAAATAAAATATGAAAGATTTTTTAACTGGCAAGTTTGCAAGATTTGAAGAATAAGCGCGGTTTTTTGGTAGGTTTTAGTACAAAATATTTGACAGTTACCAATCTGGCTGTAGTTTCTTTGTAATTTTAGTTGAAATTTATATTAATGTGTGAGTTAATGGAACAGGACTAAAGTCCTGCGCCAGCGAACCACATTGTGTTGAGAATATTTTTGGAATAGCCGGGAAAGTGCAATAGATGTAGTTTAGTACGTTTTAAAGTATTTTAAAGTATAATTAATTAAGAAACGGCAAGGGGTGGTTCACGAGTGGCTTTTGCGTACACATTTTAATAATTTCATAATACCATTTTGAAAAATGTAATATGATTATCGCATGTTTTTTTAATATATTTTTTATTATGAACGAACTTCGGACCAAGGATGGCGTGATGCAAACTAAAAATGATGCGAATCGATTTATTTAAACAAGTTGAAGAAATGATTGATTGTACTTAACGTATGGAATCGCTTGTATGTTCGGAGCTCGACAAGCAGGGTCAAATCTAAACGGTCTAGGCGTGCTTTTATATAAATGTACCTTGATGATATCTATCTTAAATTAAAATTACTTTAATTTTTAAAGTCTTCACAAAAATATTTTACCAGACGGGGTCCTGAACCCGCTTGATCTGTTCTTGTAAAATTTTTAAAATTTTGCATGGGCTTACTGTTCGAAATTATTGGGCTGTTAGTTAGGGCTCGAAGCCGTTGACTCCACCTTTATTTTTGTATCGTATAATCAGCCTAAATGATAGCCCACTACTGGGAATAAGCCTTCCCACTCAAACGTCACTCGCATCCAGGTCTTCGCATCCAGATCTTATTAAGTTTGACTATCGTCCACCCACCCCGGCCTGATGGTATTGCGAAGATTTTATAATTCTAAATATGGTGATTGTCTAAATAAAAGTAACAACAATAAGTTTAGATCACACCTTAAGTCAGCAGGTTTGACCCTGTAGGTACACTTCGTATCCCGAAAGACCACGGACTTTATAATAGACTGTAGTAAAAAGACTTGCGCGATTTTTTGATATAATTTATTTGATTGTTTCGATAAGGTTTTTTCGTGTTGTCTCGATATCTTTTTCGAAAATTTAATACGGCGATTATGCTTGATAGCGCCTTTTTGCGGCGAATAAGTATGGTGTTTTACCTCCTCTTTGGTAGCCTCACTTGGACAGACTTAAGTTTCAGAAGTCTAGTTCAAAGTCGTGATTGCTAATGGGATTTCGCAGATCTAAGGAGATCATGCTGTTTGATCTTACACGTTGTAGAACTAGGGCATGCTATACCTATACATAACTGTGTCGCGTCGCATGAATGAAGGAGACACACACCTTGAATATTCACCGTATTTCTGCCAATGGGGCCGCTGGTCAGCGTTCCGCGTCAGAATACCTGTTGTGCGGGGCATGTGTGCGTATGACTGGATGTCAATCAATGGTAGCCTTAAAACGTAAGCCAATTGCTTTCGCGACGCTATCGCCGGATAGACCGTCCCTTATACACGTGAGATACGTACTGTGGGTGTGAAAGGGACGGCCTATCCAGCGATAGTGACGCGAAAGCAATTGGCTTACGTATTAAGGCTACCGGTCATCTACAGACTCGAGCGCGAAGTAGTGTGTGTGGTGTGCGAGGTGAGTTGCCCATCGCCCTGGCATCAACTCGCGGAGACTACTATCTCCGGGTCTCTGGGCTCAGATCTTTGGGACCTTCCTGACTTGTGGCAGGTGGCTCTACGGAGCTTTTTGTTGACCTATTTTGCGGCGCAGTGTAGGCGTGACGCTGGTCTTGGGACTGATGTAATACAATACAGAGAACGCGTAACCACACTGATCTTCTGTCTTCACCACCTGTCTTCGAAATCCTGAATAGTCATTCCGGTGTGAAGCGCAGTTTACAAAAGTTTGTGTAAACGGATAATGTACTAAGTCAAGTTTAATCGCGACGTCTATACGTTCCGTTTGCACAAACTTCTTGTACCAACTCGCTGCGCAAGCTTTAGTTTGTGTCGTGCGGACCGTGTTGAAAGTGTTTTTAGAGTTCCGTCTCTTGTAAAACATAGATTGTGATGATCTGTCAGTCTGTCCTAAAGAGTTTTTGGTAAATTTGTTGGTGCGTCATCGCAATGTTGCGATCGCTTTGTAAAATTCTTCTTGACACTCGTTTTGGTCCTGTAGACGTGGCATGTTTGTTGTCAATTTTGACGAAATTTCTCAGTCAGTTAGATTCTAATAACTTTGCCCACGGAAGACAGACAGCCACACACTTTGTCATTTTAGGTTCCTCTAATAAGTTTTCTATTTCAAATCTCGGGTATCCATCCCAGTAATATATATTTTTTTTCTAATGTATAAGTAGGTACAATTTTACGTAGAAAAATCTTTGTATAAGCACGTTGTGGGATTTTTCTCAATCAACAACATAAGTTTAAAGTATTATGCAATTAATCGTAGAGAAAAATTTGAGAGTCAATATTATATTTTCCTAGTATTTAGATATGTATTTTATAGATTTGATGAAGAAATCCACGACATGCTTACAATTTAAGAAAAAGCGTTTTGATAGGATAATAGA
This sequence comes from Philereme vetulata, assembly GCA_918857605.2. NCBI lineage: Eukaryota > Metazoa > Arthropoda > Insecta > Lepidoptera > Geometridae > Philereme > Philereme vetulata. Next base: position 1,005,090 of record OU975427.1, on the reverse strand, counting down.
ATAAAATAGTTTCTGTACGATAGCAAAATAAATGCCTACAAGTATGAGGTTTTCTCTATAATAAATTAAAAGTTTGATACTCTACTAGAAAATACTTAACTCACGCCTTTGAAGCCCCGTATCACACATCAGACAAAATCATTCTTCACCTTGACACACGATGAAATTTCTATTTTAGAACATACCTTTCGTCGGTTTATTTTTGAAAAATCCATAATTTAGTCTCTTTTTGATTTTGACTGCGTTTTCTTTAGTAGGTTTTTCAATTTAGTGGCAACACACAAATTTCAAATATAATGTTTTTTTACAAATTATTGTTTAAATGCGGTTTGTTTTCTATTTTCTTTTAAACAGTGTGAATGCGATTTTATTTGGTGGTTCATTTGTATGAAATTGCTCAATGATTTTTGATTAGTAAAAATAATAGTGCCCCCTTAACCTCCTAGTTGAGATTGATGAACAGGGCGGGACGCGTGAATGAGCTAGTTGTTGTATGGTCGCACTGTCCCATTTTGTATTTTTGTATTTTTATAAAAAACGACTAAGATTTGTGTAATTCGGAACGTGATTTTTTTTATTTTGAGCGCAACTTGTGGCTTTGGACGCTTGGCCGATGTGCAATGAACAAAGCGATCGTATTCTACGGTCGAACGGATCTTCAAGTGTTGCTAGCTAAAGAGGTTTAAGTTCCTACCAAAAAAACTGCTACATGGCGGTATTCTTAAGTCGAAGCGGCTCGGAAGCAAAAAACTTGAAGGTCTGGTTATTGCCAGCGTTTAATAAATTGGTGTTAGATTTTTATAAGACCGAGGTGTGTTTGGGATATGTCGTTGTCTGCGAGCGTTGGATCAGTCTGCTTGTGCACTATGCCTAGAAGCTTGTGGTGGTAGGTCGTTGCCATCGATCTTTCTAGAATATACTCGAAGTTATTCTAGAGGATCGTACTATTGGCTTGTCGAGTAACGTAGTGGAGGAGTAATGAAAGTTTCAACTTTCTCGTTTTAAGCTTTTTTGTCTGTATCTTGTTAAGCTTTTTTTCTCTGTCGTCTCGCAGCTTTTAGGTTTAGTCGGTTTTCCGTTAATTTAGATGAGTTGTAAACGTTTGAAGAATTATATTTTAGTTAGTTTGGAAGTATGTTGAGTTGCGACGCTGCGGGACTTGTTTTTATCGTTTAGTTAGTTAGTTTGTAGGTTGTTTTTGGTCGATATGTTGTTTTGTACGCCTCTAGGCGTGTTCTAGTTGTTGTCTGTTTTCTATTATAGGTGTGCGATGCGAAGCGAGTATATTTTTAATTTTAGATTGTAATTTGGTCGTTAGGCATATCACTGCGAGAGTGCGTCACGACTGGGGGGCACAGCGCCAGCGGTGTCGTGCGGGTTCATCTTTGAGATAGATTTTTGACGTGTACTTTTGAGATATTGTAGCTAACTTGAAATATGGTATTGAATTGTTGATGTTTATTATAAAATTGGAAGTCGATGTTTCCCCTCATCGTTCCCAGTGAGTTTATTTCGCACTTCTTCACTTGCATGTACATAGTGAATCGTTGGAACTTTTCCTAGTATATAATAAAAAACAAAAATACCGCAAAAAAATAAAGATTTTTTTACCATTAGATTCGGTAGCGGGCCGGAGTTAGAAAATTTTTCGCGCGAGCGCATTCGGCGCCGAGTCGTGCTAGAAACCTAGTGAAGATTATAACATAATTTTAAAATTAGCGGAATGTAGCGCAATTGATTACCTACTTACTACCTAGTTGAGTATATTGTATAATGAACTAGTACCTAAATAACTTGTAACGTTGCTAGACAATATATTAAGTTTGTAAAAAAAATTCTTGCACCGTCGTTTTGTCTGGTGATTTTCATAATTCCTCACTTTTTGGGAGATTTTTTTGGGACGTGCCGAGCAATGCTTCGGTGCATTGAATTTATTTTTGAAATAGATTTTTCTAAATCGCTGACTCTCGCTTGGCCTTCACACGGCAACACCGAGTCGGCATTTTAATATAATTTAAATTAATTTGAAAAGATTTATATATTTTTATAGACCGTTGTTTCTTGTTGAATAGACTCAGTTTTGTTGATAAATTCTTGAATTAATTAATTGTAAAAGGAGATTTTTTTGCTAGCAGATAAAACGCCTTTGGGTCTTGCGTTTTATAAACTAGTGACAGCTTTAGTGAGACATAACTAAATAGGATTAATTTGATAAGCTTTCTTTTAGAATAAGCACATTTCGATTGTTTGACGATATTGGTGACTTTGACTCCAGCTAGACCGAAAGGCGTTTTTTATTTAAATTAATATGTATCAATTTTCTAGATTAATTTAATGTTTTTAAAGTGTTTCTCCGCTTTTCTACCGGTTATAGTCCCGTTTGTTTAATAAATGCCTATGAATTATTTTAGAAGTACTGTGGAGATATTAAAATGAATTTGAAACTTTCTTCCTGTGTTTGTATTGTAGTTTGCTGTTTGGGACTCAATCTTTGTAGCGTCTGTAACCAGCGGGAACACCTGTCTAGGGAGGATATCTTAATCTATTGTAGCATATTATTGGATCTGTTGATTAGTTATTATCTAAAATTTGATCATTCCTAATTACGGAGTTATGTCATTAAGTAGAACCTATATGACAGCCCTTTCCCACGGCAACATCCCGTTTTTTGCAGGTACAGTTTTTTGCAGGATCCCGTTTAGTAGTGTAGGTACGTGCTTCAATACTAGTATTCCCATGAGTATCCTGTTTGCAGTATCCAGCAAAAAACAGGAAACAGGATACTCGTGTGAATACTATCTAGTATTGAAGCACGTACACTACTAAACGGAATCTTGCAAAAAACTGTACCTGCAAAAAATGGGATGTTACCGTGGGAAAGGGCTGTAAGTAAATGCAATCCTTTTTCTGATAGACACGGGGTTTACCCATTCATCTTATATTGATATATCTTTATTTCCTTGAAAGCTACAGAATCTAGGTTTGAAAGCTTTAAAGCAAGCAAATAGAAAGCACCAATTATTGGTGGGTATATTATAAATGTTTGCGATTCCACACCGCACGTAGCCTACGGCCAGGCGACCGGCCATCCTGACGTCATCGTCAGAATGAACGGTCACCTTGAAATGTTTAATTTCTTCTTAAATATGAAGGAAGCAAATATTATTGTAGGAAGCAAGTAGAAGCAAGTGGGAAGCAATTTTTTTTGGATAGCATTTCAACGTTAAATAGGTACGACATGTGACTCATCATCCTGATGATAATTAGGCAGCGAGATACTATACCTATTATATATATATATATATATAGTTATATTTATACCTATAGCCAGCGGAACACATCGTATGTATTATATTGATCGAGTCCAAGTATTACTGTATAATTAGAGCTAAGTGTATTGGATCCGTCGACTATTACTAAAACTGAAATTAGATTCGACATAGTTAGGGAGTTTTTAGGTTTATAGGTTACTTGTTGCCAGCGGCTTCGCCCGCGTTGTTCTGGGGTGCAAAATACATATATAAACTTTGACATCGTATTTTTATACCATGAGAACTGATTTATGAGATAATGTGTGGTGATCCAGATTATAATCTACGTATATACCAAATTTCATCGAAATCGGTTCAGCCGTTACGGCGTGATTGAGTAACAAACAAACAAACATCCAAACTTTCGCATATTATAATATTAGTGTGATAAGTTCTACATAAAGACCGATAACTCCGTAACTAGGTCGGATCCAATATAGCTTTAAATAAAGAGTTAAGAAACTCAATCTGTTTATTACCTACATAAAGTGTCCCGCTGGCTTCTACTTTGCTTGGTTCTACTTGAGTCCGTAACTAAGACGGATCCAATATATTGCTAGATTGATATGATCCCTGGCTAGGTGTTCCTGCTGGATAGAGACACGCTACTTAGACGTGACTTGTTTTTTAAACGTATTGTTTCTTTATAATACTTGAGGCCTCCAAGGCTGTATGAGCCGATACACAAATCGATCGCTCCTATTTTGTTCTATTATTGGCCTTGATATGTAGCTTGGGGTAATTTTTAATTGGAGTAGTGACATTTTATCACTTTTGTCATTGTTATAGTTTTCAGCCAGTTGCAGTTGTTATTACAGAATAGTTGAGCTTAAAGCTTTCATCGCGTCATACACTCTGAATATCCTTATTTTATATTTAAGATATAATATCGCTCGCCATGCGTTATAAAAATATTTTCATCTTACATTGAGCTAGTATGGCGAGTGATTGTTTAATCGCTCTAACACTTTAATAAATGCTAAAATATAACAAGCAAATTCATCGCTTGTGACCCGCTTTAACGAAATGTTTAGTGCAAAAAGTTCGTAGAACTAAAATTATGGAATAGATCAAATATTCCTATGGATTTTTTATAAAACTTCACCCCTTACCCCGGAGAAGAAAATATTCTCCCCTACCGATCCTTAGGCACGCCAAATTGCCACACCAGTGCGACTATGGTAAATTTCTCCCCAAACGTGTTTTTCTAGCATTTATTAACGAATCAACGCATCTGAAACAGATTGCTTTTATCTAAGAATGTCCCTAAGGCCAGTGACATCTTAAAACTTAGTAGGTACATAATAAGCTGATCTTTAGTCACTACAAAAGTTATATTTTAGTTTGAACTAAAACTAAAGTAATATTAGTTTTAACTCGTGTCATTATCAGATTGGACACCGTGTTTTACCAGACATCTATAAATATAGAATGTTGAAGAGTACAACAAAGAGTACCCTCTCTGTAAGCTAATGGGGGAGGGGGGGGGGGGGGGGGGATAAAAGAAAGCCATAGTAAGGCCGGCCCCCTTATTACCTAAGCCAAATTGCTGTCGTGTCGCTACCGCTATTAAGGCCATCCCTTTCACACGTACAGTACGTACCTCACGTGCGAAAGGAATAGCCTGACTGATTTCATAATGATCCCTAAACTATTTTGCGATTAAACATGTCCGCAAGTCGCCCTTTACTGTATGGTTTAAACCGATTTTGGTAAAAAGGTATCCAGTTCGGTGTCACTTATTTAGACACTTCAAAAGGGGCTGATTCTACAAGCAAAAAGTATTTGTTTTTGTAGAAAATAATCCTTTCCTTTCCGGATTTTAAAGACATTGTTTGACAACCCCCAGTGATAAAGATTTTTTTCACTTATTGAATGAAATAAGGGATAGGTACATATGTAGCCATACTGCTTCGTAGCTGCTCTAAATGGCTCGTTTATTTTGGTTGGAATATATGAAACTTTGAACACTTTTGAAACTATCATGGTTATGAATACTATTTGTACTAAAAACGGGATAATTACCATGATTTGTGAGTTTTTGAGGAATGTCGGAATACACAAATACAAACATGGTAAACGTCACGTTTCTAGTACAAATAGGGATTAGTTAAAGTTGACCAAAGACGATGTTACCAAAAAGACAAAATGGGACGACCATCGTCGTCCCATCTATTCCTATTTTTATTATTTTCTGGAGAAATGTGCAGCAAAAACATTTATCTTAAATTATTGTCCGCTTTTTTTTTTGTATTTTTGATGTTGATTTATTTTATACCTGTTTTTGTAATTTGTTTATTTTAATATTAGTTAGAATGTAGCCTTTAGTTAAGATTATTAAATAAGAATTATTTCAGTATTTTTTTATAACTTTACACAATTATACATACAAAAAATAAGTTGGCCGTTATAGTGCAGATTGGGTGTAATGAAGCGCATCACAAGAAAACCGCATGAAGATGTTATGAATATTATAACTAAGATAAATATCGCTCGCCATACAATCCGATGGACCATCACACACGGCGAAGATAATATATATTTTATATGTATACATATGAGCGATATGGATATTTTATCTTAAAAATTAAGATACGAAATATTAAATCGTAAGATAAAAAGACAGATGTGACAAACTTTCAAGAAAACAATTGTGAATTTCATATACACGGTATCCTTTAAATCACTGTTTTCCCAGAACAAACGTTGTTCAGACCATGGTCTACTAACAGTTTATAGCATCAAATAAGATTATAAATAAAGAAAATCTAGACCTTTTCAAATAATTCTGACTTTGTTCAATAACTAACCGTGACATAAAGTTTATTGGCACGCTAGAAATAGCGTATTTATAAATATAATTTCGAATGGTACGTAACAATTGGAGTCAATGGCGCACGCAGCAAATATTACGTGACCTAAGTTAGATACCTAGCAGTTACTAGCGCCAGCGTGCGCACCATGTTGTAGAGCGTACCGTTAAAATAGACGTTTTAAGTTCGCAACTTGTTATGTTTTTCAAAGACCGATTTCGTTTTTTTTTTAAATTTGATGTTATAAACCCTTTGTAGACCATGGTCTGAGCAACGTTTGTTCTGGGAAAACAATGATTAAAAGGACACCGTGTATATCTTACCCGTGCGTGATATCGAGCATATATTACAGCATCTTCGTCTTATAACAGTATTTAGATCATTGATTCCCAAAGTGGTTCAGGTGGACCCCCAGGGGTCTACGGAAGACTCGACGGGGGTCTACGTTGGTTTGACAAAAAATGAGGGTTCACAATTCGTAAGCGGTCCACGAAAATTTATCTGGTTTCGATAGTGAAGAACTAAAATGTTGACTTGACTTCACCTAAAAATGTAGGCAGACAATATTTTAAGTAGCTCAGCGACTGTTACTTATAAAAGCTTGCATATACCTAATCCATATTCAGTACAATGTGCCGAGACTTTTAAAGCGAAAACTGTTAATTCGTGGTTGGAACTCAGCCGCAACGCAAATTTCCATAGTTAGATCTTATCTTCACATTTTTTGTCGACTGGGAATATGGTAGAAATGTAGCAGCAGGGGGTCTACCTGAACTAGCAAAATTTTAAAAGTGGTCTATGAGAAAAAAAAGTTTGGGAACCTCTGATTTAGATCATAAAAAAGTTATTGTTTTATTTTTTAAATTCAACAAAATATATTATCGGTCCCAAAAAAAATGAAAATAGCATAATATGTACGGTGCTTATTAGTATATTTAATTATGTTGTTTTCATAAAATGTTTAATATAATTTTATTTTACAAAGGTAGAAGTAACTAAGTAGTTGGCGTTTTTAATTTTATTCCTAAGAGTGTTTATTTTTTTGTTTGAATAGCAAGTATGATTAGAGCAGGGGGTGAATTATTGGGAGTAAGAAAACAAATCAAATAATATCTTAAACTTCGCAAAAACTCGAATATTTTTTTTTGTACAAACTTAGTTACGCAATACTTGGGAATTACAACATTACTATATGTAATGTAGAATTTTATGCATCTAGTAGGTATTTCTGCGTTCTCTGATTTTTATAATCTACCCCCAATGGGGCAAAAGTTTTGCGTTAAATATTTTTTTTAACTGTAAACTCCCAACAATTCACAGTAGTTTCGTTTAAAATTGAAATACTTGAATTTTTATATGAATTTTATTATTATTGTATTATGGTACTTTACTAAATATTAAATCTTTATATAATTGATTTCATGTTTTATTTGTTAAAATTTGGGGCTACTAAGTATTGACCATTTCTTCACGTCAATAATGATTGGTTAAGCGAAGGGTTCCGTAGCCAGTATCGTACTGATCTGATTATTGATATGATTATCACCCGCGCACTCACTGCGACATCTCGTACAGTACTGAGAGGGCCCGTTAAGAGGTTCGCCTTTAGCAAAATGGCGGACAAAACTTACGTGGTATACTATTTTGCAATTTAAAATTTAACGGTTTTCTACACGGAAGTTTAAGGGAACACCGGAGGGACCATCGCCCATACAACACGTACTACCAAGATAATTTCTAATTGGAGCATATTTCTACCTTAATAAGGTATTATTTTAATTTTAATAGTATTTATCTAGGTTCCCAACCATATATTAGATCTAAATACTTACCTAAAATGAAATAGAAGCATATCGCATTCTGCATGTTTTTACGTCATAAAAGACCTGTTTTCAACCTAATTGTTTCGTATTAAAAATAACAACATCTTACGTATCCTAGTCATGGGAATATATATTATATCGTCTAGTTACAGAATAACAACACAGTGAGAAAAATACAACAAGTTTTCAGTCATCATTTTTGGTATTACGGAACACGGTCAAAATCTAATCAAATTTAGAATCGTTCTATTGCTATCACTGTCGCTCTGCGTGGCTAAACTTCGTCACTAAACAGGGATAGAGATATTCAGGCCGTAGTTTTTGACGCGGCCGAATTGAAGTTGCGCTCAGGGTTCGCCGGCGCGTTAACGATACGATTCGTTCAAACATTTTCTACCAAACTACATCAAAATGTAAATTTCGTCCAAAAACGGAGTTACGAGGTTTTCGAATTTAGCTGAAGATATGTAAAGCTTTCCACCCAAAGGTTGCCTGGAAAAGATCAACTCAATAACTTGCGCAACTGACAATTAAATATTTTTGAGGTGTATGTACACACGGCTACACATCAAGCTATACAATACCAGTATAAGCTGACCTCTCATTCAACGAAAAGCCTACACAATGCGAGGTCAGCTTATACTGGAAATTATAGCTTGATGTGTAGCCGTGTGTACACATGTACACACATGTGTATCTACATATTTAGTATGACATAATTTGGTATGAAATTCTTACGTTCTAGGATCAGTCAAATATTTAATTTTCCTTGTTTAACGCACCAGAAATTCCAAATTTGCTAGATACTGTAGAAAATCATTTATTTTAGCAATAATCTATAATAAAGATTTCAAATAAAGATTTTTTTAGTCTTTGAAACCCAGATTTTTAGGTTTGGCACATCGCAGCACGGCTTGCCGTTGAGTCGATTAGTCCTTCCTTCTGGTTTGGCGGGAAACTGCGAAGGCGCAGATAATATATGAATAAAAAATATTTAATTTCAAATTTCTATACAAAAGAAGCGTTTAGAGGAAATAATAAGTCATGATGGAGGAACAAAGCAATGGAGAAAGGGATGTATTCCAGCAGAAGAGTCAATGTCATACTTTATGGGCATGCTGAGCTAATTATAGTGATGAGCGATGAATCGTCGTGACCACAGACTATAAACTATCGATATTTTGTATAAAACTTAATTCAAAATTAATTTATCATTTAATTAAAAAAAATAACATTGTTGAATATGTAAAAAAAATAACATTATTTACAATAGTGAGTAAATAAAATCTAAATTCTAACCTACTCGTAACATTCCTTCCGACAACTTTGGGGTTCGAGAGAAGTTTGGCCGCGGCGTGTCTTCTTCCGCAAGATGGCGCCAACGCGCCGCCGTCTTGTTTGACATGACCCATTCTCCTCAGTACGAGTGCTAACTCCTTGTATACCCCACGTGTTTTCCGTTCTCATCACTTTGTTTCTGTAATTGCTGTTAATTTGTTAAGTTTATTTATTATTGTTAGTTTCTTTGTTGTTATTGTTTGTTTTCATTGTTTGTTGGCATAATGCCGAAGAAAACTGTTTTGAACAGTCAAAGTCGTGAGTTTGTGATTCGCTTGCGTGAATATTTTGAGCGAGAAAACCAAAATGGTGGACCGCTATTACCCATGGCAAAAGTTTGTGACAGAGTTGCAGATGCTTTTGGCATTGGACGTGCGACAGTAATTCGCATCAGTAAAGAAAAATACGGTGAATCTTCAACCGCACTATTGACTGAAGACGAGGAAAAAAGCTTTCAACGCCAAATAAAAAAAGAAGAAAGGCTGCTCCTGACACAAAAATTGACGACTTTGACGCCGCTGCGATTCGCAACCATGTATATGGTTATTATACACGGGGCGAATAACCTATATTAAAAAAACTGGCGGTGTCCCTAAAAGACGCAGACTTGTTTAAAGGAAGCTTGCCGTCACTATCGAAGATTTTGAAAAATATTGGATTTTCCTACAAAAAAAGTGACATAAATTATAATGGAACGAACCGACATTGCTCTTGCTCGAGTGAATTTTCTCCGGACAGTCAAAAAAATTACAAATTGGGACAAAGTTGTCTTTCTAGACGAGACATGGCTAAACGGCAATCATACCGTATCCACAGCTTGGACCGATGATACGGCACAATCGACCACCAAAGTACCCGAAGGCAAAGGTCAAAGATTAATAATAACTCATGCTGGGACGTCATCTGGTTTTGTGCCTAATTGCCTATTGGCGTTCAAATCTACGATAACCAATGAATACCATGAAAAAATGAATTTTGAAAAATTTAATGAGTGGTTTTTAAAATTATTAGATAATTTGAAGGAGCCACATTATATAATTATGGATAACGCCCCATATCACTCGGTCCAAAAGCACAAACCACCAACTTCGGCAAACAGGAAGTTAGAAATAATTGCATGGCTTCAAGAAAAAGGAATAGATGCCAATGAAACAATGCTTATAAACGAATTATTGAGACTCGGTCTGCTCAATGTAGATGACATAGCCCAAGAAAAGGGTCATAACGTCATAAGACTGCCTCCATATCACTGCCAGTATAATCCGATCAAGCTTATCTGGGCCCAAGTAAAAGGTTTGTTTGCTCGAATTTCAGTTAGACAGATTCTTTATGTATTAACTACTGTATAATTTATGATATTAAAATAGGTTTTTCTTTCAAGGTTACGCTGCTAGACATAACACAACACCGCCTTTCACGGCAAATAAAAGGTTGCAGTTACTAAACACTGCGGTTAAAAATTTATCTGTAGAAGATTGGAAAAAGGTATAACTTTTGAAACTATCATGGTTATGAACACATGGTTATGGTGTGTCGGAATCGAGTTATGATCGAGAATGAAATCAGTGGTAGTAATAGAATTTGCGAATTCATTCCTAGCAAAAGACTAAGAAAGAGGGTAGATCGTTATATCTGCCAATAACTACGTACTCGCAAAGACTTCAGTTTACCCGTGATCATGGCGCATGCAACTGCGCCGAAATATCGGGATACTCAAATACTCACAAATCATGGTAAATATCCCGTTTTATCGGGATACTCAAATACTCACAAATCGTGGTAAATATCCCGTTTTTAGTATAAATAGTGGAAAAAGGTAGTTACCAAATGCAGAAAATTAATGGAAGAAGATTGGGAGCGGGACGTTCGATTCGATAATATTTGCGAACAAGAGTTCATTATAAATTTACAAGATTGCTCTAGCAATTCTGACAGTGATTCGGATATTGATTTGGGGTGTACTCCTTTGGAATAAATAAATCTATGTATTAAAATATTCATTTCATTTTATTACCCAAATCATAATATAATCCAATATACATATAATTATGGCAGAGAGCCTTCGTGGCGAAGCGGTAGTGAACACGACTGCTGCGCAGGAGGTCGCAAAACCGTTAAGCCGAAACGAAAGCACGTTAAGCCGTCGGTCCCGGCTGCCATACGAATATCTAATGGCAGTCGTTACGGGTTGTTAGAGCCCTCAAAAGTCCAACAATTGGTCTTACTGCAAAGCTTCTATCGATAATTACTATCGATATTTTTTTCTGTATCATAACAACCCTAGGAATGTCAGTATAACAAATGTCACAGAGATCAAGCTATGTTTTTTCAAGTATAATAAAATCTATGAGGGGGTTTCACGGCCATGTTTATATAACTGCTAATAGATGGCGTTGCTCTGTAGATAATCAAATGATATATCTATCAAAGGAAAGTGAATTGTCAATGTCAATTGCCGTGTCAACATTAAAAAAGAATTTGCCACGACAAGTTGAGTAGGTAACTCTGAGTTCGCAGTGTTCCTTGAAAGCATCGATCCTCAGGAGCAACTGGGTAACAAGAACCCTTCAAAAATTGTTAACAAAATATCAACAAAACGGTATATATCAATATAACAAATTGTTAACAAAATGCCAATACGAGATGGATCGGACTAGTCCAAAAACTGATTATCGTATTCAAAAAAACCGAGTGTGCTTTAGACCACACCACTGAAGTAAAACTTATTTTTCCAAATATTTATATATATTATTTATATATATTTATATTCCAAATATTTTATAAAATTGTTCAATTACATAATTGTCCACACGTCTGTAGGTCGATCAGTCTATTAGGTTATATAAGTTATAGGTTCATTCTGGACAGACGCATCTCGCATCGCACTCGCACATCAACGTTTAAAAATATACGAAACGTAACTCTCTCTCTCTCTTTCTATCTTCACTAAATTATATCTCCCTCTCAACTTCTGTTCGCAATTTTCGTAGCGCATTCACCAGCTTACACCCCAAGTCAAGTATGCATAAAGAAGTTTTACTTCAAAAAGATGACAGACGCACAATCAGGACATAGCGCAAGGACTAGTATCCAAACAAAAAAAAATTGAATCGTCTACCTACGTAGGTATAGCGCACGTTGCCAGAACGTACTAAAATGTACGGTTTTCCGTACTATTTGACATCCGACCGTAATTTATTCGTACCTTAGCTCCGACCTTTACTTTACCTCTACTTACCTAATTGCTTTCAATTTTGTAACATAAATAAGTAACTTTTTAACAAAAATATAACGGACTAACTAAACTTCTGCACTGATTTTGATGAAATTTCTATGAGACCACTATGAAAGTATATCAGTTTTAAATAAAAAAATATATAAATCGGTTGATAAATGAACGTGTTCAGAGGTAATAGCAAACAAACACCGAATTTCGTCCCTAAAAAATTTGATACGATATGACATACACAAAAAAACAAAGTAATAGAGGGTGGAATACCTTGACTTCTGGCTAATTACGTTAATTTGTACATAAAATAAGACACAAAATATGCCAGAAGTCAAGAAATTCAAATAAGTAAATGCTTAGATAACAGGAACAATTATTAACAGAATTAAAGATTGAAGATAACAGAATTTTAGGGTTGCCCTCGATATTTTTTGGGACCCCATCATGAGATCCTGACTTGCCATACTTGCCTGACTTGACTTGGTGCCAATGACACCACGGGGGAAGTATACCCATATAGACAAAAAATATATAGACGTCCCAGACGTCTTCGAGCAATCAGGGAACATACCTACTTAAAAAAAATTCCAACGAATTGAGAAACTCCTCCTATTTTTGAAGTCGGTTAAGAAGTGTAAACAACGCCGATAGATAATTTACCAATTTTGCCACACAAACTATCCTTTGTTTCACTAAGTATAAAAAGCTAACTTAACGTTTTTTTGCTCATTCAATTTGGCAAGCTGTTCACCTTTCGAAAACCGTACCTTCAAGATCAAAACTGTAGCTTTTGGAAATCCTGTCTGTCTTACTCTATCGTACGTAGCTGGCAACGCTACGCTGTACGTACGTAGGTATAGATAGATAGCGTCTTGTTTTTCTCTGATTAAACTTTGATTTCAGTTTACAGAGTTTAATTACAGTGAAAACTTAGAAAAGCAAACAAACGTAGGTACCTAACACATGCAAGAGCATTTTATTGCTACAGAATCAAATACTATTCGAGTAATGGCTCAAAACTCATGGTGCAGAGTGTGCCTAGCGGTCGATGTCAGAATGCATTGGATTAAAAACACTCGCCTTCTAGAAATATTCGAAAAACTTTCTAGTACAAAGGTATGCTCCTATTTTAGTTAAATAACTTTAGTTTTACACCCAGTGACTGAAAGGACATCAAACACTTTGCTCAACTTATCTACCTAACACATTGTTCCAGTTGAATGCAGATGATGGAAGGCAGCACACAATATGCTACGTCTGCTACTCACAGCTGCAGAGGTGCCGCAGATTCTCTGACATGTGTCACAAATCTGAACAGTACCAGATAGAGCATTTACGCCGTGACTCCAAGGTATAGTTAGCATCTAGGCCTGGTGTAGTTGGACATTGCATTCTTATTACAAGCAGATGGTCACATGTTAAAATATTGCCTTGTCTGTAAAATTACCAAAAGCTACAGTGGGTGTCAAACTGCATGAATGCACGAGAATGTCTGTCAACAGACAAATGGCGAGATATCGTGAGGCGTATAATGTCCGCCCCCAAAAATAATGATACAACATGACGACCACAACACTGGCGCCATGGGCAAATAGCCAGCTGAGACACAGGAGATAGCGGGTTCGATTCCCACTGCGGAACAAATGTTTGCATCATCTACAGATGTTTGTTCTGGTATTGATGTTTTTCTATATATTAAAGTATATATTTACAAAAAAAAACAAGAATAGAAGTAGCAGTTATCCATAGTACAAGCTTTGCCTAGTTTGGGGCTAGATAGCACTGTGTGACATGTTCATTGATAAGGTTTAAGTCACTATAGATTTGCAATATACCTCCATAGCGCGGTGTGCATTTGATTTCCATCGCAGAACAAATGCTTGTATTATCTACAGATATTAACAAAAAAAACTACATAAGTATTGTATCAGTTATCTGGTTCCCCTAATACAAGCTTGACTTTTTGTTTGTTAACAGGCCGAGGGAGAGGTACCACCATCAGGAATCACCCATAACTTGACTGTATATGCATTACCATTCATGTCAATTACTGATTCTTCAAACCAAGGAAATACTGAAGTTAAAGATGAAGAAGAAGTTCTAAAGAAAGAAACAGAAATGGAAGTAAAAGAAGAAACCATTGACATAGAGAAGCGTAAACTCTTAGAAGATGCTACAGTAGAAGATAAACATCCGATAAAAGTGAACACTGAGATAAACAATGTATCTGCTTTGCAGTACTGTTGTGATGTGTGCAGTAAAACATTTGTATTAAAACGAAGTCTATCACAACACATGCGGGTACATTTCAGTAAAAAGCAGTACGCTTGCACCAGATGCAAGAAGATATACAATAAAATCAGAAATTTAGAAATACACATGAGAACCCACACCGGAGTAAAGCCTTATACCTGCAACATATGCAATAAAAGCTTTACAATAAGGAGTAATTTGCGAAGACACATGAAAATCCACACCGGAGAAAAGCCATTTGTCTGCAACATATGCAATAAAAGCTTTACGATAAGGAGTAATTTGCAAAGACACATGAAAATCCACACCGGAGAAAAGCCATATGCCTGCAACATGTGCAATAAAAGCTTTACAGATAGAAGTAATTTGCTAAAACACATGAGAATCCACACCGGAGAAAAGCCACATGCCTGCAACATATGCAATAAAGCTTTTACAGTGAGGGGTGATTTGCAAAGACATGACAGAATCCACACGGGAGAAAAGCTAATAAGCCTGTGTTATGATAAATTGGAATTGGTTTATAAGTAATACGGAGTATTAGTACGTCATATCAATTTGTTACCTAGTTTAGTCTTTCTAATGTATAAAAATCTCGTATCACAGTTTTAGTGGTCGCACTTCTCCGAAACATGTTGATCAAAATTAATATATATTTTTTTATATTTGTTATGTATGTATGAGAATAGGTCGTAAAGTATTTTTCACCCTGTAACCCCCACTCCCCATTTTTTAATCGCGATTTTAGTATTTTTGTACGAACAATATCCATATAATTTAACCGTCGTTCATTGACGTGAAGTCGTTTACATGAAGTCACGGTCGGTGAACTGTGAACTAAAAATCCTCGCCTAGATATAATCTATGGTTCATATATCATAAATGACAGTTCCTTCCCCTTTCCTTCATACTTCTTTCCCTTCCTGTCCGATCTCACGGCATGTTTGATTTGACAAGACGGCAAAATTGAATCATACGTCATGTAAAAAATATCAAACAAACAAGCTTTTGCTAACCGCCATTGGAGTTTCAAAGTTGTGAAGTTATGCGTTGATTTAATTCCGTAACTTATCCTCTCAATGCACACTGGAGAACAGCCATATGTTTAGCATGTGCGATTAATCCTTTACAAGTACGAGTAGCTTGCAAAAGCACATAAAAAATCACACTAGGAAAAAGCCATTTACCTGCAAAATTTGCAATAAAATCCTTAAAGAAAAGCATCATTTGGAAAGACACATGTTAATTCACACTGGAGAAAAGCCATATCCCTGCAGCATGTGCGATGAATCCTTTAATAAAAGCGGTTCTTTGCAAAGTCACATGAGAATGCACACTGGAGAAAAGACATATCCCTGCAGCATGTGCGATGAATCCTTTAATAAAAGCGGTTCTTTGCAAAGTCACATGAGAATGCACGCTAGAGAAAAGCCATATCCCTGCAGCATGTGCGATGAATCCTTTAATAAAAGCGGTTCTTTGCAAAGTCACATGAGAATGCACACTGGAGAAAAGACATATCCCTGCAGCATGTGCGATGAATCCTTTAATAAAAGCGGTTCTTTGCAAAGTCACATGTTAATTCACACTGGAGAAAAGACATATCCCTGCAGCATGTGCGATGAATTCTTTAATAAAAGCGGTTCTTTGCAAAGTCACATGTTAATTCACACTGGAGAAAAGACATATCCCTGCAGCATGTGCGATGAATCCTTTAATAAAAGCGGTTCTTTGCAAAGTCACATGTTAATTCACACTGGAGAAAAGCCATTTGCCTGCAACATGTGCGATAAAACCTTTACAATTAGGAGTAACTTGCAAAAACACTTGAGAACCCACACTGGAGGAAAGCCTATGCAAGAATGAATCATTTTCAAAGACACATGAATTTATTTAAGGGGAAGACACTTAGTTCTTTATAAATAGCATTATTTACACACTACGTTGCTGTTTTACACTAGGTACACTTAAAAGGTTTAGTTCTTTTCAAATGTTTTTGTCGTCGATTACAATTCCAAGCCTTAGTTCAGATTGTGTTTTAGGCTTAGCTAAAGCAGTATTGGCGCTATTTTCAATTATTTTTAGACGATCATTGAATGATGTCATAAGCTTTAGAATTTCGTCTAGTTTATTGTTGCTGTACCTACTGATGTTGGAATCATATTGCGTTGAGCGGTTGTATTGGTTCCAGCAGCAACTTGAACGTATGAGATGTTTTTGTTCGTATTATTTTTTCTAAACCACTGGAGAAGGAACGAGTATTTGGCCCAGCTGATGTTAAGTGGTAACCATCGCCTGTAACAAAGTATTACCTCGCACACACCTTAGAAACATTCCCTACGATGCACTGCTCTGTGTCCATCAACTTAAAGCAGACAGGTGTAAAGCCTCATGTGTACTTGAGGAATACAGGTGTAAAGCCGCATGTGTACTTGACAGATACAGGTGTAAAGCAGCATGTGAACTTGAGAAATACAGGGGTTCATTTACTTACAGTTAATACATATTATTTGCTGTTTCTGGAATCTTAAAATGATATGGAATTTATTGGTAGGTACCTATGTTGCTTATCTTATTGTCAATTAATTGGTTTTTGAATAAAGTATTTTTTATCTTAATTTTTCACCCATTGTTGGCCATTGTCGGGAATGTTATCGAGCTGATTTTCTCTTCATTTGTCTTCTTGGCATTAAAATCTTTGGCAAAGTTCGAAGTGTCGCTATGAGTTGTGTTTGGTCCTGATTTGAAATACTATGCGATGTGTTCCTGCTATCAAGTAATCCTATGAGTTTGGCGAGTGTGGGATCTGAGCTTCCTAATGCAATAGAAGTCAGATGTCCTTCATCATCTATAACAGGGATTCCCAAAGTGGTTGATATCGACCCCTTGGGGTTGATGTTTCCTAGGGGTCGACATAAACGAAAACTGATTTTGGGGGTCGACGAGGTCTAAAAATCGACCCCTATTTAATTAACACAAGTTCTTATTTAAATCTTTCAAGATAGGTAGGTAGGTACTGTATTGTTTATGTTGTGTTACGTGTACTAAGAATAATTAATATTTTTGTAGGAAATAGCATTGTTGTAGTAATGTAAAGTCTCAAGTTCGTACAAGATGAAAAACTCGGCAAGTCAGTGTGGACAAGTTTGTGCAAGATAATGAGTTAGAGCGTAGGTACGTCTTTCAGGCGCGTTTTGACTTGCTCTCTATTTGACGCTTACGCGATTAAATACGAACGAATTCATGATCAAGTTGCAAGTCCAAACATGTTCCCGATATTTTACTATTTAACGAGCTTAGGTTGAAAGTTCATTTGCGTTTTGAAATTCGTTGGAGCTTGAACGATAATAACTCATATAAGTACTCATTTATTACAAGAGATCACAAAGTTATAACATAGCTAAATTAAGTGAAGTAAAGTGATTGAAAAAGAATTTACAAAATGCTGAGCTCCCTACGCGAGTTAATAGCGTAACCATACAATATCTGCAGTTTATGAAAAATTAACAGGGTAAGTACCAAACAGTTTTTATCCGGCACAGCGCATCAGCATTGCCATACAATGGGGCAATGCAGCCAGCGCAACGTCTTGGGGACGCTGTCTGCATTGCCCCACTGTGTGATAGTGATCAGTTGAGCTATGTGTAGATTGTTTGCAACAGTTTGCAGTTGCCTCAGTTGTTTCAATTGTAAAAAATTACCAGTAAATTTAACAGTTTATTATTGTTTTTTATTTAGGTAGTTTCTTATTTTTTTATTTGCAGGATTACTGAGAGTTTTATGATGGCGGACACGAAAAAAAATGCAGACAATACAGTTTGGACTACTTGAAGTTCGGATTTATTGCATCTCCATCAAATCAACACTTGCCGATGTGTCTCATAAGTGAAAAAGTATTCAGTAACGATGCCATGAAGCCTTCAAATATGGATGACCACTTATCAAGAGTACATGCTGACAAAAAAAGTAAGCCCTTGTCATTTTTTCAAGCACTTTAAAGAAAAACTAGACAAAAGACCATTCATAAGATCGATGTTTGCGTCATCATCTATTAAAGACGATGATGGTTTACGAGCGTCCTATAATATATCTTTACTAATAGCAAAGTCGGGAAAACCCCACACAATTAGAGAGCAGCTTATCTTACCAGCCATTACGGAGGTCCTTAACAATGTATTGCACAAACCCGCACATGATATTTTAAAGAGAATACCTTTGAGCAATAACACCGTTCAGAGACGCATAGACGAGATGGGACTGGATGTGGAAAACATTTTATGCAAGTTCTTACAGACCAACAGATTCTCTCTCCAGTTGGACGAGCCTACATTACCCGGCAATGAAGCTCTGTTGTTAGGATATGTTCGATATACCAAATATGAAAATATGTGCCAACAACTGCTTTTTGCTACATATTTAGAGACTGATACCAGAGGAGAATCGATTTTTCAGGCCGTGGAACATTTTTTTACTGACAAAGCTATTCCATAGAAAAACATTGTTTCTGTTGCGACTGATGGTGCACCGTCTATGGTTGGTCGTCATCGTGGTTTTATAGCTCACTTAAAGCGACAACTGCCTGATGTACTGGTCATTCACTGCGTGATTCACAGGCAGCATTTAGTAGCAAAAAGCTGAGTCCTAGATTGCATAAGTCTACAATATGTAATAAATGCTATCAACAAGATTCGAAGCAATTCTTTGAACTCTCGGTTATTTGCTCAGCTATGTGAGGAAAACGACGAAGTCTTTACTCGATTACTTCTGCACACTGAAGTTCGCTGGCTATCAAGAGGCTCTTGCTTAGAAAGATTTTCAGGCATTTTTGAATCTGTGTTGGAGTTTTTATAAGAAAAAGATCCGAATTTTAAAGAAAATCGGAACAATTGTAAAACAGATATTTATTACTTGACTGATATCTTTGGAATATTCAACAAAGTTAATTTGCAGCTGCAGGGTGACGATCTTAACTTGATTAAAACAAAATCAATAATATCGGCCTTCGTGGGTAAACTAATCCTTTATAAATAAAATTTAGGCAGAAAAGAATATTCGCAGTTTCCGCATTTGTCAAAATTACCAGAAATGCTTCAAGATGATGACATTTTATTATGTCACTCACTTGGACGCATTACACAAGGATTTTACGGAGAGGTTTGAGGATCTTTTAAATTTACAAATTCCTCAATGGATAATAAATCCGTACCACAGCCATAGAAGAAGCCAATGTGATAATGCAAGAAGAGTTAATTAGCATCAGCACAGACGAAGAGCTTAAGCAGAAGTTCAACCAAGGCTATCAGAAGTTCTGGTTGCAACGCAACATTGAAACACAGTATCCTACATTGTGGAACATTGCTGAAAAATACCTTATCGCTTTTCCATCATCATACCTAGTTGAAAAAAGCTTCAGTGTGGTAACAAACATTTTGACGAAACAAAGAAACCGTTTGAAAATCAACGAACGTGGAGATTTAAGGCTACAACTCACCAATATTGAACCGGATGTAGCTAGATTGGAAGATAGTCACCAGGTTCATCCATCACACTGAATGTTTTATTTTCTCTTTGCGAATTAATACTTTTTTAAATATAATTTCCTACCTACTTAAGATTCCGTAAGTACTTAATTTGTAATAATCATTATAAATTAAACTTGATATTTACTGAATTGTATGTCTTTTTATTTTGTAAAATTTTGATGAAGTCAACTTTACTATAATAATAATTTAACTTAACCAAGTGCAAAGTTTTCCAATTGGTACCTTAGTACCTAGGTATTTTGTATCAATAGGAAAAAACGAAAGATAGCCCCCCTTATTCATAGCAGTCTGCTAACTAATTTAAAGCATTGCTAATTCGCACTCTGTCTTCTATTGACCTAAGTCAGAATGAAAAATATCACTCGTGTATCAGCTGTTTTAAGTTAACGGACCATTATGAATAAGGGGGTTGATCTTAAAAGTAAGTAATTTGGCCATGGGGGTCTGAGGTAACAGTTCATTTAGGAAAAGGGGTCACTTGTCCAAAATAGTTTGGGGATCCCTGATCTATAATTACCTTGAGATGTTGTGATTTGAAGGTTGTCCCGGGTGCGTTGGTACCTAATCTTTGAGGGGATGTCCTGTAGGTTGGAACATGGAGATTCAGTGGTTGGAGCGCGAGCGGGTATTATAGCTCTTGTCACTTGTTGATTGTAAATGTCAATGGTAGGTGTATGTATTTGATTTAATTTTAATTGTTTATTGTAAGTGACTAAATGTAATGTATGTACGCTAAATTGGCGAAACCTAGTTCTATAGTTAAGCTCAACCATCATATGAACCTAGGTTTACAGACAATAAACGAATATTAATGAATCTCTCTCTTCCCAGCTATGTATCCCACATGATGCTGGGGTCAGCTTTCCTGGTCGTTCTTCTACACTTCGCTCTATCCTCGACGTCGTCATCAGAAACTTGGCACTCTCTCATGTCTTTTGAGACTACATCTCTCCACCTCGTCTTGGGTCTACTACCTCTAGATCTTCGACCGGGGATGGAAAGTTGTAGTGCCAAATTCCCTAGGTAGTCAGGTGGCCTATAACAAACATTTTACTAAAACTCTCATATTAAAAGCACGAAAAATGATAGCTTGCGACCAAAAAGTATCAAAACGAAAATATTTACTTACGTGGCGCTGGAAGACCCTCACATGCACTGCATCTCGGTCCGCGTCGCAGACGCAACTAAAATAGCAGCCACGTGTGCCCTACTGTTAGGCATTACGCGACACAATACGATCGTATAGCTATCTCTTTCTGTTTTCGAGATATTTGCGTCGGCACAATTTACCCCCGGCACTTTGAGCCTGCTCTCCCCTATCGGAATAAATCCTGCTGTGTATTTTATTTTTCTTCGCTTTTGTAATGTAGGTACCTACGTCCGAAACGGATAAACTATGCAAATTGGTACCTAAATTTATCTAAGATCTGTGTTGTAAATTTTTATGATTCTGATTCCCTCATCCAGCATTTTCCAATGGGATCTGTCTCGGGCAGATGGAATGAGTGAAAGGCGCATGAAAGGTATCGTAAATAAAACTGAATGTTACGACAATTTTATATATAATTGCTTATCATCACAATAAATAATTGCTTTAATCTCCTAGATTTAAGTGGAGGGGTTTTCACGACCATGTTCTTATAACTGCTAACAGATGGCGTTGCTTTGATTTACAAAGGAAAGTGAACATTATTTACCGAGGAACCCGAAATAAAAAAAAAACTAACATTTGTGTTTGTTTATATTGACGACGTGAGATTGTTTTTGACAAATTTTGATATTGTGTCTGAGATTTTGGCATCTATACCATATTTTCTGACGGTGCGAAGTTTTCTGAGACGCGAAGTTGCAGGTTCGGTTCCCGCCGCAGAGCAAATGATTCGCATGATACTTGTGCATATATTAGTTTCAGGTCCGGATGTTTTTCCCATAATGTTTACCTATAGTAATTAAGTATAAATAAATAATTAATAAATTCACACAGCGCTATCTAGCCCCAAACTAAGCAGAGCTTGTATGTACTATGGGAAACAGATAACTGATAGAATACTTATATACTTTTTTTTTGTAAATACATACTTATAATATATAGAAAAACACCCAGACACGGAACAAATATCTGTAGATCATGCAAACATTTGTTCCGTGGCGGGAATCGCACCCGACACCTGCGTCTCAGCCGGCTATACTTAGTAGGTACGTCCACTGCGCCACGGATGTAGTATTGTAGGTACCTATTTACAAAAAACAAAACGTGTGTGCTTTAGACCACACGACTGAAGTAAAACTTCTTTTTCAAAATATTAATTTATAAAGTTGTTCAATTACAAAATTGTCCACACGTCTGTAGGTCGACCAGTCTATGTTCATCCTGGATAGACGCAACTCGCACTCGCTTTTTTTTTTTTTTTTTTCGAATGGACTTATCTTGCTGTTGGCCTCTGAGGCCGTTGCAGCTTAACCGAGCTTTTGGCGAGCGCAGAAGGCGCTCAGCCCTATAATTTTATTTTTGATGAGGCAACTAGCGCAAGGGCACCACTTAGGTACGTACCTCGGCTTGGGCTGTTGCCGGGACGGGGATAGGAGAGAAACGCCCGGGTACGTGCTTGTACCTCGTGTAGGCGGCGACTAAAGGGACTCGTCGACCTCGCCGGCGAGGTCGGTGTATTTGTGGAGTGTTTGCTCTGTCTAATGTGGATGATTCACCCGCATTAGCGGAAGTGATTTCGTCATCCGGGTCTCCGAGAACGTGTCTCGGACGACGGAGGGTTTAAGTCTCGCACTCGCACATTAACGTTTAAAAATATACGAAACGTAACTCTCTGTCTCTTTCTATCTTCACTAACTTATATCTCCCTCTCAACTTCCGTTTGCACTTTTCGTAACGCATTTACCAGCTTACTCCCCAACTCAAAAGTGCGTAAAGAAGTTTTACTTCAAAAACATTCTATCCTACATTTATCTGGGTCCCCATAGTACAAGCTTTGCTTAGTTTGGGGCTAGATAGCGCTGTGTGAAATGTCCAGCATTATTTATTTATTAAGGAACATCCAGAGTTCACTTTAGATTCTTAGCTTTGTGAAGAAGGCCCTAACTTACTCGCTCTTATTCTGCCGATCGGTACCTAACTTAGGCAAAAAAAAATAGCTGGTAAACTTAACCTAGGAATTGTACTAAACTTTAGATTAAAAAATAAAACTGGCCAAGTGCGAGTACCATTATTAAAAAAAAAATCACGTTTGTTGTATGGGAGCCCCCCTTAAATATTTATTTTATTTAGTTTTTAGTATTTGTTGTTATATCGGCAACAGAAATACATCATCTGTGAAAATTTCAACTGTCTTACTACCACGGTTCATGAGATAAAGCCTGGCGACAGACAGACAGACAGTCGGACAGACGACAGCAGTCTAAGTAATAGGGTCCCGTTTTACCTTTTGGGTTCGGAACCCTAAAAATAACAACTAGAAAAGTAAAAAAACGTTTAAGTACCTAAAATACATTTTTATTGTGAGAAGAGTGCATACTAAACATTATCCATATACTAATATTAAAAAAGGTAAAGATTGTACGTTTGTAATCTCCTGATATTACCTCTAGAAACATAGTAACAACGAAGGGGTTTTAAAAAAAATTGTATGGTACCTGGCTAGGTTTCGCAGTGATGATTTTCCAAACTTGATGTCAAATTATCTCCTTAAATTGCTGATATAAACGGAGCCTTGCAATAGCCGTGGTCGCGAGTGTCCACCCGTCGGGATAACAAATAAAAACCGGCCAAGTGCGAGTCGGACTCGCGCACGAAGGGTTCCGCACTATTATCTATAAACACGGCAAAAAATCACGTTTGTTGTATGGGAGCCCTCCTTAAATATTTGTTTTATTTAAATTTAATTATTTATTTTTAAAGTGAATATATAACTAAATATTCTGCAAATATTTCAAGCGTTTACCTGTTGCCGTTATCAATATCGAACAAAAACAAGCAAAAAAAGCACGATTGTTGTATGGGAGCCCACTTTAAATATTTATTTTATTCTCTTTGTAGTATTTGTTGCTATAGCGGCAACAGAAATACATCATCTGAGAAAATTTCAACTGTCTAATTATCACGGTTCACGAGATACAGCCTGGTGACGGACAGACAGACAGCAGGGCCTTAGTAATAGACCCGTTTACATCAGTAATTATGTACAGTGATCGCGAAAGTTTGAAAAAACACTATCTCTACCGCAACACTATAAGACATTGTGCAACAAACTTTTTTAATTAATAATAATTAGATTCAGTTACACTTTGTTTGTTTATGCCCCTAATCCAAATATAATACATATAATATCCTACACTAAACTATATGAAACAATTTAAAAAAAAATACTGGCGAATGGGGATCATGAGAAAAAATTTCAAACACCTTTACTCTTTATGATATTAGTATTGATAAACACAATTTTTTTCGAAGTATACAACCTTAAAAAATATCCAACAAGATGTGATAACTCCCACATTTATATGGTGTAAATGACAGTTTTCGATGGGTTCCCTACAAATCACACCCAATCATGTCAGTGTTACTTGTTGGGATTTTTTCTTCCCATTGAGTCTCTTACTTGTTACAACTGTTTTTTCTAAAAGAGGATACCCTACAAGTCACTGTGTAACATGTTGAGACAAAATATCCCATCCAGTAACAACACTGTGACATGATTGGGTGTGACTCGTTGGGAACCTATCTGTTATTCATAATATCAAAATTATTTAGGTAATTTTATAAATTATGCCACTTGTAAATACTTCTTCATGATGTGTACAAAATGCATCTTACTGAATTGACATACAATGATAAGACTAAGCCTGGCTTTTTGAACTAAACATATGTAGCGACTAAATATGATTATATTTGATGTATTTGTATGATTTTACAACTGTCTAAATCATATTTAGCCACTAAATACGCTTAGGCATCGTTGTACAAGTCGCCCTAAGTTAGGTGTAGGTACTTAACTATGAAGATTCTAAGCTCATTTTTTAATATATAGAAAGCAGTGTTAAAGATAAAAACATTGGATTCCAAAAAGTTTGTTTTTCCAAAATATAGATTACTTCTCTAGTTAACAACCACATGTTTACCCATTTACTAAAGTAGCACATATCTATACTTGTATATGGTACTGCAGCAAATAGGTTTCAGCTCGGCATTATGCCTCAGTACCGATCAACAGCTCAGCACTCATAATCTGCCAACATTTTCATTAGGCAAGTCATTAAATTTGTAACAATCTTTTTAGGCACTAATTTACTGATAATAGATAACTGTTTTGTAGCTACAAATATGTTCTACTGGATCAGGTTAGTTGGTGATACTATATTTTAGTTTGACAGCAGAAATGTACATTTCATGTTACAAAATTTCAAATTCCGAGCATAAGTTACATAAAATATATCACTTCAAATTGAATCAGTCAGATAATCGTAACCGTAGAAGTCAGTCCGACGATCATAACCGCTTATGAACACGGTTTAAGTGACTCCGCAGAGACTCTTTTGCTTTGAACTTAAGCAAGCACATTTCACACTGAAAAGTCACATTTTTAAATGTATGCTTGTTTAGTTCATGTTTAGCAAGACAATCCTTACTGGTAAACTTCTTTTGACACTTTAGACAAGCATTCTCTTGCATCAACTGCTTGAGTTTAAGGTGCCGGCGAAGACAGTATCTGGATTTGAAAGTAATAGCGCAAGAATCGCATTTCGATTTACTTTTCAACTGATGATGGCTCTGGCAATGAAGATCCAGGTTGCTCTTCTTCGTAAACACTATCTGACAGTCATTGCATTCGAAAGTAGCAGACTTCTGCTGCACCTCGTGATTAGAAGTCATGTGCCGGAAAAAATGACTGTTTTGTGTAAACTTTAGACGGCAATACTGGCAGGTGTAAATGTATTTAGCATTAGCGTCGCCGTCCTCGCCTTTGATACGAGCTGGACGCGTGATCCGGATCCTTGGCCCAGTCCGACCAGTTTTCTTACTCATCACTAAGCTGAGAAGGTCGGTTATTCACTGCCTCTTTTGTAACACTTTTTCTGGCGTCTTTCTACACGTAGGCAATTTGTGAGAGTGGTTTTTGTGGTTAAAACTCACTGGATTTCTTGAATTATTGTGGGTGGGTGAAACTACTAGGTGCACTAGAAGTCATCAATTTGAGTTAAATTAACTGAAAGTTTCGTTTAGTTATTAAAAAGTCACAATTTGTACAAACAAACACAACAGATTATAAACCCGTAGTTACTCTATCGCAAACGTCAAAATGTTATAAAAAGTCAAACATTGACAGTTAATAATGTCATAGAGTTGTGGCAAGGGACCCATCGTGTTTTCAAAATTCTTTCTGGGCGTCTGGTCGAAGCGACGTGTGATCCGAGAGCTGGCGCCTAACTGGATCAACGGCGTTAACTATTGGCGTTAACGCCAATCAAACTAACTATCGAAATTGAACTTTGATTAATATATATATATATATTTCGATAGCCAGCTGTATTAATATATGTATATATGTTATATATGTTTTCGATTTATAGATGGTAAATCGGTGTAAATAAAATAAACAATTTAATACATACATATATATATTTTTATACTATACATTTTTGTCCAACGCGATACCGTTAGTAAACTTCCAGCGGCGCTTGCATTGCGATTCAGCGGGGCAATACAGCCAGTGTCTGGGGGGCACTTCCGCCTAGTAGTGATCTGGAGCAGTTGAGTTTTATTTGCTAAGGCAAATGATCAAACCCGTTCGAGGGAAAAAAACTAGCCAAAGAGATTAAAATACCTACGGAGATTACGTGCAAATAGCACGATAATCTCATATGTAAAATATGGCAAAAAAAACTTATTTCTGTTTAACAACAATCAATACGCCAACCATCATCTGCGCATTATCTAGACTAAGGGTTTACTTTACCATACACCTCGTGTAAATCTACTGTTACAATATCAATAACTGACTTCAAAATATGCAAAAATAATCAATAGGATTTTCATAAGCAAGCGCTTATGAGCGCTGTAAGCGACAAGTTGAACGACAAAAAATGTTAAAGTTTATGCGTTCACCGAACGCACCCTGAGCATATCGCCAACTTCCTTTGTATAGCTAACGTATATAATAATATTTGTGTCAGAAAGGGCGTTAAAAAAAACAATGTGATCCTAGTCTACTGTTAAAATACAAGTCGAATTATTAATATATGCGAAAGATATATATTTAAAAAACGACTTATAAGGATATTAGAAGGAACACTTCTATAAATATATATACCTAGTCAGGTCATAAATTCTGTCACATGTTTAATATAAAATAATTTAAACAAGTTTATTCATTATGTAACCATTTATATACCAAAATGAACTTAACAAAACATAGATTCTTATGACACTAAAGTTTATTCAAAATGACCTCCGTGATTTTGAATACAGGCCTTCAATCTGCGCGGCCAGTCGTCTATCGCAGCACGAACGAGGTCCATGTCAATATCGGCGGCAGCCTTAATCAAGGATGTCTTGAGTGGCTCCAAATTGGGATGAGGCTTTGAGCACGCCTTTTCCTCCAAGTGTTGCTATAATCTTGTAATCTAACGGATTCAAATCTGGACTGGAGGAGGGCCAGTCTTCGTGCCGGATGAAGTAGATTTCACGCGCCGCCAGCCAGTCTTGTGTGCTCTTCGCTCTATGAGCTGGCGCCGAATCTTGTTGGAATACCCAGTGCCTGTTATTGAACATGGTAT
Organism: Philereme vetulata; assembly: GCA_918857605.2. NCBI lineage: Eukaryota > Metazoa > Arthropoda > Insecta > Lepidoptera > Geometridae > Philereme > Philereme vetulata. The sequence continues at coordinate 976,995 of OU975427.1, read as the reverse complement.
GAGAAACAGGTTCCACAAGGTTCGTCAGGACTGTATTTTGATACACAACTGCATTCGTTTTTACACCTTTCTCACAAAAATGTACCTCTGTTAAGCCCCAATAAGAAACTCCCAACCATACCATGAGCGAGGATGGAAAATGACCTCGTTGGACACGCGGAATACGGTTGCTCGCTTCTTCACTACTGTGTGCGTACACCTTATCATTTTGTTTGTTGTAGCTCTCTTCTACGGTAAAAATGTTTTCATCCGAAAAAAGAATTTCCCGATATTTTTTTCCCGCGTACCGCTTCAACAAAGCGCGGCATCTCTTCAGTCTCAGGTCCATTAGACGAGCATTCAAACGATGTCCTGTTTTTCTTCGATATGCCCGAAGCCCTAAGTCTTCATTTAACACCCTTTTCACCGTGGTTCTGCTTAACCCCATCTGAAGGGCCAACAGTTTCTGCTTACGTTTGGGATTTCTTTGAATTCGCGCCTTCACAGCTTTTATCACTGCTGGAGTCCTAACAGACCGAGGGCGACCACTTCTTGACCTGTCATCTACACTAGAGTCTTCATTGTATCGTTTGATGGTGCGATAAACGAATCTTTTGGTTATATTCAAATTTTTCAGTATGAAAAAAATTTGAATTGGCGCGTAACCGCAACGATGCAATGCAATAACTGCAACACGGTCTTCTTTAAGCGTCTACTCCATATATCTATGCCAGACTATAGGCGGTGTGGTCCAAGGACTAGCTGACCGAAAGGGTGATAAGTAGAAAAAAAAATACAGCTACGTGTAAATAGCAACCAAATTTTCCGTTTGTTTATCCAAAGCCAACCAAAACCAAAGTGTGAAGTTATGATCAGTCGAACTTTGTTTGTCGTTTCTACATACAGAAATCGAACAGAAATTAATAAAATTGGAAGAAATTCATTATTTTTTCGTATTCACTTCATCGCAAGAAGAAAGCTTGACTATTGTTTTGCACTAAATACGGTGAGTGTTGAGTGTACATGTTGAAGTAATGTTTGTTGATATTGTGTTCAACCGTGTGCATGTGGTATTTTTTGTCCCAATGCAAAAATTTATACTTTTCCCCCCAAGTCATTCACAAAAATTGTCAATTAACAGATTTAATTAATCTATAATATAAAAATGAATCGCAAAATGTGTTGGTAAGCGCATAACTCAACAACGCCCCGACCAATTTGGCCAATTATTTTTTTGTTGTATTTCTTATTGTCAGGAGAAGGTTCTTATGAAAGAAAAAATTAAGAAAATTGCGCGCAAAATTAGAAAATTTAAGAATACTTAACCACCATATAAAATTATTTATTATCTAACCTTAGCGCTTTTATAATGTAACCTTATGACGTTTGACATAGAATTGACAGAATGCGTGCTGCAAATATCGTCAAAGAGGATGTAAAAAAAATTAATATCGTTTGAAACAGATGCTTCGGTAGGAGTTATCCCGAGATATACTGTCTATATATATAAAAATTAATTGCTGTTCGTTAGTCTCGCTAAAACTCGAGAACGGGTGGAGCAATTTGGATAATTTTGGTATTGAATTATTTGTGGAAGTCATTCATTTTCTCATACATAATGATGGCCGGGGACAACAATTGACAATTCTACCAGGGTGACTTATATTGACAGCCCGCATTATACCTATAGTCTAACTTTTTATTAGCTGCAGTAAAATGACGTTTCTAAATGTCATTCCGTAAAATAATGTTGCCAGCCTAATCTCAATAGGGATGTGATTCAGTTCACAAAAATTAATTAAATAACATTATTATGACGTTTTTGTTTCATTTTGAATGTACCTCCCTATACTTCCACTAAAAAAGATCAATTCTCTAGTATAGTAATAATAATAGGTTAAAAAAATACATTACAACTTAATATTAAATCTCAAAACAAAAAACCAAACTGATTATTCATTTATGATTCACTCATTTAGCTACATCCCTATTTATTTTTCTTCAAAAACCGGCAACCCACAAAACGTCATTTTACTGCAGCTAATGCATGTCAAGCCGATACGAAGTTCGGCGGGACCACTAGTTAATGATAAAAAAGATAAAAATTTAGATTATTAAAATGATAAAAAAGCTTGGGATTGAAGTTGTTCCAACTCAATCAAAAGTGTTACAATCTAGATGTAACATATTTTCTTTGTTTATTGTTTTGTAAAAGGATTATTAAAAAGAATAACCAGCCTAGTTTCTTACCTTTCTTTCCTGGTTTGGTTGCGGAGGAACAGGGCTGCCTGTTTGCCCAGCAGTGGGACAGTACAGGCTAGTAAAAAAATAATAGGAAATACCAAGTGAATAAGCACATATTCATATAAATTTTGTTGATAAGCCTAATAAATAAATTAAAAATTGACAATCAACAAATTTTAAAACATAATTAAACATAATCTTGATAAATAAGCCTACTATAAAATATCAGATTATATAGATGATAGAGAAGCTTGGGATTGAAATTGCTCCAACTCAGTCACAAATGTTACAACTTAAACGTAATTTATTTTCTTTATTGTTAAGTTTTCTAAAAGGATCATTTAAAGAACAACCAGCCTTGTTTCTTGCCTTTTTTCCCGGCTTGGTCACGAAGTTACAGGCAGTAAAATTGATTTTTTAGTTATTTTTTGAGTAAAAATGATTAAAATTCAAATTTTACCCCAATGCAGGACATCAGTGTAGATCTTATTCCCCCCACCCTAGAATTAGAACCCCCATTCATTATTCTCATTAGCGGGAAGTGGGTAGAGTTGGCGGTAAGTTTATGAACTTCTTGAATGTTCCAGGCGTTTAGAAATTATCGAAGATGCCACAAGCCCGCCGTAAGACACCCTTTAGCGGTAAGGCGAAGAAACAACAGATCCAGAACAAGAAACAAAACCGCGTGTTTCTGATGCCAAGTAAGTTTCATGGACATTGGGGCAGGTAAGTCCTGGAGTGCTTTTCCAGTGCAAAGGGCGGCATAGGATGGCCCTCCACTAAAAAAACGACCTGACAAAGTTTGCTGGGAGTCGCAGGTCGCACAAGATGATCTCTCTGGAGATAAAATAAATAAATATTGCTGGACATTTCACACAGCGCTATCTAGGCCCAAACTAAGCAGAGCTTGTACTATGGCAACCAGATATAACTGAAAGAATACTTATTCATGTTTTTTTTCAAGTGGGACGTTAAATTAAAGGTCATCGTTAGTACATTTCAATCCTGTTTTTATTATTAGTTTAATCCATGTAGTTTTTGAGTTATAAGCCTTATTAAACAAAATTTTGACAAAATTCACAGGGTACACCTGTGACCCAATTGCTGCTGAAATTTAGTATTTGTGTACAAATATAGGAAAAGTCTGAAATCCAAATTAACTGCATTTTGTATCTCAAAAAAGAGTATTCAATTTATATGAACTCCCTTTACCTGTAATTTAAATGAAACTGTAGGTCAAGTAAGGTTGTTGTTATTTCGTGGCACTATTTTGATAGTCAAAGATTAGGAATAATATATTTTTGTTTTTATGGGAGACTCGCGAGATCTCAGTTCGGGGCGAACCACTAGTACTTTCCCGAGTGAGCTCTTTTACAAGGAAATCTACTATAAAACTGGATTGAATAAATGGATTTTGGGGCGATAATGCCACAAAATCCAAGGTATTAGCGAGCGAATATTGGGGCTCCAGTGGAGTAGGGTGACTGGCCAGACCTAATGATGATAAGTGGGCTAAGAAAGCTACTGTCAAAGTGGAGGCCAAAAACTGGGTACAAAAATAGGTTTGGGGTTGTCCTGTTATCACGTGAGGTTTTTTAGACCACCTCCCCCTTTTGTTGGTATATTGTTCTGAATTCACTTGCTCTAATTCACATGGTGAGCACGGAAAATATACACGTGATTGTCACAACATACGAATATCACGTGATTAATAGATGACCCCCTTACGTCCACAAGCAAGATGAGTGGATGACATCAATAAGACAGTGAGTCGTACAGCATACTAATATCATAAATTCGCAAGTAAGGTCATGCATTCATTCAATATGTTGTCATTTCTTAAGCCTGATTTGTCAATTCCCAGCCTCCGCCACATCGGGTGAAACCTCAGCAGATGTGGAGTCTATGAACTACCAGCCGACGGCCCAGGGTCGATCCAACCGATACGCTCTGAAGTTCTACCGGGAGAGTGACCAGGAACTGATAATGAAGAAGGAAGATTCCCTGTAAGTCTGTCACTACAGAAACGTGTCCTTATGCATTGTCCTATATCCATCAACTCGAGGCAGTTGTAAAGCCTCACTTGCCTGTAATAGATTATGTATATTATTTTTCACAGCACCTGCTTGACAATGTTAAATTATATGTCATGTAAACCTACCGAAAACAGGTTGTACTGAATTTCGTAATTTGATTTTGGAACCTCATCAGTATTAAAATTTGAACCAAAAAGACCCACACAATAAGAACTTATTCGTAAAACGAACTAACCTCTGCACAGAATGCAATAAAAACCAAATCTAGGTTGATTTGGTTTTTATTGTCTCGCAGAAAGTGTGAGAGTATTCCTCTCTGCACTCAGGATTGTAGTACCTCCCTCGCTTCGCTCGTGAGTTAACTCTAGAATCCTTCGTTACGTTCGGGATTCAATATAGCGCCCGTGACGCAAGACACTGCTTTAATAATTAATTTAATAATCTGCTATTACAGTAGAGAACTGAACCCGGTGCCAGAAAAGGAACTGGAGGTGAATCCGTCCGAGCACTTCCCCCCGGACCTGACCTTCCCCGTCCGGCCTCCGTGGGACTTCTCCATGACACCCGCACAGCTGGATGCACAGGAACAGCGATACTTCAAGGTAAGTAATACTGTCTTTCCACTAGGGTTCTGCTGTATTCATCCATCATACTAATATTAATTCGAAAGTAACCCTGTGTGTAACGTTTTCGTGACTAAACGGCGCGGCCGATTTTGATCAAATTTGGTATACAGATATAATTAACAGACCTTTGGGCACCAAGTAGGCAAGTTAAAGTGGGACTGGGCGGGTCTCTGTCGCATGTTGGAGGAGTTGTGGCCAAAATCCACCACCGAGTGGATCCCAAAAGACAGAAAACGAGCACGCGGCAGACCGCGACGCCGATGGAAACACGAACTCGACACGTATGCGGAACACTGGACACATGGACATGGACTACATTACATAATACGGGCCCCAGATAATCATTACGCAATAAGGTTAAAGAAATAAATATTATGACATTCCCGTGTCAATACATCTATGAAAATCTGATGTATGTTCACAAAAATATTAATTTGGTTAAGAAAAATAGCGATAATCATATATTTTAATACTAGAAATAAAGATAAACTCGCTGTTGCCACTTGTAGACTCCATAAAGTTAGTAAATCGTTTAAAGGGCAAGGTGTTCGCTTTTATAACAAACTCCCAAGTGATGTACAAAAATTGACAATTAACAAATTTAAAAACGCAATTAAGCAAAATCTTTATAAAAAAGCCTACTGTAAAATATCGGATTATTTAGATGATAGAGAAGCTTAGGATTGAAATTGCTCCAACTCGTTCAAAATGTTACAATTTAGACGTAATTTATTACCTGTATTGTAATGTATTCTAAAAGGATCATTAAAAAAAAACAACTAGCCTTGTTTCTTGCCTTTCTTTCCTGGCTTGGTCGCGAAGGAACAGGCAGTAAAATTTACGTTTCAAAGTGATCCTTGTGATTTTAATGAATAAATGATTTTGACTTTGGACGACAGACGCGCATGATAGAGTGGAGTGGAAGGAAGGAAGGGAGGCCTTTGCCCTGCAGTAGGACAGTACTGACAGATAGATTATGAGCTGGATTGGTACATAGGCTAGTTTTTACCCGATTGCGCGGAAGAGTAGCGGGTCAGCTATTTATTATAAGTATGTATAAAAAACAGTTAATTCATCTGGTTCAAATAGTATAAGCTTTACTTTGTTTGGGGTTAGATAGCGCTGTGTGAAATATGTTTATTATTTATTTATGATAACGTTTGTGTTTTGTTGCCTACTTTTGTTACCTGCACTCTAGAAGCCCAAGATACAAGTTTTATCTTCATCTTTTTCAGAACTATATCGATAGTATCCAGTCGTCTACGCACTGGCGCGACATGTCATACTTCGAGCTGAATCTGGAGACGTGGCGGCAGCTGTGGCGAGTCATGGAGATGTGCGACATACTGCTGCTCATAGTGGACGTCAGATATGCCGTGAGTGTCATATGCCATATGTGTCATTGAACGTCATGTGTGTCATAGAACGTTATGTGTGTCATAAAACGTCCTGTGTGTCATAAAACGTCATGTGTGTCATAGAGCATCATGTGTATCATAAAATGTCATGTGTGTCATAAAACGTCATGTATGTCAAAAAGCGTCATGTGTGTCATAGAACGTCATGTGTGTCATAAAGCGTCATTTATCTCATAGAACGTCATGTGCGTCATATATCGTCATGTGTATCATAGAACGTCACGTGTGTCATAGAACGCCATGTAAGTCATAGAACGACCTGTGTGTCATATGACGTCATGTGTGTCATAGAACGACATTTGTGTCATATAACGTCATGTGTGTCATATAACGTCATGTGTGTCATAGAACGTCATGTGTGTCAGCAGTAGCGGATCCAGGGGAGGGGGAGCTAAGGAGGTCAAGCCCCCCCCAGTTTCTTCATACTATACTACCGACAGTACAATTGTCATTAGTAGAGTTTATTAAAGTTTTCGAGTTTTCTATCAGATATCTGATTTCGATAGTACAAGCTTTGCTTAGCTTAGAGCTGGATAGCGCTGTGTGAAATGTCCAGCAATATTATTTATTAATGTTCATTATTTAGGTCACAAGCATATGGATTCCTAAAGACGAAAAGCAACGCCGAGGGTGGCTTAAAAAGCGCTGGAGCGCTGACTTGGACGTCTTCCAAAGAGACTGGCGGGATATGGCTCTAGACCGTGATAAGTGGAAGGAAGAGGGGGAGGTCTTTGCCCAGCAGTGGGACACTACGGGCTAGTAAAACAATAAATCTTTATTTATGAATGTTTTTGTTGTAGGGTATGATGTTTCCGCCGTCTCTCTACAACTACATCGTGAAAGAGCAACGCAAGGATATGATTCTGGTCCTGAATAAGGTAAATATTCATCTTATTATATTACTAGCTGACCTGCCTCCGGCATCGCACGTATAGTTTTTCAATAAAAACATTACCCTCCTTCTGCGCAGTCGGGTGAAAAGAAGCCTATGTTATGATAATGTAGCATTCGAATGGTGAAAAAATTTTTGAAATCGGACCAGTAGTTTTTGAGTTTTAACGTTACAAACATACAAATCAGCGTTCTGCCAAAATCACAACAAATGCTGAGTTGGACGCCTTTTTGTGACGTCGCTCATTTATATATAGGTAATTGTGAGACACACATTTGTTGGGTATTACTGTTTTTGTGTGTATGAATTTGTTATGTTGTGTGTATCTTACTTAGATAGATAGATAGATAGATATATGCATTTATTTCGACACAAGTTGCAAACACACAGAAAATACATACAGTGGATAATTAAATACAGACAATCAAAAACACGTTAACATACTTGTGTGCTGTGTATGTTTTGTACCGTCACAAATAAATGTTTTTTCTTTTTTTCTTTCTTTCAAATCTTTATAATATTAGTAATAATTCAGACCACGGTCTACTAACAGTTTATAGCATCAAATTAAAAAAACAAAACGAAATCGCTCTTTGAAAAATATAAAAAGTTGGGAACTTAAAACGTCTATTTTAACGTTACGCCCTAACGTTAAAATAGCCCCTAAGCTCTAACTAAGGAGTAGGTAATACGCTACGGCGCGGCGTACCCATGAACTTTATGTCACGGTTAGTTTTCAACAAAGTTAGACTTATTTGAGAAGGTCTAGATTATTTTTTATTCTCTTATTTGATGCTGTAAACAGTTATTAGACCATGGTCCGAGCAACGTTTGTTCTGGGAAAACAGTGATTAAAAGGACACCGTGTATTTTATTTTATTTTATTTAGGTCAACCATCGATAGTTACAACGATACATTCAATTAATATTTTACATTACCATATTAGAGCTGATTGCACAATCAATTACAGGTCAACACTGCATGCAAATAAAAATACTATAAAATAGAACTAAGACATAAACTAGGTAATAAATTAGGTAACGTGCGATGTAAGTACATCAGTACATACACAATTAAACTAAACATTGTAATCTGATTTTAATTGTGTAAGTTCTCATCTAAGTAACGACGGAACTTATTTAAATCTACAGAAAAAAGTATAGTTAATAGTACCTACTGCTAATACTTGTACTAACCATTTTACATGTTTAATTAATTTTTTTTACTACCAAATATGGATCTTTGACATCTGAAAATAAATAAATGAATGAATAGTCAGGTTTTGTTGTTAGTTGGTTAGTCAGGGTGTCCGTGAGGTCAACACTGGCCTCAGCAGAAGACCAGCGCATGGAACATGCAGTAGAATATGTTGAGCTGAAGGCAAAAGCGCCATCACACTTAATTATACAAGTGGTTCGGCCCGAACTGAGATCTCGCAAGTCTCCAATAAAAAAAACCATTATTCTTAATCTTTCCCTGCATTCCGAATCACGACATAATCGCTAGTAGCGTTCACGCAGTTATTTTGCGTACCGATTCAGTTATCGCGCTGATGACAGTCGAGTGCTGTCAAGGCTTCGGAACGCGCTGCAAGTCAGTGTTTCTACAATTTCATAACAACAATAAAACTAACCAAACACAGAACACTATTACTCACAAGCGACCAACCAACCAGCTGTCACGTCACCTTTGACAGGGACGGCTCACTGTGATATCGGTTTGGAGCATAGACGTTGTTAGCGAAAAATGGCGGATGTAATGACGTCATCTATGACGAATCACAGGACATCGTTGTCGCGCTCACGGTGACTCGGAACGCTTGTTAGCGCGATGATATCGATTTTAGCGTGATTCAGAATTTAGCCATTGACTATCAAAATAGTGCCACGAAATAATAACCAATTTACTTGACCTACAGTTTCATTCAAATTACAGGTAACGGGAGTTCATGTTAATTGGTTAGGCTTTTTTGGGGTAGAAATTGCAGTTATTCTGGATTTCAAACTTATGCCTATATTTGTATCACTAAATCTACACACATACCAAATTTAAGCACTGTGGGGTCACTGGTACATGCGAGTTTGGTCAAAGTTCAGTTTTTATTATGACTAATAACTTAAAAACTACAAATAAAATAAAAAAATTAAAATAAAAACGGGGTCGAAATGTACTCACAAATACCTTTTATTAGACGTGCCACTTAACCGGATACTCCCATTTTTGTTTTTTTACTCCTCTTGAACCCCAATATCTCAACAATCCCCCACATTTTTAGCACATTTAGTCACACTAAAATTGTGCCATCACTACCTACCTAAATGCCAAATTTCATAATGATTAGATAAACGCTTCGAAAGTTATCCTCGGACAATCAAACATACATAAATATAACGCCGATTTGGTCAAGTTGATTTGGAGATTTCGCTTCGCTCGATCAATAATTTTAAAAAAAACGAGTGTACTTTAGACCACACGACTGAAGTAAAATTTCTTTTTCAAAACATTAATTTATAAAATTGTTCAATTACAAAATTGTCCGCACGTCTGTAGGTCGATCAGTCTATGTTCATTCTGGACAGACGCAACTCGCACTCGCATATTAACGTTTAAAAATATACGAAATGTAACTCTCTCTCTCTTTCTATCTTCACTAAGTTATATCGCCCTGTCAACTTCCGTTCGCACTTTTCGTAACGCATTCACCAGCTTACTCCCTAAGTCAAGTGTGCATAAAAAAGTGCCTTTGTTATTGTTAATTTTAAGTTTAATATGTGAATATTAGCACGTTGAAGTGGCAATGGGCAGGCCATATAGCGCGCAGAACAGATGGCCGATGGGGCCGGAAAGTTCTCGAATTGAGGCCACGGACCGGCAAGCGCAGCGTAGGACGTCCACCCATCGTCTGCCCATCTTGTGGGTACAAGATGGGCAGACGACTCGGTAAGAACCGCAGGTCGGCGTTGGATGCAGGCCGCTTCCAACCGCAGTTCCTGGAGATCAATGAGGGAGGCCTTTGTCCAGCAGTGGACGTCCTACGGCTGATATGATGATGATGATGATGTGAATATGTTTAGTTTTAATTGTTTGAGAATATATTCTCATGATGCTTTTGTGATGCGAATAAATGTATTTTTCACAGCACCTGCACAGAATGAAACAACCTAGATTTGGTTTTTATTGTCTCGCAGAAAGTGTGAAAAGTATTCTCCTCGTGGATAAAGCTGTATGCATCTTGGGCGTGTATATATCCCTCTCTGCACTCAGGATTCTAAAACTCTAGAATCCTTCGTTACGTTCGGGATTCAATATATCGCGCGTGACGCAGGCCACTGCTTTATCCCCTCGTTTAATAATCTAATATTATTTCTTCGTTCTTATTACAGGCTAAGAGTTCGGTATCAGATAATGAAGACCAAAATCTATGGAATAGAATAAAATAGAATATATTTTAAATTATAAATAAATTAATGTTGCTGGACATTTCACACAGCGCTATCTAGCCCCAAACTAAGCAAAGCTTGTACTATGGGAACCAGATAACTGATAGAATACTTATATACATTTTTTTTTTTGTAAATACATACTTATAATATAGAGAAACAACCAGACCGGAAACAAATATCTGTGGATCATGTAAACATTTGTTCCGCGGCGGGAATCGAAACCGCTACCTCCTGCGTCTCAGCCGGCTATTCGTCCACTGCACCACGCAGGTCGTCAAATTTATTTGCAATCACATGTACAAAACACATAGAAACAAATCAAAATGTAGAAACGAATAACTAGTTGCAAAATGGTCCTTAACCGGGATCACACATTTGACTACAAACGTAAAATCAAACGCTTCTTTTTAGGATATGCTTTAAAACGAACGAACAAACAAATAAAAAATTATTAATGATTTAAATGAATTTGTAGTATTATTTTTTTTTTTTTATTTTAAATCGTAACAAACAGACAGAGTTACAGTTACTTTTGAATTTATAGTATTAGTATGGATTTCAGCTAAATATGTTTTTTTTTTAATTTCTTAGATTGACCTGGTCCCTGCGCCAGCGGTGGCTGCGTGGAAGGAGCACTTCACCCAGCAGTACCCTGGCCTCAGGGTCATCTACTTCACGTCCTGCCCTCAGTACAACCTGCGAGGAGCTACCAGCGATAAGGCAGGCAAGTTTTTACTGATTTTAACGGGTATATATCGCGTATGTACCTTTTTTGTTTGTTATCCCGACGTTTATATTGGCTAATATTTGACCTTTTATAATGATTAGTCAACTCTTGACATAGGTAACCATATACCAGGTAGGACCATATAAGGTAACTCTTTCCTTGACCCATATTCTATCCGCAAAACCATTTCCTTTACCTTACTTGCGCGCCCGCACCTTTGCCATGATGGCGTACCACCATACCATTTTGTTTTTTTTACCCCTCTTGAAACCCAATATGTCAAGAACACCCCCCCACATTTTTAGCTCATTTAGTCACAACAAAATTGTAACCTAACCTAACTATACCAAATTTCACGACGATCAGATAAACGCTTCAAAAATTATCCTCGGACAAACAAACATACATACATACAACGCCGATTTGCCCAAGTTTATTTAGATATGTCGCTTCGCTCGATCATTTAAACATTAGATTCTTAGGCTACTCTATTATGCGACGTTGCAGTCTGCAGTGAAAATAATGAATGGAGATTGCATGCGCGGAGCGTGACGTTGCCGTTTCGCAGCGTTTGCTTAACCGTCGTTTTCTCTCCATACTTCTAATCTTCCAAACTTTGGATCAATTTTTCATGCATGAACCATTCCAAATCAATGATTAATGGCGAATTCCTATATACCTACGTCGGTAACCGACTACGCCTCGTATTTTCTTGAAAAAGTGTCAAACTACTTTTGACTGGTTTTCAAGGAGAAACGAGTTTTAGCTGGTTACCGACGGATATAAGAACCCGCCATAAAGCCTTTGATAAACGTTATACAAACCGAATCCTAGCGCTAAACAGAAACAATCTCCGCATTATCTCCGGATATATATTCGACTACCTCCGTGGTGCAGTGGGCGAATAGCCGGCTGAGACGCAGGAGGTAGCGGGTTCGATTCCCGCCGCGGAACAAATGTTTGCATGATCTACATATATTTGTTCCGGGTCTGGATGTTTTTCTATATGCCTATGATAAGTATGTATTTACAAAAAAAAGTATATAAGTATTGTATCAGCTATCTGGTTCCCATAGTACAAGCTCTGCTTAGTTTGGGACTGGATAGAGCTGTGTGACATGTCCAGGAATATTTATTTATTTATTACAGTCAGAGCCCTGACTGGACACTGGCGGCTTAATAAGCACATGTTCAAGCCAGGGCTATGCGATACACAAACCTGCAGATTCTGCAATGAGGCCCTTACATCTGTTAGGCGAGTGTGCTCCACTAATGCGCAAACGTGCCATTCATCTGGGCAAACACATTCTTAACCGGAGGAGCTAACAGTTATCACTCCTAAGAATATCCTACAGTTTCTAACAGCTGTAGGGCTTTCGCGGTGAACTTTGAACGCCGCCATGAACTAAGGGCGACATTAAAACAAGTGGCGATCACACTAGGCCCCGTGGCCGCAGATAAACGCAAAAGCTAAATAAAACTAGGAGCCTTAGGCTGCTTCTCCACAAGAGATGTGCTAATGATACGTTGCTATCCACCAATCATATTCATTAGTCCACATTGCATAGCACTGCTGGAAACGGATTCAACTAAGCTATGTTTTTATATGGAAGGATGCGTGCTATGGATGCGTGCTATGGATGCATGCTATGGATGCGTGCTATGGATGCGTGCTATGAATGCATGCTATGAATGTGTGCTATGGATGCGTGCTATGAATGCGTGCTATGGATGCGTGCTATGGATGCGTGCTATGGATGCGTGCTATGGATGCATGCTATGAATGTGTGCTATGGATGCGTGCTATGGATGCGTGCTATGGATGCATGCTATGAATGTGTGCTATGGATGCGTGCTATGGATGCGTGCTATGGATGCATGCTATGGATGCATGCTATGAATGTGTGCTATGGATGCGTGCTATGGATGCGTGCTATGGATGCATGCTATGGATGCATGCTATGGATGCGTGCTATGGATGCGTGCTATGGATGCGTGCTATGGGTGCATGCTATGGATGCATGCTATGGATGCATGCTATGAATGTGTGCTATGGATGCATGCTATGAATGCGTGCTATGGATGCATGCTATGGATGCGTGCTATGGATGTATGCTATGGATGCATGCTATGGATGCGTGCTATAGATGCGTGCTATGGATGCATGCTATGGATGCATGCTATGAATGTGTGCTATGGATGCATGCTATGGATGGTCGCGAGTGGTAGCTATGTGAAGAGCAGAGTACTCAGTAGGCCCGCGTTTGTCACTGAAAGTAGACATGCCATCGTGGAAGCAAAAAGTTATTTTATATCTCGCAATGTGCGAAGAAGAACTCATGGCGGAAGTTGAATTGTTGTCCACCTGTTTACTCCGGCGCATCTTCATAGCACATCTTACTCGCTCCGCCTAGATAGCTTAGTATCAGTGGAAACGGTCACATAGTTTCTTAGCTTAGCTTTTACATCCTCGCAGCATAGCTGCATAGCCACATCTGTGGTGAAAAAGCAACCTTACAATAGTAGCATATGATGAGTAACATCTGACCGCTGCGTGCGCTCATTGCTCAAGTAAACAGCGCGCGCTTCCCCGGTTCCCCGTTACACATTACCGTCCCTTTTGCCAAATTCACTCCCACAAACCGAGAGGAAAGATGTTACATATGAAAAAATATTGCTGGACATTTCACACAGCATCATCTAGCCCCAAACTAAGCAGAGCTTAGATAGATAGATAGATAACTCTTTATTGAATTACCACACAAACAGAAATAATAAAAAAAATAAGTACTGGGTTAAAATAAATAAGGCAATACAATGGGCGGCCTTATCGCTAAAAGCGATCTCTTCCAGGCAACCTTTGGATGGAGCGAAATTTTTAAAAATTACGGAGTGCGGTGTACTTTAGCGGATACATTACATTTACACATAATATATTCTAAGATATAATAATAATATGAAGTTTTAATCCTAATACTTAATATACTTATAAAATAGACTAATATATAGGTATATACATATAGCAAACTATACTAACAGATAAAATAAGTACATAAATAGTAAATAAATAACGCTAGGAAGATGACATCGTCAGGTAATGATGTTTCACCTTCAATTTGAAGACGTGTAAGGACGATGACCGTCTTACTTCTTCAGGCAGAGCATTCCACAGCTGAACAGCTTGGACAGTAAAAGAAGCGCTGTAAAAGGAAGTGCTGAGCGAAGGAGTTCTGAGTATCAAGTTTTCTGATGACCTAAGAGTATAGTTATTTGAAGAATGGAGAAATTCAAATCTATCTTTCAGATAGTGAGGAGAGAAGGGATTGAGCTTGTACTATGGGAACCAGACAACTGATAGAATACTTATATAGGTACTTTTTTCTTTTGTAAATACGTATATTATTCATCTTAATATAATATATATAATTCTTCTGTACGTGTGTTTGTCATCAACTCCTCCTAAACGGCTTGTCCGATTTGGACGACCGCTCCAACTCGTTCAAAATGTTACAATTTAGACTTAATTATTTCCTGTATTATTATGTATAGTAAAAGGATCATTTAAAAAAACCAGCCTTGTTTCTTGCCTTTCTTTCCTGGTTTGGTCGCGAAGGAACAGGCAGTAAAATTGACGTTTCAAAATGATCCTTGTGATTTTAATGAATAAAATATTTTGACTTTGACTTTGATGAAATTTTGTTCGGTTCAATGGGTTCTGACGAGACCCAAACAAATATCTATAGATCATACAAACATTTGTTTCTATGTATGTAATATTCATATCATGTCATTCAGGAGAGAACTGTTTCCTAGGCCACAGCTTACGCTTTTCTGGGAAACAGGGACACAACTCATCTATGTAACATTTATGGTCACAATAAATATATTTCTATTTATTCTTAACCCATTCATGGCCTTCCTGAAAAGTAACGACAATATCCAGATGCCGCCATACTGTGATTACATCCCGCCCATCGGCGGTCCCGGCATCTCGATTAAGTATCCTTGCCCGCCCATCGGCGTTTTCGGCATGAAGCTGTAGATTTCGACATAAACAGTTTAATGTGTTCAGTTTACACTTACTGTACGGTGTGTAAAGCGTATATGTTTAGTTTTCTGCGATATTTGTGGCAAAATTGTGACAGTTTTATTGAATATTAGCTGAAATAGTAATGGAGCATGAAGGTAAGTCATAACTTTCAGTTAATTGATCTAAGATGAAGGAAAATTATATAAACCTGTGTATCAGACACAATTAAGCTAATATTTGTGTAAAAAATCTAAAATGTCTTTTCAAAGCCTACATTTATGGGCTTTTATAAAAAGTCAGGTGCTGTCAACCTTTTGTACCTCTATTGCATTAAATTAGGTAAAAATAGGTATATTATGAAAATTTTTAAAATTAAAATTTTATCCTTCTTTTTTATTTTAGACAAAAGTAAATTATTTTCTTACTTTTTTCAGACAATAAAACTGAATTTGAGAAAGACGATATGGAAAAAACCAAACGACTAATAAAAGCGAAGATGAAGAAGATTAGCAGTAGACAAACAAATGATGCAAGTACCCAGACTAAAGAAGATATTGAGTTGTCTCCATGTAATTGTAAAAAAAATGTGGTAGCTATTTCCATTAGAAAACTAATAGAGAATGTGCCAGACAATCATCTAATGGAATTTCTAAATGACGTCGAAATTCTTGTGAATAATTATAAAGAAAATTGAAATCAGTCGTGTTATCAAACCTTTTGCGCTATTTTTTAATATGAATAAATCTATATGTAATATATGTTAATGTAAAATAAAACAAATTTAATTCAATAAGTTTTATTACTACGACAAAGACTACCTTTTATCGCGAAAAAGGGGTTGAAATAGGGAATGAAAATTTGTATGACAGTTCGTCATTGTCGAAGACCACTGAACCGATTTTGATGATATTTGTTACAGAGATAGTGAAAGACTAAATCGACGAGCATGTATTCGGAATGTTATGAGAGTAAATAAAGTGCAAGAGGTGTATCAGGAACGTAGCAAAAGGATATCCGTAATCTCTAACTATCCCTCTGGGAAACAGGTGTGATTTTATGTATGTAGATAGACTAGACCTTGTGAAAAGACATAGGCTACTTTTATCGCGAAAAAGAGGTTGCAATATGGTATAAAAGTTTGTATCGAAGTTAGTCATTGTCGAAAACTACTGAACCGATATTGATTAAATTTTGGTACAGAGATAGATTAGACCTTGGGAAATAACACAGGCTACCTTTTATCGCAAAAAAGGGGTTGCAACAGAAGATGAAAGTTTGTATGAAAGTTCGTCATTGTCGAAGACCACCGATCCGATTTTAATGATATTTGGTACAGAGATAGACTAGACCTTGGGAAAGGACATAGGCTACCGTTTATCACGAAAAGGGGTTGCAGCAGGAGATGTTACTTATTTTTCCCATCATGTTATTATAATTAGTTATTTAATATTAATATTACATGGGACTCATAACATAACTGGCGAAAAGTGGGTGTTGCATTTAATGTGTGCACCTCTGCCTAGCCCTTCGGGGAATAAAAGGCGTGATCATATAATAATATATATATAAATTCGCGAAAAAGGGGTTGCAACAGGGGATGAAAAAACCACTGAACCGATTTTGATGATATTCGGTAAGTATTGAGATAGACTATACTTTGGGAAAGGACAAAAGTTACCTTTTATCGCGAAAAAAGGCTTAAAGGGGTTGCAATAGGGGATGAAATTTTATTGATGGATGTTTTTTTACTCTATCATGCAAAAACTCTTAAATTAATTTTTATGAAACTTTACAGTAATATAGCTTAAACATCAGAATAACACATAGGCTACACACCTTTTGACGCGATAACCGACACCCACGCGAGCGGAGCTGTGGGCACTAGTATTATATATATTCGGAGCCAACAAATACTGAAGCACATTAAAAAAGTATACCTACGTTACTTAAAATAGTTTCGTTTTGTCGGATCAAATTAAGCTCTAATTTTGATAATATCAGATTACAATGTTTAGTTTAATTGGTTTTGTACTGATGTACATCGCACGTTACCTAATTTATTACCTAGTTTATGTCTTAGTTCTATTTTATAGTATAGTTATTCTTAGGTTTATTTTCATTTGCATGCAGTGTTGACCTCTAATTGATTGTGCAATCAGCTCTAATATGTAATGTAAAATATTAATTGAATGTATCGTTGTAACTATCGTTGGTTGACCTAAATAAGTAATATATATATATAAATGGAGCCACTTAAACGCTGTATTTCGACACAGATCAACATATGACTTCGGAAACGGTATACAAACTGGAGTCAATAAGTGTTTATGCATTTCAGAATTTGGGCCGTTACGGAGTCGGTTAAGTTCGAAATTGCAATGTTAAAAAAGTCACATATATCTCTTTCTCGATGAATATGTCTGGCAACGTCGCTCTCAACTTTGCGACGTTGTCACTCCGTCACAGATAAATGCAACCGGAGTCGAGTAATGAAATGAGGTAAAAAAGGTGGAGTCAGAAATGCACGGCAGTCGGGAAGGATCAACTTGGTGCCCGTTTTGGTGTTTATATATACTTACGTAATTGGTTGATAAACTGTAAAAAATTAAGTATTTGTTTCTAATATAATATTTTAAAAAAATACCGAGCGAAGCTCGGTTATCCAGGTATTATTAAATAGTTCTCTTATAAAAATTTCGAAAAAGGTTTGAGAATCCTGAACCAGCGTTTTGCCCGCCTATGGGCGGGCTCGGCATGAAAGGTTGGAATTGACTTTTTTCAAAACCTTAAATATCTGCAGGCCGTTTTGGTTACGAATCAATTTTAGTATAACAAATCATTCCACAAAATCTTGCTTTTTTCAAAAGGTTTTTGGCTTAGATATCGGAGTTTGAAATCCGACCGCCCATGGGCGGGCTTGGCGTGTCAGTTAAAAAGTTTCACACGCCGATGGGCGGGCACGGCACTGAATGGGTTAAGCTGTTGGCGTCCCTATTTTATATAAAACAAGCTTCCGCCAGCGGCTTCGCACGCGTGGTTTGACAATAAAAAGTAGCCTATATGTTAATCCAAGCTATGATCTATGTACATACCAAATTTCATCGCAATCGGTTCAGCCGTTCCGACGTGAAAGAGTAACAAACATCCATACATACATACAAATTTTCGCCGCTTCGCATCGTTCGTTTAACCATTGTTGTTGTCAGGTCTGCAAGTCCCTTGTTGTTGTCAGGTCTGCAAGTCCGTTGTTGTTGTCAGGTCTGCAAGTCCGTCGCCGCAAGGGTAGGCAGCGCATGTGCGTGGAAGGCTGCACGCAGCTGCTGGAAGCGTGCCGGGACATAGTGCAGGGCGCCGTGGACCTCACGCCCTGGGAGAACAATATACGAGAGGAAATTGACTCTGCTACCAGCGAAGATGTACAAATAGGTACTTACTAGATATTTTAACATGATTCAATACATTTATTTCAAACCATGGGTTCACTTACGTCAACTTCACTGGTAGGTACATAATATTAGATTATTAAACGAAGGGATAAAGCAGTGGCCTGCGTCACGCGCGATATATTGGATCCCGAACGTAACGAAGGATTCTAGAGTTTTAGAATCCTGAGTGCAGAGAGGAATATAAGCACGCCCAAGATGCATACAGCTTTATCCACGAGGAGAATACTCTACTTTTCACACTTTCTGCGAGACAATAAAAACCAAATCTAGGTTGGTGCACTCTGTGCAGAGGTTAGTTCCATTTACGAATAAGTTCTTATTGTGTGGGTCTCTTTGGTTCAAATTTTGTGTGTGTTTGAATGGGTCTCTGGATGGTTTAGAATGACAGTTGGACCCGGTAGGTGGCGCTGTCCAGAAATTTGCAGACGAAGTCGCGGGCATACAACTAGTACTCAATAAAAGTAACACAATTCAAAATGAACAAACACATCTGACTCGAGTTAACATGCTCTACCGGTCCACATACGACCTGCTGAAGATGGATGCTTTGTACACTCACTGGCAGGGAAACTTGCCCACAAACAATTTTCGCGAAAAAGTTTGATTTTTGAATTTTTCTTTTCTACCAATTAAAGTCAGATTCAAAAACAATTTACAGTATTCTTTATTGCCTTCAGAACTGTTTTAAGGCCTTCCGATAATAAATAAAGCATGCCATATGAAAACCAAGAAAAATTAAACAAAAATTAAGAAATTTTAACAAAAATTTAATTTGATTCCAGAAGGAAAGAAAATTCTTTTTCCCTTGTTTTTGTGCTAATTAATAGCGGGTGTTTCCTCCTCTAGCCCTGATGGCTGCCTGCATCCGATCAGGCATGCTCTGAATTATGTTTTTGACGTCTTCTTGCGGTATCGTTTCCCAAGCGGCCAGCGCTGCAACGCGGAACTCATTTAGTGACTGTAGTGGATTGGAACCCGACTTGATTTTTCTTTTTATCATGTCCCAGATGTGTTCTATCGGGTTGAAGTCCGGGCTACGAGCTGGCCACTGTAACATCTGGATCCCAACCTCTTGAAGATACTCCTCGACGCAGCGAGCGACGTGGGGGCGAGCATTATCGTGCATCAAAAAAAAACTTCGTACCCAATGAACCGCGAATAGGGTACAACATGATCCTGGAGAAGTTCTTCGATGTATCGAGTAGCGTTTAACCGGTTGTCGACGACCACTAACTCGGTACGAGCCTCAGAACTCACTCCTCCCCAAACCATTATGGAGCCACCATGATGACTCCACTATTTGTGTAGTGGTAATGGGTAGGTACCTTTCTCCTCTTCTTCTCCACACCCTTTCACGACCGTCTGGAGATCTTAAGGCAATACGGAACTCATCTGTGAAGAGAACTTTGGCCCATTGCTCGTGTGTCCAGTTTATATGTTCTTGGGCGAAACGAAGACGAGCCACTTGGTGCTGTCTGAGGAGTTCAGGGCCACGCGCTGGTCTACGAGCTTTTAAATTGACTTCCTCTATTCGTCTTCTTACCGTGTGCGCTCGCTCACATTAATGCCTCTGAGGTTTTGGAGCCGCTGTCGTATCTCAACGGCTGTAAGGTAGCGGTTTCTCAAAATTTACAAGTCAATAAATCTGTCGTCCCGAGCTGATGTGCATCTTCTACCACCACTACCTGGTCGCCGGGTGTAGTTCCCTGTCGCTTGATGTCGTTTCAGGGCATACTGCATGGAGGAACGTGGTACGTTTAACACAATAGCCACTTCACGCTGTGTCAGTCCCTGGTTGATCAATGCGACGGCTTGCGCGATCTGTTCTGCTGTTAGTGGCATTTTTTTTTGTGATACAGGTCGTTAAGATACCCAATAACACACTCCAAATTCAAAAAATGATATCTTTTAGCTAAAGATTTTTTAAACCCACAAAATTGAAAAATCGTCTCATTTCGACTAAATCTCAAAAAGTGGTGTCAAATTCAACTAAAACTTAACAAATTACCCTCTTAAACGTTAACTGATACTTTTTTTACCTAACTTCACAGTAAGATTCATCAGAAACACTTGAATAGTTGTTATCGCAAGTTTCGAGCTTGGCCAAGATTCCGTGCCGCTGAGTGTAGTTATTTGTTCTGTAGACAATTTACAGTTACAAATAACTACAAGTTTCCTAAAAAACAGATAAAAAAAATTGCAATCTACACATATAAAAAAACTCCTCTCCAAGCCGGCCTGTGTGAACGGATACATAGAATGAATGAATGAAAATACTTTATTATACACAATATAAACAAAAAAAAATACAAACAAAATAGAAAGTACAAAGCAAATAGTACGATGGGCGGTCTTATCGCTTAGAAGCGATCTCTTCCAGACAGCCTTTGGATTGAGAGGATTTTTTTATAACAAGATAATGGTCGGGGGTGTACATTTATGGTCAAACTATTTATTAAGAGAGTGTGTCTAATACCAAAATAAAAAATATAACTAGATACTAAATTTTATAAATAAATATTAATACAGATAGAACATATTTACTTACATTAAATATATATATACATATAGAATATAATATATACATATTATTATATAAATAATATGGTATATAAAGATAAGCTGATAAATGCGATTACTTAAATAAATGAGTTGTGCGATACTACGACGTTTCTGACAAATACAAACTTTTAACCCTGGATTTAAATATGGCTAAGGATGAGGCTTGCCGTAGAATTGAATTAAATTTGTTTTCAGAAGAAACAATACCGGAGAAGCCGGACACGTCATTCTACAGCCACGAGCGGTACAGGAATGGGGTCCTCACGATCGGCTGCTGCGGGCAGCCCAACGTGGGCAAGTCCTCGCTCATGAACGCGGTGCTCGGCGTGAAGCGCCTGTCCGTCTCGCAGACACCCGGACACACCAAGCACTTCCAAACTATATACAAGACACCAGAGGTACATACTATAATACCCTAGCGGTTTCGCTCCCGCCTACTCTCAACATTAGACGCCGGATAGCCAGACTTTCAGTTTTTTACAAGATACATTTTGGTGAATGTGCGCAAGATCTTCATGACCTTATCCCTCCTTCCCCTTTCCACCACCGCACAAGCAGACGTACCGAGAAGTACCACCCGTAACTGGTCGGCATACCACCTTGCTGTACCAAACGATTTGCTTCAACTTGTCTTGTTAGCAGGAGTGAGGAGTGGAACTCACTTCCGGCGTATGTTTTTCCAAACCAGTATAATCTTGGCGTCTTCAAGTCCAGAGTGAATAGGTTCTTTCTAGGCAAGCGTGCTCCATCTTCGATCACACCATCACTTACCATCAGGTGAGGTAGTGGTCAAGCGCTTGGCTATCATAAATAAAAAAAGCTCATACATCGAAACAAGGTCCTCAACAAGGTCAGGAGATACTTCACACCGGGACAACTTAGTCTTTACAAAGCACAAGTTCGGTCTGGTATGGAGTAGATACTGCTGCCACCTTTGGGATGGTTCGGCCAAACACCAGCTCGCTACCTTACACTCGATAGAACGTAAGGATTTCAGGCTTATAGGTGAGCAATTTATGGCGGAGGCTAAGACCCAAAGTCTCGAACACCGCCGTAAAATTGCAAGCCTATCGATCTTTTACGGAATACATTTCGGAGAATGTGCCCAGGAACTATACAATCTGGTTCCGCCATCTCCCTTCCATCGAAAGGCAAGCAGCCGCGCGGCTCAGTACCATCATCCTTACCTAGTTTATATACCACCCATTCTAACACAATCGGGGGTTGTAGTTTGGTGTTGCAGCTACATATCTATCATCTCCATAATGTAATTATGTACACCGGATAGCTAATTTTCTGGTTGTTTTTTGATACATTTTATCTATACTAATACGCCACGAAATAAATAACCAACTTACTTGACCTACAATTTCATTCAAATTACAGGTAACAGGAGTTCATGTGATGTTTAATTTTTTTTTTCATTTAATTTATTTCATCTTTCGACAAATTACTTGTTCTTAGATATGTCGCAAGTATTGTCCCTAATAACTAAACTTGTATCATCCGCAAATAAGATCACATCTACATTTTTTTGTACAACTGACAGGTCATTGATATAAATCAAAAAAAGTAAAGGTCCCAGAATTGACCCTTGAGGTACACCTAAATTAATTTTACACTCTGTGGAACGACTTCCGTTCCTTTCTGTAACTTGAGTTCTACTTTTGAGGTAAGATTGAAATATCTCCAGCTCTTTCCCGTTTTCACCGTCATCATATCAGCCGTAGGACGTCCACTGCTGGACAAAGGCC
Organism: Philereme vetulata; assembly: GCA_918857605.2. Lineage (NCBI taxonomy): Eukaryota > Metazoa > Arthropoda > Insecta > Lepidoptera > Geometridae > Philereme > Philereme vetulata. Next base: position 953,837 of record OU975427.1, on the reverse strand, counting down.
TCCCTCATTGATCTCCAGGAACTGCGGTTGGAAGCGGCCTGCATCCAACGCCGACCTGCAGTTCTTACCAAGTCGTCTGCCCATCTTGTGGGTGGACGTCCTACGCTGCGCTTGCCGGTCCATGGCCTCCACTCGAGAACCTTTCGGCCCCATCGGCCATCTGTTCTGCGCGCTATATGGCCTGCCCATTGCCACTTCAACGTGCTAATCCGTCGGGCTATGTCGGTGACTTGAGTTCTCCTACGTATCTCTTCATTTCTGATTCGATCCCGTAGAGAAACCCCGAGCATAGCCCTCTCCATAGCTCGTTGAGCGACTCTGAGCTTATTCATATGGCCAATAGTGAAGGACCACGTCTCGGTTCCATATGTAATCACTGGTAACACACACTGATTGAAGACTTTCGTCTTAAGGCACTGGGGTATGTTGGACGAAAAGACGTTGCGAAGTTTCCCAAACGCTGCCCATCCGAGTTGGATTCGACGATTGACCTCTTTCTCGAAGTTGGACCTACCTAATTGGACTGTTTGTCCTAGGTATACATACGCGTCGACAACTTCAAGAGCCGAGTTCTCAACCATAACTGGGGCAGGGACGACATGGACATTCGACACCGTTTACACCGTAATGCTGCAATTTTCCTAATAAAATTTCGTGTGACACGCAGTCAAAAGCTTTGGATAAATCATAAAAAACGCCATACGTTTTCAGTGTGGTTAGTCTTTTTTGGGGTAAAAATTGCATTTTTTCTGGATTTTAGACTTGCCTATATTTGTGTTACTTAAGCTACACGCATACCAAATTACAGCACTGTGAGGTCACTGGTGTACCCTGTGAATTTTGTCAAAGTTTAGTTTTTATTATGGCTAATAACTCAAAAAACAAAAAAGAATTTACGAAAAATAAAAACGGAGTCTAAATGTACTAATGAATACCTTTCATTTGACGTCCCATTTGACCAGTTAGCCTCATTTTCATTTTTTTTATCCCTCTTGTACTCCAATATTTCAACCCCCCCACCCCCCACATTTTTAGCTTCTTTAGTCACACCTAAATTGTGCCATCACTACCTACCTACATATTAAATTTCACAATGATCGGATTAACGCTTCGAAAGTTATCCTCGGACAAACATACATACAACGTCGATTTGCCCAAGTTGATTTAGAGATCTCGCTTCGCTTAATCAATAAAGAGAAAAGATTTGTATTTATGTGTGTTTGTAACGAAATAAACTCCCGGAAATGCGAATGTTGAGATGGATGTGTGCGGTAACGAGAATGGATAAAATAAGGAATGAGTATATTAGAGGAAGTTTGAAAGTAGCGCCAGGGATAGAGCAGTTGAGGAGTTGAGGCTAGCGTGGTATGAACATGTCATGCGGAGGGAAGAAATACATGTGACTAAAAGAGTGTTAGATATGAGTGTGGAGGGATATAAAAGTAGAGGAAGGACGAAGAAGAGATGGATGGACTGTGTGAAGAATGATATGGGTAGGAAGGAAGTGACAACGGAGATGACGGGTGATAGAGAGATGTGGAGGTGGAATACACGTTGTGCCGACCCCGCGTAATGTGGGAGAAGGGCAGGAAGAAGAAGTAACGAATAAACTCAACAACTACTGGTCCGATTTCAAAAATTCTTTCACCATTAGAATGCTACATTTTCCCTGAGTAACATAGGCTAGGCTATATTTATTGCTAAAAAAAATAGGGATGCCTATTAAAACTTCAATAATGTAACCCATGGTGTAAACATTTTTGGCATAATAATGTTTGTATTTCAGGTTCGTTTCTGCGATTGTCCGGGTTTGGTGTTCCCGTCGAAGGTCCCCCGTCCTATACAGATACTGATGGGCTCGTACCCCATCGCGCAGCTGCGGGAACCCTACACCACCATACGGTGAGCTGACTCCGTACACATACACAAACATTACATCATCATCCACAGCCTGATTACACCCACTGCTGGGTACAGGCCTCCTCAAGTTTGTGGCATCCGCCACGATCCTCCGCTAGTCTCACCCACTGACGGCCCGCGACTCTTAACGATGTCGTCCACCCATCTCGCTCCCGGACCTCCTACCCTTATATACCCGCTCTACGGCCACCATTCAGTTACTGCCCTGCTCCATCTGTCATCACCACGTCTAGCCAAGTGTCCCGCCCAAGACCACAAACATTTACTTCTTATTTATATAATGTATTTTATAATTATCCTTGGATACTAGGGTGAACAGTAAAACTATAACCAAAATTGAGTTGCTCTGAAAAGAGATAAACCAGTTATTACACTTTTACAAAACATTAAATAATTTATCACAAACTCACCTGAAAAGAGAAACAACATTTAAAGCTATTGCTTCACCAGTTCCTATTATTTATTCATTCAAATTACAATATAATTCTCACTTTATCCTCCTCATTTATCATGCTGTGTCATTCAGTCAATATGACAGATAAATATGACATTCAAATGGGTTCATAGATAAATTATACGTCAAACTCATTACGCGGCAATACAAACTAAATGAAGTGTCACGCACTTCGTTTACACGTATATATGATTAAGGCGCACTTCGTTTACACGTATATATGATTAAGGCGCACTTCGTTTACACGTATATATGATTAAGACGCACTTCGTTTACACGTATATATGATTAAGGCGCACTTCGTTTACAAGTATATATGATTAAGGCGCACTTCGTTTACACGTACATATGATTAAGGCGCACTTCGTTTACACGTACATATGATTAAGGCGCACTTCGTTTACACGTATATATGATTAAGTCGGACTTAATCATATATACGTGTAAACGAAGTGCGTGACACTTCATTTAGTTTGTATTTGTAGTTTGAAGGGTGACGACTTTTAGGTTTTTTTTAACAACTGTATCTCTACTGAAATGTAAAGTATGCACAAAAAAAAACATATTTTATTAAAATAGAACATATAATCTACCGCTTTGTGAAGATAGAAACGCGAATAATAATACTTTTCTCGATAAAAAAAAATCATAAAGTTGACACTAAATTGATATTTAAACGGTCGATACTAAGAGGGTTCTTCTTGAAATCATGTCAAATTCATACCAAAAGATAGAACTTATTATTAACTAAGAAATTGTGAAAAAACAATATGTAATTCAGTTATTATTAATCTCTGTGAAAGGAAACTATCAAAATCTACTCGTTCAGGCGCTCGCGCCGAGCGGCCAGTGCCCGTCGAGACGTCTTCGAGGTCGGACGCACGCCGTTAGTCTCCCAAAAATTCCCCCACGTTTCAAATTAGTGCAGTGCAGATACGTTTAGATTGGCGGGGCCTGAGGTAGCGTAAAATACCTAAAGTTCCGAAACAAGCCCGCCTTAACTAGCTGTTGCCCGCGATTGCGTTCGCGTTACACTACACATTTATGTGTAGGTAAACTAGAAATAAAGCTAAACTCGCTGTTGCAATTTGACTTGACATCCCATTTTTATCACATGGAACGTGATTTAGGGGATAAAAAGTAGCCTATGTGTTAATCCTGTTTGTAATTATGTATATACTAAATTTCATCGAAATCGGTTCTGCCGTTATGACGTGATTGAGTAACAAACAAATAAATAAATAAACAAACATCCAAACTTTCGCATTTATAATATTAGTGTGATTGATCGACCGAAGCGAGATCTCTAAAGCAAGTTGGGTAAATCGGCGTTGCATGTATGTATGTTTGTTTGTCTGAGGATGACTTTCAAAGTGTTTATCCGATCATTGCGAAATTTGGTATATACGAGGAGGGATCAAAAAGTAGTGAGAACGACATACTCCTTGGTAAGAAAAAAATAAATACTGGCAGGCATAGCTCAGATACATATTGGTATTATTAATAAAGAAAAAATCTTCGATTCTCTTTTTTTTCTGAATGTAGTCATTTGTTTGCTACGTGTCGGAACGTGTCCTCGAAAATGGAGAAAAACGAAGTGCGAGCCGTTATTAAATACCTCTGTTTAAAAAAGTTAACGACGCAAGAGATTAATTGCGATTTGGAGGCAACATTAGGAGAGTCTGCTCCGCCGTATTCCACTGTCGCAAGGTGGGCTTCTCAATTTCGAGTAGGGAGAACGAGCACGGAAGACGAACATCGTTGCGGCCGTCCATCGACGTCAGTCACTCAAGAAAATGTTGCGAAAGTCGAGAAAATTGTATTGAGCGATCGAAGAATTACCATCGGATACTTAATTCAAGAAACGGGCATTTCATATGGAAGTATTCAATCCATATTGAAACAATCTTTGAATATGAGAAAAGTCTCGGCAAGATGGGTGCCGAGAATGTTAACCGACAGTCAGAAACAAAATCGACTTGACATTTCGAAGATATTTTTGGACAAGATTCAAGAAGATTCTGATAACTTTTTGTCTCGTTTCGTAACAATGGGCGTAACATGGGTCCATCATTTTGATCCCAAGACAAAACAGCAATCTTCGCAATGGAAACGGCCATCATCACCGATCCCGAAGAAGTTTCGTGCCGTGGCATCGGCTGGCAAGGTTATGGCCTCAATATTTTGGGACTCAGATGGGATATTGTTGATTGATTACCTGGAGCGTGGAACCACTATTACAGGCCAATATTATGCAGCTTTAATTCCCAAGTTGAGGAATGCCATCGAAGAGAAAATGAGAGGGAAACTTCGAAGGGGCGTGCTGTTTCATCACGACAACGCACCCGCGCACAGATCGGCAGTTGCGATGGCTGCCATTCAGCAAGCTGGCTTGGAATTGGTTGACCACCCCCCTTATTCACCTGATGTGGCACCTAGCGATTTTTATCTGTTCCTCAAACGAGGCGATGAATGCCGTGGAGAGCTTTTTGCAGGACCAAGACAAAACTTTTTTTTTTTGAATGGGATTGAAGCCTTGGAAAAGCGCTGCACTCGGTGTGTAGAGAGACTCGGAGACTATGTAGAAAAATAAATTATTAAGTTATCAATAGTCATTATATTCTATCTCATTCTCACTACTTTTTGATCCCTCCTCGTATGTAGGTTGTGATGGCACAATCCTGGTGTGACTAAATGAGCTAAAACGGGTTGAGATTTTGGGGTTTAAGAGGGTTAAAAAAAATCTGATACTATTACAAATGGCACGTCTAATGAAAGGTCTTCATTAGTACATTTCGATCCCGTTTTTATTTTTAGCTTAATTCTTGTAGTTTTAAAGTTATTAGCCATAATGACTTTTGCATTATCTACAGATATTTGTTCCGGGTCTGGATGTTTTTCTATATATAATATGTATTACTCGTGCGCGATAACTTGGGACCTGCTAGGAATGCGACTCCCCGACCGCTTCCCCTGCACTTCCCCGATGGCGCCCGTATTGTACCGTTCGCATCACTATTTTTTACTAGGGTTTTTAGTCTCGTACTGGCCTACGTCACGTAACGACGCGCTCTGGAATTCTTTTAGTTTTCGTTTGTGATATGATTTTGTTGTTGTAGTTTTTGTTGTTATAGTAAATGTTGTAAATTTATCGGATACCTCTTCGTCAAGTGATTATAGTGAGACTGAGGACGAAGAACAACCTCTAGAAGGCATAAATCCACTAAGTAGTGACGAAGATGAGATAATGTAAAACTTAAACATTGTATTTTTATTTTATTCAAATAGTGTAAAAAAGATTAGATAAAAAGCAGCGTCCTCCCTGAGTAACATAATAAATTAGGTTAAAAAAAACAAAGACGAAGCCGCGGGCGGCTGCTTGTTATATTCGCTTTTTTGCGGGCGGTACAAACACGCCAATATGACGTCACCGCGCTCAGATCCCAACTTATCGCGCACGGGTAATATTTATTTACAAAAAAAAAGTATATAAGTATTCTATCAGTTATCTGGTTCCCATAGTACAAGCTCTGCTTAGTTTGGGGCAAGATAGCACTGTGTGAAATGTCCAGCAATATTTTTTTTTAAATAATGAAAACTAAACTTTGATTAAATTCACAGGGTACACCAGTGACCCCACAGTGCTGAAATTTGGTATATGTGTAGCTTTAGTGACACAAATATAGGGAACAGTGTGAAATCCAGAATAACTGCAATTTCTACATTAAAAACGAGTAACCTATTTACATAACTCCCGTTACTTGTAATTTGAATGAAATTGTACGTCAAGTTAATTGGTTATGCATTTCGTGGCACTATTATATTAGTCAAAAAAAAAAAAAAAATATAATTGTTTTTTGGGACTCGCGAGATCTTAGTTCGGGGCGTGCACTAGTTTATTAAAGGGAATAATATCAAATGGTTGATATCCGCAGATACATGGCGGAACGGCTGGACTTGCCTCGCCTACTCCGCCTGGAACACCCGGAGAGGGACGACAGCTGGTCTCCGCGCGACATCTGCGACGCGTGGGCGAAGCGCCGCGGCTACTTCACTGCTAAAGCAGCCAGGTAATTACTATCCACAGACGGCCTTGGGAAAAAATATTAAAATGCAAAATGTTTTTATTCATTTTAAATGATGCGCACGACCTACAGCTTAGGTCAGCTGACACTGCTTCTCTGTACCCCTTCCCATAAGACATATTGAAGTAGGCTTTTTTATAAAGATTCTGTATAATTACGTTTTTAAATTTGTTAATTGTACATCACTTGGGAGTTTGTTATAAAAGCCTTCAAACGATTTACTAACTGTGGACTTAACTCTAAGGTCAGTATTCCAAAATTACTCTAAGGCCAGTATTCCAAAATTACTCTAAGGCCAGTATTCCAAAATTACTTGAAGGCCAGTATTGCAAAATTATTCTAAGGCCAGTATTCCAAAATTACTCTAAGGCCAGTATTCCAAAATTACTCTAAGGCCAGTATTACAAAATTACTCTAAGGCCATTATTAAAAAGTGACTTGTTTACAGATTGGATACATATCGAGCGGCCAATAGTCTGCTGAGAATGGCGCTGGAGGGGAAAATATGCCTGTGGCTGCGACCACCCGGATATACTGAACAGAAAGGTACTATTAAACAACCTGTCTTGTTATGTACGACATTAATTTAAAACACACATCCGGAATCGTATTACCCGATTTTAGAGGTGGCTTTAATACCGGTAGCTAGAATATTTATCCAGTAATCGATACATTTCCAATAAACAATTTTGAACGTAAATCGGCGGCGCCTTTGCGACGATGCCGCTTAGTCAGTTTAACAGGTACCTACTTACATGATGAATGAATATCATTTGTTTACCTATTGTATACAGACTGTTGCATGGATAGTTTACCACACAATGGATAGTACACCAGTAGTTATTATACACTAATTAATTGAGCGAGCGTGCGAAGCGTCTGTTTCGAGTTTGGTCGAAAATGCTTTTGTCCGTCTGTCTGTTTGTTCTCGCCTACAGGTCGCATTTATCAAACGATTTTCACGAAAATTGGCAAGCAAGTACCTTGATTTTTTTTTAGTTGATCGCGATTTTTGTTTGGGGGGGGGGGAACAGGGTGGAAAAGGGGGGAAGTTTGCTGTAGCGTAAGAACGCTTTTTCGAAACATCTTGTGTAGAATAAAGTCCTTAGTGTGCCTTTCAAATTTGATGTAAATCCGTCGATATGTAGACTAAATAGTCTACACGAGATGTTGTTAAAAAAATCCAAATGGGGGAGTGGAGGGTGGATAAGGGGGGAAGTTTGCTGTAGCGTTATGTATGAATTGCATTCATTTTTTTGAGTTTTTATTTGGAAAATGTATACGGGCACGTTTTTAAGATGCGTGACCTTGAGGTTATGCTTTGTTATAGGCGATGGTTACCACTTAACATCAGTGTGGACCATATGCTTGCTACATCTCCAGGTAGTAAAAAAAGCTATTACCTAAATCAAGTCGTTCTCAAGTGATTAAATTTTTATAGATTAATATTGTTTTTCTTACCACCTGCTCGACAATGTCAAATTAAATGTCATGTAAACCTCACCGAAAGCAGGTCATTAAATCTTTACGGCTGAGCCGGGAATAAAGTAGTACTGAATTATATTATGCCCTCGCGGGCGTAATGTGATTTGAATTTGGAATCTCATCTGTATTAAAATTTGAACCAAAGAGACCCACACAATAAGAACTTATTCGTAAATGGAACTAACCTCTGCGCAGAATGCACCGACCTAGATTTGGTTTTTATTGTCTCGCAGAAAGTGTGAAAAGTAGAGATAAAGCTGTCTACATCTTGGGCGTGCTTATATCCCTCTCTGCACTCAGGATTCTAGTAAATCCCTCCTCGCTCCGCTCGTGAGTTAACTCTGGAATCCTTCGTTTCGTTCGGCATTCAATATAGCGCGCGTGACGCAAGACACTGATTTATCCCCTCGTTTAATAATCTAATATTAACTTAATAAACTGGAGCGGTTGTTAAACCTCTGCATCAGATATATATACGGGTTACGAAAGTACGACCACATCTCACAGTACCGCTCACAGTTAAAGTGGCTCAAAATCCGGTTTCGTCGGGATACTCATATACTCTGTCTTCTTTATAACATCCTTCAAAATCCTCTGTCCCCTTGCTATCTTAAAGAACGTTTTTCTCCTCTTTTTCCACCTGATCGCCCTTCTCGTTCTTCTCAACATCTGTTATTCAAGACGCCTGAGCATAAAACTTCTTTCTTCACTTACTCTTTCACTGTGACTGCTATCTGCTTGTGGAACTCTCTTCCAGTGGAAATCCGCAAGGCCGCCTCTATGGGAATCTTCAAATCCAAAATCTTTAAATACTTCATCTCTCTTCAATATACCCAACAAAATTGAGCACTTTATGTAGATATATTTGTGTATTTCGTTTATGTATGTGTATTATTATTATTTTTAATTTTTGTAAGTTTATTTCTAAGCTAAAGTTTGATTAAATTTCCTTTTTCTGGCACTACCACTTTCTCCACACTACACAAAGGTTAGCTGGAAGAAAATGCTAATTAGCATTAAGTTCGCCTATGTATCTTTTTATTAGTGCAATAAAGAATTTTCTAATCTAATATTATGTCCACAGATAAATTCGAGAACTGCTCAGAGATAAAGTACATATCGTGGGTGCAAGCTCTGACCACTGACTCCGCCCTCGAAGCCCTGCCCGAAGGCTCCTCGCACGAGGAGGAGGAGGAGGACAGCGAGGAGGAGGAAGACAGCGAGGAGGAAGAAGAAACGAGGGTAGTTGCGAATAAATTCGCAGCGCTGTTGACTGAAGATTAGAACATTCGGGAGAGGCTCTCAAAATCGTATAGTCACACTTCAATATTGACGACCTCTATAGCGTAGTGGGCGTAGAGACGCAGGAGGTAGTGGGTTCAATTCCCGCCGCGGAACAAACGATTGCACGATCTACAGTTTCAGGTCTGGTTGGTTTCTTTATCTTTCTTTACATAGTATAAAATGAAGTCGCTTCTGCTGACAGTTCCCTCAGATATTTTAAACCACTCGCGGAGGGAATCGAACCTGCAACCTCCTGCGTCTCAGCCGGCTATTCGCCCACTGCGCCACGGAGGTCATTGCTACCCAAAACAGTTTGTATCTGCTATGGTTTCTTCGTACTGTACCAGTTAAAAAAAATTGTGTATTAAAACTGTCACTTGTCATTTTAGCAGAGTGTACTTACATACTTAAACCCACTTTACACTTGGCTAAATTTAGACAAAGTGGAAGTGTCTTACCTTGTTACCACAAAAAATTTAGACACTGATAAACGCGTGTCTAAAAAAAAGTGGCATCCCACGAGTGCCGACTGAAGTGAAAACTTGAATAAAAGCAGACTACACTACAGATACTTATAAACAGAGAGGTGACAGGTGTCGGTAACAGTGTCGCGAGTTAAATGGTTTTTTTTTTCCCATCTCAAAAAATGCTCAACGCGCCTAAAGAAGTTTTCACTTCAAAAATCCCTACGTATTTTTGTTTAGGATTTTGTTAGACGCGGTAAACCGGTTTAAATTTTTTTTTGGGGTAATAAATACCCTTAAGTACTGTTTAATTACTGTCTAACTGGCTAAGCATCTTTAAATATGTATGTCTGAACTCTGGAGTATTTGTATTTAGTTCACTGAATTCAGCCGGGTGTAATGCTGGTTTTATTCATTTTTCTGTAATAATATTAAATAAAAAAAACCTATTGTACTTGGATCCTTTTATTTGCATTAATATAAAGTATAAGAGATCAATTTTCTTTAACACTAGAAACACACCACGCTTAAATTATATATACTAATATTATAAAGAGGAAAGATTTGTTTGTTTGTATTGAATAGGCTCCAAAATACTGGACTGATTTAAAAAATTCTTTCACTGTTGGGAAGCTACACTATCCCCGGGTGGCATAGGCTACTTTTTACCCAACTGCGCAGGAGGGTAATGTTTTTATTGAAACACTACGCGTGAGAAGCTGCGGATTGGTCAGCTAGTCTATACTAATATTATAAAGAGGAAAGTTTTTTATTTTTGTGTGTATGTTTGTAATGAATAAACTCAAAGACTACTGGTCCGATTTCAAAAATTTTTTCACTATTGGAAAGCTGAAAAGATTAGGGATCCTTACTAAAACTTAAGTAACGTAACCCAAGGTGTAAAAAAGTGCCATAAAACGTGTTTCGTCGCATGCGCTGCGGAAACTATTGATGATAGAACATTAGTATGTTCTACAATATTAAAGAACATATCAATATCTACAAAAAACTTCGGGAGACCATATGTCCAACTATTATCGTTATGTCAAAATAACCACTCTTAACATTATAAATGTAAAGATTTGTACATATTTTTGTAACGAATTAACTCAAAAACTACTGGACCGATTTAAAAAATTCATCATTAGAATGCTACATTATTCCTGAGTAACATAAGCTACTTTTTATCCGACTGCGCAGAAAGAGGGTAATGTTTTTATTGACAATCCATGTCTGCGAAGCTGCAGGCAGGTCAGCTAGTATTTTATAAAGAGGAAAGATTTGTATGTTTGTAATGAATAAACTCAAAAACTACAGGTCCGATTTCAAAAATTATTTCACCGTTAGAATGCTACATTATCCCTGAGTAACATAGGCTATATTTATTGTAGGCAGAGGTGTAAAAAACTTAGCCACAAAAATGTTTAAAAATAAATGTCCACCCATTCGAAGCTGGGACGGGCCACTAGTTTAAAAATAAAACTCATTCCTCGTTCCCCTGTTTATACAAGTTACTGAAGTTTTTGTGTAATATATTTAGAATTGCTACATAAATATAGAGGAGGTTTAAGATATAAATGGAAGGAATACTTTGATATTGCATCCCGGGGGAAGGGCATCTGGTATCGAACTATGCAGAGTGAGCCCCCTCGGATACCATGGTTCACCAACGCTAGTATAAGTAGGAAGTGGACTGTAATCGCTCATAGATTGCGCTCCGGGCATATATATGCCTTTAAACAGCATTAAATTTTTCATGAAAAAGATAGATACTTGAGCAATATATACCAACTTTTAACGGAGTGTGTCCGGAGTCAATCTATGAGAGAGGAGTTGTGCAGAGAGCTGAACGTGAACAAACAAACAAACAACTGACTCATTGCTCAGCTAACAAACTCTACCGGTCCACATACGACCTGCCAAGGAGAATGTTCTGTAGTTATTTCTGTAGACAATATGGAACTGACATCGTCTTAAGGAACGACGCAAGTTCCATAAAAAATAGATTTAGAAAAAAGTTACAAGTTACCAGCTAGCTAATGAGGGCTTTTCATTTTCTATTTAAAAAAAACTAGTTTCAACTAGCGTTATAGATGGCGCTGTCTGGAGATAAGCCGCTAGAAAATATGATTTGTATGCCAAAATCTCAAACAATCTCACATAAGGCGGGTTCCTAAATTCGTCGGTAACCAGCTACGAATCGTTTCGCCTTGAAAACCTGTCCAAAGTTTGACACTAATTTGTTGATCTTGTACTGTGCGTTCATATGAACTTAGCCTAAGTCATTTAAACAAACACAAATGATGATTCTCCTAATCTATTGAAGTACCAAATGAGTAGGTACTACATGCTGACGAAAGTTCAGTACATTGTTCAGTAGGAATTGAAACTGCAATCTCCTATCTCAGCCGGCTGTTCGCCGATTTTATAAATGCCATTTTCATGCATTCAATGGACCAAAGAAGCAGGATATTTAACCTATATGCCTAAGATTTCATCCGTCATATTTTCTTGATTAAGTTCTTTAGGTACAGTTATTGGCTTATCTACATGCACTCTCTTATGTATAGTCAAGTTACCTCGTTGAGTAAAAGATTTGCCACATATATTACAAGAATATGGCTTTTCACCGGTGTGAATTCTCATATGCCGGACTAAATTACTCTTCTCCACGTGTGTACTCTTACAAATACTGCAAGTGAATGGCCTTTCTCCGGAGTGAATCTTCATATGACTATTTAAAGTGCATTTCTGGGTAAATTTCTTTTTACATGTTTTGCAGGAGTAAGGTTTATAACCGATATGAGTTGCTTCGATATGAAAAGTTAGCGCTCTTCTGTCTGTGTAAGTTTTATTACAGTAATCACAGATGTATGGCCGCTCTCCACTGTGTAGTCTCATATGTATTTTTAAGTTATTCGGCTGTGAGAATACTTTATTGCATATCTGACAGACGTGTGGTTTCATGCCATAGTGGGTTTGTAAATGTGTTGTTAAATGGCTTTTCTGTGAGAAAGTTTTTGTACATTTGTTGCAGGAATATGGCCTTTCTCCGGTGTGGACTCTTTTATGTTTGCTTAAATTGCTTCTGTTGTTTATGACTTTATAGCATACATTGCATGTGTATGTTTTTTTAACAGCCTTTATAGGTTCCTCTTCACTCTCTATACTTTGGGTTGTTTCATAATTGTGTGTGAGCTGTGATACTGTATTGTACATGTGTAGAGGTAGTTTTTGCTCGGTGGAAGGTGTGGTATCCAAGTGATTAATATAATTCTTAGGCTCACTAACCAATTCCTCATCGTGGACCTCTATTTTGATTCCAACAGTTTCTGCACTTTCATTTATTATCTGTTCCTCTTTAGTTGGTAACTCGCTTTTATAAATTTCTTTTTTAATAATCACACGTTCTCTGTAGACAATTTGTTTAAACTGTCCAAATGGGTTTGGCTCCAATTTAACTGCTACTTCTGTTACGTTGGTTGGAGTGTTAGCTGCTATCTTTTGCTCTGTTGTTGTTTCACTGTTTACTTGAGTTTTGGGCATCATTGCTTTGTTAATCTGAAAAATGTAAATGAATTATGTATTTTTAACTTTATTTACCGATGTTTTAAGCCATCAGTTAGATTTTCACAATTACTTTTGTATCGTAAAAGATAGATACTCCTAATTGTTATACTTGTGGGGTGGTGTAGGATGTATACCACCTTTTTACGAAGTGTGTTCGGAGTCATTCTATGAGAGAGGAATTGTACAGAGCGCTGAAAGTGAACCAGATCGATGTGGGTCTGTTTCAGAGTGTGTTAGCTGACTCGGCTAACATGCTCTACCAGTCCACATACGACCTGCTGAAAGTTAATGCTTTGTAGTTGTTTATTACTGTAGACGATTATGAAACTGACATATGTATCACTTTTGTAAGTTTTAAACTTTAGGAGAACGAAGCTATGAAAAGCTACATATTTTTCTTTACTCAATTTTTCTGGAATTCCGCTAAACTAAACGTTAGACATTCATTTAATTCACGTCAAAATTGTCCATGGAATGAATACATACCTATTACTTTGCAAAGCAGCCAGTGTCTTGGGGACACTTCCGCGGCGGAAGGCGGAAGTTCCACCTGATAGAGATCTGGAGCAGTTGAGCTATCTATAGTTTGTTTGCAATGGTCTTTAGATGATTCAACTGTTTCTTCTGTATTTTATTGTATATTCTTTCTGTTATTAAATGCTTATAGGTATTCTTTTAATAAGTACTTGGCTTATTATAAATTTGAAAGTTACTCTTTTTCTGTTTGTTACGTTTTCACAACTAAACAACTGGACCGATTTAGATGAAATTTGGTATATAGATAGAATAAGACCGGGATTGGGACATAGGCTACTTTTTAACCGACTGCGTAGGAGGGAAATGTTTTTATTGACAAACCACGCGTGCGAAGCCGCGGGCGGGTCCGCTAGTTACATTATTAAATACGGGTTTGGTTCGAATACCTACTTACAACTTAAAATGCTAAAATTTATATTTAATTTTTATCTTTACAACTTTTGATTTACCTCTTCATTTGTACATGACGTTGAACAACTAGATTTATCGACTTTTATCTGTAAATCTTCGTCAGTTTCAGTCTTCATTATTTTGGAGTAGAACCACTTTATACTATGAAACTTGTTCACCTTAGAGTTTCATTTAGTAAGGGAGTTGGGCTGAAATGCAAAGCCTAAAACAAACTCTCGTCATCTTCCATTATTTCTCTTTTTTGAACGAGTAAATAAATTATGATAGGATGTACAAAAATACCATGCACTATTTACACGTCTGCGTAGCGTAGCGCACGATGCACTCTCTCGCTCACTTCTGCGCTTTACCTCCCCTAGACATTAGTGTTTAATTTTTACCGTTATTCTATTGTAATATTTTTTTGTACATACAGGATAATACGTCCTACGGATATAGCTGGAGCTGGAGTTAGGATATTATTGTTCTGTGAGCTGGAGTAACTGGCTATTTTCACATCAGTATCGGCGCTACTGCGCTACTCTTATAAGTTATAAGAGTAGCGTTATAAGTTATAACTTAGAATCTAGAGTCTGGCTAACGAAAGTAGATACTGGATTTTTTTGCAAACTTTTATATGACAACACTAAAGTGTTCCTACCATCGGATATTTACCCTACAAATTGGGGTATTTTAAGCAGAAAGTACTTAGGAACAATTCATTCCAAAAAGGCATTTTTAAAACCAACTTATTTTAAACATTTTATAAAATGAGTTTCAAAAATTCGTACGTGTGCTAAAATTGTATTCATCGAAAATAAGTATCGTATGTACGTGTTGGATCATTTCAAGAGCAACACTAAGCCTTAAGTTGGTCTAATAAACTAGAGAAAACTTGGCAATTTTATTTTAAAGAAATTAATTTTCGGCTGTTTTCCGAAAGAGTTGATAAAATCAGAATCAGTGTATGGTATCTCTGACACAACAAGATGGCGTGTTGTTGATGTTTCGTTGTGGTTGACTTGCGTATAGTTTTGTTGTGATATATCCGTGTTAATGCTATAAAAATGAATAAAACTATAGAGTGAAGTGCGAAAACTATTGTTTTGTATGATTTCGAAATATGAAGAGAAAAAGCTTGTGAAACAAGCCGTATTGCGAGAAAAACAGGATTGTTTACGTACTGTGACTGATTTTTTAGGTTAGTACGGTCAAAATGTCTTGATATTTTTTTATATTAAATAAGTACATATTAGTTTTAGTTACTTTATATAATGTTATTGTTCTTTTACAGATAGTCTTGAGGATAATGCACGAAATGCTGAAGTAAAACAAGCAATTGAAAAGATCACAGATTTAGATCAAAAAGATATGATGAAATCGCAGAACCAGTACTTAGAAGAACTATCTTCACTCACCGGTAAGTTTTCACTCAACGTTAATCTTAGACTAGTTTTGTAATACTTGTGTATTTTCTATTATTTCTTAGTTATGAGACTCGCGATAATTGACGTTTTATTTTATTCTTTTTACAGATGTAAGTGTTATTACATTGAAGAGAATTAAAAAAGAAGGTGCGGTGAACGAAGGGGTCTGGAGGACTCCAGGTAAAAAACGACCTCACCCTTCAAAAGTGTCGAACTTAGATAGTTTCGATATGGATGTTATTCGTAATAAAGTAAACGAATTTTACATTGTGAGGAAACAAGTACCAACATTAAGATCTTTGTTGGTAGAGTTAAAAGAAAGTATAGAATTTGGTGGATGTCGTGAAACTCTTCGTCGCATATTATTAGCCAACGGTTATGAATTTAAGAAAAACAAAAATGAACGTTCATTATTAATTGAACGGTATGATATAGCTGCATGAAGACATCGCTTTTTGCGTACCATTGCATCGAAACGTGCAGAAGGCAAGCCAATAATCTACTTAGATGAAACTTATGTCCACAAAACCTATAAGCCTAAAAAATGTTGGCAAGGTCCATCAACAAGTGGAATAATTGAAAATATATCGTCAGGAAAACGATATATTATTGTGCATGCAGGATCAGAGAAAGGCCCAGTTCCAAACTCATTGTTAGTATTTAGCACCAAATCGAAAATGGCCGACTACCACCATGACATGAATTCCACAAACTTCAACAAATGGCTTCAAGAAAAGCTTATGCCCAATTTGAATGAACCAAGTGTAATGGACAATGCATCATACCATTATGTCATAATAAATAAAGCGCCCACATCTCAAAATCGAAAGTTAGAGATACAGAATTGGCTTACATTGAATGGTATTTCATTTGAAACATACAATTCAAAAGCAGAGTTGCTCTGCCTGCTTAGTAAAACAGAACACACCAGAACCTATTTATGAAGCTGATGAACTTTTAAGCCAAAACGGACATGAAGTGCTAAGACTTCCTCCATATCATTGTGACCTAAATGCTATAGAACTCATATGGAGTCTAGCTAAAAGAAATGTGAGAAGCAAAAATGTAAGCCGAACTCCAAAAGAGTTCGAGGATCTCATAAAACAATCTTTTGAGTGTATTACTGCAGATGATTGGAAAAAAATGACAGATCATGTCATTCATGTGGAAGACAAGTACAAAAGAAGAGACCATATAACTGAAAATAATTTACAAAGCTTCATCATCAATTTAAGAGACAGCAGCGACTCCAGTGATTCTGACGATTCACTCCATGTTGAATTTTTAGATTCAGATTTTGATTATAGTGATTAAAAAACAGTATAAAAATATATGGTGTTGTTTTCTTTGATACATACTCACATAGATTTACAAATATTTAAACTCATGATAATATTGATACTCATGATAGTGTTTGATAGCCTGTTTGTTCCTTTAATACGCCACAATGGAGTGACGTATCCGTGTGATGTTTGGTATGGAGTTAATAAAGAGTTAACAAGTGATATAAGCTACTTTTAATCTCGTCATAACGCGGACAAAATTGCAAGCATCCACTAGTAAAATAAAAATAAATGTCAAAGTATCAAAGTGAGTTGTTCCAACTTTCCTTTTTACTTTAGGGCTGCCATGCTGATATTTTTTAAATTTGCCGCGCTTTTTCAGTATCAACTTTCATTAGCCAGACTCTATCTACGGCGCTACTACACGAATTTACGTGCAAATAAAGGGTTAATGTAATGTCACCTGTGAAACTTTCCAACATCTCGTTCAGTGTTTTGTACTTTAACAAACTGCCCATAAATACAAAGTACTCTGTGGATTGACTGTTAACAAAAAGCAGGATATAGTCATCTGTGAATTAAAATAATTATATATACATCAAAGCATTTTCAGTGTATGTATGTATCTAAAAACAATCAAATATTTTACGCAAACCAACTTCTGCACATTATTTATATGATGTAAATCAGTTCGGTACCACGCCACAACCATGCAAAGATGTATTGACGTGATCCTTTGACGAGTTGCCAACGTCTCGTGTTTACTTTAACAACTAGCCTACAACATCTGCAAAGTATACAATCGGCTTTTCATAAAGAAATGGCTTCTTCAGAGTGTACAGATGGTCTAAACTCAAGATGCAGAGTGTGCCTAGCGATCGACGTGAGAATGCATTGGATTAAAAACACCCTCCTAGATGTATTCGAGAAGCTTTCGAGTACAAAGGTATGTACACAACTTTAGAGAATTGTGTAAAGAGTCCAACAGAAGTATGGATACAGATCCTTACATATTCAAATATTTATTGAAACAATCACAATTATTAAATATGACAAAAACACAATGCAACTAAAATATTACAGTAGGTAGCACATAAAGTATGTAGTATAACTACATAACACTATTACTAACACATAGTTTTCATCACTCATGTCTTGAAAGTTGATAATTGTTAGATCAATACCTGATGCGTAAATGCGATTTACACCCCAAAAGCAGTAAGTAAATTTGAAAACAGAATGAGGCTCATTGCATTCATAAGCGAGCGAGCAAGCAAGCAATTCGAACTTCTGCTGAAAACACACTTCCCAGACGCATTTCTTTAGTCTGACGTTGCTTGTGGCCGTACAGTGAAGTCTCACGTGCTCCACTTCTCTTCTTCCTGAAGACATGCGTGACAAAGCCCACTGTCCGTGGCCCCGGTCTTCAAGAGGCTAAGTTCGCAGTGTCCTGTGATGATTCCCACCATCATCCTTAGATCCTCGCATTTCATTTTTAACAGTTTATTTGTTGATTTTCGTTTCTTTACAGGGATTATTAGTCTTTACAAAGCACAAGTCAGGTCTTGTGTGGAGTACTGCTGCCACCTTTAGGATGGTTCGGCCAAATACCCAAAAAAGACAATTACACCCCATAAACGTAGGAAAATAGAGTAGATTAACAAAAACCATTTGGTACTAATTGTATTATGAATAAGTACCTACTAATAATTTATGTGCAATAAGTAATGATATCCCATCAAAAACATAAATGTGAAATGAGAACCAAGTTCAATAGTGCATAGTTCAATGGTTAATCCTGAAATTGGCTGAAATTTATTTATAACGACATAAAATATTTTATGATAACTTAAAATATCATTTCTTCTTATAACTTAGGATAATATATTGAAGCCTAAGGTCTGACTTGGCTAGTTTTCATATATGAATTATATAATAACCTTCGCAAGTTCTAAAGCTGCAAGTTCTCATTTTATTCTTCTGAAAATTTGACTTGCTGGTAGAAACAAGCAATCGAACATAGGGCTCTTACATGACTGTTTTAGTAAGTACCTATGTATTACCCGTGCGCGATAAGTTGGGACCTGAGCGCGGTGACGTCATATTGGCGTGTTTGTACCGCCCGCAAAAAAGCGAACATAACAAGCAGCCGCCCGCGGCTTCGTGTTTGTTTTTTTTAACCTAATTTATTATGTTACTCAGGGAGGACGCTGCTTTTTATCTAATCTTTTTTACACTATTTGAATAAAATAAAAATACAATGTTTAAGTTTATACATTTATTTTATCTATTATTTACATTATCTCATCTTCGTCACTACTTAGTGGATTTATGCCTTCTAGAGGTTGTTCTTCGTCCTCAGTCTCACTATAATCACTTGACGAAGAGGTATCCGATAAATTTACAATTAATTGCGATTCATACGAAAACTAAAAGAATTCCAGAGCGCGTCGTTACGTGACGTAGGCCAGTACGAGACTAAAAACCCTAGTAAAAAATAGTGATACGAACGGTACAATACGGGCGCCATCGGGGAAGTGCAGGGGAAGCGGTCGGGGAGTCGCATTCCTAGCAGGTCCCAAGTTATCGCGCACGAGTAATACTTAATAATAATTCATATATGAGAACTAGCCAAGTCAGACCTTAGGCTTGAATATATTATCCTAAGTTATAAGAAGAAATGGTATTTTAAGTTGTTATAAATAAATTTCAGGACTGACCATTGAACTTGGCACCCATTTAGATCTCTCTTTTGTCGTTGAAGTCAACCAAGGCATATATCATAATGTTGAACTTGGCTCGCATTTTAAATTATGTTTTTGATGGGATACTGTAAAACATGCACACTCAATCAATGTACAATTATTGACAGTGTTGTTGGTGTCTATGCATGTATTTACAGTAAATGGAGTTTGACACCTGAATGAGGTAAAACATTCGACAGGTACATTATTCTGTAGCGATGATGATGAATGATGCTTCCTGCGACCACTATGTCTGCTCATAACCTAATACCTAGGCACCTACTTATACTCTTACAGGCTTTTTATTTTTAGGCTGTAAACAGGCTTTATACTATTGCTAGTGTATATTTCTTGTGAAAATAAAAAAAACTTGTTACTTTTATTATGATAAATATTTTAGTTATTAAAGCATTTTTTTTAATATAATATCGAAAATGAACTACAACCTCCATGACAAATTCTTATTTCTATTATATAAAACAGGCCATAGTTTAGTAAAAATTTTTTTAATCGATGAAAAGTGCTTTGTCGCGCATGCGTTATGCCGCCCTGGTAGGCAATCTTAATTAATGATTTAGTGACAAAATTAACCTTATGTAACTACACTTGAGAGCAATAAAATCGCACATCCGCACATTTTTACTTAAAAGTTAATTTTTTTTTTATTTGGAGCTTACAGCAAATTAAAATCAAATTAAATTAAAGTGCATAATCTAGGCATTCGCAGAACTGATAAAGGGTTGACATTTACCTTTAAAAACAACTCATTAGCAACAAAACAATAGACCCCCTTATGTCGCTCGATCCAGGTAAGGCCGGCGACGGGATTTATCGCAGGTATAAAAGAGTGCATATTGAGGGAATGGTCATCATTTGCATACCAACGTACAGTGTGAAAGGTTCTCTATTGATATTGGCTTCAAACGGAACACGAAAATGGATACTACACCAGAAGTAGCCGCTCAAGTGGTTGCCCTTGTTGAATCGGGGCTTAAGCAAAGTCAAGTGGCTCGACAATTGAGTTTGAGCCGATTTACCGTTCGGCGTGTATACCAGAGGTATCAAGAGACTGGTGGCTACCAACGGCGACAAGGATCGGGCCGTCCCCGTGCTACAACAGAGCGTGATAACCGCTTTCTTATAACGACATCTTTAAGAAATCGTCGTTTGAACGCAGTTCAACTGGGCCAACGACTTCAAGAAGTTCGTGAAGTAGAAGTTAGCCGGTGGACAGTCAGAAGACGATTGAGAGAAGGTGGCCTGACTGCACACAGGCCAGCAAACGGGCCGAAATTGACCCCAGCCCACCGAGAAGCCCGCCTTCAGTTCGCTCGAGACCATTTGAATTGGACCGAAGAGCAGTGGAGTGCAGTCCTGTTCTCTGATGAGTGCAGGATGTGCTTGCATGGCAACGACGGACGGGGGAAGGTGTATAGAAGATCGGGAGAGCGATTTGCCCAATGCTGCATAACAGAACGTGTCGCCTATGGCGGTGGATCAATCATGTTTTGGGGAGGCATGTCTATGGAAGCAAAAACCGAGCTTGCCTTCATCACCGGACCGAATACTGGTCGCCAATCAAGAGGATTGACTTCCATACGATACATTGAGGAAGTACTCGAGAGCCACGTCGTACCTTATGCTGGGTTTATCGGCGAAAACTTTCTGTTTATGCAAGATAATGCAAGACCGCATACTGCTGGCATAGTGATCGAGTACCTTCAAGAGGTGGATGTGACCGTTATGGAGTGGCCAGCTCGAAACCCAGACCTCAATCCCATCGAACATCTATGGGACGAGCTGAAAAGAAGAGTTCGAGGCCGAGATGCTCCTCCATCGACTCTACAGGAGCTGCAACAGGCGATCGCAGAGGAATGGGAGGCTATTCCTCAAGACTTTATCAAAAGTCTAGTAACATCAATGAAAACACGGATGGAGTCAGTGATTCAGGCTAGGGGAGGGAACACTCGGTATTAATAACAAACTTTTAATTAATTTTATCTTTTAATTTCATAACTTTGACACCAATACTTGAATAAAGAATTTTTTACTAAACATGCATTTTTGTTATTGATCCACAAAAACATTTTTATGTAATGATTGAAAGACAAATCAGATACCACTGGATAGGTATTAAAATAGACTATGAATCTGCATTACAGAAACATAATATTTTTTGTTTTTTTTAGTTATGTCAAAAAATCATGAATGTGCGATTTTTTTGCTCTCAAGTTTAGTTTGTAAAGTGTTCTAGCTGAGTCCGAAAGAGGTTCAGCTAGAACACTGTTACAGAAACCTATTTCTCTAAATCTTGAGGATTTTTTTTTTATTATTTTTTATTACATTATAGGCTTGCGTTTGACCACGAACTCGCCTGATGGTAAGCGATGATGCAGTCTACGATGGTACACGCTTGCCTAGAAGAAACCTATTCACTCGCGACTTAAAGATACCCAGGTTGTAGCTATCAGGAAACACAATATACACTTAAGGTATTTCTTGTAGCTTCGTTGCGTACACACTTCATTAATATGTGATATACATCGTCTATAGTGTTACAAAGCAGACAATTCGCTGTAGGTGATTTTTTCATCAGATGTAAAAACTTATTGCTTGGGATGTGTCCGGAACGAAGTCTTAGCGCAATGACTGTGTCTATTTAAAAATGGGTTATCAATCCACGGAGAACTCAAGGGATATGGTTGAATCGTTTTGTACCAGATACCTATTTCTTGAGACCGTTTATCAAAGTACTCCTTCCATAGATCGAAGCAGTTATGTTTTATTTTATAGGTAAAGTTGATGAAAAAAGTAATGTATGTATGTATAGGTACACCATCCGATACCGCTTGCTTGGCTATTAGATCAGCAATTTCGTTGCCCCTAAGGCCTACATGAGATGGTATCCATTGAAGTACTATATTTTCCCCTATAGATTGCAGTTTCAAAATCGTGTCTAATATTGTGTTGGATACTGGCGTTCCTCGAAATGTCGTTTAGTATGTAGTAGTGCGTTATATTTACTCATCGTTCCAGTTGAATGCAGAAGATGGGAGGCCGCGCACATTATGCTACATCTGCTACTCACAGCTGCAGAGGTGCTGCAGATTCTCTGACATGTGTCACAAATCTGAACAATTCCAGAAAGAGCAGTTACTCCGTGGCGCTGAGGTATAGTTAACATCTATACGAGTATACCTACTATAACTAGTGGTTCGCCCCGAACTGAGATCTCGCGGGTTATTCCTGCTGGTCCCCTGTACCTGTTCCCACTGGGGACTAGCGGTAAGCTTCTTAGTAAAATTTGTCCAGGCAAAATATTATTTTTTATATTGATTCCTACTATTTGTTTCTCGACACCACGTAGCCTAAAACGTCTAGTTTCCTAGATACGGCTATTTAAAGTTTGACAGCTGCCATCCCAAATGTAGATCTCATTCACCTACCCTATTAGTACTCGGTAAATAAGCTTCATATTATTTACAAGTACCTGCTGTGATTATATTAAAAAATAAATAATTATTTAATTCGGTGAAACTAAACTCACTCCTCATTTCGTGAGTATTGAACTGATTTTTAACTTCCCAATAAAATATTTTTGTAATTTCTTGCAATAGAGCGTAAATACGTGCACTCGGTTCGACCTCCGGTTAGTCATGTAGTAGTATAGTAGGTTAGTATATTATCGTGTAATACATGGTCAACAATCATCTATATTATCGTTAAAACAATTATTTTTTTGTTTTCAGTCTGAGGGCGTAGTACAATCAACAGCAATCACTCACAACCTGGCTGTAACTGTTTTACCGTTCATATCTGTAATTGATTATTCAAAACAAGGAAATACAGAAGTTAAAGTCAAAGAAGAAATTGAAGCCAAAGAAGAACCCATTGATATAGAGGAGAGTACACTTGTAGAAGATGTCACAGTTGATGACAATACAATAAGCTTGGAACGAACTCCGGTAGAAGTGAACACTGAGACAACCAATCTATATGCTTTGTCATTCTGTTGTGATGTATGCAATAAAATATTTACTGATGGCAGTACTTTGATAAAACACAAGCAAACACATACTGGAGAAGAGCGACATACTTGCACCGTATGCAATAAATCATTTACTCGAGGTAGTCATTTGATGACACACAAGAAAACCCATACTGGAGATAAGCCATATGCTTGCAACATGTGCAATAAATCGTTTACTGATGTCAGTACTTTGATTATACACAAAAGAACCCATACTGGAGAAAAGCCATATACTTGCACCATATGCAATAAATCATTTACTCAAGCTGGTCATATGATTACACACAAGAAAACCCATACTGGAGAAAAGCTATATGCTTGTAACATGTGCAATAAATCATTTACTCATTCCAGTACTTTGATTGGTCATAAAAGAACCCATACTGGAGAAAAGCCATATACTTGCAAAATGTGCAATAAAACATTTGCTCTAAGCGGTCATTTGATTAATCACAGGAGAACCCATACTGGAGAAAAGCCACATACTTGCACCGTATGCAATAAATCATTTACTCAAACCGCTCATTTGATTAAACACAAGAAAACCCATACTGGAGAAAAGCCATATACTTGCAACATGTGCAATAAAACATTTGCTCAAAGCGCTCATTTGATTGATCACAGGAGAACCCATACTGGAGAAAAGCCATATACTTGCACCGTATGCAATAAATCATTTACTACTGGCAGTGCTTTGATTAGACACAAGAGAACTCACACTGTGGAAAAGCCGTAAGCATGTATGGCAAGGAAGCTAGAAGTAAGTAGGTATAATTTTCCTCCAAAGAACTAAATTATGTATCTATGAATATGATGTTGCCGACCAAACCCGGGTTGCCTAACCGGTTTGTCGTACGCGTGTCAGGATAAACTAGTTGTTGATTAGAAGTAGCACAAGCTACTGCCATCCATTGGTAGTGGCAGATGGCCGTTTTTTTTTTGGTCGGTAGATTTTTTTTGTCATAAATTACTGTCATTAATTTGATTATTATAAATTATAAAAATAAGGAAAACTTTTGTTAATTTTTTGTAAATAAACAGACATGTAGAACTATCTTCTTTATAAATTGTTTCATGTGTCATTTTGTGTGTACCGAATAAATGATTATACATTTCTATTCTATTCTATACATCGAAATCTACCTTATAAGATAAGATAAGTCTTTATTGTACACCAAAGTGAAATACAGAACATAATTCTTACAAATAGATTTAGTACAATGGGCAGTCTTATCGCTAAAAACGATCTCTTCCAGACAGCTTTTGTATGGACAGGATCAAAATGTAACACATGACGGCGGTGCATCTATATAAATTTATAAACATATCTATATACTATACACCTAAATTACCAGTAATAACCAGAGATGGGTAATGGGTAAAAACCCATTCTACCCATTTGGGTTATAACCGGGTGATTTGGGTTTTAACCCGATTTTAACCCATATTGTTGGGTGAAAATGAAAATTGGTATTTTAATGCCAAAGTTAAAATAAGGTAGGTGCCCACTTTGGTAGGTACCTACTAGGAACGTAATTAAATATTAAATTAATGCTGCACTTAAAGCTGGAAAATTAATAAAAGTTGGAATAAAATTTAGATCGATTTATTACGAAGTAGAACTTCTTTACGCACGCTTGACTTGGCGAATTGCTACGAAACGTTGTAAATACTTTTTTATCGATAGCGATAAAAAAGTATTTACAACGTTTCGTATTTTGAATCTCCGATTTACGAAAAAGTTCAGCAATTCCACAACAGATGGCAGGCAGCAGCAGAAAATAACTTATGTACTTACTGTATGCTCCTCAAAATAAGGTTGACATTTCCTTTTTATTTTTCTTAGCGTCGCACGGTTTTGTGCATTTGCCATTGACAAATAAAAAATAGGGAAACAGAATAGACATGACATTTCCTTAAGACATTATTTTTACCACTACTCAGCCAGTGCGGTGACACAAAATATTGTCATTATCGATTAGACCCGATTTTGGGTTTGATTAAAATGTTATAGGATACAAAAGGGTGATGTTATTTATAATCTAAGGATAATCTAGTTCAATATTTGACTAAAACTTACTCAGATCATTATTATTTACCTACAGAAATGGAACTATTATTTGCGAAGATCATGATGTAAATAATAATGCGCATGAATAAATATATGTCATTATTACCAGTTGAAAACTAAACGACGTAAGTTTTATTCGTCGTTTTTAACACTGAGGGCCCATTTCACAGGTTTCTGATAAAGTTCCACATAGCTATCTGACAAATAACACCATACAAAAGTTGTTACTTTTTGAGGTTACCCGATGACACAAACATAGACTCATAAATTACCAGTACAATTTATAATTTTAACAACCCTTCATTTTGGTAAGGGGTAAAACCATTTGATGAACGTTTATTAATTTTTGTGAGAATTTTAATGTTAATGGCAGAGATCTATAAAACTGCTATCGCATTAGACTACATCACTAACTGAGTAGCGGAGAATATTCTAGAACGCATATCCCCTATCCCAAATTAGCCTAAATTATACAAACTGCAAAAAAACACTCCATGCTTGTGTAATGGAGTTAATTTTGCTATAGATAAAAAATGTATTTACGACGTTTCTATTTTGAACATACCAGCTTCGATTTACGAAAAAGTTCAGCTATTCCACAACAGATGGCAGGCAGCAGCAGAAGATAACTTATGTACTTACTGTATGCGCCTCGAAATAAGGTTGACATTTCCTTAAAACATTATTGTCCTCCCTTCGGCCATTGTTGATCAGGCTGAAATACGCATTAATTGTTGATCCACCTTTACCCGCCTCTAACTTAGGAAGTTTATGGTTTGTAGTGCTAATTCTGCTATATAAGAATTCTCCTCCTTACGACGCTATGCCTAAGTGTGCCGTAAAGTCGTTAGCTCTTCATCGACTGGCACGGTAATTGTTGATCATTTAACCGTCTTTTTTTTTACACTGAGAATATTTTTGTTGATCAATATAAACTGCGCTTGATAAACATTTGCCGCGAATACTTTCTTTTGAGTATCGCGGCGGCAGAGCGGCAACGTTGCAAAAATGAAATGGAAGTATTATGTTAAAGTGAGATAAGAAGTGCGCCCGTGACTGTGCGAGCCGTATGCGTAGCAAAATATAACGATTTGTGTTTTGGAGATGGACGATATAAGTAAGTCAGGTCTTATTGTACTTTTGTAGTAAATTATAAACTGAATATTTGATACATATGGTACATGGTACCTACATGCACGTAAGTTAAAAATAGTGCAAAATTAAAGCTTTAGTATATATAGAATCTCGGGTTTGTTCTTTGATCACCGTTTTTTAATAAACCAATAAAATAAGTTAGCAAAATCAGTTCTCTGTTTTTGCATGCGCGTGAGCAAAAGTGACTTTTACTACTGTCTTTGGGTGCGAAAGAAGAAGTCACAACAGAAGAACCGATTCTGCTCATTTTTTCCAAGTAATCAAGATAAAAGTGAACATTTTCTCAGAAACAGTATTTTTGGCGTATTTTAATGAGGTATCTAAAACTAAAAAGCCATATGGGCAATTTATTCCATACTGAAATGTACAGTTCTCATGTTAAAAATGGCATTAACTTAAAAAATTATGGAAATTTACAAGAATTTTAACTACTTTTCTTAAACGACAATCTACCGGATTCAAAAGCATAAAATCGAAAATTTTTACTGGCGAAAACATAAAGCATTAATAATTAATAATTAAGCCTCAGATCATATATGGGAAATCAATAAAATTTTCTTTTAGTTATCGCCCCAATATGACTAATGTAACTTTTAATATTAGTTAAATGTATATTATAAAACTAGAGGTAGCATGGTGCGCGAGCTGCTCGCAGCTCGCGTGTTGTTCTGTTTGTAGAAGAAGCAATCAAAGAGGATATCGATGTAGACAAAGCAATCAAATAGGTTATCAAAGTAAAGGAATCTATCAAAATGGAAAAAGCAAACAACGAGGATATCGAAGTAGGAGAAGCAATCAAGGAGGATATCGAAGTGGAAGAAGCGATCATCAAAAAGTATATCAAATTGGAAAAGCATTTAAAGAGGATATCCAAGTGGAACAAGTAGTCGAAAAGGATATCAAAGGGAAATATGCAATCAAAAGGATACCCAAGTAGAAAACGCGATCAAAGAGGATACCCAAGTGGATGAAGCAATCAAAGAGGTTATTTAAATGCAAGAAGCAATCAAAGAAAATATCCAAGTGGAAGCAGAAATTCAAGAGAGTATCGAAATGGAAGAAGTAATCAAAGAGGTCATCGAAATGGAAGACGCAATCAAAGACAATATTGAAGTAGAAAAAGCAATCAAAGCGGATATCGAAGTAGAAAACACGATCAAAGATGATAATAAAGTGGAAGAAGAAATCAAAGAGGATATCAAGGTCGATGATGACAATAAAACAACGATTCCACCAAAAATTTGTACTACCATTTTGTAAAAGTTTACTATGCCTATTTTCTTCCGTTTAGAAGATACGATCAATTAAAGTTTATAAGAAAAATCATAATTTTGTTAAAAGGATATCGTAGTCGAAGAAGAAACCAATGAATATATCGAGGTCGAAGAATCTATCAACTAAGATATTGAGTTTAACGAAACAATCGAATACAATATTAAATTTAAAATGCATTCAAAGAGGATATCGATTGGAAAAAGCAATCAAAGAGGTTATCAACGTGGAAAAATCTATCAAAGAGAATTTCAAAATGGAAAAAGCAAACAAAGAAGATATCGAAGTGGGAGAAGCCATCAAGGAGGATATCGAAGTGGAAGAAGCAATCAAAGAGAATATCAAAATAGAAAAAGCAAACAAAGAAGATATCGAAGTAGGAGTAGCAATCAAGGAGGATATCGAAGTGGAAGAAGCAATCATCAAAGAGGATATCAAAATGGAAAAAGCATTCAAAGAGGATATCGAAGTAAAAAAGCAGTCATAAAGGATATCAAAGGGAAAGATGCAATCAAAAAGGATACCCAAGTAGAAAACGCGATTTAAGAGGATACCCATATGGGTGAAGCAATTAAAGAAGTTATCTAAATGGAAAAAGCAATCAAAAGGGATATCCAAGTAGAAGCAGAAATTAAAGAGGGTATCGAAATGGAAAAGTAATCAAAGAGGCCATCGAAGTGGAAGACGCAATCAAAGACGATATCGAAGTGGAATAAGCATTCAAAGAGGATATCGAAGAAGAAAACACGATCAAAGATGATACCGAAGTGAAAGAAGAATTCAAAAAGGATACCTATCAAGGTTGATGATGACAATAAAAAAACGATTCCACCAAAAATTTGTACTACTATTTTTAAAAGTTTACCATGTCTACTGCTATCGTTTAGAAGATACGACCAGTTAAAGTTTTTTTTTAAATCATAACTTTGTTATGAGGATACCGTAGTCGAAGAAGCAATCAACGAAGATACCGAAGTGGAAGAATCTATCAAATAAGATATCGAAGTTAACGAAGCAATCGAATAGGATATTAAATTTAAACAAGCAATCAAAGAGGATATCTAAGTAGAAGAAGCAATCAAAGAGATTATCAAAGTGGAAAAATCTATCAAAGAGGATATTAAAATGGAAAAAGCAAACAAAGAGGATATCGATGTAGGAGAAGCAATCAAGGAGGACATCGAAGTCGAAGAAGCAATCAAAGAGGATATCAAAATGGAAAAAGAAAACAAAGATGATATTGAAATAGGAGAAGCAATCAAGGAGAAAATCGAAGTGGAAGAAGCAATCATCAAAGAGGATATCAAAATGGAAAAAGGATTCAAAGTGGATATCCAAGTGGAAAAAGCAGCCAAAAAAGATATCAAAGGGAAAGATAAAATCAAAAAGGATATCCAAGTAGAAAACGCGATCAAAGAAGATACCCAAGTGGATGAAGCAATCAAAGAGGTTATCTAAATGGAAGAAGCAATCAAAGGGGATATCCAAGTGGAAGCAGTAATTAAAAAGGGTATCGAAATGGAATTTACTAAGAAAGTTGCATTATGCCCCTCCAAAAACTAAAAATAAATTGGACTTTTTAAAATGATGATGATGGATGTGTCGCATAAACATAAAATTTACTAAGCAAGTTGCCTTATGCCACTCCAAAACCTAAAAAAAAATTTAGACGTTTCAAAATGATCCTTGTAGATGTCGCATAAACTTGATAATTTACTAAGAAAGCTTCAATATGCACCTCCAAAAACTAAAAAAAAAACTTGGACGTTTCAAAATGATCCTTGTAGATGTCGCATAAACTTAAAAAATTACTAAGAAAGTTGCCTTATGCCCTTCCAAAACCTAAAAAAAAATTTGGATGTTTCAAAACGATGATGATGGATGTCGCATAAACATGAAAATTTACTAAGAAAGTTGTCTTATGCCCCCAAATACCTAAAAAAAATTGTACGTCCAAAATGATGATGATGATGGATGTCGCATAAACTTGAAAATTTAGTTATCTCTTGCTCCTCCACCAATAAATAAAATTACAGTAATATAAATTTTATAGTACCCACAAGCCGTTTGGCTCCCTACTAAAACAGTATGAAAGTTACGGCAAACGAAATATACGGTGTACGGTAGTTGCACAAAAATATTTTATATGGGACAATTTTTTTTTGTTTGAAAGACAATTTTTTTTAATGGATCTTGATTTAAAAAAATGTCCTGACCAACATTAATTTTGATGACGTGCGCGATAAACTTGTTGCGATACATGGCACGCCTTGTGTGATGACGTGCGCGATAAACTTGTTGCGATACATGGCACGCCTTGTGTGATGACGTGCGCGATAAACTTGTTGCGATACATGGCACGCCATCTGTGATGACGTGCGCGATAAACTTGTTGCGATACATGACACGCCATCTGTGATGACGTGCGCGATAAACTTGTTGCGATACATGACACGCCATCTGTGATGACGTGCGCGATAAACTTGTTGCGATACATGACACGCCATCTGTGATGACGTGCGCGATAAACTTGTTGCGATACATGACACGCCATCTGTGATGACGTGCGCGATAAACTTGTTGCGATACATGGCACGCCATCTGTGATGACGTGCGCGATAAACTTGTTGCGATACATGACACGCCATCTGTGATGACGTGCGCGATAAACTTGCTGTGATACATGACACGCCATCTGTGATGACGTGCGCGATAATCTTGCTGCGATACATGACACGCCATCTGTGATGACGTGCGCGATAACTTGTTGCGATACATGACACGCCATCTGTGATGACGTGCGCGATAAACTTGTTGCGATACATGACACGCCATCTGTGATTAAGCTTATGAAAGTGGTAAATAATCAATATAAAATAAAATCGTTAAATCTGATTTTATGGACGATATTACACAATCTAAAAACAACTAGAAATGTTTTGGTGTGTTTTAGTGAAAATTTTATTTCATGTCTAACAACGCTCCGGAAAATCAAAATTGATTATGAAAATCAAAATTAGTCATTGCCAACTACTTCTTCTTCTTCTTCTTAGCGTGTCAAGGGTTCTACGTTTTCATTTATACTATATTGGACAGGTGTTTGGCCACAACAGTAGAATTAGGCGAGGCGGTTATTAGGTCCTCCATCGTGCAGGTGTTCGGACACAAAGGGCACATTAGCAAGTGCTGCATCGACTGCGCGGGATCACCACAGTCGCACTGCGTTAAGTTAGAGTCCCTGAATCCCCATTTGCACATATACAGTCTGCAACGGCCAACCTGGGTGCGGAGCCTGTTTAAGGACTTCCAGACTGGCCACGGCAGATCGTGCCCGGGTGGTAACTGTTCCTGTGGGGTGATAAAATCAGGCGGTGGGGAGTTACTTTTTATCCACAGTGTGCGTCTAGCGGCAGTCGGGTCATCGCTCGTGGCCCTTGTGAAGCGTTGAAAGCTCTTACGGCTTTAAGGCGGCCTTGTGGGATGTGATGGTCATATAAGTGGTGTCGACCATCATGCTCTTGTTTGTGCTTTTCAATAGAGCAAGCCACATCTCGTCGCACTCCAGGGGGTGATATGCCTGCCAAAGGGTATACCAGGTTTAGAGGGGTTGGCTTCAGACATCCTGTTATTATCCGGCATGTATCATTTAGCGCGACATCGACGACCTTTGCATGTGCGGACCTTCCAGACTGGACAAGCATATTCGCCGGCTGAAAAGCACAACTACTAAAAATACACATGAAAGCAAAGCAAAAAAAAAATACTGGTAGCAGTACCTCTAATCTAACGAAAGTTCACACTATAGTATCCCCATTATGTAAGTGCTATTTTTATAGGTAATTAGGTACATAATTTACCAACCTATTTCATAAGTAATTTACGTTTATCATTTTATTTCATAATTTACGGAAGTAGGTACCTCTTATTTAGTACATAGGTACCTAATATCTACCTATTTAATTTCTTAATTTACGTTATTACTGTAGGTAGATAGGTACCTACCTATATTACCTACTTCCGAAACTAGCGGTTCGCCCCAAGCTGAGACCTCGCGAGTCTCCCATAAAAACTTTTTTGTTAAAGGAGAACGGGCATCCTGGTCTACAGTCCAATAAAAATGAGCAGCACATTTTCGAATTGGCATACAATAGTACATCAAAATATACTATTGGAACTTTCCCCAAAAGTCTGTCCGTTTTGAGTTACAGCCATGCAAACACCAGCATTTTTTGTTTTAAAGAACATAAAATAACGGTTTCACGATTACTATATCCATACATAAAGGCTCCTATACAATGCAGTAGCAAGAGCGAGAAGGGAGAAGAGCGATGTAAGGGCCGTGGGGAGAGGGATGCGTACGCGGGGGAGGGGAACGAGTACGCGCCGCGCCGGACGGCTACAATAATCAGTCGCATCGCATCAAGTGAGTGGCTACGTCACGTCTTGTTACGATAGTGCTATGTTTGAACTTCTTTCTCTGTTTTTACTGACCCTGGCTTGCTTTTGGACCCTGTTTCTTTCCCTAATGTGTTAACTTTGGCTCGACTTATTGACTTTTGAACTGCCTACCGATAATGGAAGTTTTTCGAAACTGTGTGATGTGTCGAGGACTTTACCGCGGACGGTACCAGCAGCATATCTTGGCTGATAACCTGCAAAGGGAACGACCAGAATTCGCCGCGTTTATACAACAACATGCTGTGTTGGAGGTTAGTTACCTTTTATTTTTATTATATTGAGTAGTTAGGCATAGGATTTATTTATTTTAAGTATTAATTGTTATTATTTTCAGGTGGTGTTCGACAGTACTCGAAGCTTGTGTCACCGATGTTGGCAGAGGACTGAGCGTGATCATAGACCTGCACAGCAAGCGGCGCGAGCGCCTGGTACATTGCACTCTCAAGAATACACGAGGGCACCGAACACTTCGGTGCATTGTATTTACAACAACTGTGCTAATATTACCCGTAATCATATACCAAACGCGATAAGAATTAATGTATTTTGTGAGAGCAAGCTTTTTATTCCTGATAGCGCTAGGGTGTGTACAGAACACTTACAAAATAATGAATGGAGCAACCTGCCGCAAATGTGTAATGTGACACATGATTTTAATGACGCTCAGTTTACATCGCTCTGTGACTTGATGAGAATGGCTGCTAACAACCAGCCCAGAATTGACTTCGAAAACAGAGGCACCTTGTCTAATGAAGAGATGCACTTATGGACTGGGCGCACTTACGATCAGTTCTAAGCTATATTAGAACAAACTCCGTCACTAAGTGAACGTTGTAACCAGCCTAGAACTGCATTAGGCATCTATTTAACAAAACTTAGAACTGGAGACTCTGATGAGAGACTGGCAACGTTATTTCATATGTCTCGTCGAAAACTAGAACGTTTTTTGCCTATAGTTCGAGAATGTCTAAGCAACGATTACGTTGTGCTGCATCTAGGTGTGGACCACATTACCAGAAATGATATCCTTCAAAGAAACTTAACAATTCCAAGGGCTTTATTTGGAAACGATGAAAACATCAAAGCCGATTATATATGTGACGGTACATATATATATATTAACAAAAGCTCCAATTTTTTGTTTCAACGGCTGTCATACAGCTTACACAAATATCAAAACTTGTTGAAGCCGTTTTTAATGGTATTCACGGACGGCTATATATTAGATGTCAAAGGGCCATTTGCCGCTACCAGAACCGATGCCCAGATCATGAGTGAAATAATGAATAACGAAGATGAGCCGCTGCATTGGTTACTCGAACGTAATGATGCGTTTATCCTAGACAGAGGATTTAGAGATAGTTTGCAGGATATAGAAGCTTGTGGCTACGAACATCATGTGCCACCAACTAAAGACAGAAGAGAAAATCAACTCACTACAGAACAAGCTAATCAGTCTCGTTTGGTCACCATGTGCCGATGGGTGGTGGAAGTAGTAAATGGGAGATTTAAGCGAGATTTTAAACTTTTGCGTCAAAACTATTTTAATAAAACGTTGCCAAAAATGTTTGTTGACTTCAAAATAGCTGCAGCCATTCTAAACCACTTCCACGCCCCTATCGAAGATAGTTCACACGCAGCAGCCTTTTTGAATTCAATAAGAGCTAAAATACACATACCAAACACATTGCACAATTATGTGGAAGCAAAGAGATTGAATTATAGGAGAGCAGACTTCATGCGAATCGAAGCAAATGAAATAGAAAACTTCCCAAGGCTTAGTGAAGAACAAGTCATACATTTTGCCTTGGGAACTTACCAGTTAAAGCTCGCTCGATCATATTGTAGCGAGCACTTACAAAATGGTCTTTATATAATCGAGACGTATAGAGATAACGCTCTAGAAGACTTGGCACAATATGATATCAACGAAGAGGCTTGGCTATTACGTGGACGTATACAGTCTCGACATGTCCGAGCCAGGAAATATTTTTGTTATATATTAATCAATAATATTAATAACAATATTACACAATATTATTGTACCTGCTTGACAGGGCGACGTACTATAGGTACTTGTGCCCATGTACTGTCAATTATATGGTACGTAGGTTATGCCCGTCATGAAGGGTTCAATGAACCTGCATTGTTCCTTAACAGTATTCTCATCGATGATGATGATGATGATAATGTTTAATAACATATTGTTTTGATTTTTTAAGAAGATGTTGTTTTTATTTGTATTACTACTTACCTAACTTAAATAAAATCATTACATTACACAAAATGTTTTTTTAATTACCACGATATTCAATGTTTGGCACTAAATATTATCAGATTCAATTTTTAGTAGAACTCAGATCGGACAATACTTAGAGAAATGCGACTTTCTACATATGAAAATACATAGAATTACCTTTATATTGACATATGACTCATTTTTATTGCAAGGTAGACCAGCTTCCATACACTTATGCCCGTTCTCCTTTTATTATTATCTTAGTCTATTAAATAGTGTGTAAAGTATATACGATAAATCCTTTATGTATAGTAAAGATTGAAATAAATCACGTGTTTATATATACTTAAAAATTATTTTCCCCTTAAAATTTATGGTTAAATAAAAATCCAAGCTGGCCACCCACTCGGGCACCTACGAACATATTTACCATTCTTAAAATCATGCAAAAAATGTACTTATTAGTTAATGACAAGGGTCAAGGTATATGCAATCATAAAAATGTGTGATTTTGTGAAATGGGTACTTCCGTCATCTCATACACTTCATTCAGCTCGCTCAGAATCATGCGTCCGACCAATGAACACACCTTTTTGGAAAATAATACTATAGCAGCCAATAGGGTGCCGTTATCAATATTACAGTGGACCAATCAGATCGCTGAAAACATGTTACTGGAAAACAAATAGTTTTCTTGACATTGGAAATAGACTCAAGGCGATGAGTCTGTTTCCAATTTCAAGTTAAAACTATTTATTTTCCAGTGGCTTGTTTTCAGCGACTTGTTTGGTTTGGTGTAATATTGATAACGGCGGCCCGAGCCAATAGCTGGCCATTATCGTTTTAGTAAACCTAGCTAACCCAGTCGTTTCTCATGAATCTAGGTACGTCCATCTTTAGGAGACGTTCCGGTCGTAAGCGCGGCAGAAGCCAAAAACGCTTGGACAGTAGCTTGTCTGGGTGAGGCGTTTTCAAAAAGCCTCCGTTCCCAGAGGCAATGGGACGAGCCTCTTGTAAGTTAATACAGAAGTCCCTTCTGGTCAATTGTATTAACGATTCAGACCGGGCTCGTCTCCTTGCCACAAGCGAACGCGAGGCGGGCTACTGGCTGCAAGCTGTTCCCTCGGCGAATATTGGAACTCTTATTGACGACAGCACTTTTTCATTTGCTGTTGGTCTGGGCATTTCCAGGACTGAGCCCCACCAATGTCATTGCGGTGGCAACGTAGATCGTTTGGGTCACCATGGTCTGTCTTGCCGCCGCAGTGCTGGTCGACTCTCACGCCACGCCACCCTGAACGACGTCATCGTCAACGTACCGGCTCTACTCGAGCCGAACGGTATTTCACGAGACGATGGCAAGAGGCCTGATGGTTTGACGTTAATTCCGTGAAGTCGTGGGAGGTCGCTGGTGTGGGATGCAACTTGTGTTGACACACTGGCGCCCTCTCACCTTCATAGTACTTCCCGGGTGGCTGGTGCGGCAGCAGAAGCTGCGGAGAACCTCAAACGGAGGAAATATGATTTCCTGGGAGTTCAATACATATTTCTTCCGTTTGGGGTCGAAACTATGGGTCCTTGGGGCTCGAGTGCACAAAAATTCATTAAAGAACTGTCCAGACGCCTCAGACACTACAGGTGATCAAAGAGCTAGAACTTACCTCTGCCAACGGATCAGCCTAGCCATTCAAAGAGGTAATGTTGCCAGTTTTTTGGGCACCTTACCTGCAGAAGAAGACTTATATGCAGTTTTTTATTTATAGGTTTATTTTGAATTTAGTTTCGAGTTATTTAATTTATTTGTAGTTTTTATTGTTAATCAGTGTAAATTAAATAAATATTTTTTCAATATCTAGGTACTGGAAAATAGATAGTTTCTTGTGAATTCGAAACCGAAAACATGCTATTGGAACAATAGATAGATTTGAAAACTATTTACAGTTCAAAACGCCCACTCGACTCCTAGAAATTTTATTATTAGCTTACCTCTAATTGATCTATGTGTGTGTATAAAAACAATCAAATAACGCAAACCAACATCTGCACATCAATCAATTATATAAATCAGTCAGGTACAGGGATGTCAGACGTACCAATTTCTTGGTATACATACTAGTTTTTAGTGTCACGTACCATGTACCAAGACTACTCAGTCCTTGTATGCAAAAATACCAAGATTTGGCCGTTGACATACAAAAATACACCGACAATACAGCTTTCACTCATTTGATACTTCCTGCTCCTACTGTTATCTGATGACAACCAACCAATACTCCAACAATGAAATAAGGACATGAGAATGACAAATACAATACTGACATTGACATTTTGACATCCGTAGAGAAAGTAGTTCGACTGAAGTGAATGACCGACCGAACGAGAAACGCGACGTTCCGTGGTTTATTTAAGGCGGGTTTCTAAATCCGTCGGTAACCGACTACGCCTCGTATCTACTTGAAAAAGTGTCAAACTTTTAACAGGTTTTCAAGGAGAAACGAGTCGTAGCTGGTTACCGACGGTTAAAGGAGCCTGCTACTACTGAGTGCATGATGTGAGTGATCGGCAGATGCAAAGACGATTATACGATTGAAGTGTCAGAGTGTAACGAAAGTTCTCCGCTTTGTTGTTCCTCATTCTTCGTCCTTACCGTAAGTGAAATACCTTGAAGTTCTTCGTTATTTTTTCTCATAAACATTTTCATATTTAACTATTTATCTTGCTCTGACTACCGGCATAGCAGTGTTGACATTTAATAGAACAATTTGTTTATGGCTACAGAAAAAAACAACAAAACGTAAAAATCTGTACTTTCATACGATTACGTGGGTAAACTCTTCAATTTTTTTTTCATTCATTGCATTTTGAATATTGATATATTTGTACACGTTTTTTTGCATGTACTACATATTTTTGTGTTTTCACGATTGCAATAACCATGGTGATGGTGTTGGTGGTGGTAAACCAGATGAATACCACATCAAATATCAAAAATATTATCCCCCATCCCCCAATTGATTTTACTGATGTTATTAGTGAAATAAATTATTTGCACTTGAACCTCAAACTCGAAATGAATAGTTTCGTTAGAGTCTGAAAATATTTTTTCGGCATCCAAATTCCTATAATTCGGCTTCGGATTTCGTTTCAATTGTTTGCTTAAGCGAACGAACCCTCGTTTCCAATATAAATCTTCGTTACGAATTATTTATTTTTCTCAATATAATATACATTTTATATCCGAAATGCAATAAAATATCAAAAAAAAGGTTTGAAGTGATATTTCTTCGGTGCGATCGATAATTACTGCCTTCTAATAACGGTACGCGAAACTGAAATATAAATTTTTTTCACTAGGATGCGAATTTCGACCGAGTTTATTTAAGTTATTTGTTGGCAGCGCCGCAGCGGATCACAGAGGTACCAGTTTTTCGTGTTCAATACCAGCTTTCAGCTAGCTCGGTACAAGGATTACTGAGTGGTCGTCTGACATCCCCGGTCAGGTACCTATATAGTACCACAACGATACAAAAATGTATTGAAGTAGAAGGGATCCTTAGAGTTCAATGACTGGCCAACATCTCGTGTTTACTTTATTAATACCTACCGTTAATCTACTAATTAAAGGGAGAAATGGCTTCTTCAGAGTGCACAGATGCTCTAAACTCAAGGTGCAGAGTGTGCCTAGCGATCAACGTGAGAATGCATTGGATTAAAAACACCCTCTTAGATGTATTCGAGAAGCTTTCGAGTACAAAGGTATGTACACAACTTTAGATAATTGTGGAAAGAGTCCAACGAAAGTACGGATACAGATCCTTACATACTTATTAAAGTATTTATTGAAACATTCACATTTATCAAATATGATAAACATACAATGCAACCGAAATATTAGAGTAGGTAGCAGGATTGCTATAGAAACGGGCTGCACGCATAGGGTTCTTTTGGAGGGAGGAATGGTAGAGGGCTACCCCCTAGTACCACTCCCCCTGCCAGGAGATGTATAGTTTTAGCGAAAATAACTTTAAAATTTTTGATTCTAACCTCAAAATGTTGTCATATATTGGCAAACTTATCTAAAAAAATAATTTTCGGTAGCTAACTTAGGGTTGCAACGGCTCCGGCACTTCGGGAAGTGCATCCTCACACCATTACATAGTAATGTGCTGGCACCGTACTAACCATAGTGGCTGATGCTGGTCGCTGTAGGTGACCAGCAAGCCGAAGCTGCGAAGGGAGGCTGCTCTCCCTCCGTGCCTCCGAATTTATAAAAACACTAGTATGTGTTAGACACGAGTATATTGAGTCGGGATTGACTGATTCGGTTCTGTGATTGTATTTGACCTATCCTATTCGGGGTTGACTGATACAGTTCTGTTTCCGTATTTTACCTAACCTATTCTATTCAGGGAAGACTAGGGAAGAATGAACATTAGAAACAATAAATGTTTTTAAGTAAAACTTCTTAACGCACACTTGACTTGGAGGGGTAAGCTGGTGAATGCGTTACCAAAGTGTGAAAGGAAGTTGAGAGGGAGATTTAAATTAGTGAAGATAGAAAGAGAGAGGGTTACGTTTAATTACTGTAGGGGCAAGAGAGAGAGGTGCAAGCACGCATTTTCTTTCACTCTTTCTCTCATAGCCAGTTGATTTGTCGCATATCTCCTATCCCAAATTAGCCGAAATTATATAAACTGTAAAACCAAAACATTTGACATCATCATATCAGCCGTAGGACGTCCACTGCTAGACAAAGGCCTCCCTCATTGATCTCCAGGAACTGCGGTTGGAAGCGGCCTGCATCCAATGCCGAGCTGTGGTTCTTACCAAGTCGTCTTCCCATCTTGTAGGTGGACGTCCTACACTGCGCTTGCCGGTCCGTGGCCTCCATTCGAGAACTTTCCGGCCCCATCGGCCATCTGTTCTGCGCGCTATATGGCCTGCCCATTGCCACTTCAATGTGCTAATCCGTCGGGCTATGTCGGTGTCTTGAGTTCTCCTACGTATCTCCTCATTTCTGATTCGATCCCGTAGAGAAACCCCGAGCATAGCCCTCTCCATAGCTCGTTGAGCGACTCTGAGCTTATTCATGAGGCCAATATTGAAGGACCACGTCTCGGTTGACATGTTCATGTGAAATAGTTTTTGAGTTATGAGGTAGTCAAAAGTGGCTCGAAATGGTTTGTGTAATATTACACACGGTGCTGCTCGCCAGTTCTGTTAGCTTGAACTTGGCTTGACATGCTACCGCGTGTCTAGATCATTAATCATTAAACTCTCAATCTTAACAAAGATAGATTACAATAATTTGTACAACAATTATGCACCTACTTACTACTCAAGTAAGTTACTACTTAATTAAAAACACAGCTATAAAATATTATTTCAAATTAGTGCTTTTAGTATTCGTAATTAAGAAGTCTTATATTGTACGCTAAGAAAAGCAGTTTTTCCAGGCGGCGCGGCGGCGGCGGGCGAGCACGAGTTAGCCGCGAAGTTCGCCAAACATCGCACGATTACTCACGAAAGAATTCAAGTTTCGGCCATTTTTGGCCGAAACCGAAACTAAGGCCGTAACTAGATTTCTTGGCTGAAACTGACCGAAACCGAAACCGAACTTTCGGTCGGACACTACTAATAATATCAAGAAATTATATACACATTAGTTTTGCCTACATCATAGGCATACTCAGGTGTAAAACCTATATGTAGTACTCTTCTCCTTAGTGGGTGTTTGAGCGAAAGACGCACTGCCCGACGAGATACAGTCTCAAGCTAGTTCGGAGGGCAGGGTCTTATCGAGCTTGTCATTCCATTCATGTACCTAATCTGATTATTACAAACATGTCATAATAATACTTTCCTGAAAATTTAAGCTTTATTCAATCTACAATTATTGACAGTGTTGTTGCGTCTATGCATGTATTTACAGTAAATGGAGTTTGACTCCTGAATGAGGTAAAACATTCGACAGGTACTACATTATTCTGATGATGGATGATGCTTCCTGCGACCACTATTGTTTGCTCCTAACCTAATACCTACTTTGTACTTGAATTCCCTGGTTGCACAGATGGTAGTGCGTTCTCGTATCAAGAGGAAGGTCGCGAGTTCAAGTCCCGTCTAGGCTTGAAGTTTTTGAGATGATTTTAAAAATCTTGGAATTTTCCGCATGTGTTCGGATAACACTATAAATAAAAATACTATTTGAAATAAGCAACGCGACATCTCTTGTCAATGTACCGAACTGCAACGTTTGGCATTGGGCAGGTACAAAGAACTATATAAGTTTTCCTGTAGATGGAGCTAACGGCGCTTTAGTCGTAATTCTGAATCATCTCACTAATGTCGACGTGAATTGCCTGGTTGCACAGATGGTAGTGCGTTCTCGTATCAAGAGGAAGGTCGCGGGTTCAAGTCCCGTCTAGGCTTGAAGTTTTTGAGATGATTTATAAATCTTGGATTTTTCCGCATGTGTTCGGATAATACTTTGGAGGGTTGCTCGGTCTGAATTATTGTAGGAGTGTGTTAGCATACGCCACAACACTATAAATAAAAATACTATTTAATACCTACTTATCCTCTTATATATTAATTGCATATATAGTAATTAATTGCAATATATAGTAATTGCAAGTGTATATGTTTTGTGAAAATTGAAAACTGTATGTATACTTATTTACCTACTTTTACTATGAAAAATATTTTAGATAGCATTTTTGAAGTGAAAACTTCTTTAGGCGCGTTTATAGAGCATTTTTTGAGATTGGAAAAAAACATTGAACTCGTGACACTGTTACCGACACCTGTCACTGACTACTGACACCTCTGTATATAAGTATAATATGTAGTGTA
This sequence comes from Philereme vetulata, assembly GCA_918857605.2. Classification (NCBI taxonomy): domain Eukaryota; kingdom Metazoa; phylum Arthropoda; class Insecta; order Lepidoptera; family Geometridae; genus Philereme; species Philereme vetulata. Next base: position 912,114 of record OU975427.1, on the reverse strand, counting down.
GTCTGCTTTTATTCAAGTTTTGACTTCTGTCGGCACTCCCGGAATGCCACTTTTTTATATAATATACGAAAATTAACTACAAAACTTCCATGTCAAATCCTTATTTCTATTAGATAAAAGAGGTCTTAGTTTAGTATGTAGTAGTGTGTTATATTTACTCATTGTTCCAGTTGAATGCAGAAGATGGGAGGCCGCGCACATTATTCTACATCTGCTACTCACAGCTGCAGAGGTGCTGCAGATTCTCTGACATGTGTCACAAATCTGAACAATTCCAGAAAGAGCAGTTACTCCGTGACGCTGAGGTATAGTTAGCCTCTACATACCTACTATAACTAGTGGTTCGCCCCGAACTGAGATCTCGCGGGTTATTCCTGCTGGTCCCATGTCCCTGTCCCCACTGGAGACCAGCGGTAAGTTTCTTAATAAAATTTGTCCAATCAAAATATTATTTTTTATATTGATTCCTACGAAGGGCGTTCAATGTATTCTCGGTATCGGGGTAATATACTAATGATGAGGGTAATTAAATTATCTCATTAGTTTATGACACTCATTGAGGGTATAAATACAACATTTTATTTGACTGTCGCCATTAGTATTCAAAATATCATTTCGGAAAGGCAATTATGATGACTGATACAGCAATGTTTGAAAAAATCAAGCATCGCGCTGTGATAAAATTCCTCATAAAACAAGGAAAGATTCAAAAAGTAATTCACGAAGAAGTTTTGGCTGTTTACCAAGATTATGCCCTTCATTATCTACATTTCAGAAGTGGTCAAGGGAATTTAAACGGGGTAGAGAGAGTATTGAAGACGACCCTCGTGCCGGTGGGCCGGTTAGTGCCGCTACTGAAGAAAAGTAAAAATTGTTGAGAAACTTGTACTCGAAGACGCCCGTGTGAGAGTGAAAATATTAGCAGAAAGAACCAAGCTATCCGTAGGTACCATTCACACTATCCTTCATGACCATCTGAGTTGGCCAAAGGTCAGTGCAAGATGGGTGCCGCGAATGCTCACAGCACTTCGAAACAAGTGCGAGTTGATTGTTGCAAGGAGTTTTTGGAGCTGTGGTGAAAATCCGCAAAGTATTTATGATCGGATTGTTACTGGTGATGAAACGTGGGTTCATCACTATGATCCTGAGAGCAAGCAGAAGTCTATGCAGAGGCATAAAAAAGGAACAGCCCCACCGAAGAAGTTCAAAGTCAGCCCATCCGCCGGAAAGCTCATGGCCACAGTGTTTTGGGATTCCAAGGGAATCTTATTAATTGAGTACACAAAAAAAGGTGAGAGTATTACTGGCGCAACTTACGCTAATACCCTGCGCAATTTAAAGGAGACAATAAAAGAAAAAAGACGGGGAAAATTGACCGCAGGTGTATTGCTTCTGCACGACAACGCGCCTGTTCACAAGGCGCGCATTGCCAATGCTGGATTTGTGCAGGATTGCAGATTTGAAGAAATTAATCATCCACACTACAGCCCGGACCCAGCCCCTAGTGATTACTACCCAAATCTCAAAAAATAACTTCGAGGCAAGCATTTTTCCGAAGATGAAGAGTGAAAGGCAGCAATTAACGATCATTTTTCAGACCAGGAAGAAAAATATTTTTTGGAGGGAATATAAAAGTTATTTTCCAGGACAAATAAGTGTGTTCAGATCCTAGGTGACTACATTGAAAAATAAATTTTATTCAGAATTTTCTGCTTATTCTTTCATGCATAGGCATAGACCGAGAATAAATTGAACGCCCCTCGTACCATTGGTCTCTTGACACCACCGCTAATCTAGGACGTCTAGTTTCCGAGATACGGCTATTTAAAGTTTGACAGCTGCCATCCCAAATGTAGATCTCATTCACCTACCCTATTAGTACTCGGTAAATAATCTTCATATTATTTAAAAGTACCTGCTGTGATTATATTAAAAAATAAATAATTATTTAATTCGGTGAAACTAAACCCACTCCTCATTTCGTGAGTATTGAACTGATTTTGAACTTCCCAATAAAATATTTTTGTTATTTCTTGCAATACGTGCACTCGGTTCGTCCTCCGGATAGTGATGTACTAGTATAGTAGGTTAGTATATTATCATGCAACACATGACCAACAATCATCTATATTATCGTTAAAACAATTATTTTTTGTTTTCAGTCTGAGGGAGTAGTACAACCAACAGCAATCACTCACAACCTGGCTGTAACTGTTTTACCGTTCATATCTGTAATTGATTATTCAAAACAAGGAAATACAGAAGTTAAAGTCACAGAAGAACCCATTGATATAGAGGAGAGTACACTTGTAGAAGATGTCACAGATGATGACAATACAATAAGCTTGGAACGGACTCCGGTAGAAGTGAACACTGAGACAACCAATCTATATGCTTTGTCATTCTGTTGTGATGTATGCAATAAAATATTTACTGATGACAGTACTTTGATAAAACACAAGCAAACACATACTAGAGAAAAGCGATATACTTGCACCGTATGCGATAAATCATTTACTCGAGGTAGTTATTTGATGGCACACGAGAAAACCCATACTGGAGAAAAACCATATGCTTGCAACATGTGCAATAAATCGTTTACTGATGTTAGTTATTTGATTAGACACAAAAGAACCCATACTGGAGAAAAGCCATATACTTGCACCGTATGCAATAAATCATTTACTCAAGCTGGTCATCTGATTACACACAAGAAAACCCATACTGGAGAAAAGCCATATGCTTGCACCGTATGCAATAAATCATTTACTCAAGCTAGTCATTTGATTACACACAAGAAAACCCATACTGGAGAAAAGCCATATACTTGCACCGTATGCAATAAATCATTTAGTCAAGCTGGTCATTTGATTAAACACAAGAGAACCCATACTGGAGAAAAGCCATATACTTGCAAGATGTGCAATAAATCGTTTACTGATGTCAGTACTTTGATTAGACACAAAAGAACCCATACTGGAGAAAAGCCATATACTTGCACCGTATGCAATAAATCATTTGCTCAAGCTGGTCAGTTGATTACACACAAGAAAACCCATACTGGAGAAAAGCCATATACGTGCGACATGTGCAATAAAGCATTTACTCTAGCCAGTCATATGATTAGACACAAGAGAACCCATACTGGAGAAAAGCCATATACTTGCAACATGTGCAATAAAGCATTTACTCGACGCGGTTATTTGAATAATCACAAGAGAACCCATACTGGAGAAAAGCCATATACTTGCACCGTATGCAATAAATCATTTACTGATTGCAGTGCTTTGATTAGACACAAGAGAACCCATACTGGAGAAAAGCCATATATTTGCAACATGTGCAATAAAGCATTTACTCTAGCCAGTCATATGATTAGACACAAGAGAATCCATACTGGAGAAAAGCCATATACTTGCAACATATGCAATAAAGCATTTACTCTAGCCTATCATATGATTAGACACAAGAGAACCCATACTGGAGAAAAGCCATATACTTGCAACATGTGCAATAAAGCATTTACTCTAGCCAGTCATATGATTAGACACAAGAGAACCCATACTGGAGAAAAGCCATATACATGTAACATGTGCAATAAATCGTATACTGATGGCAGTTCTTTGAATAGACACAAGAGAACCCACATTGTGGAAAAGCCGTAAGCATGTATGGCAAGGAAGCTGGAAGTAGGTATGATTTTCTTCCAAAGAACAATAGTATCTATGTATATGTTGTTACCGACCAAACCCGGTTGCCTAACCGGTTTATCGTACGCGTGTCAGGATAAACCGGTTATTGATTAGAAGTAGCAACAATTGCATAAACTAGTGGTTCGCCCTGAACTGAGATCTCGCGAATCTCCCAAAAAACAAAATAAATATTATTCTTAGGGCGACTTGCACAACGATGTCTAAACGTATTTAGTTACTAAATATGATTTGAAGAGTTGTCAAACCATACAAATACGTCAAATTTAAACATATTTAGTCGCTAAATACGTTTAGTGATCTAGTGACGTTTTGGCCTTAATCTTTGACTAATAAATTAGTGCCACGAAATGTATAACCATTTTACTTGACCTACTGTTTTATTCAAGTTAGAGGTAACGGGGGTTCATGTTATTTAGTTACACATTTCAGTCGTTTCCCTATATTTGTGTCATTAAAGCTACACGAATACCAAATTTGAGCATTGTGGGGTCACTGGTGTACCCTGTGAATTGTGAGTTATGTTTTTAGTATGGCTAATAACTCAAAAACTACAAGAATCCAACTGAAAATAAAAACGGGGTTGAAATTTACTAACGAAGGCCTTTCATTTGACCTAATAGTCCAATTTTCATTTATTTTTACCCTGCTTGAACCCCAATATCTCAACAACCCCCGAACAATTTTAGCTCATTTATTCACACCAAAATTGTGCCTACTCTACCTACATATGTATCAAATTTCACGATTATCGGATTAACGCTTCGAAATTTATCCTCTGACAACTAAACAAACATACATACAACGCCGATTTGCTCATGTTGATTTGGAGATCTCGCTTCGCTCGATCAATAAACCTGATGACCTACTGCCATCCGTTGGTAGTGGCAGATGGCAATAGGTCATTAGGTTTTTTTTTGGGCAAAAATTGCCGTCAATAATTTGATTAGGTATTTAAATTAATAAATAGGTACTTACAAGGGAAACTTTTGTTCATTTTTGGTAACTAAACCGGCATGTCGAACTGTCTTAATAAATTCATTTGTATTTCATAATTATTTCATGTGTCAATTTGTGTGTACCAAATAAATGATTATTCTATTCTACATGTTAGACTTTCCACCTTCATTGATCGAGCGAAGCGAGATCTCTAAATCAACTTTGGCAAATCGGCGGTGTATGTATGTAGGTACGAGTATGTAAGTATAAAAAATAAACAAAAATAGTTATACTTACTTGTTTTACACAAATTTTTCCAATTCTGGTTAAAGCCCTGGGGCTCCTGAACTAGCGTGAGCTGTATGTCAGAAGTCAGTTTCCTCCCACATTACTGCAATAAAGCATTTACTCCGGGCAATCCGTGATTTAACTCTGACCACAGGAAATCGTTCCCGTCTGTTATCTGTGGAGGGAAGGTAGGGCACCACAGCTGTTATATGATACCTTTGTATGCACAGGTAGATATACAATTGACGCACTGAAAGAATATTAGCTACCTATTTCATATACTGTTGTTGTTGAGGTTCTAATGGTAAGTATAACATGACTTTAAGTAGGGCTCTTTCTGCTCGCTCAAGTTCTAGTAAATATGTTTTTCCGGCTGCACCCCACGAGCATAATACCTATAATATGTGATCAGTGATCACCATTATCCATATTAACATCAATGTTTGCGGTCAATGAACCTAAATAGCTCTACCTAGTCCGATCACTGGTGATCACACATTCAGCCAAAACCTTGTATGTTTGTATTAAAATGATTTTATCACGTTGAAGATGTATGCGTTAACCCTCTACCACCTACCATCTAATCTTGTCACACAACCACCTATACACCATACGTCTCACAGACGGACGAATGAAAAGACTTGTATGTAAAATCTAAGGTTTGTTTTTGAATTAAAATACATATTAAAGTATTTATTAAAGCAAACAAGGCACACAAAAATCAACAAATTTTCTTAAAATCTTAATTTGTTTGTAACAACTCTTAATTCTAGCATAAAAATTTTCTTAATCGAAAAAACGAGACTTACATAAATAATCACATGACTTAAGAACTTCTTTGTTTCTGTTTATAAAAATATACTTATCAACAAGTAATATTAAATCAAAACTTTCTCATTATAATCATAACTTCGACAAAATTGCAAAGCATCGATCTTACAGATTTTCGCGACAGTGAATGCACATTTTGTGGGAGCATTCAATACAAATCGGCGTTTTACACTCAAAACACATGTATTGTGTCCTGCGTTTCTTTATAGAGTCGCGTGTTCAGCAGTTTTTTCGAGAAACCAATCTGTCTTCGGAACTGCTTCCACCTGGTAGAGCTGGTGGGGTGGACTCATTGTTGCAGTGAAGAATGCGACGAAGGTCGATTCGAATGTCACATTGAATCTTCACATTGTTTTCTCGATGCTCCATATGCGGTCTGATAAGTTGTTCAGCTGGCCTCTTCATAAATTTGAACCCTGCTCTCAATCTTTTGTCCTTGGGCTTAGGCAAATAAACTGACGACGTAGCAGTTTGAAGCCGAAATATCGAGCAGCCTGTAAAATACTGCCAATGGCCATTTTATTTCCTATATAGTCCTAATAAGCACCTATCTATAGAAACTACTTTAATCTGTGACATACCAATCGAAAGCAAGGTTTAAACTATAATATTGTGCGCGCCAAAAGCGAGATGACGCACGCCGATACTCCTACCATAATGATGAAATGATTAACGGTCGACTATGGACGCCCGGAGTAAAAGAATGAAAGGAATAGAGGAATCAGATCGGATGGCGGAGTCGGAACAAGTGAATATATTCACTTTGAGGAGTAAAGAGTACCCATGTCTAAAGGTGGCTATGGGTCTGGCCACAGAACATAAAAAACTTGTTTTTTGTGTTCTGTGGGTCTGGCGGTCACTGGCTTGGGGAGGGGGTGATGAGTTAGTAGGCCGTTTTCGCCTTTACCCCTCTTGCTTGCCACGAACTCAGTCATTTTGCCATAGTAAACGAAATTGTCTTGTCAGTGTGACTTTAGTTCTCGAGGACAAAACAAAGTGAAAAAAATTACGAAGTGAGCCGTATTATTTTGTAAAAGCTATAGTGGCCGAGCAGTTAATATTTCTTTTCACCTGTGAGTATAATTTTATCCCATTGAAGCATTTATTTTCTTAAAATCAAATAAATATGTTACGATTACTGCAAATAATACGCCATTTTAAAAGTACTCTTTTTTTTGGGCAGTGTAACCGAAATTGTGGTACACCAAAATGAGTCGGATTATAAGGTGAAAGTGTTAGATAGCCGACCACCACTGGTTCACGACCACTTTTTCGTAAAATCATTAAAAATAGTCAAACTGACTGATGCGCACGCTCGTTTTGTTTTCTAACGAAACATCAGTCTATTTCTCACCCACCTGCGAAACCGTTTTAAGCATATGACACGTGATACTCCTTCAGTGAGCCTCAAAACTAGAGCCGTAGTGGATGTACCGAAATGGTTGTGCAAAGTACAAAAAAATAGCGAGAGGACACTTTTTCAAACGTGAGTAAAACTGTTTTTATTGAGATTTTCGCACGGAAAAGTGGCTTGGGATGTAAAAAAACATAGTATTTATATCAAAAGTATTATTTCATTAAAAAATGTGTGTTTTTAACTAAAATAATGGGTGTTCGCGGAACTAACCTACTAAAATTACGCTTTCATCGTTTCGCGACCGCATGGTCGGCAAATGACTGTTTCCGACCAATCTTCTTTATACATTTTCTAATTTATACTGCATGGAGCGGCATGCTGTACTCTGCCATTATATTCTTTAGGATATGGTTTATTTACACGTTAGATTGCGACCAGCAAAATATGTTAATACAACTAAAATGCAAACACTTCAATAAGCATTATTGAGGTGGTCGGGAATTGGTCACCTAACAACCATGTTTCATTATCACATTTTATCACATACACAGACAAATGTATGCATTGGTACCATCTAAAGTGTACTATTTTTAAAGATTTGACCTATGTAGAAGCTGCGTCGAAGTATGATACGTGTCAGTTTTGTGAAATTATCAAATAAATATGAACCTTTAATTGTTGTTCTTATTTTCAACCTTAAGATTATTACGCTAACGTTCTTTTTTCAGTGGCATTGCAGTGGACGCCAACTGGCAAAAATGTCGGACGTGAACTGGCCGCAAGTGGTCGGGAACTGAGAAAATAGCTCTTTTTCATAAAAAAATATTCAAACTGGCGATATTTAGATTATTTGATGTTTTTTCTATGACTTCCAAGTACTGTTTCAATGAAAACAACATAATTTTTAAGAAATAAGTTACTTCAAAGATTACAAGTCCACTAAGTGGTCGTGAACTGGCCAAGTCACCCTATGTCATTTGGTTTTCATTCTTCATTAAATTCATTCTAATCATATGGTAATAGGGCTTGACACTATCGATAAAAATATCGATATGAATGAATGAACGAACTCAAACACTTTCAGACTTTCAACTAATCCATTAAGACAGAGAGAGTGGGTGAAGGCAAACTTATCTAAAAAGTTATTTTCGGTAGCTAACTTAGGGTTGCAACGGCTCCGGCACTTCGGGAAGTGCAGACTCACACCATTACATAGTAATGTGCAGGCACCGTACGAACCATACTGGCTCAGGCTGGTTGCTGTAGGTGACCAGCAAGCTGAAGCTGCGAAGGGAGGCTGCTCTCCCTCCGTGCCTCCGAATTTATAAAAACACTAGTATGTGTTAGACACAAGTATATTGAGTCGGGATTGACTGATTCAGTTCTGTGACCGTATTTGACCTATCCTATTCGGGGTTGACTGATATAGTTCTGTGTCCGTATTTTACCTAACCTATTCTATTCAGGGAAGACCAGGGATTAATAAACATTAACTGAAAAAATAAATGTGTTTTGTCAATGGTCAGTCGATGTCTTCATGCACAAAATTGCACAGTTACGTACCATTCTAGCAATAATTCACATTAGAGGAAAGTACAGGTAGACATTTTTATTAAAAGTAGTTCCGTTTCACATAAGTATATCTAAATATAATAAAAAATAAAGTTTGTGCTTCCTTGCAGGAAAAATGGTACCTACCAAGGGGTAGGGAAAAGCAACCCTTACTTAACCCAACCTTCAGAAACCACAAATTCGTGCAGCCCGTTTCTAAAGCCTATCCACCTAGAGTTATGAGTTGTTCTCGAAATTTTTGAAAATTTTTGACCTGGGCTACTCAAGCTGGTTCTTTACTCAAGCTGATTCTTTGATTACACACTGTTCGATACACGAACACTTTTAGCTCAGCCAGCAATTTTGACTATGTAGGTCGAGTGTCGCCTCCGCGAGGCGACGCGCGGTTTACCTAGTCAGTGCACAATTGGCTAACGGCCGAGCCACTCATAATCATTATCATCATCAGTTGTAAAGTTAAGCTCAATAAAATCATCTTATTATCTTTTCTCTCGTATATCATTCCACGACTGAGCCGCGCTTACGATCTCCTACATTTCTTTCGAGCCGGATCGAAGCTTTCGCGTATCCCGAAATATCTTCACGTGTTTCGGTCGAACTAGCAGCCAGTGGATTGAAGTGTCGTTCAGTTAAACAGTGAGCTTAGCGTGGAACCAGCAACAGCGTACTGAGGTTTACACTCAGTACCAACACCATTAGCAATTGACGTAGGGAGCAACCCGCGCCAGACCAGCATCAGCAGCGAGCCAACAGCTCGTACCAGCAGCATCAGCGCCGTGGGGAACCACCCGCGAAAGTCAGCCGTAGGCCTAGTCAGCCGTAGACAAGTAAGAGCGTTCCTTGTATAACTTAAAAAAATCAGCGGCAACATGGACGCCTTGTACCTCCAACAAGGAGACCTAGGAGAGCTAATAGAAAAACTCCTTGTTAACTTTAAAAAGGAGAGTAGGGAACGTAAGACCGTTGACTCTTGTCAACGGAAATTAGACCTATTAGAAACGTATTGGAGAGAGTATCGAAATAACCACAAAAACTTCGTCCACACGAGACGACTAATCACAAGTACTTCGTCAATTCGGGTTTGAGCGTGTGGAAGAAAAATATTTAGCAGCCGAAAAAATAATAAGCAATAGCTATGATGAGCTACTATTGAAAGGTGAACAGCTCAAATTATCTGAGGCTAGAGGAACGCCTTAGCGAGAAGCAGCAGGTCCTAGCAGCGGAGAGCAACCGCCCGAGGGCCGGAAACTGGCAACTTCCGCCGTAGAGTCGAGAGGAACCAACAGCAATATAGACTATGCTACGTAAGCCAAAAGTCAATTTTAAAGCTTTTATGAGCACAGTAGCGAATTTAGAAGGTGAGTCCTTCAGGGAAAAATGGGAGTTCGAAGATGCCCTGCGAATCTTACAAAATCGCTGGGCTAGGGTTGATGCATTACATTGGAGATTCTGACCGAATTGGAGGAAGATGAAGCGTACGAATTCAACTATCATAAGCACGAACGTACCTATAATAGTATGAGAAAATCTGAGTTCAAAAATGTGGTTAACATCGTATCGGGAAAAATCTGCCCCGCAAATGGACATCCCGATATTCACTTGGAACTTTCACCAGTGGGTATCATTTAAAGATCTGTTTGATGAAGTGATACATAACAACCCCTCATTGTCAAGCGCTCAAAAGATAAAGTTTCTGAAGAGCAAAGTTAAGGGTGAAGCAGAGCGTTTGATCCAGCATCTTCCGATTAGCTCGGACAACTACAGCATCTGCTGGAAATCTTGAATCATAGATTCAATAATAAAAAGCAAATCTTCACGTCTCACGCACTTCTTCGTATCTTTTTAAATATACCAAATATTCAGCAACAGTCGTTTACAGCTATCAAACGGCATGATGTGACAAGAAGTTGGATTGTAAGTCTTATTCTGAGTACATCGAGTCGTTAAAGAACTTACGAGAACTTCTCGTACTACAAGAGTTTTTAGACTTCTTGGAGAGCAAGTTAACAACTCTAGAATCATCTCGTCGACGACAAGATGTGACTTCAAAATCATATCCCTCAGCAAAATTATCAATCAACTTCAAATTATCAAAATCGAAGAAAAAATTTAAAACCAAATAGCGACTAGAAAAATGCCACAAGACGAAGTTACGAAATCTATGCATGTGTCAGCGTCTGCAAGTAAGTATCCTCATTGTTTTGCCGAACATAGTTTAATTACACGTCAAAAGTTTCTTGATTCTTCGAATGAAGTAAAGCTGAAAATTGTAAAACAATTAAATTACTGCATAAATTGCATTTACGATCACAAAGGATTTAAATGCTATTCGGCAAAAAGACGTCGCAAGTGTTTTCAAAACCAACATACTTTATTGCACGATTTTGCGAAACGAAAAGTCAACCATACCTACAAAAATCGCGTAGAGAATGTTAACATTAATAAGAGAGCATCTAAAATGTTAGGGTTCGTCATAAGAAACAGTAAACTTTTTAGAAAACCCCGTACCAAAATACTATTATACAACACTTTGGTTCGAAGCATACTGGAATATGTACTGTCCTGTTGTGTGGAGACCCCACTATGCAACTCATATACTGAGGATCGAGCGGATTCAAAAACGTTTTCTGTGGTATCTTGCCTACGCTGCAAATATTGCAAAAAAAAAGTATCCTATGCAAAGAGGCTAAAGTATTTTAAAATATCCTCTGGAAAAACGTAGAACGCAGCTAGACCTCACATTTCTATATACAATTTTGAATTCACAAACAGATTCTCCTCAACTACTGCATAATGTTAATGTTTGACTTTAGAGCTCCACGCAGAACGCCTCGCCAACCGATTGCACCACTTGTCCCTCCGCTCCGCACTACAGTCCTTGGTAGCAACTCCCCAATCCGCAGGCTTTGCAAAGCCTTGAATAACTGCAAGGACATTGATGTCTTTTCTGTAGATTTAAATAAGTTCCGTCGTTACTTAGATGAGAACTTACACAATTAAAATCAGATTACAATGTTTAGTTTAATTGTGTATGTACTGATGTACTTACATCGCACGTTACTTAATTTATTACCTAGTTTATGTCTTAGTTCTATTTTATAGTATTTTTATTTGCATGCAGTGTTGACCTGTAATTGATTGTGCAATCAGCTCTAATATGTAATGTAAAATATTAATTGAATGTATCGTTGTAACTATCGTTGGTTGACCTAAATAAATAAAACAGTAATAGCATCGGCGTTCATGCATCTCAGCAAGATCCGAGGACAACGGAGATCTTACTGGAAACAGCTTTGGTGAAAGTAACAGCAGCCGATAATACCCAGCTTGTGTTGAGAGCACTAATCGATCAAGGCTCACAAGTACCGGTTATTAGCGAAAAGGCAGCACAGCAACTAGGATTAAAACGAGAGCAATGTAAGGGAGTGATTTTTGGAGTCGGTGAACAGGAAAATAACTGCAAAGGAAAGCTCAAGATCACCTGCCAATCAACTTACACCGATTTCAAGTTCAATACTGATGTCTTGATAATGAACAATGTTATCAAAAACCTGCCGAATATAACATTCAATAAACCACCTTGGCAGCATATAGCACACATCTTCTTAGCAGATCCGGATTATAATATCAGTCACCCTGTGGATTTACTACTCGGGGCTGACGTTTACTCGATCATACTCATAAAAGGTCTAATCCGAGGTCAGGTTCAATCAGAGCCTCTAGCACAGCATACTCAATTAGGATGGTTGCTATGCGGCAGTGTAAAAACTTCATTTCAATGCAATGTAATCTTAAATAACATTGAAGATATCCAACAGTTTTGGAAAATCGAAGATATTCACGAGCAAAATGAGATGTCAGGAGAAGATCAAGAGTGTCTACATTTTTATAAAGAAACTACTAAACGTCAAAAGAACGGGCGTTATGAAGTAAGATTACACATCAAGCAACTATTAAAAGAGAAATTAGGATCGTCGAAGGAAATAGCTATAGCACAATTTAAAAATCTAGAGCGTACCTATGTTTAGTAGACAAGAAAGTATAGCAAAGCAATACAAACAATTTGAGAACGAATATGAGCAATTAGAGCATATTAAAATAGCAATAAGCCGAAATAAAATATTTCTTACCTCATCATGCGGTTCATAGAGTTGAATCGAGCACAACAAAGCTACGTGTAGTGTTTAACGCTTCAGCAAAAACCACTACCGGCCTCAACGATCTCATGCACAAAGGTCCAAACTTACAGCAAAATCTACAAGAGATAATAATGAAGTGGAGACAATATCGTTATGCATACACGGCCGACATCGAAAAATGTTATCGAATGATTTTGGTCAATGAAAACGATCAAAAACTGCAGCAAATTGTATGGCGGGAGAATCCTAACAAGCTTATCGAGACTTTCCAATTATCTACAATCACGTACGGAACTAAATCAGCACCGTTCTTAGCAATGATGACTCTTCGTCAACTAGCGGATGACGAGGAGCACAATTACCCAAATGCAGCAAAAAGCATCCGGGAAAGGTTTTATATGAATAACTACGTTGATGAGTCTCATAGCATCAATGAAGGAAAGAATAGAATAGCAGAAGTAAACCAATGTCTTAGCAGCGGAGGCTTCACTCTGAGAAAGTGGTCATCAAATAATAAACAGCTATGCAAACGTCGAACAAACTGACAATAATGACAGCGAAAACCTTAGGCCTAAAATAGAACTCGATCAAGGACGTATTCACTTTTCAATGTGAGCTAGAAAGCTCTGAATAAAGAAAATACCATAAAGCTAACTAAGAGAGAGCTACTATCGGAAATTTCGAAAATATTTGATCCGTGGGTTGATTAGCGCCGTTGACAACTAAAATGAAACTGTTATTTCAAAAGGTTTGGCAAAAAACGGATGTTCAGTGGAATGACGAGGTTGATACAGAGATTAAGGAAGAGTGGGTACAAATAAAGAAAGAGCTTAAGAACATCAGTCTGGTTAAAGTTTCTCGGTGGTTACAAAGCAAAGAAGGTGACGTCATCGAACTACATGGGTTCTGTGACGCATCTAGCAAAGCATTCGCATGTGTAGTATATGCGAGAATGCAAATGACGCAACGTCAGTAGTGCTAGTCGCAGCAAAAACTCTGATAGTACCTAATAGCAAGGTCGTCGTCTCGTTACTGAGACTTGAGTTGTGTGCAGCAGAGTTATTATCTAGATTAATGAAAAAAATTGTCAATAGCATCAACAGATTCTTCGTTAGAATATATGGCTGGAGTGATTCAAAAGTCACACTCAGCTGGATTCAAGGTTCTCCAGAGCGATGGAAGCCGTTTGTAGCGAATAGAGTTAAGAAAATTATCTCCATAATGCTATCAAACACTTGGCATTACGTAAACACCAAAGCGAATCCAGCTGATTCAGCTAGTAGAGGATTAACAGCAACACAGTTAATAGAGCATCCGTTGTGGTGGCAAGGACCAGTCTGGTTATTGGCATCTGATTACAAACCTCAAGAGCAAGAATCAATGTATATAACCGACGAAGAAGTTAAAAAGCAAGAGAACGTGATTCAAAACAGCAAGTCAGAAAACAACATCTTAAATGATTTATTGAATCGCCATAGTTTATTCATAAACATACTCGGAGTTGCATGGATAAGACGGGTATTCTTCAATATGTACACAAAGGCCGAAATATCTCACATTACATGAGCTTAGAGCAGCTAAACTTAATATAATAAAACATGTACAGCGCAATGAATTTAACGAAGATATTGAAAATTTATTGCATAGCAACAAACTAAAATCAGACAGCAAACTATTGAGCCTGAATCTATTTTAGGATTCAGATGGCATTTTGAGAGTTGGAGGACGTCTTATATGAATAAGCACCGACATGAAATACCCGATTATTATTTATATATTTCATTATATTTTATACCCGATTATTTCGATTATCGTAACCCTGAAAACAAAAAATGGCTTGGTAAAGCGACCTGTAGTAAAATTATCGATTTTACAAATATAGAAAGAAAGGCAAGATAAAGTAATAAAGCATCAGCAAAGCAATGAAGCACAAGCGGAGAGGAGCTAGCAAACTGATATCGGCGGCGCGACGAATAGCAAGCGATTAGGAAGAAACAGATGTCCTAAATTTGTCAACGTATCTCTAGTATTTTTATGAGCCTAATATGGTCCAGCAAAGCATCTTATATTATTACACAATTTTACAGGTTTTTTACATTTATCTAGTACAATTTCATATTGTGTGTCGTCCGTCCGTACTCCACACAGAATATTTTATTTAGATTATAACCTTGTAATAATCTAAATCATCGAGCGGCCGCTGCAAGGCTGAGCAGATTTCAGTAATGCTTACTAGGTTTTTAAAGAGTAATAAATTGAAGTGTGCACATAGATAAGGTAATGTTCGTACTTATGTATGAACATTCATGTTCAATGATTGAACAGGCATTTATTTTATTTGGTTCGTTTGACTTATTTTTATTAATGGTCATAATTTGTCATCATTTCTTTTACTTGTATTTTAATCATTTGCATGCCTCTCGGGCAGAAATAAGTTGGACCCTTATATAATTGTGCGATTCGATAGCTTGAAGCAAAATGATTATTGAAACGTTCGTCACTTGATAAATGAGACACTCACCGTTTTTATTCCGCTAACCAGCCAAGTCCCGGGACACACTCACTTTAAGGGTGCACAGACACTATAGGCTCAATCACGAAGGTTTTGACTGCTATGAAATGAGGAATTTTAAATTTTTGCATACAATGTTCAAGATGCGTACGCGCGTTCTTTTAAGTGTCAGGTGGCAGACTGGTCTGTTATTGGCTAGGGCCGCCTTGCGTCCATCGACTGCGCGCGGGAACTGCGAGTCGTATGATTTGGCGGGAACGCGGGTCGTGGTTCAAATATCAAGCATTTTAAACCCAACATTTCCCCCCACCGAAATCCGCAAGGATTTACCAGTTACGATAGCAGGATAGTGGAACTTTAGTAAGTTGAACCTTGAGTTATGCCATAAAATCTTAGTATATATGTAGGTGTATATATTATGAATATTTTTTTTTATATATTGTTGAATTTAGTTGAAAATAATTTTAAGGATAATTAGTGGACTGTATAATAATAGAAATAAGTCTTATAGTAAGTACATGTAAATATTATTAGGAAATAATAATTTATAACTTTTATGAGTCTGGATCCAACGGAAGAGGACTGACTTTTGAAACTGGACGAGTAAACTCATGGTTTATTGAGTTTCGTACACTGATTACACGTACCACGCCATCTGGACCGCAATGCAATTTTGAAACGCGGGCTAAAGGCCAGAATTGATTAGCACAAGATCACCGACTTTGAGATTGCGACAGTTAGTAAACCACTTTTGACGTTGTTGCAATGTGTATAAGTAATCTTGCCTCCACAATTTCCAAAATTGTTGTGACATTTGTTGGACAGTCTGCCAACGATTCAATCGAGACGTGGACAAATCTATTAGATTGTGTTCGGGTACCGTTAAGAGGTCCCTACCTATGAGGAAATGAGAGGGAGTCAGGACTTCAAACTCCGTCGGATCGCTAGATAAAGCACAGAGGGGCCTTGAGTTGAGAACAGCTTCAACGCGTGAGAAGAGCGTGCTGAGTTCCTCAAAAGATAAAGCTCTGGTACCAATGGTACGTTTTAAATGCAATTTCGCAGATTTTATGACAGACTCGTAGAGTCCTCCAAAGTTACTACCTGCCGGTGGATTATGTCTCCATTTGACTCCACGAAAAACAAAACCGCTAGTTATATTGTTTGATTCTGTATTAAGAAATTCAGTTATTTCCTTCAGTTGTTTGCCAGCTGAGACAAAATTGGTGCCATTATCGGACACAATGGAATAGCATAGACCTCTTCTTGCCGTAAAACGGTCGAAACTTGCTAGAAAACACTCTGTGCTCAAAGAAGACAAGACCTCTAAGTGTACCGCTCGTGTAGCACAACACACAAAGACGCACAAATAGGATTTGGATACGCGAGCGTTTCTACGAGTTGACTCCTTAGTAGGAAAAGGTCCACCTATGTCGACACCGACAGTATGGAAAACATGAACATCTTGAGAGCGATACTTAGGTAGCTCACCCATTATAGGTTGTCGATTTGTTGGAGACACCCTAAAGCATGAAATACATTTGACTGTACGTGATCGAATAGCACTACGTGCTGAAATTATCCAATATTTTTGACTTATTAGACTTTGAAGGGTACGTGGACCCACGTGTAAATGTAATTTATGAAAATGATCAATTAAGATTTTTGTAAAATTTGATCTATTAGGAAGCAGCAGGGGATGCTTCTTTTCGTAGGTTAAATCCGATTGAGAAAGTCGACCCCCCACCCTGAGGAAACAGTTGGAATCTATGAAAGGGTTGAGCTTTCGCAAGGATTGACTGCAGATACCTTCCTTTGCTAACGTTACTAAGTCACTTGAAAAATGATGTTTTTGAACCGATTTTACTAATATGTCTTGAGCTTTCCTGATGTCAGCGACCGATAGGGACCTGCGTTCATGAGTAACTGATCTGCAATTGTGAATAAACGGATAGCACCGCGCTACAATGTTGAGCAATTTGGGGAAGCTTGAATGCTTTTCGGTCAGATCGTAAAGCGGATCGACTAAGTCAGTCTCAGTCGACACTAGAACTGTCTTGGGACACTTAAGTTCAGGTGTATTGCAGTCACGAAATTCGTCCATAGTCTTGACTGGCCATTGGGACTGGTCCAGATTGAGCCATTCAGGACCGTTAAGCCATTCAGGCGTTGCTAGCAATGCGGATGGTAAGGCACCGCGTGAACAGATATCGGCTGGATTGGACACACCGCTAACATGATACCAGCACTCACTGGGCACACTGTCATTTATTTTGGACACCCTAGTGGACACAAAAGTTTTAAGCGTGTAGCTTGGAGTGTTAAGCCAGGCTAGCACGACAGACGAATCGGTAAACAGCAAAGTTTCATTGATTTCAAGTCGTTTGTGTAAGATGGATTGCAGGTACTTGACAAGTTTCGATAATAAATGTGCAGCCATGAGTTCGAGTCTAGGAATGGTTACAGACTTCAAGGGCGCAACCTTAGACTTAGCAATGACTAGACTGGCTTTAGTTTCTCCGTCCGCGTTTTTAGATCGGAGGTAAACAACCGCAGCGTAACCGAGAGTCGAGGCATCGCAAAAACCTAGAATTTGACAATAGATATGGCGCACCACCTTGAGATGCCGGTCGTGTTTTATGTTGGACAATAATGGAAGTTCATTAACATATGTCTGCCACTGTATAGCGAGATCCGACGGTAAACTCTGATCCCAGTCTAACTTACGAGCCCACAGCTCCTGCATGAAACACTTGGCATAGAAAACGCACGGTGCTACAAAACCTAGTGGATCGAACTGACGACCTATTTGGGACAAAACTGTTCTCTTTGAGATTACTGGGTTGGGCGCTGTAGTGGCAAAAGAAAATGCGTCGAAGACTGGCAGCCATTGTAGACCAAGCACTTTAATGGACACATTGGTCTCATCATCGAATGCAACTGGTGTTTCGCGATGTGCCTTGTCAAGATGCTCAACGACTTGTGGGCAATTGCTGGACCACTTTCGAAGTATGAAGCCACCAGCTTTCAATAACTCCAAGAGCTCATGTTGAAGTGCAAGTGCTTCTTTTACGCTAGCCACAGACCACAATAAATCATCCATAAAGAATCCCGATTTTAAGATGGGAGCGGCGTTTGGGAACCTATCAGTTTCGTCATCTGCTAAGGTGTGCAAAACTTTAATTGCCAAGTATGGATAACTAGCAACGCCATACGTCAACGTATTTAGTTCATATTTTTGTATCGGTTGGTCTACAGAATAACGCCATAGAATATGTTGATACGGTCGTTGACTTTTCTCTAGAACTATCATTCGATACATTTTGCAAACGTCTGCGGATAGGCAAATTTCATTAAGTCGAAAATTGATTAAAAGTTGATTTATATCAGCTTGAAGTTTGGGACCCGGTAATACCACGGAATTGAGGGACTTATTATTTGAAGTCTTCCCAGATGCGTCAAATACTACACGATGGGACGTCGTGGTACTTGATGGCTTGATGATGCAAAAATGCGGGATGATATATTTCGAATCCACGTTCTGGACATCACCAAGACACGTCATGTGACCGAGGTCTTCATATTCGCGCATGAACTTGTGATATTGACTTTTTAACTCAGGCTCCCGCTCTAACTTTGACTCTAAATTGAGAAATCGACGAGTAGCCATTTGACTTGAATCGCAGAGTTCAATCGATGGTCGAAATGGATACTTGACCACATACCTACCCGTATCTTCGCGTCGATGCTCTTTCGCAAATAAGCTTTCCGCTAACTCATCGTCTGGACTTCGAGTTGGCACCTCAGACAGGACATTTTCGACCTCCCAAAATGAGTTCATTATGTGCTCGAGGTTCATGGCGAACCCACAGAATGGATTATTCGAACCAGTATTGGTGACTGGTGAGGCAGTGCCACCATGCTCCGACCGACTAAGTTCAGTCTGGCCCATAATAACGTACCCAAAGACGGAGCTCATTGCCACAGGCAAGCCAGGTTCGCGTGGAAGAATTTTTTCACCATCATAAATGTATGGAAACAGGTCACCGGCTATCAGTAAGTCGACAGGCGCGGGCTTATAGTAAGAAGGGTCGGCTAACAATAAATGTTGAAACTCAACAAGAGTTCTATTTGAGAGGGGCATTGTGGGTAGATTACCTGCAATGTTGGAGACGATAACCGCATCTGTTGACAAGATAGGACCAGTGCAGTGTCGTGGTTTAACCTTGCAAGTAGTTAATCCGAACTCCCGTACTGGATTGCCACCTAGACCGATGGGCTCAAAATTACATTTACGTCTTGACAGCCCTAGACGTTTTGCACAGTCTTGAGTTACGTAGCTCGACATCGCACCGCTGTCAATAATAGCACGTACGGTTTGGTACTGGCCCCAACAATCTGCGACGTGTATAACTGCGGTGCCGAGCAATACTGTTACATTTGCTGTACACGTTAATGCAATTGCACTAGAACTCGAACTTGCTACAGAATCTATGTGCAATGTGTGGTGATGCCTTTTTTTGCAGATCGTACAAAGCACCTTAGACGGACAGTCGTCGACAGAATGTTCTCGCAAACAGTTTTCACATAATTTGCGTTGTTTGATTTCGACGAGACGCTGCGCTGGGGTCAGGTCAGTGTATTCGATACATGAATGCATCTTTTTACAATACAGACACTCCATGGATTTTTGTGATTTAACAGGCTGGTCTGTATTGACAACAGCTGACGACAAGGTTGGTCGCTGTGATTTTGAATTTAAACCAGAAGGCTGGTTGACCTTTGGCTGACTTCGAGTGTACTGTACACTTTGAGTATCAGTGGATTTTGTAGTACACTCCGACATCTCAAGAACGCGCACATGCCTCTCAATAAATTTTATCAATACGTCGTAAGTAGGTAGCTCGTCTTGCTCTAATCCTTTTTCTAACTCACGCCTAGTTACGGGGTCAAGGTTACGCAGTGCGACATAGAACAACAGAAAACCCGACAAGTCTTTGATATCTAGCAGCTGGAGCGCTTTAATATTTTCTTGAAATGTTTGTAAGAATACATTAAGCCCCACGACTGATTCTTTTATCAAAGGTTTGAAGTTAAATAACTTATCGAGATAGGTATTCGCTAATGCGCGCCTATTTTCATAACGTTTTTCTAAAGCGTTCCACACTATCTGATAGTTATCCGATGTAACTGGCATGGACTTAACAATAGTTAAAGCAGACCCGCTAACAGCCGATAAAAGATAATAAAACTTTTCAATATTCGCTATTTGTTTGTTGTTGTGAATCAAGCTAGTAAACGTATCACGAAACGTGGGCCAGTTTTCGAGCTTACTATCAAACGGAAACAATTCCAATTTAGGTAGCCTAGGTTTAACACAGCCCCCTTCCGATTTATGTTCATCGTTATTTCGCCTTTTATCTAAGTTCATAGTGTGAGAAACACCGCGAATGAAATAATAAATTTCGTCGAAACTTTCAATCTCTTTGTATGACGGAACATAGTCAGGAAAATATTTTCGTTTTAAAACCGTAATATTATGAATACTTTGTTCGAATTTTTCACGCCAACTCGACAAATCGCTATAGCGGGCATTGAACTCATCGAGTAACTCAGGCTTATCACGAATTCCTTTCGAAATCTGATATAAAGCTTGCAACCTCAAAAAACACATTTCTTTTGTAGTTATGTGTGGTTGTACTAATTTATCGTAATCATCCTCGGCAAGTTTTGAATCTAACTTCGGAGGCATTTTACCAACGAGAAACACAAACGCGGCGAAGTAAAAATGGCGTCCGCCCAAATGGGTAGGTAATAGTAGGTAGGTAGCTGATTTTGCAATAATTTAACAATTGAATTAAGAATTATACCAATAAATACGTGTAAATGAATAGATATTTAACTGTATTGATTTCGTAACTGGTTAATCCTGGCGAGAAAGACCAAAATGTGCGATTCGATAGCTTGAAGCAAAATGATTATTGAAACGTTCGTCACTTGATAAATGAGACACTCACCGTTTTTATTCCGCTAACCAGCCAAGTCCCGGGACACACTCACTTTAAGGGTGCACAGACACTATAGGCTCAATCACGAAGGTTTTCACTGCTATGAAATGAGGAATTTTAAATTTTTGCATACAATGTTCAAGATGCGTGCGCGCGTTCTTTTAAGTGTCAGGTGGCAGACTGGTCTGTTATTGGCTAGGGCCGCCTTGCGTCCATCGACTGCGCGCGGGAACTGCGAGTCGTATGATTTGGCGGGAACGCGGGTCGTGGTTCAAATATCAAGCATTTTAAACCCAACAATAATAATTTTAAGAACTGTTATACCTAACCTTGTTTGATGCAAATAAATGATTTGATTTACAATCTCCTCCTCCTCAGTCGGCTTTGCTCACCCCTGACAGATAACCCGATATACTGCTCATAAATATGTAAAACTAACTTATTATATATAAGTATGTACCTACTAATAACTTCAATGATTTTGAAATAAAACATCTATAATATAAAAATTAATCGCAAAATGTGTTGGTAAGCGCATAACTCAACAACGCCTGGACCAATTTGGCCAATTCTTTTTTTGTTGTATTTCTTATTGTCAGGAGAAGGTTCTTATGAAAGAAAAATTTAAGAAAATTGCGCGCAAAATTAGAAAATTTAAGAATACTTAACCACCATATAAAATTATTTATAATCTAACCTTAGCGCTTTTATAATGTAACCTTATGACGTTTGACATAGAATTGACAGACTGCGTGCTGCAAGAGGATGTAAAAAAATGCTTCGGTAGGAGTTATCCCGAGATATATTGTCTATACCTAGTCAGGTCATAAGTATTGTCACACAGTAAAAACTTTTCTTTTAGAATGCTGGCCACAAAAAAGTTTATAGAATTCGAATTTCGAATTGTTCATGAAAATAAAAATGTATACTTTTTAGAATTTTACTCATTTTTAAATATGGAGTGGACGCTTAAAGAAGACCGTGTTGCAGTTATTGCGTTGCATCGTTGCGGTTACGCGCCAATTCAAATTTTTGACATACTGAAAAATTTGAATATAACCAAAATATTCGTTTATCGCACCATCAAACGATACAATGAAGACTCTAGTGTAGATGACAGGTCAAGAAGTGGTCGCCTTCGGTCTGTTAGGACTCCAGCAGTGATAAAAGCTGTGAAGGCACGAATTCAAAGAAATCCCAAACGTAAGCAGAAACTGTTGGCCCTTCATATGGGGTTAAGCAGAACCACGGTGAAAAGGGTGTTAAATGAAGACTTAGGGCTTCGGGCATATCGAAGAAAAACAGGACATCGTTTGAATGCTCGTCTAATGGACCTGAGACTGAAGAGAACGCGCTTTGTTGAAGCGGTACGCGGGAAAAAAATATCGGGAAATTCTTTTTTCGGATGAAAAAATTTTTACCGTAGAAGAGAGCTACAACAAACAAAATGATAAGGTGTACGCACACAGTAGCGAAGAAGCGAGCAATCCGTATTCCGCGTGTCCAACGAGGTCATTTTCCATCCTCGCTCATGGTATGGTTAGGAGTTTCTTATTGGGGCTTAACAGAGGTACATTTTTGTGAGAAAGGTGTAAAAACGAATGCAGTTGTGTATCAAAATACAGTCCTGACGAACCTTGTGGAACCTGTTTCTCATACCATGTTCAATAACAGGCACTGGGTATTCCAACAAGATTCGGCGCCAGCTCATAGAGCGAAGAGCACACAAGACTGCTGGCAGCGCGTATTGAATCCGGCACGAAGACTGGCCCTCCTCCAGTCCAGATTTGAATCCGTTAGATTACAAGATATGGCAACACTTGGAGGAAAAGGCGTGCTCAAAGCCTCATCCCAATTTGGAGTCACTCAAGACATCCTTGATTAAGGCAGCCGCCGATATTGACATGGACCTCGTTCGTGCTGCGATAGACGACTGGCCGCGCATATTGAAGGCCTGTATTCAAAATCACGGAGGTCATTTTGAATAAACTTTAGTGTCATAAGAATCTATGTTTTGTTAAGTTCATTTTGGTATATAAATGGTTACATAATGAATAAACTTGTTGCAATTATTTTATAATAAACATGTGACAGAATTTATGACCTGACTAGGTATATATAAAAATTAATTGCTGTTCGTTAGTCTCGCTAAAACTCGAGAACGGGTGGAGCGATTTGGCTAATTTTGGTATTGAATTATTTGTGGAAGTCATTCATTTTCTCATACATAATGATGGCCGGGGACAACAATTGACAATTCTACCAGGGTGACTTATATTGACAGCCCGCGTTATACCTATGCATGTCAAGCCGATACGAAGTTCGGCGAGACCACTAGTGGTTTGATAAAAACATTTATTTTTTTTTGCTGCGTAAGTTTAGTAGTAGAACTTAAGCTGTTTTTGTTTTATGTAAGTAGAATAGAATAGAATATTATTTATTTGAAACATACAGATTTAACACAGTCATGTGCTTGTCATGTCTGTGCACAGAACATGTCCTTAGAAGAATGCTAACTGTTTATGCGATTGCCAGTGTAACTGTATAACTCTTTTTAAGCTGCTCATTATATATTTTTAAACAATCATGTAAATTAAAACTATAACTAGCTAATAAAAGTTTTCATTCTCAGAATTCTAGAGTAGGGAAAATCTCGATATATGGCAACACTAGTAAAATTGAGGTAGGGGAGTAAATAAAGTTCAGTTTGATAATTTAATATTTAACCTAGGTGCCATACCCATCACGATTTTGTCAAAAAGAAAAGTTTTAAGTGGAGGCATTCGTTTTTTATTAAATTTAAGCCTGTTACTCAATGTTACGAATTGACTTTTGTTTTGTCTGACAAATACCTACAACTGTTTCAAATACGTATAAACATGGAAAAGTTATTATTTTGAGTTGCTGGAAATGAGGCTTACACGTATCAATCTGTCGTAAATTACAGACGGCTCTTAAGCATTTCTTCTGTGCTTTGAAAATTCGTTCTCTCTCTGTAGCGTTACCCCAAAAGATTACCTACTCCGTATCGGAGGATGGATGTGACATAGGCGTTGTAAGCTGTTAAGAGGCCGTTCCCATATCTGCCGCTGTCAAGTTTAGGTATTTACGAAGTTGGGCGGGCGCGCGACTCGCTGCTTACCGAATGCGCGGCTCGCGGATTTGTGTGCTTGTGTCCTATACACCTCATTATAGGACAAACAATTTTGATCCTTTGTCCGAGATTATAATGGTCTGACAAGATTTCTACAAGTAAAATAACTAGTGGTTCGCCCCGAACTGAGATCTCGCGAGGATTCATTGTCCGAGGATAACTTTTGAAGCGTTGACCTGATCATCGTGAAATTTTATATATAGTTAGGTAGTGTTGGCACAATCCTGGTGTGACTACGTGAGCTAAAAATGTTTGGAGATTGTTGAGATATTGGAGTTCAATAGGGGTAAAACAACAAAAATAAGATTATTAGGTCCAATGGACCGTAAACGTCAATGAAAGGTACATTAGTACATTTAGACCCCGTTTTTATTAGTAGTAAGTATTTGAGTTATTGCCATGATAAAAACTAAACTTGAAGGAAATTCACAGGATACATCAGTGACCCCACAGTGATGAAATTTGGTAATCGTGTAGCTTTAGTGACACACATATAGGGAAAAGTTGTGTGTGAATTTCGTCAAAAGTTCAGTTTGTATTATGGCGAATAATAATAAGTCTAATAGCTCAAAACTATAAAGATTAAACTAAAAAAAGTGAATATACGAGTATAACTAAATATTCTGTGAATGATACCATCGAGATTTACTCCAATAAACTAGTCGAACTAAGATCTCGCAAGTCTCCCATAACAACAAAAAAATATATATTATTTGTAATCTTTGACTATCAAAATAGTGCCATGAAATGACCAACCAAATTACTTGACCTACAGTTTCATTCAAATTACAGGTAACGAGAGTTCATGTTAATTGGTTCTATAATTTTTTGGTGTAGAAATTTCAGTTATACTAGATTTCAGACTTTTCCCTATATTTGTGTTACTAAAGGTACACGGTCACTAAACCTACAATAATACCAATTTATTTATGTAACAATTTTCACGATGATCGGATCAACGCTTTGAAAGTTATCCTCGGATAAACTAACATACATACAATCAACGCCGATTTGCTCAAGTTGATTTGGAGATCTCGCTTCGCTCGATCAACTAACCAGTTGCGTCACCGCGCTCAAAGAAAAATAATCCTTATTAGCGACACGTACGGCGGCAAACCATTTACATTTACAAAATATTTAGTAACCATTATTCTACGTATAAATACCTTTATAATCATACCACACACAGTAATCTGGTTCCCATAGTACAAGCTCTGGTTAGTTTGGGGCTAGATAGCGCTGTGTGAAATGACCAGCAATATTTATTTTTATTAATTCTCACAAAATATTTCACACAAGTCGACATGACGGGCGAATTAATTTTGTTCCATGGCTAATTTCATTAATATCATACCTGTCTATGCTTGTGTGACACTGGCATAACGGTAAACTCAGTGCGAACAGGATGGAACTAACTTTATAGGTCTTTCCTTGTCACACTAATTGACTACAGACGAAAATGTACCGCGCGCGCGAGAATTTAAATTAAAAAGCGCGGAAAGTGCATTCTCTTGCATCAGTCGATGCACAGTGCTTACAAAAGTGCTTCGGGTGCTTTATAGTTTATTTGATGAAAACTTTAATGGAACAGCTCCTGACTACATCATCAGATCAGGTCACTGTAACTATAGTAAAGTGTTCTCATTAGAATTCTACTGGTGTGCAAAGTTTCAGCTTAATCTGACAATTTCCTAAGGAGTTCCGTAGAACAACTCCTGACTCCATCATCAGATCAGGTGGCTGCTGCTATAATAAACTATTGTCATTCGAATTCTAACGGTGTGCAAAGTTTTTGCTCCCTCGGATAACTTGTTGAGGAGTTCCATGGAACAACTCCTAACCCCATCATTAGATCAGGGCGTTTTTAGGGTTCCGTAGCCAAATGGCAAAAAACGGAACCCTTATGGATTCGTCATGTCTGTCTGTCTGTCCGTCCGTATGTCACAGCCACTTTTTTCCGAAACTATAAGAACTATACTGTTGAAACTTGGTAAGTAGATGAATTCTGTGAACCGCATTAAGATTTTCACACAAAAATAGAAAACAAACAATAAATTTTGGGGGTTCCCCATACTTAGAACTGAAACTCGCAATTTTTTTTTCATTAAACCCATACGTGTGGGTTATCTATGTATAGGTCTTCAAAAATGATATTGATGTTTCTAATATAATTTTTTTCTAACCCGAATAGTTTGCGCGAGGAACACTTCCAAAGTGGTAAAATATGAACCCCCCCTCCCCCCTGTAACTTCTAAAATAAGAGAATGATAAAACTAAAAAAAATATATGATGTACACCATGCAAACTTCCACCAAAAATTGGTTTAAACGAGATCTAGTACCTAAGTAGTTTGTTTTAATACGTCATAAATCGGAAACCGCAATTTACTTTTCATTCAATCAACTCAAATATAAAAAAATAAAAGCGGCCAAGTGCGAGTCGGACTCGCCCATAAAGGATTCCGTAGCAGCAAGTAACATAATATAAAAGTTCTTGTACGTGTGACGGGTGAGAATATCAGCCGCTCCGATCCATCGTCAGACGCACATGAGATAAATATCCAAAGATGGGTCGAGCGCTATCTCGTGATGTCAAGACCGTTATTTTTAAAGTGGCCGAATATTGTAAGAAAAGAAAAGCAGACAGAGAAAGCTTTGAATATAATTGCTGAAATTAAAAACAACATAGCCCATAACCATATTAACTCTTCTCTAGATGAAAAGCTAAACTTACTGAATACATTGTTTTCGAAGTTCACGGCAGAAATATGATGATCATGTCCAAAAAAATGAAAACAATTACTGGGGTCGCGATAGTAGATTTTATATTATTATCGATCCATTAATAATAAATTTGCAGAACGACTCTGATTCAAGTTCCGATAGCGAAATGGAAGATGAAGATGATTACTTATAACGATATAAAAATATCGTTATACGATCGTTAACGATATAAAAATATCGTTATATAATACAGTATCATATATAGTTTACGATATCGTAAGACCTATCAGACAATATCAATCTCATGTGTACCTTGCTCACTTGTTACTCTTGCTCTTTTTTCCTCGGCCCCCACCTCGCCGCACTTTCTTATGGAGCGGTAGGTACAGCAGTTTCGGTCGAACTATAGTTCGTTGTAACTTTTTTATATTTGAGTTGATCGAATGAAAGGTAAATTGCCTTTTACGATTTATGACGTATTAAAAAAAACTACTTACGATCTCATTCAAACTAATTTTCGGTGAAAGTTTGCATGGTAATGTACATCATATATTATTTTTAGTTTTATCATTCTCTTATTTTAGATGTTACAGGGGGGGGGGGGGGGGGGGGGGGGACATTCTACCACTTTGGAAGTGTCTCTCGCGCAAACTATTCGGTTTAAAAAAATTACATTAGAAACCTCAATATAATTTTTGAAGACCTATGCAAAGATACCCGTATGGGTTTGGTAAAAAAAATGTGAATTACGGACGGATAGACATACAGACATGACAAATCCATAAGGGTTCATTTTTTGCCATTTGGCTACGGAACCCTAAAAAATTACAACGAACTTTTAACAAGAACTTTTATATTATGTTAGTTGCTGCTACGGAACCCTTCATGGGCGAGTCCGACTCGTACTTGGCCACTTTTATTACTATTGAAAAGTATTGTCATTCGAATTCTACCAGTGTGCAAAGTTTCAGCTCAATCAAATAACTTGTTGAGGACTTCCATGACACAGCTCCTGACTCCATCATCAGAACAGGTCGCTGTCATCATAAGCATTATGATTCTAATACTTAATATAACTATCTATAATCTGATAGGATAATAAAGTTTAAAAAATAATAATTTTATAAAATGGATACTTACAGATCAAATCACTCGGTCACGCTATAACTGTATGCCGGTACTGGCTGTTGCCTATAGTATTATGTATAGTGCGCGCGACGAGAGCGATACGTCTCCCTCCAAAAGCGCTCGGCGCAGACTGGCCAGGGCCACGTTGCGTTTCATCATTTTATACGAGATTAAAAAAAAAATCACAATTAAATAATTAATAGATATTACACTTCCAGTTTTTTTTATATGTAAATAAAATTGATCTTTGTTATAGTATGTGAATTTTAACTTATAAAATTTTCTACTTTCGAATAAACGACATCTTTTGAAGCGCAAAATTGCGCAGTTTTTATTCGTTATTTTTTTAAATATTGTATGAATATACAAAATTTTTTTAAACACATTTAATAGAAGGCAATGTTTTTGTTGTAATGTTATTTTTGTTAAAAACTTTACGAGTCGTTTTTCGGCTAAAAACAGGGTTAGATAATTCACACAATTGCTCGTCGAATGTTATTTGTTTAAATTTAATTTTTTTTCAAGCTATTAGTTTTTGATGAATCAAACTTTGGGTGTTATTATTTTTGTTTATCTCTCTTTAACACCCGAGCCATAGTCTTGTTCGAGTTATTCGCATAAAAAGGAAACGAACCGTTAAGACTGTTTTCTGGTAAACTATTTTGGCAAGCATGTGAAGAGCGTACGAGAACCGATTCAATTTAACGCATACATCTTCAACCTGATAAAATCATTTTAATACAAACATACAAGGCTTTGGCTGATCACATATTGTATTATGCTCGTGGGGTGCAGCCGGAAAAAACATATTTACTAGAACTTGAGCGAGCACAAAGAGCCCTACTTAAAGTCATGTTATACTTACCATTTAGAACCTCAACCACAACAGTATATGAAATAGCTAATGTTCTTTCAGTGCGTCAATTGTATCTACCTTTGCATACAAAGGTATCATATAACAGCTGTGGTGCCCTACCTTCCCTCCACACATAACAGACGGGAACGATTTCCTGTTGTCAGAGTTAAATCACGGATTGCCCAACACCACTTCAACTTTTCAGCACCAAGATTTTATAAATATTTCCATTCTAAATATAAGGTTTTCACCAATCTAACTATCAGTTAAAACCTAAACTTAAACAATGGTTAAGTACATTAACATACATTGAAAGAGAAAAATTATTAAAACTTTACATTTACCTAATATACTTAGTTACAAATATCTAAATACATTTATCTTATAATGCCGAATATAACAGACGCACCCGAATCCACAGAAACTACATATTTTTTTAGTTTTACCCTTACTTGCTTGCACACAACACATTTTATATTATTTACCAGGTTAGCTGTCCCGAAGCAAGTTTCGATCTTCTTTGTACACGTCCTCGTAGTAAATAATGACAGCTAACGCTCATGAAGTTTCGTATTAAGTTACGTCATTCTCTTCAAGTATTTTATGATACTTTATGTGTCCTAGTGATTGAAATTAATTATATCGATAATTGCTAATGTTAGATGAGTATGATAAGAAATTAATTATTTACGTTTAATGATAAAATGTACGTTTATGTTCGTAACACTTTAGACATCTGAAAAATATCTTTTTGAAAACAATCTTCTGTTATTGAATTGTTCAAAGGGTCTCACAATAATAGTAACATCGGTGAAAGAATAATTTTGTGTTTGAATAAGGTTAATGTTAATTTTTAAGTGAAATTTATTTTTTGTTTAAGTTCAATAATAAATTGATTGGTAGAATTTGGTTGTAGTATAATTTACTAATGCTACAAATAATATAATTATTAAAAAAAATTATCGATAGATCGATTGCATTATCTACATCATTGGCCATGAGGCACATATGCCTCATGGACGTACCAGTGCAATCACCCATGAGGCACATGTGCCTCATCGGACAGCTAACCTGTTAATTTAATAGTTTAAAATAAATAGATAAACACTTAATTATACACCAGGATTCGTATACATTCTCCCTAAATTATATTTAACTAGTATTGTAGTATTGTATCAATTGACTGTTTATCTATCATTGTAACTAATGTACCACTTATGTATTTTCTTTTGTCATTTAGGTAATGTGGGAGGAAATTGACTTCTGACATACAGCTCACGCTATATAGTTCAGGAGCCAGCGGCTTCAACCAGAATTGGAAAAATTGGTGTAAAACCAGTATAACTATTTTTTTTATACTTACATACTCGTACCTACATACATACACCGCCGATTTGCCCAAGTTGATTTAGAGATCTCGCTTCGCTCGATCAATGAAGGTGGAAAGTCTAACATGTTTCTAATAGAATAATCATTTGGTACACACAAATTGACACATGAAATAATTATGAAATACAAATGAATTTATTAAGACAGTTCGACATGCCGGTTTAGTTACCAAAAATGAACAAAAGTTTCCCTCGTAAGTACCTATTTATTAATTTAAATAGGTACCTAATCAAATTATTGACGGCAATTTTTGCCAAAAAAAGAAACCTAATGACCTATTGCCATCTGCCACTACCAACGGATGGCAGTAGGTCATCAGGTTTATTGATCGAGCGAAGCGAGATCTCCAAATCAACTTGAACAAATCGGCGTTGTATGTATGTTTGTTTAGTTGTCAGAGGATAACTTTCGAAGCGTTAATCCGATAATCGTGAAATTTGATACATAGGTAGGTAGTGATGGCACAATTTTGGTGTGACTAAATGAGCTAAAATGATGAGACTAATTAATGAGCTAGATGTTGGGGGGTTGTTGAGATATTGGGGTTCAAGCGGGGTAAAAAAAATGAAAATTAGACAATTAGATCAAATGGGGCGTCAAATGAAAGGCATTCGTTAGTAAATTTGAACCCCGTTTTTATTTTTAGTTGGATTCTTGTAGTTTTTGAGTTATTAGCCATAAAATCAAAATTCACAGGGTACACCAGTGACCCCACAATGCTCAAATTTGGTATTCGTGTAACTTTAATGACACAAATATAAGGAAACGTCTGAAATCCAGAATAACTGCAATTTCTACCCCGAAAATAAGTAACCAATTAACATGAACCCCCGTTACCTCTAACTTGAATAAAACAGTAGGTCAAGTAAAATGGTTAATCATTTCGTGGCACTAATTTATTAGTCAAAGATCACCAGGCCAAAACGTCACTAGATCACTAAACGTATTTAGCGACTAAATATGTTTAAATTTGACGTATTTGTATGATTTGACAACTCTCTAAACGTATTTAGTAACTAAATACGTTTAGACATCGTTGTGCAAGTCGCCCTAAGAATAATATTTATTTTGTTTTTTGGGAGATTCGCGAGATCTCAGTTCAGGGCGAACCACTAGTTTATGCAATTGTTGCTACTTCTAATCAATAACCGGTTTATCCTGACACGCGTACGATAAACCGGTTAGGCAACCGGGTTTGGTCGGTAACAACATATACATAAATACAATTGTTCTTTGGAAGAAAATCATACCTACTTCCAGCTTCCTTGCCATACATGCTTACGGCTTTTCCACAGTGTGGGTTCTCTTCTGTCTATTCAAAGAACTGCCATCAGTATATGATTTATCGCACATATTACATGTATATGGCTTTTCTCCAGTATTTATTTATTTTATAAAATGCTTGCACACTCACATCAGTGCCAAGGCGTGTGACAAGCCAACTAACAATATACACATTACAAAACAATACAATATAAGAACAAAAGTCAAGTGTGGGTTCTATTGTGATTAATCAAATTACCGCGTCGAGTAAATGCTTTATTGCACATGTTGCAAATATATGGCTTTTCTCCAGTATGGGTTCTCTTGTGTCTAATCAAAGCACTGCAATCAGTAAATGATTTATTACACATGTTGCAAGTATATGGCTTTTCTCCAGTATGGGTTTTCTTGTGTGTAATCATATGACCAGCTTGAGTAAATGATTTATTGCACATGTTGCAAGTATATGGCTTTTCTCCAGTATGGGTTTTCTTGTGTGTAATCAAATGACCAGCTTGAGTAAATGATTTATTGCATACGGTGCAAATATATGGCTTTTCTCCAGTATGGGTTTTCTTGTGTGTAATCAAATGACCAGCTTGAGTAAATGATTTATTGCATACGGTGCAAGCATATGGCTTTTCTCCAGTATGGGTTTTCTTGTGTGTAATCAGATGACCAGCTTGAGTAAATGATTTATTGCATATGGTGCAAGTATATGGCTTTTCTCCAGTATGGGTTCTTTTGTGTCTAATCAAAGTACTAACGTCAGTAAACGATTTATTGCACATGTTGCAAGCATATGGTTTTTCTCCAGTATGGGTTTTCTTGTGTGTCATCAAATGACTACCTCGAGTAAATGATTTATTGCATACGGTGCAAGTATATCGCTTTTCTCCAGTATGTGTTTGCTTGTGTTTTATCAAAGTACTGTCATCAGTAAATATTTTATTGCATACATCACAACAGAATGACAAAGCATATAGATTGGTTGTCTCAGTGTTCACTTCTACCGGAGTCCGTTCCAAGCTTATTGTATTGTCATCAACTGTGACATCTTCAACAAGTGTACTCTCCTCTATATCAATGGGTTCTTCTTTGGCTTCAATTTCTTCTTTGACTTTAACTTCTGTATTTCCTTGTTTTGAATAATCAATTACAGATATGAACGGTAAAACAGTTACAGCCAGGTTGTGAGTGATTGCAGTTGGTTGTACTACGCCCTCAGACTGAAAACAAAAAATAATTGTTTTAACGATAATATAGATGACTGCTGGCCATGTGTTGCATGATGATAATATACTAACCTACTATACTACTGAATGACTAACCGGAGGTCGAACCGAGTGCACATATTGCAAGAAATAACAAAAATATGTTATAGGGAAGTTAAAAATCAGTTCAATACTCACGAAATGAGGAGTGAGTTTAGTTTCACCGAATTAAATAATTATTTATTTTTTAATATAATCACAGCAGGTACTTGTAAATAATATGAAGCTTATTTACCGAGTACTGATGGGGTAGGTACATTTGGGATGGCAGCTGTCAAACTTTAAATAGCCTTATCTCGGAAACTAGACGTTCTAGGTTAGCGGTGGTGTCAAGAGACCAATGGTAGAAATCAATATAAAAAATAATATTTTGAATGGACAAATTTTACTAAGAAACTTACCGCTGGTCTCCAGTGGGGACAGGGATAGGGGACCAGCAGGAATAACCCGAAAGATCTCAGTTCGGGGCAAACCACTAGTTATAGTAGGTATGTAGAGGCTAACTATACCTCAGCGTCACGGAGTAATTGCTCTTTCTGGAATTGTTCAGATTTGTGACACATATCAGAGAATCTGCAGCACCTCTGCAGCTGTGAG
This sequence comes from Philereme vetulata, assembly GCA_918857605.2. Taxonomy (NCBI): domain Eukaryota; kingdom Metazoa; phylum Arthropoda; class Insecta; order Lepidoptera; family Geometridae; genus Philereme; species Philereme vetulata. The sequence continues at coordinate 878,374 of OU975427.1, read as the reverse complement.
TAGCAGATGTAGCATAATGTGCGCGGCCTCCCATCTTCTGCATTCAACTGGAACAATGAGTAAATATAACACACTACTACATACTAAACTAAGACCTCTTTTATTTATTAGAAGGATTTCACATTGAGGTTGTAGTTCATTTTCGTATATTATATAAAAAAAGTGGCATTCCGGGAGTGCCGACAGAAGTCAAAACTTGAATAAAAGCAGACTACACTACATATATTTATATACAGAGGTGTCAGTAGTCAGTGACAGGTGTCGGTAACAGGGTCGCGAGTTCAATGTTTTTTTTCTTTCAAAAATGCTATCTAAAATATTTTTCATAGTAAAAGTAGGTTTTTCATTTTCACAAAAAATATACACTTGCAATTACTCCTAACCTAATACCTACTTATCCTCATATATACAGAGACATAGTGGTCGCAGGAAGCATCATTCATCATCAGAATAATGTAGGTAGTACCTGTCGAAATTTTTACCTCATTCAGGAGTCAAACTCTATTTACTGTAAATACATGCATAGACACCAACAACACTGTCAATAATTGTACATTGAATAAAGCTTAAAAAACATTCAGGAACGTATTATTATGACATGTTTGTAATAATCAGATTAGGTACATGAATGGAATGACAAGCTTGATAAGACCCTGCCCTCCGAACTAGCTTGAGACTGTATCTCATCGGGCAGTGCGTCTTTCGCTCAAACACCCTCTGAAGAGTACCTACTACATATAGGTTTTACACCTGAGTATGCCTATGATGTAGGCAAAACTAATGTGTATATAATTTCTTGATATTATTAGTAGTGTCCGACCGAAAGTTTGGTTTCGGTTTCGGCCAGTTTCAGCCAAGAAATCTAGTTACGGCCTTAGTTTCGGTTCGGCCAAAAATGGCCGAAACTTGAATTCTTTCGTGAGTAATCGTGCGATGCCCGGCGAACTTCGCGGCTAACTCGTGCTCGCCCGCCGCGCCGCCTGGCAAAACTGCTTTTCTTAGCGTACAATATGAGACTTCTTAATTACGAATACTATAGCACTAAATTGAAATAATATTTTATAGCTGTGTTTTTAATTAAGTAGTAACTTACTGAGTAGTAAGTAGGTGCATAATTGTTGTACAAATTATTGTAATCTATCTTTGTTAAGATTGAGAATTTAATTATTACCTAATGATCTAGACACGCGGTAGCATGTCAAGCCAAGTTCAAGCTAACAGAACTGGCGAGCAGCACCGTGTGTAATATTACACAAACCATTTCGAGCCACTTTTGACTACCTCATAACTCAAAAACTATTTCACATAAACATGTCAAATGTTTTGTTTTTACAGTTTGTATAATTTAGGCTAATTTAAGAGAGATATGCGACAAATCAACTGGCTATGAGAGAAAGAGAGAATTAAAATGTGTGCTTCCACCTCTCTCTCTTGCCCCTACAGTAATAAACGAAACGTAACTCTCTTTTTTTCTATCTTCACTAACTTATATATCTCCCTCTCAACTTCCGTTCACACTTTGGTAACGCATTCACCAGCTTACCCCTCCCAAGTCAAGCATCCGTAAAGAAGGTTCACTTCAAAAACAGTTTCTAATGTTCATACATCCCTAGTCTTCCCTGAATAGAATAGGTTAGGTAAAATACGGAAACAGAACTGTATCAGTCAACCCTGAATAGGATAGGTCAAATACGGTCACAGAACCGAATCAGTCAATCCCGACTCAATATACTCGTGTCTGACAACACATACTAGTGTTTTTATAAATTCGGAGGCACGGAGGGAGAGCAGCCTCCCTTTGCAGCTTCGGCTTGCTGGTCACCTACAGCGACCAGCCTCAGCCACTACAGTTCGTACGGTGCCTGCACATTACCATGTAATGGTGTGAGGCTGCACTTCCCGAAGTGCCGGAGCCATTGCAACCCTAAGTTAGCTACCGATAATTAACGTTTTAGATAAGTTTGCCAATAAATGACAACATTTTGATGTTAGAATCAAAAATTTATAAGATGATTTTCTCTAAAACTATTCATCTCCTGGCCGGGGGAGTGGTACTAGTGGGTAGCCCTCACACTATTCTCTTCCTCCAAAAGAATCCAATGCGTGCCGCACGTTCTATAGCAATCCTGCTACCTCCTCTAATATTTCAGTTGCATTGTATGTTTGTCATATTTGATAAATATGAATGTCTCAATAAATATTTTAATATGCAAGGATCTGTATCCGTACTTTCGTTGGACTCTTTCCACAATTATCTAAAGTAGTGTACGTACCTTTGCATTCGAGAGCTTCTCGAATACATCTAGGAGGGTGTTTTTAATCCAATGCATTCTCACGTCGATCGCTAGGCACACTCTGCACCTTGAGTTTAGAGCATCTGTACACTCTGAAGAAGCCATTTCTCCCTATATTTAGTAGACTAACGGTAGGTATTGTTATAGTAAACACGAGATGTTGGCAATAAGTCATCAAACTCAAAGGATCACGTCAATACATTTTTGTATCGTTGTGATGCCGTGGTACCTAACTGATTTATATTTAATTGATGTGCAGATGTTGGTTTGCGTAAAATATTTGATTGTTTTTAGACACATACACTGAAAAACCTTTGATCTAGAGGTAAGCTAAAATTACTTTAATTCATTTCACAGATGACTACAACCACACTACACATCTATAGGTCTGTGCTACAACCTGCTATTTGCACGTAGACTCCTCCCGATAAGAATCTTAGAACTTTGTAGAGATGCGACCGTTAGAAAACGTAACTTATATCGATATGACTCCGATTATCTTATTATATCGATAAACTAAAGTACATTATGTGGATCACGTGATGATCACAGAGATACCGTGTTAAAACCCGTATTTTTATTAAGATTGAGTCAATCACGAGTACTGGAGTATCAGTATATATTGTATTGTTCAACAGAATTTAAGAAGTTTTTACTTCTTGTATTTTTGCTGTTGGTAGATTATATTCTCGTAATAAGTAGGCATGGTTTTAATCTATTATCAAAATGTAAATAGACTACGCAGTAAATTAGTAAACTTTAATTTAAATCTATTAAACTGTAATTAGGACATTGTGTGCCTAATCATAACAAAACTGTTTATGATGGAGAAATTGTTGACTCCCGTTACATGGTCTTTAGAAGGGATCGGGTTGATTCCTGCTCTGAAAAAACAGAAGGAGGCGGGGTCCATCTAGCTATTCTAAAAACATATCAGGCTAACCACCAGGCATCATGGGAGAGCAAAATGGAGGATGTCTGGGTAAGTGTTACTATACCGGATATTCATGTCTCGCCGCGTCTAAACATAATATGTGTCTGCTATGGACGAACTGTACCTAATCACTAACCACCTGTTACTAACCCATATTCGCAATAAATATTTTGATTTGTGTTTTCATTTGGTGTCGTACATAACAAAACGTAGTATAATGAAAATTATTATAAATTTATGCCATTTATTTGATTTTTAAACACTTTAAAACAATGAGCGGTAAGTTGATCTTGCGTGAGTTCTTTATGCAAAGGAGTCCATAGATATAAGCTTGGGCGCGCTGTCGGAATCACACGTGCAGAAGCAGTTCCTCCCGGCGGGGCCATTGGGAAGGATGAGCACTTTAAGGTTCATACTGGCTTCCAACGCGTGCATTATGTCTGGAACAATTATTAATACATAGAATTATAAGGGTGCTGAGAGCTGAGTTTGAAGCGTTCCATATCAAATGAACAGTCAGGTGAACTATGAAGGATGCCAAGCACTTTTTGAAAAATGGTTAAGTATTTTTCAATTTTTGTCAGAAGAATTTTGCGCTTCCTGTAATTGTCGCCCGGGGCGGGTTAGCCCCCCCCCCCCCCCCCCTCCTCTTGCACACCACAGCTTGTACTGTGAAGGAGTCACCATAAAATTGTGAAGTATGGACGGGTTTTCGAAGCTGTAAGGTTTCGAAAGTACGAAGGGTTCGAGAGTGTGCTTGGTACAGAAACTTAAAACGCATTAAACGAATTTTTCATCACTCATGCTCTGAAAGTTGGTCATTGTGTAAAATTGTAGTACCAATCTGACAATACGATGGTATAAGTTGACTGGCATATAGATTTCAATTTTAACAAGCTAATATTGTAATATTATTGAAGCAGAATGCCAAAATGGGTAGGTATATTCGATTCAATCCAATCTCATTTGCGTTAACTTTCGTTAAGTTTTCAAAATTGAATTACGTGATGTGGCACCCTGGAGCGTAAAAATTAATTTGGAAATAGAATGAGGTTCATTGCAATAATAATATACTAAAATTAAATACACCCTCCATGAAAAATTCTTATTTCGATTAAAAGAGGTCATAGTCTAGTAGTGCAAAAAAAAAACAATGGATACCGGGATCACAAATTTAGCAACAAACTGTTATAGATTTTATTAATTTCCTCGCATTCGTGATGAAAAGTTATGTGTTATATATACTCGGGTGTAAGTGATCAATATCACCCTCGATCAGTGGCGAGGGGTTCATACAAGCCGATTCCTATCGAGTTACCTTCAGTCAGGGCTCCTGACTGTTCCGTCACCTTCAACATTCTAGAAAATAATAACGTCTTAAAAATTGACCTTAGCAATGTATTTTGAAGCCATTTAAAATTTGAATGTAAGTAAAATTCTCTCTATATAATCCGTTGTTTCGAGTTATACTATCAAATTTACAGTAATTAAAAACCGGACTCTAAACGTATAAAGTTAGGGCATTTTTTTGCATAAAACTCTGCGGTAAAGCTAAATATCTCCGGCTTGTTAAAAACATTTCGTATCCATAACCAAAATGCGTTGTACGCATTTTGGGTTCTATCATTGTTTTCACAATATTCAAGAAAACCGTCAATGTATAACGAACACTTGAATTCGTGCACTAAAGTACGTCAACAGTAATTTATAGTATGGTGGGGAAAATAACTCGACTGGATTGCCAGTTATAGGTACTATACGGGCAAATTGCGCCGTCATTATTTATTCAAGCATGATTATAATTTTGCTATATCTTTATTTGCCAGAGTATAGCTTGTTTACTTTTTAAAATTAAAAATGGCGCGTTAGATCCTCAGTGAGAAGAGCATGAATCATGACATAACATTGAAAAGTGAATGCATGTGGTAAGTGCGACTAACATTTTTTTTTTCGAGCGGGATATCTTATAATTATTTCACCCTTCGCCACTGCCCTCGACTCCATCCTAGTGTGCTCGCTCGCGGTTACAATAGATCCCTTACGCCCCTTGTGTAACATAATGTATTGTATATTATTGATGTATGACAAACTTACCACGTTTGCCTTGGTTGAGCACCAATTTGCCGCCAGTTTTGCCTTCAGGTAGATCGACCTCCGTGCCGGCGGCAGGCGGGCCGCCTAAAGTCGTTCCCTCAGAAACGGTTGTAGCCGTCTGCCCGGGCGGCGTCGGCTGGCAGAATGGCGAGCCTGTAGGTTGCCTAGTATCTACAGACTTAGTAACAGTACACTTAGTATCAGGTTTATCAGTAGATTTTTGGTCAGAATCTGTAGGTTTGTCCGATTCAAATTCGCCCTCATCTGATTCTTCGTCTATGTCTTGATCATCTTCCTCAGGTTTAGTTGTTATTTCAGTAGTTGCGTTAGTTTTTTCGGTAGTTTCATCTTCTTCAGATTTACTAGCATCATCATTATCATCAGGTTTTGTAATAGGTTTGTTAGTGGTTACTTCTGTTTTAGTAGTAATATCATCAGATGTAATGCTTTTGTTAGGTTTGTAAGTAGTTTTGTCTTGATCACTCTCACTTTCTTCTGGTTCTGTAGATACATATATTCCAGTAGCATTATATTCTTCAAAAGATTTTTCATCACTATCAGTTACAGAGCTGGTATTATCTGTAGAAGTAGCTTCGTTAGTAGATTTTGCACGAGAATCTGCAGTATCATTAACATCTTCATATTCTTCGATAGATTGTACATCAGTACCAGTTACAGAGTCGGTATTAACTGTTGTAGAAGTAACTTCGGTAGTAGTTTTTTCTGTATTACTAGAATCTGCAGTAGGAATGATTGTATTAGTAATATCTTCAGTAGCTTTTGATATCGTAGTAGTATCAGTAGATTCGGTAGTAGTTTTTTGATCAGTTATTTTTATAGTATCAGATTGAATATTACTAAAAGTCTCTTTGGTCGCCTGGATTTGATCCGCGTCAGATGAACTGGTATGACCTGTACTTTTCGTGGTAAATACACCAATTTTCTGTGACTCGTTAATAGTCGTCGTTTCTGAAACACCCGAATCGTTAGTGGTTTTATCATCAGAAAGACTATTTTTAGTAGTATCTTTAGTTTGTACCTCTTTTACACATTTGGTAGATTTCGGTGCATCCTTTGCTGTTTGGTCGCTTGAAACCTGACAAGTAGCAGTTCCAGCAGGTTTGGTAGTTTCAATAGACGAAGAATCATATTTAGTAGTCGTTCCAACAGCCTTGATGGTTATTGTAGATGGCGTAGTAGTAGTTTGGTCTGATTCTGATTCAGTATTTGCAGCTTCAGTCGTTTGTTCTTCAGTAGTTTCTGTTGTGGTTGTATCATATTTGACTGTAGTATCTGTCGTATCCTCAGTAGTTTCATAAGAAGTATCATAGTTACTAACATCATTAGTACCATCGTTATTATCAACTTCTGTATCGATACTAGTAAGATCTATAGTGACGTCAGTAATGTTATCAGAAGTGGTATTAGAGGAAATATCATCCTCTTTATCAGTAGTTTCGTCAGTTTCGTCACTAGTGTTTTCAGTGGAGGTTGTCTCAATTTGAATTGGTTCAAAAGTTTCACCCCCATCAGTATCTTCCAAAGTAGAATCATGTTCGTCCAATTTAGTAGATTCAAATGTATTTTCTCTTGATTCGGTAGCATCTTGGGTTTCAGTAGTTCCATCATCAGTAGTAGTTTGATCAGCTAGTGTAGTAGTTTTAATGTTAGATTTGGAGGTAAATTCAATAGAATTTATAGTATTTTCGTTGCTTTCGGATTTTATTTCTAAAGTTTTTATGCTATTAGATTGATCAGAAGTTGCATCATCAACACTTGTAGTAGTAGAAGCAGCATTAGTAGTTATATTATTTACATTGATCGTAGGAGTAATTGAAATAAATGAAACTTCAGTTGTCTGATCAGTTTGTGTAGAAGTATTGTCTGTTGTTTGAGATTCAGATGTTATTTCGTTAGTATTAGTACTAGTAGTTTTAGAAACAGAACCTTGTGTTTGTACGACGGTATCAGAAATTGTATCAGTTTGTGAAATGCCTGATTCAGTAGTAGAAGTCACAGATTTAGTATCGTCCTGTGTTTTAGATCTAACAACTTCAATACTTTGATCTAAAGCAGTTTGTTGTTGATCAGATTTAGTAGTAGTTTTTTTAACTAATTCTGCTGTAGTATCTTTCACTGCAGATTGTTCGGTAGTTTGTATATCAGACATCGTGATATCATTATCTTGAGTGGTTTCGTTAGTTACTTCATTATCACTAGATTCAACTACAGTATTATCTTCACTTGTTTCACCAGAAATATCAGTAACAGCGTTTATACTATTAGAATTTTGAACAGTAGTTGTTCCGTCAGTTGTAGCAGCTTCAGTATCTTGTTCAGTGTTGGTTTGTGATCCTGTTTCAGTCAAAGATGTTTGGACATTTGTTATTTTATTAGATATTTGGTCGTCAGAAGTTGTTTGATCAGTTGTTACAATCTGACCAGCATTGGTAGTAGTTTTTGTAGAAGCTTCAGTAGTAGTAATAGTAGTAGATGAGACAGTAGAAGTACCGTCGTTATTTTGTGTTACTATAATAACTGTTTTAAGACCAGTTGATTTTGAAGTGTCGTTTGATTTTGTTTGTTCAATGCTTTCTGATTTCTTTGTAGCTTCTGACGTTGTTGTGCTCGAATTAGTTGTTTGACCAGTGGGTGTTGTGGTTTGATCGGTAACTTCAGTAACTTGGTCATTGATTTCAGTAGCTTGTTCTGAATAATCTGAAGTTTGATCAGCCTTTTCAGTAGTTGCTTCTGTTGTTTCGTCAATAGCTTTAGTAGTTTGATCAGTAGTTGTTTCCTCAGTAATTTCAGTTTGATAAGTAGCCTGAGAATTACCTTTTGTGTTTTGGTCATTAGTTGTTTCTTCAGTAATCTCAGTTTGATCAGCAGCCTGAGAATTTTCTTCTGTGTTTTTGTCATTAGTTGTTTCCTCGGTAATCTCAGTTTGATCAGCAGCCTGAGAATTTTCTTCTGTGTTTTGGTCATTAGTTGTTTCCTCAGTAATCTCAGTTTGATCAGTAGCCTGAGAATTTTCTTCTGAGTTTTGGTCATTAGTTGTTTCCTCAGTAATCTTAGTTTGATCAGCAGCCTGAGAATTGCCTTCTGTGTTTTCGTCAGAAGTTGTTTCCTCAGTAATCTCAGTTTGATCAGTAGCCTGAGAATTTTCTTCTGAGTTTTGGTCATTAGTTGTTTCCTCAGTAATCTTAGTTTGATCAGCAGCCTGAGCATTGCCTTCTGTGTTTACGTCAGAAGTTGTTTCCTCAGTAATCTCAGTTTGATCAGTGGCCTGAGCATTACCTTCGGTGTTTTGGTCAGAAGTTGTTTCCTCAGTAATCTCAGTTTGATCAGTAGCCTGAGAATTTGCTTTTGTATTTTGGTCAGTAGTTGTTTCCTCAGTAATCTCAGTTTGATCAGCAGCCTGAGAATTACCTTCTGTGTTTTGGTCAGAAGTTGTTTCCTCAGTAATCTCAGTTTGATCAGCAGCCTGAGAATTTGCTTCTGAGTTTTGGCCATTAGTTTTTTCCTCAGTAATCTTAGTTTGATCAGCAGCCTGAGAATTACCGTCTGTGTTTTGGTCAGAAGTTGTTTCCTCAGTAATCTTAGTTTGATCAGTAACCTGAGAATTTACTTCTGAGTTTTGGTCATTAGTTGTTTCCTCAGTAATCTTAGTTTGATCAGTAGCCTGTGAATTTGCTTCTGAGTTTTGGTCATTAGTTGTTTCCTCAGTAATCTTAGTTTGGTCAGTAGCCTGAGAACTATCTTCTGTGCTTTGGTCAGAATTTGTTTCCTCAGTAATCTTAGTTTGATCAGTAGCCTGTGAATTTGCTTCTGAGTATTGGTCATTAGTTGTTTCCTCAGTAATCTTAGTTTGACCAGTAGCCTGAGAACTACCTTCTGTGTTTTGGCCAGAAGTTGTTTCCTCAGTAATCTCAGTTTGATCAGCAGTTTTAGTAGTTGCATCTGTAATTTGGTTGATAGCTTCAGGAGTTTGATCAGTAGTAGTTTCCTCAGTAGTCTCCGTTGTTTTAACGTAATCATCAGATGATTCATCAGTAGCGTAAGCTGTATCGTCAGCACCTTCGGTTGTTTCGTTAGAAGCTCCACTAATTTCATCAGAAACTTCGCTTGTTTCTTCTGCACCAGCTTGTTCAGAAATTTCTGTTTGACCCATAGTGACCTGGTCAGTATTATCTATTTGGTTTATAGTTTCAGATGTTTCATTTATGTTTTCAAAAGAGTCAGAAGATTCCCCTGTTTTAGTAAAAGTAGTACCCGTAGTGTCAGATTTGGTAGATTTAGAAGTCACAGTATCAGATTCAGCCGACACAATAGTCGTTCCAGTTTTAGCATCTGTTGTAGATATATGACCTTGTTGAGTTTTTGTGTCTATATCTTTTGATTTTACATCGACAATGGCACTTGAAGAACCACTGCTCGTAAGTTCAGATTGTACCGGTTCTGTACCTTCTGTGGTCGGTTCGTTCGTTGCAGCTACTGTGGTCGTTGGTTCTTCCGTGGTCGGTTCTGGTATAATTTCCGTCGTCGATCCACTCGTAAATTCTGTGATCGGTTCTTCTGTAACTTCCGTGGTTGGTACTATTGTTACAAGTTCAATGGTTGGTTTTACTGTGGTTGGTTCTTCCGTGGTTGGTGCTGTTATTACTTCAGTGGTCGTTGGTTCTACAGTTGTAGTCGTAGTTGGTTTTTCTGTAGTAGTAGTAGTAGTTGTGGTAGATTTCTCGACTCTCGGCTTGTTCTGTTTGATGTGCTCGATGGCTCTGATTATGTCTGGAAATAATTCAAGAAAAGATTGGTGAATGTCTAATAACATGGAACTAAGACCCGCACTACACTAAAAGAATGCTTGTTGCATCCATCTCCATGTAGTATAAAAAAACCTCTATTGAACCAGACTTCTAAAAAAAGAGAAGGTTGTCAACTCATCAGAGTTTTTTTTTCAATATTTGTTTAGTGATAATTCTCTACCCCGTAGTCCAAATTTCGATCATTCGAAGGATGGTGGAGGCAGCGGGAAGGACAGGCTCGTCTAGCACAAGATCGATCACAGTGGAACCGTATGGAGGAGGCCTACACCTGACATTGGGTGCTAAAGTGTACGAAATGGAACACAGTAAACTTAGATACTAAGAAACTTTGGAAATAAAGACTTTATTTGTTTAAGGGGATTCCCTCATGGCTAGTCCCATATAAATAAGGTGTTCTGATAATGGGATCCATAAAAAAAATCATTAAACTCTTCAATTTGCAAAGGCGTCTACACATTTTTAGATTTTCTGTTGTTTTTATTTTATTTATTTATACTTAGATAATCTAGACTTAGGACCTAAACTAATGAACATAGGCACTCAACTTAAACTAAATCGAATCTACATTATGTAACGCTTAAACATAAAAACCAGTGTGCTTTAGACCACACGACTGAAGTAAAACTTCTTTTTCAAAATATTAATTTATAAAATTGTTAAAGAATGAAATGAAATTACGAAAAATAATCTAACGAACTATGTACTGACTGAGATATATATATATATATACATAGTGTTTTTTTAACTGTAACAGTACGGCAGCACCCATAACCAGAGGAGATACAGATGCAGTTTCTTTTAAAACATCAGCTCGTTTTCGAAGAAAAACATTTTGGAATTAAAATTTTTTTGGTCAAGTGTGAGTAGCGCCTTAAAATGAATCAAGTTGGTAATTTTTTTTTGATGGTGATCGATGCAGTCCTTTGTAAGGATAATTTTATTGTATCGGTTGAAAAAAATCTGAACAGCGGAAGTTAGTCAAATTTGATAAAAAGTATTCTCATACAACAGGACAAACAAAATTCCTTCTACAAACATTTTATTAGATTCTAATTGCACATTCAAGAAGTATTAATACTGTAGCGATTAAGAAGTTTAGGAACTCCATGCTCTAATGAGCAATTCAAAAACATTTCGTATTTCAGAACAATGTTGAATTTCGAACATGGTTCTTGCACCTGTCGGACTTTTTTATATCAGTCATTGCATCATCTTATTTGTCCTATGAAATTTGTCAAATAAGCAAAAAGTAGACTTAATTGAAGCATCCTTACAAAGGACTGCATCAATCAGCATCAAAAAAAAATTTTACCAACTTGATTCATTTTAAGGCGCTACTCACACTTGACCAAAAAAATTTTAATGCCAAAATGTTTTTCTTCGAAAACGAGCTGATGTTTTAAAAGAAACTGCACCTGTATCTCCTCTGGTTATGGGTGCTGACGTACTGTTACAGTTTAAAAAACACTCTGTATATAGATATAGAGAGATATAGTCTATATAGATATAGTCTATGAGAGGAAGAGAGAAAGAAAATGTGCGCGCGCACCTCTCTCTCTCTCTTGCTCCTACAGTAATATACGAAACGTAACTCTCTCTCTCTTTCCATCTTCACTAACTTATATCTCCCTCCTAACTTATATTCGGAACGCATTCACCAGTTTACTCCCCAAGTCAAGCGTGCGTAAAGAAGTTTTCGATAATAATAATAAGTACTTCAATAATAATAATTAATTTATTTTTAAGTCTGTTAATTAAATAAATAACAAAATAAATATTGGTAGACATTTCACACAGCGCTATCTAGCCCCAAACTAAGCCGAGCTTGTATTCTGGGAACCAGATAACTGATATAATACTTATATACTTTTTTTTTGTAAATACATACTTATAATATATAGAAAAATATCCAGACCCTGAACAAATATTTGTAGAGCATGCAAACATTTGTTCCGCGGCGGGCATCGAACCCGCTACCTCCTGCGTCTCAGCCGGCTATACGCCCACTGCGCCACGGAGGTCGTCAGGTACAATTTATGTATTTAGCAGTTATATGTAGTTACCTGGCTGACCGGTCGCTCGAGGCAGGTCATACAAAGCATCGATAAGGTCTGAAAATAGATAAAATTTCATTTACATTCAAGCCTTTGTAAGCGCGACTTGCACAACGAAGCCTAAACGCATTTAATAGCATAGCATGATTTAAGGAGTTGTCTAATCATACAAATAGGTACGACAAATTTAAACATGTTTAGTCGCTAAATACGTTTAGATCAGTTGTGCGATTCCTATGGTCATTTCCATGTATGGCTGCAACTTGTTGATCGTGCGAAGCGTGATTCCCAAATCAACTTGGGCAAATCGGCGTTGTATGTATGTATGTTTGTTTGGCCGAGGATAACTTTCGAATCGTTAATCCGATCTTCGTGAAATTTGTTATGTAGGTAGGTGATGATGGCACAATCCTGATGTGACTAAATGAACTAAAAATATTGGGGGGTTTTTGAGATATTGAGGTTCAAGAGAGGTAAAAAAATCAAAATGAGACTATTATGTCAAGTGGGACGTCTAATTAAAGGTATTCATTAGTACATTCAACCCCCATTATATTTTTAGTTTAATCCTTGTAGTTTTTAAGTTATTAGCCATGATAAAAACTGAACTTTGTAAAAATTCACAGGGTACCCCACAGTGCTGAAAATTTGGTATGTGTGTACCTTTAGTAACACATATATAGGGAAAAGTCTGAAATCAAAATAACTGCAACTTCTACCCCTAAAAAGAAAAACCACGATTCCCGGCGAATTCGCCACTTCTTGACAACTCTGGACACTTCTGGACACTACACTACCTGTAACTAACAGCGAGCATTTAGAAACTGCAGACACCACTTCAAGATGTGTGTTACAGAATACAATAATTTCAAAGCTCCACTCGTTATATTTTCTATATACCCAATCTCATCGAAATCGGTCTAGCCGTTTAGTTCTGAAAAAAACGTAACAAGCAGACAGACAGACAGAGTTTAGAATTTATAATATTAGTATGAATCAACTTACTAGTGGTATCTGTATATTCTTCGATAAGAATAATTACTTCTTCGAACACTGTAACAAAAATAAAATCAATAGACAATACATAGACAAGATATGGACAATACATAGACAAGATATGGACAAGACATAGACAAGATATGGACAATGCATAGACAAGATATGGACAATACATAGACAAGATATGGACAAGACATAGACAATCGTTTATTCACTGCACTATGACATAATTAACACAAAATTTTGAATTTTAATGTAATCATCATATTTAATAATGACTTATATCAAACAAAATAGATTAATTGCGCCCCGATACAACGCACAGAATATTGTTAAATTCAAATAAGCATTGATAAGTAGAACATTTTCAATAAGATGACGAGACAGTACCATTTAATTTTATTGTATTTTGCGTTAGTTTTATAACTATACATTTTTGTATTTTATTCTATTCAATAATGTTACATTTTAAGACAGAGAAAAAACAAAAAAAGAAACCATTATATAGTACTAGCTGACCCGCCGAACTTCGTACCGCCCCTGGACATGCATATGACGCGGGCTGCCAATGTACGTCGCCGGTACATTTCATTTTAAACTACTCTTTCAATTTGATTTCTGAACGACGGGGGACACATCAAAGGAAAACCCAAATTGTTTTTTTTTTATTTAATACCGAGCATTTTCATATTTATTCATCTTTTAAACCTTCTCTAGACTTCCACAAATAATTCAATGCCAAAATTAGCCAAATCGGTCCAGCCGTTCTCGAGTTTTAGCGAGACCAACGAACATTTTTTTTTTTTTTTCGAATGGACTTTTCTCGCTGTTGGCCTCTGAGGCCGTTGCAGCTTAACCGAGCTTTTGGCGAGCGCAGAAGGCGCTCCGCCCTATAATTTTATTTTTGATGAGGCAACTAGCGCAAGGGCACCACTTAGGTACGAACCTCGGCTTGGGCTGTTGCCGGGACGGGGATAGGAGAGAAACGCCCGAGTACATGCTTGTACCTCGTGTGCGGCGACTAAAGGGACTCGTCGACCTCGCCGGCGAGGTCGGTGTATTTGTGGAGTGTTTGCTCTGTCTAATGTGGATGACTCACCCGCATTAGCGGAAGTGATTTCGTCATCCGGGTCTCCGAGAACGTGTCTCGGACGACGGAGGGTTTAAGACTAACGAACAGCAATTCATTTTTATATATATAGATAAAAGTAAAACATAAAAACACGGGAGAACTTGGTAGATAGTGTGTGCTGCAGCAGGTAGGTAAATGGGACTCGACTCAGGTTATGCCCGCCGCCGTGATGGTAAGCGCTGATATTCTATATACAACCTGTTTTGTTACGTACGACATTAATTTAAAACAAATATCCGAATTCGTATTAACTGATCTTGGAGGGACGGATGGGCCGCGTTCAGCAAGCTGGATGACATCCTTAAGTCGCCTAAAACTCCACAGAGTCTGAAGACCCGCTTATTTATGCAAATGAACGATCACGCAGGAGGCTGTGTACAGGTTAAGAGTTGCACAGAGAGCCATGCAGCGTACCATGCTCGGCATCAAACTCTTAGATTGAGTTCCAAACGTCGAGATCCGTAGAAGAACGAAGGTTCATGATGTTGGGAATCGAGTTATGGAGCTCAAATGGTCTTGAGCGGGACACTTGGCAAGACGTGGTGATGACAGGTGGAGCAGGGTAGCATCTGAATGGTGGCCGAGTAATGGCTGTAGAAGGGTTGGACGTCCGGCGGCGAGATGGGTGGACGACATCGTTAGAGTCGCGGACCGTCAATGGGTGAGACTAGCGCAGGATCGTGGCGGATGCCATAAACTTGGGGAGGCCTATACCCAGCAGTGGGTGAACTCGGGCTGTGGATGATGATGATCTTAGAGGTGGGCTTAAGGCACTTGTCTCACCGCCAGCGATGAGCTAGAAGCAAGTAAGTAGTGCTAGAAACTAGAAACGAATTGGCGAGAAGCGAGTGTGCGAGTGCTGCGCGCGATACTCATAATCTCACGGCGTGTGTTCGACCGCCAAGCGAGCATCGCTGAGCGAGTGTTGTATCTAGTCGCTGCGACAAAATAGTGAAGAGCGAGTTCTCGCCGGCGTCGGCAGTGTGAACAGCCAGCGATCAACTATTAATATACGTGTCTCTTTTACTGACACGGAATCTGTATCTTTTGTTCGTATCTTGAGCGTGAGAATAGTTGATAGCTAATCGCTTACTCGCCGGCGCGGTGAAACAAGTGCCTAATACCGGTAGCTTGAATATTTATCAAGCGGCGCCTTTGCAGCGATGCCGCTGAGTCAGTTTAACAGGTACCTACTTACATGATGAATGAATATGATTTGTTTAACTATTTTATACAGGCTGTTTCATTCATATTTTAGGACTAAATATTAAGTTTGCTTGAAAATTTAAAATTTACTGTGGTAATGAATTTCAAAAAAAAAATTACTACAATACTAGCCCTTAGCCCTTAGCCCTACCCGTGTTCTCATTTAATGTCGCTCTTAACAAAACACGTAGTTATGATTAGAATAAAAAAAATAGGTAAATATATGTTTTATAATTAAATAATGATTATATAAACACTCACAGAATCTCTGCGATATAGTGATGATAAGCTCGAAGAATTTGACGACATCTGAAAAATAAATACATTTTTGAGAAAAATGTCGTGATCAATTTGTTCATATAAATCAAAGAGATCATCTGAGATTCGGCTAGAGTACCCCCTCCCCCCCCCCCCCCCCCCGCTGAACACCTCACGTAATTAATGGACGGTAAGGTGCCGTCTAAACCACTGATAACAATACCTAAATCAATTAATTCATTACAAGTTTATTTTACCTAATTTATTTAAAATTTTATAAGTTTTTTTTAAACTCGCTTACTTAAAACCTTTAAGAAATCTATACGTTTAAGCTAAATTGAGCCAGTAAGAGTATACGTGTAGTGTAGATACTCACCCATTTTTGTAATTTCATTTATGGTCTCGATCACCTCAATGAAACCTGGAAAAATAAAAATAGTTATTAATAAATTATACTAAAGGAAACAGCCGACTTTAGAGAGATCTGAATCTGGTGCCTTATGCAGAGTGTCTAGTGGCAGATTACAAAGCCGCAGGTCAGCAGTATCTCCCACTCGCTCTGTAAACGCGTTATAGAAAACATGCGTGCTAGACTCGAAGACTGTTTCAGACACGATGGCCGCCATTTGGAGAACAAAAAAATGAAATCCTTCTTCAATTCAAAACGCCTTTTAAACGTACTAGACACACAACCCTCTTTCATGTTCCTTGCCAAAACACTGTCATCTGTCGCACGGTAAATAGCTATAAGGTTTTTTCGTCAATAGACATCTTCTTTAATAGCAAAGCATCTTTTAAGAAACAAATTATATCTGTTCTTAATCAGTATCTGCTAGTTAGTGTTTATGTTACTTAACCTCTTTAAGTAGTGTAGTTTATTTATTTAATATTTGTATGTATTTAAGTTTATGTTTATTAGTATAGGTAATCAATAGGTATATTTTATTTTGTGTGTTCTGGTTTATGTCTGCACTCTAACACCGCCGTCTTTTGATTTTGTTTATCCTGTCCATCCAAAGGTTGTCTGGAAGAGATCGCTTTTAGCGATAAGACCGCCAATTGTACCTTTATTTATTGTTTATTTCCATTTTTACTGTATTTTTGTTTGGTGTGCAATAAAGAGTAAGTATTTCATTCATTCATTCATTCATTAGATAGCGCGTTCCATAAAATATTCAGAAACTCACACAACACACACTACACTCCCTCCCTCACCCCCTCAAGTATACACATTTACACAGCATCCCTCCCTCTCTTTCGTTCTTTAAATGCGTACCTACTAAATTCCTTGAAAATTAATTAATACATTGGGTTTTTAATAATTTTCTCTGGGTGACTAATTTCTTAAAAGTTATGTCTATAAAATGAGAATCTGTTATTCACATATTATATTGATATTAGTGCTGTTGATTCTGTAATGAATAAATAAAAAAAAAAAGAGAAGAGCCGCAAGTGTTGTTTTTAAACTTTAATGAACATACTTTGAATTAGAGGTGTAGTGTTTATTAAACAATTTATCAAACTTTGAAATCTGCCACCAACCAACCCTGTATAATACATGTTTTTTATTTGAATATTGAACCTTATACATAGCGATATAACATAGTCCCTGTGCATGTTATTCTGACAGCTGTCACTGGACTCGTACTATATATTTTAAAGAGGAAAGATTTGTTTGTTAGTTTGCATTTTTTTTTTATATATTATAGGCTTGCGTTTGAGCACGATCTCGCCTGATGGCGCGCGATGATGCAGTCTACGATGGTACACGCTTGCCTAGAAGAAACCTATTCACTCGCGACTTAAAGATACCCAGGTTGGGCTCAACAGTTTGTTGAGCAGTTTGCTGCTCAACAGGTTGGTTTCGGGCCAACAGGCTCCGAAACTACTGGGCCGATTTAATAAATTCTTTCACTGTTGGGAAGCTACCACTATCCCCGGGTGACGTAGGCTACTTTTTACCCAACTGCGCAGAAGGAGGGTCATGTTTTTATTGAACAACTACGCGTGCGAAGCTGCGGATTTGTCAGCTAGTATATTATAAACAAGCTTTCGCCGGCGGCTTCGCACGCGTGGTTTGCCAATAGAAACATTACCCTCCGTCTGCGCAGTCGAGTAAAAAGCAGCATATGTCCCAATCGCGGTCACAAACTATCTATAAACCAACGGTACATAGGGAGTGCATCTAACGAATACCTCATAATTTTAACCCCTTACTTTATCCACTCCCCCTTCAATATTATTGTTTGAGAATAAAAACATAGCCTGTGTCCTTCCCCAGGATATAATCTATCTCCTTGCCAAATTTATTTACTATTGAATGTTTGCGTTTGGAGCACACGTACAATACCAGGTTTCGGACCGACCGGCGTTGGCGCATGCCTGCTTCCCCCCCCCCCCCCCCCCCACTTGACTGGCTCTCTTGATCGCGCGCTGGCGTATTTTGCTTTGCTTAAGATTATCGTCATTTTATTGTATATTTCTTTCATTAAATTAATTTGTGCTGTACTTCTAATAATATTAATCATTTCTCGTTTAAACTATCATTCTTCGCACCTTCATCACTTCACAATTTCATTACTTCGCGACCACAGTGTCATTAAAATCCATTCGGTAGTTTTTTGCGTGAAAGAGTAACAAACATCCACACATACATCCATACATAATATTAGTGGGATGGATAGTAGGTATGTACTCACTCCGTCTATTAGATATCTTGCACAGCATGGCGGCGGCGACCGTGACGTTCGTCGAGTTGGTGATCCTCAGAATAGTCTCGATGAAGATGATGACACTGACGTTGGTGTACCGGGAGACCGTCTCGAAGAAGAAGAATATATCTGGAAAGAAAATATTTCATTTATTCAAAAACTGAACATGGGGGACACTTGACTAAGTCTTAAACTGTAGGTACTTAAATATACATACCTTTTAAATACCTAGTAGCTCAATCAGCCCCCCCCCCTTTCCCCTCCCCGAAATATTCAAAAATAAGAAGAGCAGGAGTATTATAAATTAGAACTCTAATATTTTACCTTCAATCTCAGTAGATCCATTGTCCAGATCCATAATGGATCTAGTGAGATATTTTTTTGACAGTTGGATCTACTGAGAAGTATTATTCTCGCTAGATCCGTTTACCAGCTCCAGTTGCAAAAGTGTGGGTGTACTAACGAGAAATTTCTTTGTCACTAGATCCAGTAATGGATCTAATAAGACCTTTCCGTCGCAGTAGATCCCATGTTTTGCTATTAAACCTTCATCGATGATCATCTACCATGCATGACCTCTAAAAATAATAAACAAGAGTTTCATGTCATATTGACATTTCAAAAATATTGCGTTTCTTTATGCAATACCTATTATTATATAATTGCCTATTTTATAAAATATAGCAGAGCATGCAACTGTTATCTTATTAGATCCATTACTGGATCTAGTGAGAAATAAATTTCTCGTACACCCACACTTTCGTAACTGGAGCTGGTTAACGGATCTAGCGAGAATAATACTTCTCAGTAGATCCACACTATCAAAAATTGGATCAACTGAGAAAAAAAATATCTCACTAGATCCATTATGGATCTGGACAATGGATCTACGGAGATTGAAGGATATTTTATGTAAACATTTTTATCGCTTACCGATTAGGTTTATGACCGACAATCCCTAGTGGAAGCCAATTTACAAAGTCTAGAGCACAGACGCCGAGTAGCCAGACTTTCAGTTTTAGTTACAAGATTCATTCTGGTGAATGTGCGCAAGATCTTCATGCCCTTATCCCTCCTTCCCCCTTCCACCGGACGAGCAGACGTACCGAGAAGTGCCACCCGTACCTGGTCGGCATACCTAACGATTTGCTTCAACTTAGCACGAGTAAGTGGAGCTCACTACCGGCGTATGTTTTTCCGGACCAGTATAATATCGGAGTCTTCAAGTCCAGAGTGTGAGGTAGTGGTCAAGCACTTGACTATCATCAATAAAATAATTCCACATTTTTTTCATATGTTGTTTTATTTTCTTGAAACTGACGGCCGTTGGGGCAGAAAGGTTGTCGCAGGACGGCCCCCACTAGATGAAAAGACCTGATAAAGGTTGCTGGGAGCCGTGGGGTGTAGGCTGCACAAGATCGGTCGCTCTGGAAATCTTTGGGGAGGCGTAGGTATGCTTAGCAGTAGCTGGTATAAATATGATAATGAATCTTAGCTCACCTGTTATGAATGTCACCTTCTTCATTACGTCCCAAGCTTGAGAAACAGCTGAAAAATAATTCAATTCGTTAATATACTTATATACTATAAAACTAGGTCAGAATGAAATTCCTCATTAGCCTATACATGGCTAGATTGTATTAATATTACTAGGGTATAACAAAATATAAGTAGGAGCATGACAGTCGACATTCTTTATATAGCCATCAAATTCCACAAGGCCGCCTGAAAAGTCGTAAGAGTTTTCAGCGTTCCACGCAGGCCACCAGCGACGACCCATCCGTTGCTAGACGCGCACTGTGGAGGAGTAACCCCCCACCATCTGACTTCATTCCCCCTCAAGAACAGCTTCCACCAGGGCACGACCTGCCGTGGCCAGTGTGGAAGGCTTCGCACACAGGTTGGTCGCTGCAGAGTCAATATGTGCAAATGGGGGTTCAGGGATCCCAGCCAAACGCAATGCGACTGTGGTGACCCTACACAGTCAATGAAACACCTGCTAATGTGCCCTTTGTGCCCGAACACCTGCACAATGGTTGACTTCTCCTGACGCCATCAATGTAGCCAAGTACCTATCTAACACAATATTAGTAGAACTATTGACACGCTAAGAAGAAGACTAGGCTATAATAAGAATTGTACATACATATACTTAAATATAACCAGTGCCGTAACTAGGGCAGTGCCGGCGGTGCCCAGGCACAAGGCGCAGATCCTGGAGGGGTGCAGAAACGAACAGACCAGAACCGGTTATGATCAGAAAATATTTCAAGGGCTTGGTTATAGCAGCTCGCACCGGGCGCGTAAAAGGCTAATTACGGCACTGAATATAACTATAACTACTACAAATAAAACCGGCCAAGTGCGAGTCGGACTCGCGCACGAAGGGTTCCGTACAACCTATAAAAACAACAAAAAAATCACGTTTGTTGTATGTGAGCCCCCCTTACATAACAAAATAAAAAATATTGCTGGACATTTCACACAGCGCTATCTAGCCCCAAACTAAACAGAGCTTGTACTATGGGAACCAGATAACTGTTAGAATACTTATATACTTTTTTTTGTAAATACATACTTATAATATATAGAAAAACAACCAGACCCGAAACAAATATCTGTAGATCATGCAAACATTTGTTCCGCGGCGGGAATCGAACCCGCTACCTACTGCGTCGCAGCCGGCTGTTCGCCCACTGCGCCACGAAGGTCGCGCACATATTTGTTTTCATCATCATCATCATATCAGCAGTAGGACGTCCACTGCTGGACAAAGGCCTCCCTCATTGATCTCCAGGAACTGCGGTTAGAAGCGGCCTGCATCCAACGCCGACCTGCGGTTCTTACCAAGTTGTCTGCCCATCTTGTGGGTGGACGTCCTACGCTGCGCTTGCCGGTCCGTGACCTCCACTCGAGACCCTTTCGGCCCCATCGGCCATCTGTTCTGCGCGCTATATGGCCTGCCCATTGCCACTTCAACGTGCTAATCCGTCGGGCTATGTCGGTGACTTGAGTTCTCCTACGTATCTCCTCATTTCTGATTCGATCCCGTAGAGAAACCCCGAGCATAGCCCTCTCCATAGCTCGTTGAGCGACTCTGAGCTTATTCATAAGGCCAATAGTGAAGGACCACGTCTCGGTTCCATATGTCATCACTGGTAACACACACTGATTGTAGACTTTCGTCTTAAGGCACTGAGGTATGTTGGACGAAAAGACGTTGCGAAGTTTCCCAAACGCTGCCCATCCGAGTTGGATTCGACGATATTGGACTGTTTGTCCTAGGTATACATACGCGTCGACAACTTCAAGAGCCGAGTTCTCAACCATAACTGGGGCAGGGACGACACGGACATTCGACATGATTTTCGTCTTGTCCATGTTCATTTTAAGTCCTACCCGTTGGGAGACTCGATTGAGACCTTCGAGCATATGCTCGAAATATTTGTTTTATTTTAATTTAATTATTTATCTTTAGAGTAAATATATAACTAAATATTCTGTGATTATTTCAAGCGTCTACCTGTTGCCGTTATCAATATCGAGCAAAAACGAACAAAAAATCACGTTTGTTGTATGGGAGTCCCCCTTAAATATTTATATTATTCCGTTTTTAGTATTAGTTGTTATAGCGACAACAGAAATACATCATATGTGAAAATTTCAACTGTCTAACTATAACGGTTCATGAGATACAGCCTGGTGACAGACGGACAGACCAACAGCGGAGTCTTAGTATTAAGGTCCCGTTTTACCCTTTGCGTACTGAATCCTAAAAACCAATTACAAATATATGTAACAATATAACAAAAACACACAGGAACATTAATTTTAAAACGTATCATATGAACAAATCAAATTAATAAATTATATATAAGGCAAAAAAAAAATTATTAGGTAATTAAAATGAGTCTTAGAAGTTTGTATAAGGTAGTTCCGCTCGGAGAGTCGGCTGCGATGGTACGGTCACGTGAAGAGGAGGCCACCTGACTACGTAGGGAATTTGGCACTACAACTTTCCATTCCCGGTCGAAGATCTAGAGGTACACCCAAGACAAGGTGGAGAGATGTAGTGTCAAAAGACATGAGAGAGTGCCAAGTTTCTGATGACGACGTCGAGGATAGAGCGAAGTGTAGAAGAACGAACAGGATAGCTGACCCCACCACCATGTAGGATACATAGCTGGGAAGAGAGAGAGAGTTCCGCACCAGGGATGTTGTGAATATTCGCATCCGCAAATGCGGAGCCTCCGCATCGTATTGGACATTTGCATCCGCAATAATCGATGCGGATGTTCATGCGGATGCAGCGCAGGTCGCAGCAAGAAATGCTGCTGCGAGTGACGCGTGCCTTAGGACGTGCTGATTGAGCAATAGGAGCGACGATTTCAGTGACAAGATCCGACGCGTTTGTTATTGTTTAACATTTGCATCTCGTAAATCAGTCATAACGTGTTTACTAGCACTTATCGTATGAACATTGCAGTTTTTGAGTGCTATTGCGAGTATACAGTGAGTATTGTGAGTTTTCTGCAGTTAACAGTTTATATTTTTATTTTAATCCTGCACCAAAACAAAGTTTCTCAAAAAAAAAACTTAAGATCCGCATCCGCGAATGTGAGCCTTCAAAAATTCGAATCCGCATCCACAACATCCCTGTTCCGCACCTCAACTAATTTGAACTAAGTAGTCCTTCGGTTACATTATAATCCATAAAATATTCATAAATAATAAATCTCCCCCCCCCCACCCCTCCCCCCCCCCCCCCCCACCAGTCAGGATAACATACTCGTTTTGGGAAACCATATGCATAATTTACTTACATTTAGTGCCAGTGAAAAGAATGAGCTTTCTGAAGAAATCCAATATATCTTCGTGCCCTGACTTGATGCGGATTTGCTCCAGGACGTCCAATAATGATACTGAAAAAAAATATTTACAGTAAGAACAACTTTTATAAAACTTAAAATTGGGAATTATTTATTTATATATATATTTGTAAAGCGAAAACTTTATATCCCGTTTTTAGTTTGTTTAGGACATACATCAAATTCAGAGGTCCTCCTGTAGATTCCAAGTAAAACCTTACGGTTTTACCAAGAATTAGAAATAAAGAAATAGGTAGATATATGTCTAAAAGCATCAACTCCTGTGACGAGAAAATTATGTTCTATCCACCTATATAAAAATGTTATAATGGATATTTGAAGGGTTTTAGAATGAATTTAGAGTTCTCTGACCAAAATAATGATGAAAATGTTAAAGTATGGTAACAGGAAACACAGAATCTATCTCCCCATCTAAGTATTTACATTAGATAACGTGAATATCACGATCAAAGACTAAATGAAAAGATGAGTGATATTTATTCAGGGTGAGTGCGATCCGCTCCGAATAACGGCTCGCCTCGCACTGCGCGCCGCTGCCCTGCCCTCTGCGCGCGAGTGGACGGGCGCGGTGGTGGGGATTGCGTCAACGATGGCCCAGCGTGCAGACATAATAGATATATATAAAACAGAAACGTAACTATAATATTTAAATGGATAGATAAATACATTTAAAGATGGATAAACGTATGTGTTGTTCTAATATAAATAGATAGATGTATGTTTCTTTTTGGTGATTGTCGTTATTTAATTATAGATCTATAAATTGTAAATCCGTTTTTGGCTGTAGGACAGACACATAAGCATTGTAAACTTTTATTATTAAGAGCTGTGGATTTTGTTGATAAATAAATAAATAATAATAAGTGTAATGAAATGGTTAATAAATGAATACTGAATACTATATTATACAAACCATTTACGTCAGTTTGAAGAAACGACTCCCAGAGTCATCGGTAAAGAGATACACACCGTTAGTTTATATGAAAGAGAGCGAATGCTAAAATTAGGTTAAAAAAAATTAAGTTGAATTATGATCCAGTTGCGGGCACGTTATAGTCTATCCATTTCTTTATTTTCTCGATGACAGTTCTAATTTGATAGTTGTAGTGTTGTGACCTCATGGGGAGAGCTCATCGAGTGACAGTGACGATTCATCAGATTTTGTTTAAAATAAATAAATAAAAATTACCTGTCGTTATAATTATTTCGTTTCATTGTCGAGTACCTACCTATACCTACTTATTTTACAACAGGTTGGAAAGTTTTCTAAGAAGTTGGCATTATCAATCAAGAATTAATACGTGTAACATCTTGTAATGAAATATAATATTAATTAATAAATTTGTATAAAAGTATCCTGCAGTAGTTTAGTTAAATTTTGTAAAAAAATATCGTATCTGTTATCGTGTTACGTTTATCGATAGCTCCATCCCTATCAGTTTCTTCGCCTCTGGTACAACCTTGTACGTGCGTAAGCGTCATATTTTTTATAAAATAATGCATACATCATGTAAAAAAGACGCTCGTTCAAGTTTTCACACGAGCTGTCATCGAGAAAATAAAGAAATGGAAAGACTATAATCGGTTGAACTTACGTTTACGTATAGTGAGGCTGAGTATAACCGCCTTGGCGTCCTGTATGTCCTTAGCCTTTGTCAAGTCTAGGAGTGCTGTCAGGAAATACATGGCGTCTTGCAGTTTCGTCACCTTGTTTATGTTTTGGATCACTTTTACTAGATCTGAAATAAATCATCTTATTCATTACATTACATTGAAAGTGCGAAGTACGCCTTCAATAACACTGAAAAAACCGAATAGGTTGAACTCCATAATGTTGATTCCATTTAAGTTGCCTTAACTAAATATTATGTTTAAACAACTACTTATTATAGTAGGTACATTTATTTTTACATAAATAAAATTGTTACTAATTAATAGGTTAAACCAACCACTAAAAGAGGTCACTTCTTATCCCCGTTCTTGATTACGCTGACGTCAGCTATCTCGACCTTACGAAGGACCAACTAAACAAGCTTGAGCGTCTGCAAAATTTCTGCATTCGTTTTTGGACTACGTAAATTTGATCACGTCTCCGAATTTCGTCTCAAGCTGAAGTGGTTACCTATTCGTCTTCGCCGGAATGCTCATATCCTTTCCCTCCTGTACAACATCCTCCGAAACCCCTTAACCCCTTCCTACTTGAAGGAACGATTTGAGTTTTTTCACTGCTCTAATCCTCACTCGCTCCGATCGTCTGAAAATTTGATGCTTAAAACCCCAGTTCATAGAACTAGATTCTATGATGATTCCTTTACCGTTCAAGCAGCACGTCTTTGGAACACATTACCGGTCTCAATACGGCAAGCTCCACATTAGCCACATTTAAAGCTACAGTGAAAACATTTTATCTTTTAGAAACGTCGTAGTATCGCTATAGATATGTATGTATGTATGTTTATTTGTAGTAGGTATATTTATGTATATTTATGTATATTGTTTTATTTTATTGTAAGTGCTCAGCGCTTTCTTAAAATTTAGTTTTTGTTTTGTTAATATATGTACACCGCAACTCCATTATTGTAATGTCACAAAAGTCCTCTCCATCCAAAGGTTGTCTGGAAGAAATCGCTTCTAAGCGATAAGACCGCCCATCGTACTTGGTGCTTTGTGATTTTTTATTATTTTAGTCTGTTTCTTTTGAAGTGTAAAAAAGTATTTTCATTCATTGATTCACTAAAACAGGTTATTACAACACAACATTTTTGGTATATTCAAATCTAAGTAAGTCTAACTGATAATTTAGTAAAGCCAACATGTTAACCCAGTAGACTCAACAAAATAACTAAGTTAGGTAATTAAATATAATCAGGTCAAATTTACCTTTATAGTTCAACTGTTTTTATTTTGTTAATTCAACAAACCATGTCGGTAGGTGCTATATTATCCCAAAATATACGTTGAAAAAAGGTTTAAACAACCTATTCGGTTTTTCAGTGTACAAAAGACAAACAGTGCCCAAAAATTACTACATATATGTTTTTTTATGAGCTCTATAAAGGATATGTTCACTAAAGTATGCATTTCAACGATTGATAAAAGAAAGATAATACACAGAAATTACTAAGGACATCCGAGGACCGTTGAAAACGATCTATAGTCCAACTGCTCCAGATCAATACGAAGCGGAAGTGTCCTCAAGACACTGGCTGCATTGCCCCGCTGAATGAGATAACTGTACCTATAACTAGCTTTTCCCGAATTTTCAGGGCAATTTTTCAAAATTAGTTTTCCTTAAAAACCTTGTCTGTCCACCCTTTTCATTTAAATGATGCGCTTACAAACGTACTAATAAAAAGGTGCGTCAATTTTTAAATGTTCAACGTAACGCGGGTACCTTTTGAAACTTTGTTACAGAATAGACTGAGTTAGAGAAAATAATATTTAACTGCTCGTTAATAAAGTTCAAAATTATTCAGATCAAAGTTGTTTGACTATTTATCTTGTCAAAAAGAATTGATTGATTCTTGCATTACTGGTGCAAGCGAATGCCGACTCTAAGGTGACGAATCTTTTCATTCCGTCACCGTACTTTATAACACAATTTGTAACTGTACCTAAGATAAGATCAGTCACTATGTTCTAGCGAATACACGCTCTTCGTGTATTCGCTAGAACATAGTGACTACATCATGTCTTAGTCCAGAGCTTCCCAAACTTATTTGTACTGTAACGCTCCCGCCCCTCACCCCCACCCCAAGGGCCAAAAATACCCACCGGTTTTAATACTAGCCTAATAACCGGTTATCAGAAAAACTCTATTTGGAAATTTATAATTTTTATTAGACAATAAGAACAAAACCAAAACAATAGCATAAAAACGGAAAGCGATATTTATTTGACTGTTGGCTGTCTGCTAATGAGCAGGATGTGCTCGCTTTTCTGAGCATAGCTTCTCAAAACGGGGCTCCAGTTTGGAAATGGCCAGTCTCATTTCTTTCCCTACGTCTATTTTTGAGCTGTACCTACTTGTTCTTTATCACCTGCAACTGCAGTAAAGCCTGTTACAACAAGTACGAACTCGCAAATGGTAATAGAACCTTTAATGCTGCAGTGCTGATGGCACGAAATTCATGTAAACTGAGCTCCAAAATTCGCTCACTCGACTGGATCGCATCGACACACGACGCCCCTGGGACAATACTGCGATGCCCCAGGGCATCGCGACGCACAGTTCGGGAAGCCCTGTCTTATAGTTTTACCGGAACCACTGTACCGCGCCTGAGGTATGCGCGCGGCGAGACGGGGGAATTATCGGCCGCTCCGATCCATCGTCAGACGCACATGAGATATATATCCAAAGATGGGTCGAGCGCTATCTCGTGATGTCAAGACCGTCATCATGTTCAAAATAAATGAAAACAATTACTGAGATCGCGATAGTAGGTTTGATATTATTATCGATCCATTAATAATAAATTTGCAGAATGACTCTGATTCAAGTTCCGATAGCGAAACGGAAGATGAAGATGATTACTTATAACAATATAAACATATCGTTTACGATATCGTAAGATCTATCCGACAATATCGATCTCATGTGTACCTACTCTTTTTTTTTTTCCTCGGCCCCCACTTCGCCGGACTTATGGAGCGGTACAGCAGTTTCGGTCGAACTATAGTCTATAAGTTAAGCACATTTATGTACTACCCCAGTTAGACATGTAAATGTTCAAATTAATAACAAAACAATTAAATAACAGCTACTTAATGCAGAATAAATGATTTATATATCAAATAATCTCAAAATATGATTTATATAATACGACGAAATATAATATTTATAATTACTCCCTGTAATGTCCTGTATTGATTTAATGAATAACATTTGATCTTAAGCTATAAAAACCAAAAAATAATACGTACTATCACACTCGAAAACATCTTGGAATGTCGTTTGTACTTCTGCCAAATTAGTTTTGCCGGTCACCAAGTATAAACTATCGATGATTGCCTTTAAACCTGTAAAGAAATAGTTGACAAACTTTAGGAACAAAAGAACTCAAATCGATCCAGCCTGTTTCGAGTTTATGCGAGACCCGCCCGCGGCTTCACGAAACTTCCCGTTCTCGTGGGAACATCGGGATAAAAACTAAACAAAACACTCTTGTCCAAAGTGACGCGACACTTCATGTAAATGACTTCACGTCAATGAACGACCAGTTAGATTATATGGATTATCTAATCGCGAATTTAGTATATTTGTATGAACTATTTCATACAAATCTACTAAATTCGCGGTTAAAAAATGGCCGGTAGGAGAGTGAAAAATATTTTACGACCTATTCCCGTACCTACATACCATACAAAAAAAATCATTAAAATCGGTCGATTCGTTTCGGAGGAGTGCGACCACTAAAACCATGCCACGAGATTTGTTATCATAAAATCTTCTCAAAGATTTTTTATTTAGATATCATTAGCTTATTTATTTCAAATTTAATTATTTTAGAATTATAAAATTGTAAAAACTAACATAAATTGCTACATTATGTCATGCACTACCTACAAAAATATTTTTTCAACACTACGCAAAGGTTAACTGGAAGAGAATGCTTGCTAGCATTAAGTTCGCTTATGTACAGATTTATGTATTTTGTGCAGAATTTTCAATGAATCAATAAATATAATAACAAATGTATTAATAACTGTCTAATTAAACTGAATCCTAAAATTGTATGATTTTTATCGATACTTGCTGAGTCAATCTCATGTCTCGTCAATGTAAAAATTGATTTTATCTATTAAATGATTATTGATAAAAAATTTGTTCAAGTAATTGTTGATAAACTATATTCTCTTACTGTGAGTGATTGTTTTCGGCAAAAGACACGAACAGTTTCAGAGAAAACTATAAAAAACATTCTAAAAGCATCATTTTCAAAACGAAAAACTCTAGCACAATCACATTTGATTTGGAAAGCAGATGTAGAAAGAAAGTGTGCAGTTTCTTTTGCGACAATATTATGACGTAATTCGATACGCGTATGTTTAGATGTTTCTACTGTTCAGTTGTTTAGTGAATGCTCACTGAACGTTTGTCTAACAATCGAACGAATAGTATTTTTATAGTCTTGTCCGAACACTTACGGAAAATTCCAAGATTTGAAAAACCATCTCAAAAATCTTCAAGCCTAGACGGGACTTGAGCCCGCAACCTTCCTCTTGATACGAGGATGCACTACCAATTGTGCTACCGGGATCAGTCACGTCAGGCTCGAAATTAGTGAGATGATTCAGATTAGGAGTAAAGCGGCGTTAGCTCCATCTACAGGAAAACTTTTACAGATTTTGAGCTGGTCAATGCCAAACGTTGCAGTTTAGTACATTGACAAGAGATGTCGCGTTGCTTAATTCAAATTGTATGTATTTTTATTTTGATCCGAACACGTGCGGAAAATTCCAAGATTTTAAAATCGATTTCGACCCTGACGTGACAGAGCCCGGTAGCACAAATGGTTAGTGCATCCTCGTTTTAAGTATTTACTGTTTGTAAGCTACCTACAGTTATTATTAGATTATGATTAATAGATGGTATGTAGGTAGGTACTGTTAATATTAATATCGCAAAATAAACTTACTTCCTTTATTTGTTGCCTGGAGTAGTTCTTCCAACGCGTATTTAAATTCTGAAAAAATTGGAATTAAGTTATTAAAATTATTTATTTTTTTAACGCCCCCTTTTAAAATAAATACACCTAAAACAATAATAGGTATAAGTACATAGACATTTAATATTATGAACTAAGTGTACCTATTTTTATTGATCGAGCGAAGTGAGATCTACAAATCAACTTGGGCAAATCGGCGTTGTATGTATGTTTGTTAGTCCGACGATAACTTTCGAAGCGTTTATCCGATCGTCGAGAAATTTGGTATATAGTCAGGTAGTGATGTCCACAATTTTGTTGTGACTAAATGAGCTAAAAATTTGCGGGGGGGGGGGGGGGGGTTGTTGAGATATTGGGGTTCAAGAGGGATAATAAACAACAAAAAGAGACTATCCGGTGAAGTGGCACGTCTAATAAAAGGTATTTGTAAGTACATTTTGACACCGTTTTTATTTTTAGTTTAAACCTTGTAGTTATTAAGTTATTAGCCAATATAAAACTGACACTTGAAACAAGTCACAGGGTGCACCAGTAACCCCACAGTGCTGAAATTTGGTATGCGTGTAGCTTTAGTGACACAAATATAGGCAAAAGTCTAAAATCCAGAATAACTGTAGTTTTTACCCCAAAAAAAAATATAACCAAATGACATGAACTCCCGTCACCTGTAATTTGAATGCCACTGTAAGTCAAGTTATTTGGATAATTATTTCGTGGCACTATTTTGATAGTCAAAGATTACGCGAGATCTCAGTTCGGGGCGAACCACTAGTGGTAGATATAGTACCTCTGTTATTTATTTTGGTGTAAATTAAAGAGTTATTGATAGAGCGAAGTGACTTCAATCACCGAATCATATCAGCGTTGTATGTATGTTTGTTAGTCCGAGGATAACTTTCGAAGTGTTCGATATCCGATCATCGTGAAATCTGGTATATAGGTAGGCAGTGATGGCACAATTTTGGTGTGACTAAATCAGCTAAAAAAGGGGGGTGTTGAGATTTCGGGGTTCAAGAAGGGTAAAAAAAACCCAAAATTTGACTATCCGGTCCAGTGGCACGTCTAAAAAAAGGTCTTTGTAAGTACATTTCGACCCCAAAAATACACGCAACACCGATTTTCCGAAGTTGATTTAGAGATCTTGCTTCGCTCTATAGATAGGAGGAAACACGAGTACGTTTGTATGGACTAAGCACAGCCCGCGTATCCTCTTAGCAATAGGTTATACTTATAACGCAATAATTCATATTATTCATTATTTATTATTTCGCTGGGCTGATAAAATATACTTACGCGTCTGTTTAGTAACTTTCTTGATCAACACGATGGCTTCCGAAACGGATTCTGTTCGTAAAATCTTTACAAACTCTTTGATTGCTTCACCCATATCTGAAAATATAAGTGTATTGTTAAAAACGTATTTATTCAACTAAGTTATCATATTTGCGGGTTCGATTCCCGCCGCGGAACAAATAATTGCATGATCTACAGATATTTGTTCCGGGTCTGGTTGTTTTTCTATATATAATATGTATTACTCGTGCGCGATAACTTGGGACCTGCTAGGAATGCGACTCCCCGACCGCTTCCCCTGCACTTCCCCGATGGCGCCCGTATTGTACCGTTCGCATCACTATTTTTTACTAGGGTTTTTAGTCTCGTACTGGCCTACGTCACGTAACGACGCGCTCTGGAATTCTTTTAGTTTTCGTTTGTGTTATTGTTTTGTTGTCTGGAAAAAAGAAGTCCACCATGTGTACAGGCTTCGACAAAAGTATTGGGACGATGACCTCTTACAAGAGACGAATGAATCGCAATTAATTGTAAATTTATCGGATACCTCTTCGTCAAGTGATTATAGTGAGACTGAGGACGAAGAACAACCTCTAGAAGGCATAAATCCACTAAGTAGTGACGAAGATGAGATAATGTAAATAATAGATAAAATAAATGTATAAACTTAAACATTGTATTTTTATTTTATTCAAATAGTGTAAAAAAGATTAGATAAAAAGCAGCGTCCTCCCTGAGTAACATAATAAATTAGGTTAAAACAAACAAAGACGAAGCCGCGGGCGGCTGCTTGTTATGTTCGCTTTTTTGCGGGCGGTACAAACACGCCAATATGACGTCACCGCGCTCAGGACCCAAATTATCGCACACGGGTAATACCTGTGCATTTGCAAAAAAAAGTACATACATAATAATATACCTAAGTATTCTATCAGTTATCTACTAAGTACAAGCTTTAGATTAGATTAGAAAATTCTTTATTGCACTAATCAAATAATACATAGGTGAACTTAATGCTAATTAGCATTTTCTTCCAGCTAACCTTTGTGTAGTGTGGAGAAAGTGGTAGTGCCAGAAAAAGGAAAATTTAATCAAACTTTAGCTTAAAAATAAACTTACAAAAATTAAAAATTATAATAATACACATACATAAACGAAATACACAAATATATGTACATAAAGTGCTCAATTTTATTGCGTATCTTGAAGAGAGATGAAGTATTTAAAGAGTTTGGATTTGAAGATTCTCATAGAGGCGGCCTTGCGGATTTCCACTGGAAGAGAGTTCCACAAGCAGATAGCAGTCACAGTGAAAGAGTTAGTGAAGAAAGAAGTGTTATGCTCAGGCGTCTTGGATAAAAGATGTTGAGAAGAACGAGAAGGACGAACAGGTGGAAAAAGAGGAGAAAAACGTTCTTTTGTTAAGCTTTGTTGAGTTTAGGGCTAGATAGCGCTGTGTGAAATGTCCAGCATTATTTATTTATTAGATAAAAGTTTAACTGTATGAACTCTGACTGTAATAATGTTTTTTTTTTTATTTTAGATTAAAAAAAAAATCTCAAAGTTCCAACTAGAGGCCATCAACTTGAGGCATATAGTAAAGCCTGTGCCTGCAATTACACTAGCAACCATACCCTGCAAACCGAAATACAGCAATGCTACTTGGCGGCAGAAATAGGTATGGCGGTAGTACTTCCCCGTACCACTCTTAAATACATACATTTTAGCCATAGAACGTCCGCTGGTGAACATAGGCCTTCCCCATATTTTGTGGCCCAACCGCTCCTAGGCAGGATTGCGCGTCGCACGGAAACTAAGTATACACGAGATTGTCAGAATACCCCCCCCCCCCCCCCTATCGAGATCTATAGTGATGTTATTCTAACCCCCCCGCCATCCCTGTTCGGGATCGTGATTAAAGGACGATCTCTAAACGTGAAAACGATTAAGGTGTATGTATACCTATAGTAGCTGATTGGTCTTATTTGGAGGCTTTCTCCTCAGGGAGGAATCAGTTTTATGTGCTCAAAAAATATATGTCATTCATTGACCATCTGCAAAGTGAACATACAAAAAAGACACCTGCTTATTTACTATGAGAAAAAAAAATAAAAAAATGTAACTGTTTTTGACTTTCAATTTGTTTCAACCTCTAAACTACTTATAATTTTCGAAACCTTTTTCGAAGTGATGAAAGTAAACTGTTTTGTAAACTTACTGCTTGTCCTTGTGCTTGAAATGAGAAAATTGAAAGCCCCAATCATATCTGAAACAAAATATATGTTTAACAAAATCAAATAATGTTTATTGGGTACACAATATTAATGTACATTAATATTGTTAAATTATGCATATACCTAATAATACATAATCAATTATATAACAGAATTGTTAGGGGTTCGTTAAAGTTCGGGCTAGAAGTCTAGAAGTATCTGTTTACCGAACTGATGAATGAATTTTAATATTTAATTGGCACAGTTTTGAAGTAAAACTTCTGCACATTTGATTTGGGACATAAGTTAGTGAAGATAGAAAGAGAGAGAGATACGTTTCGTATATTTTTAAACGTTAATGTGCGAGTGCGAGTTGTGTCCGTCCAGAATGAGCATAGACTGATCGACCTACAGACGTGTGGACAATTTTGTAATTGAACAATTTGATAAATTAATATTTTGAAAGAGAAGTTTTACTTCAGTCTAAATCTAAAGCACACTCGTTTTGTTTTTATTTATTAGTATTATTTTATAGTTATTTTCTATCTTTGTAATGTCTAACTAAACGTAGCACTCACCGACTTCAGGTAAGCACACTTGCATCACTCTGAGGAACTCCGGCGGCCCCAGGCCTCCCGTCATGTCCAGGATAACCTTCGACACGCCCGCCAATCCTTAAATACAATAAAAGTATTTGTTTTTATATATAATTTTATTTCATACTAGGTTTGTTTATAAAAAGTAGCCAATGTGATAACCCAAATTACAATCTACGTACATACCAAATTTCATCGAAATCGGTTCAGCCGTTACGACGTAATTTAGTAACGAACAAACATACAAACTTACGCATAAGTATATAATATTAGTGTGATTAATGTGATGTCAGATAATAATATTAAACAAATTACATTTATGCATAGCATTGGAAAAAACTATTGGATAGCAAAGCGCGCGTGCGAAGCCGCTGACGTAAGCTAGTTTGTTATATATTTTAGACATACATAGGTACCAATATTATGCAATATAATGAAATACCAATTCACACTAATCACACTAACGTTTATGTGTTTGTTAGTTACTCAATCACGTCGTAACGGCTGAACTAATTTTGATGAAATTTAGTATGCACGTAGATTATAACCTGGATTTAGCACATAGCCTATTTGTTATCCCGTAAATCAGGTCCCATGGGATAAAAATGGGTTGTCAAGTCAAGTTGCTACAGCGAGTTCAGCTTTATTTCTAGGTTAACCTACACATACGAAGTCGCGGCCCGCGGGCAACAGCTAGTGGTGAATAAATGAATACTGGAATACGTCCAGACTCTTTAAAACGCCTTTTATTATTACAGTATGGGATCGCATAGCCCCATACTGTAATCTTTCTAGTGACCTGATTTAAATCTAGAATAAACGTTGTTGCTTACCATTGAGAGGATTACCCGTTTTGTGCTTAAAATGGTCGCAAATCTCGTAAGTATCTGAAAAACCAACAAAGTAAGATTATTATTAAGTAGGGATTTAATCGCCTGCTTTCGGTGAGGTCCTAACGACATATAATTTGACATTGCCGAGCAGGTGCTGTGAAAATAGTTATTTGTTATACAAGAGTGCAAAGTCGCTTTTTAACCGCGTGCCTCATTCTTGATGATCGAGCAAGCGAAGGATTCTAAAATTAGAATCCTGAGCGTTGGCGAGGGAATCAAAAGAGCGCGAGGTGAAAAATCTTAGCACTCGAGTGCAACACGTAACTTTTCATCCCACCTCCAGCGAGGAAATGACTAATACAAAAAAAAAAGTAATACACCAAGAAGGTTCCGAGTCTGAGTTTTTAACAAATTAAAAAAGGTTGTATGATAAATTCGGCACCATGGAGGTAGAAGTAAATAGGTTTAATTACGTTTTGAATTCACACACTTAGTGCACACGATGTTCTAAATTCAATTTACTTTATCCTCTAGCGGATAAAAACGTCTTTTGCACTCAGATATCGAAGAGCAAACATACTCTTTCCGAGATGGGAGGATGAAAAGGTACATTATATACTTACACTTTTCCCCTGACATTTTCTGCATGGTTTCGTAAATGGCGTCGAAGTCTGCGTGCCCTGTCAACGGCTGCAGTTTCTTGAAGGCTTTGAATACCTCTAGATAACAACAAAATAATAATCAAAGATACATTTATTAAAACAGTATACACGGCTGTACCGGAACTAGAGTGTTCAGCCTGAATGAGGTGACTCCACATATATAATAATTTTTTTCATAGAAATTAATAAATAAATATTTATTTATTTAATACTTTCACACAAAACAGAATAGTGGTAGGAGGACTTAATGCTGATAGCATTATCTATCAGTCATCCTGATGGTGCTAAAAGAAGGTATATATTTAGTTTTTTTTTTTTTTTTTCATGAAATTTTTAGTTTGACTTTAGACCTTGTGCCTTCCCTAGAACGCAAAACACTTGAATCTGCTGATTTCGGTTAAAATTTTGTTTATTATTTGGGTTAAATACTTTTGTCGAAAATTATGTTATGGTATGTATAGTGTAAGTACCTTCCTTACACTATACGTACCAATAAAATTATGTTATGGTACGTATAGTGTAAGTACCTTCCTTACACTATACGTACCATAACATAATTTTCGACAAAAGTATTTAACCCAAATAATAAACAAAATTTTAACCGAAATCAGCAGATTCAAGTGTTTTGTGTTCTTCAACGAAAATCACTTGATCAAGTATCGAGAATCCCCCCCCCCAAGATAATATATGATACCCTGTGTAAAAAAATTGGTATACTACGTGTTTTCATTCAAAATCAAAATCTTTTATTTATTAAAATCACAAGGATCACTTTGAAACGTCAATGAACCTGTTCCTTCGCGACCAAGCCAAGGCAAGAAAGGCAAGAAACAAGGCTGGCTGTTTTTTTTTAATGATTCTTTTAGAATACATAACAATACACGAAATAAATTACGTTTAAATTGTAACCTTTTGAACGAGTTGGAGCAACATTATGTACGACATTAATTTAAAACACACATCCGGCATCGTATTAACTGATTTTAGAGGTGGGTTTAATACCGGTAGCTTGAATATTTATCCAGTAATCAATACATTTCCAATAAACCATTTTTAACGTAAATCAGCGGCGCCTTTGCGACGATGCCGCTTAGTCAGTTTAACAGGTACCTACTTACATGATGAATGAATATGATTTGTTTACCTATTTTAAACAGACTGTTTCATTCATATTTTAGGACTTGATATTAAGGTTGTTTGACAATTTAGTATTGTAATGAATTAAAAAAAAACTATTTTACTACAAAACTAGCCATTAGCTACGAGTATACCAGTGTTTTCATTTAATGTCGCACATAACAACACACGTAGTAGACTTAAACCTGAACTGAATAGCCTTTACGTGTATATCAATTCAGGTCTAAGTACTTTTTATTGAAAAACACGCGAGAGAAGGCGCGCGCAAGAGCTTGTATGTGTTTATGAGTGAAAATGTAATATCAACACACCTTGTTCATTTGTCAGCTCTCTTAGAAGATCCACTATAACCTTGATGTCTGGAAACAAATAATCACTTTAATATTATAAATGGTAAATTTTGGATGTTTATTTATATATAAATTTGTTTTTTTTATACCTACTACTTATATGGCAAACGAGCACGCAGTCCACCAGATGTTAAGTGACTTCTGCAGCCCATGGATATCCACATAGAATTCAAAACAAGCTATTACGTTGTCTTGATCTCTGTGTGGATACGTTGTCATACTATATGACTTAGCTGTTATGCCTATGTGCCAGTAATTACAGGAACATACCATTACTATCTAACCGGAACACAGCAGGACAAGTACTGCTATTTGGCGGCAGATAAAGGTAAGGCGGTGGTGCCCACTTCCTCGAGCCCTTCACAAAAGCTCTACCACCAGTAAAATTGTTTAATCTACGTATATACCAAATTTCATGGAAATTGGATTTGGATTACCACATATGCTACCTTTTAGCCCATAAATCAGTTCCCGTGGGATAAAAATCGGGCGTCAAGTTAAGTTGACAGCGAGTTTAACTTTATTTCTAGGTTACCTACACATTTAGTAGTGTAACGCGTACGAAGTCGCAGGCAACAGCTAGTACTTAGATAAATACTTATGTTATAACATGGCTAAGCGCGTGTCTGGGTCTGCATCATCATCATCCAGATAATCATATTTCTTTTTTACGACCTGGATATGGATCTGGATATGCCCCCCTGATGTTAAGTGGTATCCATCGCTTATAATAAAGTATTGCCTCGCAGGTCACGCACCTTAGAAACGTGCCCTATGATGCACTGCCCTGCGTCCATCTACTTGAGGCATACCTACAGTAAAGCCTCATGTGCCTGTAGTTGAACCGGCAACCATACCCTTCAAACCGAAACACAGCAATGCTGTTTGGCAGCAGAAATAGGTATGGTGGGAGTACTTCCCCATACTACTCTTAAATAAATAAATAATAAATATTGATGGACATTTCACACAGCGCTATCTAGCCCCAAACTAAGCAGAACTTGTATTAAGGGAACCAGATAACTGATAGAATACTTATACATTTTTTTTTTGTAAATACATACTTATAATATATAGAGAGACAACCAGACCAGGAACAAATATCTGCGGATCATGCAAACATTTGTTCCGGGGCGGGAATCGAACCCGCTACCTCTTGCGTCTCAGCCGGCTATTCGCCCGCTGCACCACGGAGGTCGTCAATACATACATATCAGCCATAGAGCGACCGATCGTATGACCTGCCCCCAACGGCTCCCAGGCTAGTGATAGAGCCGTCCTACGCTGAGCTTTCCGGTGCGTGGTCTCCACTCGATAACCTCACTGCCGATAACCAACGGCCGTCAGCTCTCCGAGCTTGCTAATCCTTTGTGCTATGTCGGTGACTTTGGTTCGTCTACGAGTCTCCTCATTTGTTATTGTATCTCGTAGAGAAAGAGCAAGCATAGCCATCTCCATAGGACGCTGAGAGACCGCGAGCCGATCTTATGGAGCCCATAGTGAGAGACCACATCTCTGTACCATATGTTATCCATAGGACGCTGAGAGACCGCGAGCCGATCTTATGGAGCCCATAGTGAGAGACCACATCTCTGTACCATATGTCATCCATAGGACGCTGAGAGACCGCGAGCCGATCTTATGGAGCCCATAGTGAGAGACCACATCTCTGTACCATATGTCATCCATAGGACGCTGAGAGACCGCGAGCCGATCTTATGGAGCCCATAGTGAGAGACCACATCTCTGTACCATATGTCATCCATAGGACGCTGAGCGACCGCGAGCCGATCTTATGGAGCCCATAGTGAGAGACCACATCTCTGTACCATATGTCATCCATAGGACGCTGAGAGACCGCGAGCCGATCTTATGGAGCCCATAGTGAGAGACCACATCTCTGTACCATATGTCATCCATAGGACGCTGAGAGATCGCGAGCCGATCTTATGGAGCCCTTAGTGAGAGACCACATCTCTGTACCATATGTCATCCATAGGACGCTGAGAGACCGCGAGCCGATCTTATGGAGCCCATAGTGAGAGACCACATCTCTGTACCATATGTCATCCATAGGACGCTGAGAGACCGCGAGCCGATCTTATGGAGCCCATAGTGAGAGACCACATCTCTGTACCATATGTCATCCATAGGACGCTGAGAGACTGCGAGCCGATCTTATGGAGCCCATAGTGAGAGACCACATCTCTGTACCATATGTCATCCATAGGACGCTGAGAGACCGCGAGCCGATCTTATGGAGCCCATAGTGAGAGACCACATCTCTGTACCATATGGCATCCATACGACGCTGAGAGACCGCGAGCCGATCTTATGGAGCCCATAGTGAGATACCACATCTCTGTACCATATGTCATCACTGGTACTTAAAACACACTGATCGAAGACTCTCGTCTTTAGACACTGTGGTATTTTGGATGAGAAGACGTCCCAAACGCTGCCCAGACGATAACGAATTGGTGTTTAGACATAGATATCTAAGACTAACAATATTTAAATAAGTACATAAGTATTATATCAGTTATTTATTACAGAGGGGCCAAAATGCCTTTAGAAACCGAAATACAGAGGCGGCGTAAGGCGCGGGTGACGTGGGGCACTGCCTCCGGCCTCGCGGTCCGAGGGGCCTCGCGAATCGTAGGTTTATACATTACCAAGCCGTGAACGTGACGAAAACATTTTACAGTTTCAAGTGTTTTTTCATGTAAAAGTTCTTCACGCACGCTTGACTTGGGGCGTAAGCTGGTGAATGCGTTACGAAATGTGCGAACGGAAATTGAGAGGGGGATATAAGTTAGTGAAGATAGAAAGAGAGAGAGAGAGTTACGCTTCGTATATTTTTGAACGTTAATGTGCGAGTGCGAGTTGCGTCTATCCAGGATGAACATAGACTGATCGACCTACAGACGTGTGGACAATTTTGTAATTGAACAATTTTATAAATTAATATTTTGAAAAAGAAGATTTACTTCAGTCGTGTGGTCTAAAGCACACTCGTTTTTTATCCTATAAAATTCTTTATTTGTCAAAGGGCAATGGCGCGCAGCGTTCTCGGCTTTAAACGTGTCGACCGAGCGAGTAACACAACGCTGCGCTTGCTTACCGGCATTGTACATATAGGGTTCCTTGCTCATACCACCCTATTGTCGAGATGGTTGCAACATTAAAAGCAATGAACTGCGAACAATGAATGGGCCTCGCGAAATTAATTTCCCGCGAACAATGAGATTCTTACACGACTAAAATACAGAAGAAACAGTTGAATCATCTAAAGACCGTTGCAAACGATCTATAGATAGCTCAACTGCTCCAGATCACTACCAGGCGGAAGTATCCCCAAGACAGTGGCTGCATTGCCCCGCTGAATTGCAATGACAGACATTGACCATGATCAGACCCCCAGAAAGAATTTTGAAAACGCGATGGACCCCGATACCTCATGGACTCAGGGTCTCGACCCCAAATGGCTCAACTACGTAAGTTCTGTCGTGACTTCCATGTTTGCGCCGCTTGAGATCTTCGGCTGTATTTGCAGCCGCACCGGCCCCAGCTGCTGTACCAGACAGATAAGATGACGCAAAAAATGTGTTAACGCAGTGTGACCAGGAAGTAACCAGTGTGATGTATACTCACTGGTGTCTCCTTGCAACGTGTCGATGAAGTTCATAACAAAACGCCAATCTCTAGACCCTCGGCATTTCCTCATGAACTGGTAGATCATGTCAGGAGCTGGAATAAATACAAACTTGTAAGGGGTACAAATTGCAGTTATTCTGGATTTCAGACCTTTTTTTTTTGCCTATATTTGTGTCACCAAAGCTACACGCCTGTGGGGCCGTTCAAGTAGTAGGTACGTAAGCAGATTTATTACAATTATTTCCCCCCCCCCCCCGTCTTTAAAAGTAAGCAAAGCTCTTGCCCCCCCCCCCCCCCCCCAAGCTACGTAAACATTGATATATGCATTTTTCTTTTAATGTAATTACTCTGTAATTATAACAAACTTTATTGACACGGTACATAGAGTAAGAATCAAATATTATAATGCTAAATAATGTTACGAACAATATTACTGCTGACGTAATCACCATCTAGACCCCCCCCCCCCCCCCCCCGCCCCGCCCCACCATTTCATCAAAGATAAACAAAGCATAGACCCCTCTATAGTGCTTACGTAATACTTGAACGGTCCCATACCAAATTTCAGCACTGTAGGTAGGGTCACTGGTGTACCCTGTGAATTTCGACAGTTCAATTTTTATTATGGCCAATAACTCAAAAACAAAAAGGATTAAAATAAAAATAAAAACGGGATCGAAATGTACTCATAAAGACCTTTTACTAGACGATCTACTTGACCTAATAGTCTAATTTAATTTTTTTTTATCCCTCTTAAACCCCGATATCTCAGCAACCCCCCCCCCCCCCCCCCCCACTCATTTCTATGTACACTATCTACGTACAATATCAAATTTCACGATGATCGGATCAACGCTTCGAAAGTTATCCTCGGACAAACAAACATACATACATACAACTCCGATTCACCTAAGTTGATAATAATTATCACTTACATGATAATCAGTACACATAGTAAAGTTAATGTAATTCGTTCGAGTTATGTAGGTAGGTACTCAATTAACGCATTTGGAGATCTCACTTCGCTCGATCAATAACTCTACCCATGTTCTGGCAGATATATTAATCTTTAATGATTTAGTAATTAATTAGGCCGTCAGATTTTAAATAAATTCGTTCAAAGTTAAATATCACTGTTTATTTTGTTAGGATAGGCTAAAACTATACCTACCTTGGGTA
Organism: Philereme vetulata; assembly: GCA_918857605.2. NCBI lineage: Eukaryota > Metazoa > Arthropoda > Insecta > Lepidoptera > Geometridae > Philereme > Philereme vetulata. Next base: position 836,389 of record OU975427.1, on the reverse strand, counting down.
ACCCTTGAGTATACCTAATTAGAGTATGCTTTTTTAGTCTTTTGTACAAAATATCAAGAAAAAAAAAATCAAGACTTACATTCGATGCCAGTGATACTCGTTATGTATTTGAGCGCATCAGCTTCATCTGAAAAAATTAATCAAAATATATAAATACATAATTCTGGACATTTCACACAGCACTATCACTTAGTTTGGGACATACAGTCCCAAAATGGGAACCAGATAACTGAATAAGTACTTAGGTAGCTGCTTAAATACTTGTATAGTTAATAAGTAATAATAATATTATAAAGAGGAAAGATTTATATTTTTGTATGTATGTTTGTAATGAATAAACTCAAAACAACTGGACCGATTTCGAAAATTCTTACACAATTGGAAAGCTACTTTCACCCTGAGTAACATAGGCTATATTTTACCCCACTGTGCAGAAGGAGGGTAATGTTTTTATTGAAAAACTACGCGTGCGTAGCTGCGGTTTGGTCAGCTAGTTGTTAATAAATACTTAACGTAACTTAATGCTTACTTATTACTCAAGAAAAATAAATGTACTTAAGTATTCAAGAAGCTGTCTGGTTCCCATATTACAAGCTCTGCTTAGTTTGGGGCTAGATAGAGCTGTTTTAAATGTCCCACTTATATACATTTTTGTAATACTTATAATATACAGTCTGTCATCGCATTCACGACATTAATTTGCAACAAACACATATGCAGAATCGTATTAACTGATTTTATAGGTGGGTTTAATACCGGTAGCTTGAATATTTATCCAGTAATCAATACATTTCCAATAAATTATTTGTAACGTAAATCGGCGGCGCCTTTGCGACGATGCCGCTTAGTCAGTTTAACAGGTGCCTAATACTTACATGATGAATGAATATGATTTGTTTACCTATTGTATTGTGTTGCATTGATATTTTACGACTTGAAATTACGGTAGATTGAAAGTTAAAATAAATTCCATGGAAATTAATTTAAAAAAAAAATCTATATTACAACAATACTAGCCATCAGCCCTACCAGTGATTTAAATTAATGTCGTAGTAGGTAGGTAACCCTACCTACCTACTTTTTCTCTATCAAATATAGTATTTTCGAAGCTGTTACCTCTAAATATATAGTGGACTAGCTGACCAATCCGCAGCTTCGCACGCGTAGTTTTTAAATAAAAACATTACCCTCCTATGCGCAGTTGGGTAAAAAGTAGCCTATGATACTCAGGGTGAATGTAGCTTTCCAATGGTGAAAGAATTTTTGAAATCGGACAAGTAGTTTTTGAGTTTATTCATTACAAACACACACACAAAAATACAAATCTTTCCTCTTTATAATATTAGTATAGATGACAAAAAAATTATAACAAAAATAGTAGGTATGTGGTTGGTCAGAAAGTACAATGTCCAAAATTGTGTTAATTTGATTGATTTCTGAGTACAAATTATTTAAATAAATTTGTAGTTTCTCAGCAATTTCTAATTTTAGAGCAGAGCGGGCTTTAAAAAAAGATTAAGGCTTTGTTCGGCTTTACGCAAAATATATAGGTTTCGCCTACTAAGTATATTTTTTTAGATATACAGAGTGGTTTTTTTAACTGTAACAGTACGGCAGCACCCATAACCAGAGGAGATACAGGTGCAGTTTCTTTTAAAGCATCAGCTCGTTTTCGAAAAAAAATATTTTGGCATTAAATTTTTTTTGGTCAAGCGTGAGTAGCGCCTTAAAATGAACCAAGTTGGTAAATTTTGTTTTGTTGCCGATCGATGCAGTCCTTTGTAAGGATCATTTTATTGTATTGGATGAAAAAAATCTGAACAGCGGAAGTTAGTCAAATTTGATAAAATGTATTCTCATACAACAGGACAAAGCAAAATTCCTCCAACAAACGCTTTATTAGATTCTAATTGCACATTAAAGAAGTATTAATACTGTAGCGATTAAGAAGTTAAGGAACTCCATGCTCTCATGAGCAATTCAAAAACATTTCGTATTTCAGAAAAATTTTGAATTTCGAACATGGTTCTTGCATCTGTTGGACTTTTATATCAGTCATTGCATCATCTTATTAGTCCTATCATGGCATTGTCAAATACGCAAAAAGTAGACTTAATTGAAGCATACTTCCTCAATCGTGGAAACTCTTCAATTAAGTCTACTTTTTGCGTATCTGACAATGCCATGATAGGACAAATAAGATGATGCAACGACTGATATAAAAGTCCGACAGATGCAAGCACCATGTTCGAAATTCAAAATTGTTCTAACATACGAAATGTTTTTGAATTGCTCATGAGAGCACAGAGAGTTACAGTAAAAAAAAACACTATGTATAGTATTTGATCCCCTAATATAGTAGAATACTATATTATATAGTAGGGTTGGCAACCCTACATGCAGTATAGATAAACATCCAGACCCGGAACAAATATCTGTAGATCATACAAACATTTGTTCCGCGACGGGAGTCGAAGCAACCTCCTCCTCTGCCGGCTGTTCGGGCACGGCCGCGGCGCCGCGGAGGAAGAGTCTGGTTCCTAATTCGTGTTGTCACAAATGTTTTTGGTTTGGTTATTTTTAAGTCCACTTTGTGCCAGTTTTGCTCGGTTCATTGCTTTGCCAAAACAACAATTTTCTGCGCAATATTCTGAGCAAATATAGGCAATACGTAGTTAACAGCTTATTGACACAGATGGTAGCGAGTTTACTTATAAGCTGGTAATTCGACAATATCTATAATGCACCCTGCATTTTTAAATAGTCGACGAATGGAGCAAATTAATATTTAAAAGTATTTTATGTATGTCAACACATCAGACGACTGAAGATAAAAAATACGAGCCTTACAGTCTCATATGAGATGTAACATCATTTTTATTGTACACCATATAAACAAAAAAAACCGGCAAGTGCGAGTCGTACTCGCGCACGAAGGGTTCCGTACAAAAAAAACGGCATAAAAACTATAAAAACGGCAAAAAAATCACGTTTGTTGTGTGGGAGCCCCACTTAAATATTTAGTTTATTTTAATTTAATTATTTATTTTTAAAGTGAATATATAACCAAATAATCTGTGAGTATTTCAAGCGTCTACCTGTTGCCGTTATCCATATCGAGCTACAACGAGCAAAAAAATCACGTTTGTTGTATGGGAGCCCCCCTTAAATATTTATTGTATTCTGTTTTTTGTATTATTTGTTGTTATAGCGGCAACACAAATACATCGTCTGTGAGAATTTCAACTGTCTAACTATCACGGTTCATGAGATACAGACAGACAGACAGCGGAGCCTTAAAGGGTGCCGTTTTACCCTTTGGCTTACCCTAAAAATTACAAACAAATAAGAAAACACAAATCAAATGTTAATCTTATCTAAGTACTGAATTCATCACTCTGTAAGTTGGTCATTGACAACTCGATAACACCTCCATAAATGCGCTTAACCGCAAGTAAATTTAAAAATAGAATGAGGCTCATTGTATTCATAATATGCTATGATGAAATATTTTGTAAATTGTATGCGTATCATTTGAACTGCCATTTAGCCACTACACGCCCACCAGAAAATAGACTGGCATGACTGACGGAGACGGTGCTGGAGATCCTTCCTTCCAGCCGCCTCCGATATTATACCTACTAGCTGACCAATCCGCAGCTTCGCACGCGTAGTTTTTTTAATAAAAACAATACCCTCCTTCTGCGCAGTTGAGTAAAAAGTAGCCTATGTCACCCGGGGATAGTGTAGCTTCCCAACAGTGAAAGAATTTTTTAAGTCGGTCCAGTAGTTTCTGAGCCTATTCAATACAAACAAACAAATCTTTCCTCTTTATAATATTACGAAGTTTTTTTGTTGATATTGATATGTTCTTTAATATTGTAGAACATACTTTTGTTCTATCATCAATAGTTTCCGCAGCGCCGAAAGACGTTTTAGGGCACTTTTTTACACCTTGGGTTACGTTACTTAAGTTTTAGTAAGGATCGCTAATGTTTTCTAGCAATAAATATAGCCTATGTCGCTCAGGGTGAATGTAGCTTTCCAATGGTGAAAGAATTTTTGAAATCGGCACAGTAGTTTTTGAGTTTATTCATTACAAACATACACACAAAAATACAAATCTTTCCTCTTTATAATGTTAGTATAGATATACATACATGTATCTTAACTTGTAGACTAAAGACTTACTGATTTATTTACTATATTCTATCAAATAACCTAGTAGATTAGTTGTACTTACTCCGCGTGTTAGTCAAATCAAACAAAATGTCGACCGCTTCCTTCTGTCCTGAAAATATACAAAAAATGTTTCATCAACAAGCAACAACCGCCTTCAGATGAAGAAGCAATCATTCAGTCATTCAATCATTCAGTCATTCAATCATTCAGTCATTCAATCATTCAGAAGTCATTTGACGCAACTTCGTTTACTTGTATGACATAAATTTTTCCAGTTATTTTGATTTGTAACCGAAACTAATGAAACGTTTTTGATGGCATTTATATGGTACCAATCTGAAAGTATATCCATTCGAATAAAAATAGTTTTATTCAAATCGGTTGCTAAATGACGGAGTTCTGAGGTAACAAACATAAAAAAACCAAATAAAAAAAATTACAACCGAATTACCCCCTCTGTTACAAGTCACATACCTTAATAACCATAATAATAATGCTGGACATTTCACACATCGCTATCTAGCCCCAAACTAAGCAAAGCTTGTACTATGGGAACCAGATAACTGATAGAATACTGATATACTTTTTGTAAATACATACTTATAATATATAGAAAACAACCGGACCCGAAACAAATATCTGTAGATCGTACAAACACTTGTTCCGCGGCGGGAATCGAACCCGCTACCTCCTCCGTCTCAGCCGACTATTCGCCCACTGCGCCACGGAGGTCGTCATAATAGCATTTAAGTATAGTAAAAATACCAAAGGACCTAACTCTGTCTCTATTGTCCGTTCGTTACGTGTGCACTACGTAACGGCTGAACCAATTTCGATTAAACACACACGTAGTATCAACCAAACGTCACACTATCTATCTGTTTGTTACACTTTCACGTCATAACGGCTGAACCAATTTCGATTAAAGCCACACTAATATTATAGATTCAAATGTCACGCTGTCTATTCGTTTGTTACGCTTTCGCGTCGTAACGGCCGAACCGATTTCGATGAAATTTGGCATAAAGATAGATTACGACCTGACTTGAGATACAGGCTGATTTTAGTAACAAACCACGCGTGCGATAAGTTCATTATATTCCAGTTTTATTATATTTCAGTTACCTTTCGCTCCCAGCACGTACATCATGGTCTCCGTGAGATTATATACTGTAAAAAAAATATAAAATATTAATATACACCACCCAATTTACAACGGAAAACGACCATCATGTATACAACCTGTTTAATTGTGTACGACATTAATTAAAAACACACATCCGGAATCGTATTAACTGATTTCAGAGGTGGGTTCAATATCCTTCGCTTAAATATTTAACCGGTAATCGATACATTTCCAATAAACCATTTTCAACGCGAATCGGCGGCGCTTTTGCGACGATGCCGCTTAGTCAGTAGTATTATTAAAAAGAATATATATAATAAGTATATAGTAGTAGTATTTAAAAGCACTAATGTGCAAGATTTCAAGAAGATGTGTGATGAAATCAGCTCTGGACGAAATAAAAAAAAACAATATTAATATGACGTTCTGTACTTGCATTGACATTAAAATATTTTATTACCTAAACCAAAGTTTTAGTACAGAAACCGCATTGCCACTGAGTAAATAAGTGACGAAAACATGGAAATATGCCGATTTAGTCTTAAACGTTCTTAACACGTACCTACTTACATGATGAATGAATATGATTTGTTCACCTATTTTATACAGGCTGTTTCATTCATATTAAAGAAATTGAAGGTACTTTGAAAATTAAAAAAGTTATATGTTAATAAATTTGAAAAAACCTATTTTAGAACAATACTAGCCATTAGCCCTACCCTTGTTTTCATTTAATGTCGCACATAAGAACACACGTAGCATAATGTTTTTTATACGAATGGACATCGAGAACATGCTCAGTCTGAAAACCAGCGTTGGTCTGCACTTACTGCCTAAGGGTGGACCAACACAAAGATGAGACTGATCCTTTTTGGGACACCACACAGTTTTTTTTTCGAATGGACTTATCTCGCTGTTGGCCTCTGAGGCCGTTGCAGCTTAACCGAACTTTTGGCGAGCGTAGAAGGCGCTCAGCCCTGTAAGTTTTGATGAGGCAACTAGTGCAAGGGCACCACTTAGATACGAACCTCGGCTTGGGCTGTTGCCAGGGTGGGGATAGGAGAGAAACGCCCGGGTACGTGCTTGTACCTCGTACATGCGGCGACTGAAGGGACTCGTCGACCTCGCCGGCGAGGTCGGTATATATGTGAAGTGTTTGCTCTGTCTAATGTAGATGACTTGGAAATCTCTTCCGCATTAGCGGAGGTGATTTCGTCATCCCGGTCTCCGAGAACGTGTCTCGGACGACGGAGGGTTTTGTTCTGTTCAGGCGGATCTATCGAATAGTCCGGAATGGTATGTACCAAAGGATTCGGATGCTGAGTGGCAAGTTCATAATGGCTATTGAACAGCACAGAACCTTTTAGCGGCCACGTATTTGTGTAGCTCTTGTTAGGTACCTGCCTATAATGACCGTTCCTAATTCTGTTGTTTTTATATATTATGTCTTTCTATATTTTTCATAATGTACCATTTTCATAATGTTATTCTTGTGTTTTATTTTAAATATCTTCTGTTTTGTTTGTACTTATTGTACTGTTGTCCTAAATAAATGTCTTTTTCCTTTAAGTTTAGATGTAACAAGTATATCCGTTCACCTGATGTTATGTTGTAACCATCGCAAAGTATATTATTGAGCAAAGTATTGCCTCGTAGGGCACGCACCTTAGAAACGTGCCCTACGATGCAGCCCACCGTCCATCCACTTGAGGCATACAGTAAAGTCTCATGTGCCTGTAATTTCACCGGCAACCATACCCTTCAAATCGAAACACAGCAGTGCTGCTTGGCGGCAGAAATAGGTATGTTGTACTTCACCGGGCGAGCACTTTCACAACTCTACTACTCTCTAAATTTGCTAACGTGCGATGCGATGGAGCGCAGCTTTCTCGGATTCAAGCGTATTGACCGCATACGCGATACCAGCTCGGTATTTCCCTCTCATACACAAATCGTAGATGTAGCTACAAAAGCCGCCAAACTCAAGCGGGACTGGGCTGGTCATGTTTGTCGTATGTCGGGCGATCAGCGGGCTATACTCACCACAGAGTGGAACCCCGACACAGCCCGAAGACGTCGCGGCAGACCAAAGAAAAGATGGAGGGGCGAGCTCACTAATTTCGCGCCTGAAAGAAGTGTCTGGAAAGAATGGGGGGAGGCCTTTGCCCAGCAGTGGGACACAGTGGGCTCATACCAATACTAATATGTATAGTATTAATAATACCTATTTATTTTGACAGAGCCATCCCACCAGACGACTCACTACAATAGACCGGATTTAAGACTAGTAGTCAAAACTAACTAAACAGTGCTCCTTATTGACGTAGCCATCCTTATTATAATAAAAAAATATACATAAAATATTACGTTATATAAATAAAAAAATAAGGTGGTATTTGATAAGTACATAATTATTTTGGACCCTGTTGGGCACAGCAATATTAAGGGGAGAGGGGGACGTCATTGTTCTATTTAGTTATATTAATTTTAAAAAGAAAACACAATTGCCTAATTGTGTTTTCTTTTTAAAATATTACTATTAGATTTGTGATGCTGATGTGTTCACATACCTTCCGTAGAATCTTCAACATCTCTTTTGTACTCCTGTTTCTGTTCATTCCAGCGATCGTTATGAGACGCCTCATTATGGTCTCTCCCCCAATCATGGCCCTGGTGGTGGGGGGGTGTTTTATGACCAGATTCAGGGGGGATGCCGTGCTCGGAGTACTGTCCAAACCCGTGCTGGTCCTGCCCATGTTGCCCATGTTCAAATTGTTCATGACCTTTTCCATATTGTTCTTGTTGGTTACCGTGACCGTTTATTTGTTCGTTATATTGGTAGCTCTCGCTTTGAGAACTGCTCGATTCTTCTTCTTTATGACTTTGACTTTGGAATTGTTTGTTATGACCGTTTTCTTGATGACTTTGGAATTGTTTATTTTGGGAGTTTTCTTGGTGCGCTTGTTCTTCCTTGTGATCGTAGCTGCTCATTTGCCCATGTTCAAATTGTTCATGACCTTTTCCATGTTGTTCAGGGTTATGCCCATGTTGCCCATGTTCAAATTGTTCATGACCTTTTCCATATTGTTCTTGTTGGTTAGCGTGACCGTTTCTTTGTTCGTTATATTGGTAGCTCTCGCTTTGAGAACTGCTCGATTCTTCTTCTTTATGACTTTGACTTTGGAATTGTTTGTTATGGCCGTTTTCTTGATGACTTTGGAATTGTTTATTTTGGGAGTTTTCTTGGTGCGCTTGTTCTTCCTTGTGATCGTAGCTGCTCATTTGCCCATGTTCTAATTGTTCATGACCTTTTCCATGTTGTTCGGGGTTATGCCCATGTTGCCCATGTTCAAATTGTTCATGACCTTTTCCATATTGATCTTGTTGGTTGGCGTGACCGTTTCTTTGTTCGTTATATTGGTAGCTCTCGCTTTGAGAACTGCTCGATTCTTCTTCTTTATGACTTTGACTTTGGAATTGTTTGTTATGACCGTTTTCTTGATGACTTTGGAATTGTTCATGTCGGGAGTTTTCTTGGTGCGCTTGTTGTTCCTTGTGATCGTAGCTGCTCATTTGATTTCCATTATGTTCATTATATGAATTTATTTGTTCGCTTTTGGAACTTTTCGATTCTTGTCGACTACTTTCACTTTTTTGAAAGCTTTCATTGTGCTCATTATTGAAACCTTTAGCTGGGAAAATATAAAAATAATTAATAAAATATCCTTACGACCTTAGTTCATATTTCAGTGTAATCTCATTGAGTATCCAAAGCTTGTTGCTTGAAGAACCATTAACAAGTAAGCTTGTCGCTTAGCGTGGCTAACTTGTAAGAGTTCTAAAGAGTTTTTTTGGCCGTCCGAATTCATTCAGCATTGCTTCAAACATACAAAAACTAAAATAATCCGATAAAACAACACTAAGATAGACAGACAGATACAGCATTTATTTGTAATATCACACACATATACATATTATTAACAAAAAGACTCAACGCATCGAAAGTTATCTTCGGACAAACAAACATACATACATACATACAACGCCGATTTACCCATGTTGATTTGGAGATCTCGCTTCACCCGATCAATAATATTGCTAGAAATTTAACACAGCGCTATCTAGCCCCAAACAAAGCAGACCTTGTACTATGGGAACCAGATAACTGATAGAATACTATATACTTTTTTATTGTAAATATATACTTATAAATTAGAGAAAAACAACCAGACTCGGAGGAAATATCTGTAGATCATGCAAACATTTGTTCGGCAGTGGGGAAAATTAGCGAAATAATTCATAATTGATTCATAGTGATAATATGTATAGTCATAATAATACCTATTTATTTTGACAGAGTCATTCTAACAGATGATTCACTACAATAGACCGGATTTAAGACTAGTAGTCAAAACTAACTAAACAGCGCTCCTTATTGACGTTGCCATTCTTATTACGCAAAAGATAGGATTTTTTTATGAGTTTTTTACTACCTGATGATGTTATATAAATAAAAAAATAAGGTGGTATTTGATAAGTACATAATTATTTTGGACCCTGTTGGGCACAGCAATATTAAGGGGAGAGGGGGACGTCATTGTTCTTGCTAAGTTATATTAATTTAAAAAAAAATCAATTAGCCTGACTATTAGATTTGTGATGCAGATATGTTCAGATACCTTCCGCAAAATCTTCAACTCCTTTGTACTCCTGTTCATTCCAGCGATCGTTATGAGACGCCTCATGATGGTCCCTCCCCCAATCATGACCCAGGTGGTGTGGGGGTGTTTTATGACCAAATTCAGGGGGGAAGCCGTGCTCGGAGTACTGTCCAAACCCGTGCGATGCAGGGACACCGTGCTCGGAGAACTGTCCAAACCCGTGTTCATACCCATGTTGCCCAAGTTCAAATTGTTCATGACCTTTTCCATGTTGTTCGGGGTTAAACCCATGTTGCCCAAGTTCAAATTGTTCATGACCTTTTCCATGTTGTTCGGGGTTAAACCCACGTTGCCCATGTTCAAATTGTTCATGACCTTTTCCATGTTGTTCAGGATTAAACCCATGTTGCCCAAGTTCAAATTGTTCATGACCTTTTCCATGTTGTTCGGGATTAAACCCATGTTGCCCATGTTCAAATTGTTCATGACCTTTTCCATGTTGTTCGGGGTTAAACCCATGTTCAAATTGTCCATAATCTTTTCCATATTGTTCTTGTTGGTTGCCGTGATCGTTTCTTTGCTCGTTATGTTGGTAGCTCTCGCTTTGAGAACTGCTCGATTTTTCTTCTTTATGACTTTGACTTTGGAATTGTTTATTAAGACCGTTTTCTTGATGACTTTGGAATTGTTCATGTCGGGAGTTTTCTTGGTGCGCTTGTTCTTCCTTGTGATCGTAGCTGCTCATTTGATTTCCATTTTGTTCATTAAATGAATTTGTCTGTTCGCTTTTGAAACTTTTCGATTCTTGTCGACTACTTTCACTTTTTTGAAAGCTTTCGTTGTGCTCATCATGGAAACCGTTATCTGGGAAAATATAAAAATAATTAAGAAAATATCCTGACGACCTTCACTTAAGTACAAGTTTGCTTACCATCAAATGAGATTGTGGTCAAACAAAGATCTATACTGTTAAAAAAAATCAGTTTTATCTCATTTAGTATACAAAGATCAGTTTAAAGATCCTTATTTCTCATTTTTTTTAATATAAATTATAGGCCAGCGTTTGACCACGATCTCGCCTGATGGCGCGCGATGAATCAGTCTACGATGGTACACGCTTGCCTAGAAGAAACCTATTCACTCGCGACTTGAAGACCCCTAGGTTGTAGTTATCAGGAAACACAGACTCAGGCAAGGCGTTCCACCCCTTGGCGGTCCGCATAATAAAGGTGGAAAAGGTGCGCATATAAGACACTTACTAGGTAACATTTTTTGTCGTTTAAAGTCACCGTTAGGTTGGTAAGTAGGTAGGTTAAATACAGATTTACATCTATAAAGATATCATATTTACACATTATAATACAGATTTTAGTTATAGCTTAGGTGGTAGGTAGTAAGTATTTAGGAAAAAAAGGGTAGGGCGGGTTAGGTAGGCGTCGAACGAGTTCGCTTTGTTTTTGTGTTGTCCTATTTTAATATCTACCCACAATGAAATTACTAAAACTCAGTTCGCTGACTCAATGTCTATTTAATATTGATTTGATTTTATGTTTTTGTTGTATTTATGTTTTGTTATGTTAGCTCATTGTATTATTAATTTTCTACCTACTTATGCAAGTAGATTAGAATTGCATGTTGTCTCAGTAAGCGATTTAATATGTAAATTTATGAGAAATAAATAATCTTAATCAGGTTGTCTGGAAGATATCGCTTTTAGCGATAAGACCGCCCATTGTACTAAATCTATTTGTAAAAATGTTATGTAAGTATTTTACTTTGGTGTACAATAAAGAGTTATCTTATCTTATCTTATCTCATCTTAAACCGTCAACCGTAATAAAATATAATAAGCTTGTTGCATAAAGACCCATTAATAAGTAAGCTCGTTACTTGAACTTTTGGCGTGCGCAGATGACGCTCAGCTCTAAAAGTTTTTGAAGTAAAACTTCTTTAAGCTCGCTTGACTTGGGGAGTAAGCTGGTGAATGCGTTACGAAAAGTGCGAACGGAAGTTAAGAGGGAGATATAAGTTAGTGAAGATGGAAAGAGAGAGAGTTACGTTTCGTATATTACTGTAGGGACAAGAGAGAGAGGTGCGAGCACACATTTTCTTTCTCTCTTTCTCTCATAGCCAGTTGATTTGTCGCATATCTCATATCCCAAATTAGTCTAAATTATACAAACTGCAAAAACAAAACACTCCTTCATGCTGTATAACAGAGTTCATTTTGCTATGGATAAAAAAATAGTATTTACTATGTTTCGTATTTTGAATCTACCAGCTTCGATTTACGTAATAGTTCAGCTATTCCACAACAGATGGCAGGCAGCAGCGGAAAATAACTTATGTACTTACTGTATGCGCCTCGAAATGAGGTTGGCATTTCCTTAAAACATTTTTTTATACACATATCTTTTTGTTATTAAACATATACTCGTATATAAACGTCCCTCTTGATCTGATATCTCTTTAACCTCTCTCTCTTTAACCTATATACCAAATTTCATGATGATCAACTCTTCGAAAGTTATCCTTAGACAAACAAACATACATAAATACAACGCCGATTCGTCCAAGTTGATTTGGAGATCTTGCTTCGCTCAATCAATTATCCATTAATGATGCAAAGACTGCTGCTATCGACAACGGATTCAAGGTTAACACTATTTTAGGAGCTTAGTTTAGGTTTTACTCAAAATCTTAATTAATATATTGTGTTAATAACATATCAAAATATTAGATCCTTATCTCTGAAGAACTTGGAGTTAGAAGCTGCTAAAGTTTTTTCTCATTTCTATGGTGTTATAGTGTGACCATTAGTGCTGTGCACTCCCTGAGGTATGCGCGCGGCGAGACGGGGGGGAGAATCGGCTGCTGCGCTCTGTCAGTTCGCCGTCAACGCTCGTGGCGGCAGGTAATGTTATTCGTATCGGACTGTCTATCTCATGTGCGTCTGACATAGACAGTCCGATACAAATAACACTACCTGCCGCCACGAGCGTTGACGGCGAACTGACAGAGCGCAGCAGCCGATTCTCCCCCCCGTCTCGCCGCACGCATATTTCAGGGAGTGCACAGCACTAATGGTCACACTATAGCAATTTGGAATTTGGTGCAAAAGCTAAAAAAAGGTGCTGCCCTTTTCCCACTAACTTTGAATAGTGTACACACGGCTACACATCAACCTATAGTTACATTTCCAGTATAAGCTGACCTCGCATTGTGTAGGCTTTTGTTTTGTGTAGGCATGATGTTCCTAGTATTCTTTTTGTTATTAAATATTAATGACTCGTAAAATCATTTCTGACAAAATATGCTGCAAAGTATTTCGGAATAATTAAATTTTGAACACTTACGATTCGGTTCAGCAATTGTTTTCGCCGCAAGGACCTGCGAATATTAAAGTATCTATTAATTTGATGTTTATTATCCTTCGTTGATGAAGCAATTGCAAACAAGTGACTATAGGCGTTCGGACATCCGACAAGAATCCTGGCTCCTCGGATGTTTTTATAAATCGACACGGAATCCGACACCGGTGTGTAGATTAGCGAGTCGAGTCCGACACCGGTGTGTAGAGTGGCGAGTCGAGTCCGACACCGGTGTGTAGATTAGCGAGTCGCATCCGTCACCGGTGTGTAGATTAGCGAGTCGAGTCCGACACCGGTGTGTAGATTAGCGAGTAGAGTCCGACACCGGTGTGTAGATTAGCGAGTCGAGTCCGACACCGGTGTATAGATTAGCGAGTTACGTCCGACAGTCGCGACTGTATGTTTCTAATTCTGAGGGCTTGTTCACGTAATAAAAATTTTAAACATAGTTAATTAGTCGATAGTTGACCCAAACGAGATTGGAATATGTAGATTATAACCTGGATTACCACATAGGCTACCTTTTATCTCATACATCAGTTCCCATGGGATAAAAATGGGGTATCAAGTCAAGTTGCAACAACGAGTTTAGCTTTATTTCTAGGTTACGTACCTATTTAGTAGTGTAGGTAACGTGTACGCAGTCGCGGGCAACAGCTAGTTGAATATATTTTAGCTTGATATAAATAAAGTGTAAAATCGTATGTCAATCAACTCATACCATTGTATTCAAAACAACTCAACTTCAAAAAAGGAGGAGGTTCTCAATTCGACTGTATTTTTATTTGAAGTGTAAACTTCTTTAGGCTCATTGAACATTTTTTGAGATGGGTAAAACCATTAAACTCGCGGCACTGTTACCGACACCTGTCACTGACTACTGACACTTGACTGTTATTGACAGGTATTATATTCTCTTTGGTTTTTTTTTTCGAATGGACTTATCTCGCTGTTGGCCTCTGAGGGCGTTGCAGCTTAACCGAGCTTTTGGCGAGCGCAGAAGGCGCTCAGCCCTATAATTTTATTTTTGATGAGGCAACTAGCGCTAGGCCACCACTTAGGTACGAACCTCGGCTTGGGCTGTTGCCGGGACGGGGATAGGAGAGAAACGCCCGGGTACGTGCTTGTACCTCGTGTAGGCGGCGACTAAAGGGACTCGTCGACCTCGCCGGCGAGGTCGGTGTATTTGTGGAGTGTTTGCTCTGTCTAATGTGAATGACTCACCCGCATTAGCGGAAGTGATTTCGTCATCCGGGTCTCCGAGAACGTGTCTCGGACGACGGAGGGTATATTCTCTTTGTTTACTGACACCTCTGTATTTATGTATCTGTAGTGTAGTCTGCTTTTATACAAGTTTTCACTTCTGTCGGCACTCCCGGGATGGCATTTTTTTATGTTTGTTACCTCAGAACTTACGTCTGGGTGAACCGATCTTGATCATTCTTTTTTTATTTGAAAGCTGGTGCTTCCCGTGTGATCCCATTTCCATTTGGTCCAGTTCTGACAATGACATCCATGAGAAAACCATACAAGTCTTAAATTTGTTTAATTTTTATGTTATGTTATGTTTGTTAGCTCAGGCACTTGAGTGGCCAATTGTCAACTTGGGAGACGTCGACCGGAGCTGTTAGCACATAGCAGTGTGAAGCCTACAATTTACTAACTTATGGCTGGCAGGCAATTTTATTGTGTTTTATGAGAAGGCCCTGGTTAGTGGTTACCTTCAACAAATACTTACCAAATACTAATTTTCATAGGTACTATATTAATATTTCTTTATTAGCGAGCAGCAGAACTCCATTATTTAGAAAAATTTGTTTTTTATTTAAAATTTGATGTTTTTATACATAATGGTACGGAACCCTTCATGCGCGAGTCCGACTCGCACTTGGCCAGTTTTTTTTAAATACATACTTAAAATATATAGAAACACATCCAGACCCGGAACAAATACCTGTAAATCATGCAAACATTTGTTCCGCGGCGGGAATCGAACCCGCTAGGCACCTCCTGCTTTTCAGACGGCTATTCGCCCACAGCGCCACGGATGTCGTCAAATTATAACATGTTTAGTTGCTAAATACGTTTAGGGATCGTACTTGTAAGTACTTGTAGTTTAGTCGCAGGATGTTTCAAAATGATCCTTGTTTGTTTGGCTTTGATGGTTGTAAAATAGTGGGCAATTTAAGGCTAGATCATCTTTTTTTAGGGTTCCGTACCCAAAGGGTCAAACGGGACCCTATTACTAAGACTCCGCTGTCTGTCTGTCTGCCTGTCAGTCGGCTGTATCTCATGAACCATGATGGATAGACAGTTGAAATTCTCACAGATGATGTATTTCTGTTGCCGTTATAACAACAAATACTAAAAACAGAATAAAATAAATATTTAAGGGGGGCTCCAATACAACAAACGTGATTTTTTTGCCGTTTTTATAGATAATGGTACGGAACCCTTCGTGCGCGAGTTCGATTCGTACTTGTCCGGTTTTATTTTATAAATTACAGGCTAGCGTTTGACCACGATCTCGCCTGATGGTAAGCGATGATGCAGTCTACGATGGTACACGCTTGACTAGAAGAAACCTATTCGCTCGCGAATTGAAGACACCTAGGTTGTAGTTGTCAGCAAACACAGTTATTTAACCAACTTGAAAAACAGCGTTTACCTTCAATCAACCAATTAATTTTAATTAATATGTAAGTAGGTACGGCTTTTGTCAACTATGTCAACATGTGTGTTTGTTTAGTTAAGATACCGAATGTGACGTCATAAACGCGGTGTGCGCGAATTTCAGGAAAACACATGTATTTTTTTACTAGCTGATCAATCCGCAGCTTCGCACGCGTAGTTTTTCAATAAAAATATTACCCTTCTTCTGCGCAGTTGGGTAAAAAGTAGCCTATGTCACCCGGGGATAGTGTAGCTTCCCAACGATGAAATATTTTTTTTAATCGGTCCATTAGTTTCGGAGCCAATTCAATGCCAACAAACAAATATTTCCTCTTTATAATATTATTTTTGTAGATATTGATATGTTCTTTAATATTGTAGAACATACTTTTGGTCTATCATCAATAGTTTCCGCAGCGCATGCGACGAAAGACGTTTTAGGGCACTTTTTTTACACCTTGGGTTACGTTACTTAAGTTTTAGTAAGGATCCCTAATCTTTTCTAGCTATAAATATAGCCTATGTCACTCAGGGTGAATGTAGCTTTCCAATGGTGAAAAAATTTTAGAAATCGGCACAGTAGTTTTTGAGTTTATTTACTACAAACATACACACACACACAAATACAAATCTTTCTTCTTTATAATATTAGTATAGACTAGTTGAACCCGACCCGGCTTCGCATGGTTTTAAAATAAAATGTAGCCAAAATAAGGTTACATTAAATTAAATAAGGTTTTACAAAAACACCATAGAAAAAAAAACACTTTCAGTTTTTCCAGGATTATCAAATTCTTCTTGCAACTTTTCTAAATTTTCTTTCTCACATTCCTTGTACTAAAAATTACAAATACAGCCAAACAAAAACACCATTCACAGAAATCACGATTTACAGTTTTGTGTGAACTAGTTATTAAGTTTATAATATGGGCCCCAGAGAATCATTACGCCATAAGTTTAAAGAAATAAATATTATGACATTCCCTTGTCAATACATCTATGAACATCTGATGTATGTTCACAAAAATATTAATTTGTTTAAGAAAAATAGCGATAATCATAATTTTAACACTAGAAATAAAGATAAACTCGCTGTTGCCACTTGTAGACTCGCATAAAGTTAGTAAATTGTTTAAAGGGCAAGGTGTTCGCTTTTATAACAAACTCCCAAGTGATGTACAAAAATTGACATCAAATTTAAAAACGTAATAAAAAAATAATATTAAATGTTGCTGGACGTTTCACATCGCGCTATCTAGCCCCAAATCAAGCAGAGCTTGTACTATGGGAACCAGTTAACTGATAGAATAATTATATACTTTTGTAAATACATACTTATAATATATAGAAAAACATCAAACAAAATCTTTATAAATAAACCTAGTGTCGGATTACTTAGATGATAGAGAAGCTTGGGATTGAAATTGCTCCAACTCGTTCAAAATGTTACAATTTAGACGTAATTTATTTTCTTTATTGTTATGTATTCTAAAAGGATCATTAAAAAGAAGAAGCAGCCTTGTTTCATAACTTTCTTTCCTGGCTTGGTCGCGAAGGTACAGGCAGTAAAACTGACGTTCCAAAGTGATCCTTGTGATTTTAATGAATAAAGAAAAATTTTGAACCATTTCAGGTTTTGCGTTATATCATGTCGTGTACCAGGAGTATGAGCGTTCTATTAAGTTTGCAGATTACTTACGATTAATATGACAAAACTCCACCGTCGCGCGTCCATGTTGCTAGCACCTTTAAGTGGCCAGACAGGATCTGTATTCCACTACACTAAAATTCGCTCAATTACATTTTATATATTAATATATGTCAATACAAAACAGCTGCGCACACAAGCTGTTTGCTTTGGAGCAAATTAATATACGTATAATGACTACTGCCGATTGGTTGGGATACTAATTATTCTGGTGATGAAAACTATCTATTAGTACCGCCATACCTATTTCTGCCGCGAAGCAGCATTGAAGGATTGAGGCGCGGGACAGATACAAGAGGCGTGGGGTGGAGGTGAGGCGCCACTTCTTTGATATTTCATACAAAATGTATAGAAGTGGGCCGCGAGACGTACTGAGACGGCGGAGCGCGGACGGTGCGCGGCCGCTGGATGCAATGGCATGCTCCTGTCCTGCTTGCCACACAGGGTGGATGCATATCTTCTGATCTTTTATAAGTTCTCCATTTAGGGCAAAGTCTAAAATGCAGAAGATCTCCATTTTAGAGATTCTCTACGCAGATGACGTCTGCCTCATGTCAGACAGTATGGTACACCTTCAAAGCTACGTTGACGCACTTCACCAATCCTGTCAACGGTTTGGTCCAGTTATCAGTGCTTCAAATACTCAAATTCTCAAACAACCACCTCGGGGCTACAAAGCTGATAAGGCAACACTGAATCTAGACGGGAAACCCCTAGAGGAAGTATCTCACTTTAAGTATCCTGGAAGCAATATCCGACATGATAACACCTTGTCTTCGGAGATACCATCGCGCATTGCAAACGCCGCTGCCAAATTCGGGTGACTGACCGATCGTGTCTGGAAATCCCATGATCTGAAGTTAGTGACAAAAATTAGTGTCTACAAGGCCCTAATCATCCCAGTCCTCCTATATGGCGCAGAGACATAGTGTCTCTATAAGCCAGACATAAAAAAACTGGACACATACCATCTAAGATGTCTAAGATCGATCCTTAAGATTAAGTGGCAGGATCGCGTGCCGAATACTGAGGTCCTGCGTCGGTCCGGTATGTACGGCATGGAAGCTCTCCTTATGCAGCGACAGCTCAGGTGGTGCGGACACGTCTTCCGCATGGATGACCAGCGTCTACCCAAAGCGGTATTTTATTCTGAAATGGCAGAGGGTAAGCGTAAGCACGGTGGTCAGCATTTGCGTTTTAGGGACGTGTTCAAACGACATCTAAACGCCTGCGATATTGACCCTGCAAGTTGGGAGGAGCTCGCTTCACACAGCTCGTCCTGGCGCTCTACCATCTATAATAACATTAAAACTTTCGAAGAAAACCGACTTCATACACTCGATATAAAACGCCAGATACGTAAAGAAAGACCTAAGCCCTCATATACTTACACTTATAACGCAGCAGGCCAACTCTATTGTGACACCTGTGATAGTTCTTTTAAAACTAAGTTTGGTCTAGCAAGCCATGTTAGGGCTCACGCTAGAATTTAAATATAAACGCAGTATAATTAAATTTATTGTATTTTTATGCATTTAATAGCATTTTCTTTAAATTTAAATATAATTAGAGTCGCCGTCATCGAAATCGATGAGGACTATAAATATAAGTTCTCCAAATGCACCAGAGCTTGCAGATCCTCTTAATCTGACTAAGACGTCATGTAGTCGTGATAAAATCAAACACTGGAATGCCCCAAATGCATCCACTGTGTTTGCCCACGACTCGCTTTTCCTACACCGTTAGCGCGCCTGAGGGCTTAGCCAAGTTACATTCGCTACGAATCGAATCGTTATCTACAGTCGTTAACGCTTTACCGAAAGCGAAGTTATGAAGCTAGCCATGTTTCATTTGGCATAACGAACGTTCAATCCATTTGTCTGTTCGATAACTCTACGTTTATGGTCTTTTGTCAGAAAAGTACGTCAATCGCCGGTGTCATTGCTGAGCAGAGTTGCCAGTTCAGCCCGTAGGGGCCGATTATCGGCCTTTGGGAAGTTATGCCGGCCCTTGGCAGCCATCGGCCTTTTTGTGGCCTTTACCAGCCAATAATACAACAACATTGCCAGCAGAATCTTTTTGGAAAGCAGTTTTTCAGTTGAAAAATATAGCAGGAAATCGCCATTTTTTTAATTTACATAAATAAGTTGGCTTACTTCTGGTTCTCCCAATTTTAAACGCGAGTGTTGAGCGTGTTTTTATTAAACTCAAGAGGGTTAAAATTTAAAGCCACACTCGTCTCAATACGGCGACGGTAGCTTCTTTAATAAGTACTACTGCAGGCATAGAAAACTGTGGTGGTATAATACATTTCGAGCCGAAAGTAACGGTTCGTTTGTTACCTTTTCATAGCTAAACGGCTGAACAAATCGTAATGAAATTTGGAAAAAGCATAGGCTACTTTTTACCCGAGTGCGCAAAAGGAGGGTAATTTTTTTTTTAAATACCTACCACGCATGCGAAGCCACGGGCGAATCAGCTAGTATATACTTCTATACTGATATTATAAAGAGGAAAGATTTGTATGTTTGTGTGTATGTTTGTAATTAATAAGACAACGCAATAAAGCTCATCCACATATCATCGACAATTGGGTATCGCGCACCACACGCTTCACGCGATCATTTCTACCCCATACTCGCAATATGTGGCATGAGCTACCATCTGAGGTTTTCCCGTTAGGCTACGACATGGCATTCAAGAGAAATGTAGAGGTTTCTACAGTGTAGGGAACGCATCGACAATACCCCGGGTGTTGCCGGTGTCAATAAGCGACGGTGACCGCTTACCATCAGGTGGGCCGTAAGCCAGTTTCCCCACAAATACCATTAAAAAAAAAGAATAGGTTTCGAAACTACTGGACAGATTTCAAAATTCTTTCACTGTTGGGAAGCTACACTATCCCCGGGTGACATAGGCTACTTTTTACCCAACTGCACAGGAGAGTAATGTTTTTACGATACGCGTGTGTAGCTGCGGATTGGTCAGCTAGTAACTTATAAATTTATTCTTTAAATTGTAACGTGGTTTCATTTGACCACTCATCCGTCGTAGTCGGCGGTGGCATAATTTTTCCAAATCACAAAACCCATGTGCTTCCTCCCTGAGCGCTCGAAGCGGAATACTCATACTCATTTATTCAAACCGTAGGGACACAATGGAACACTTGGTTACGTCAATAATAGTACTTACTCAATTACATGTCTTTATCTAAGTAGAGGTGCCAGAAACTTTTGACACGTTTTCAAAGAGAAACTAGTCGTAGCTGGTTACCGGCGGATATTGGAACCCGCCATAAAAAAAACTCTGCAAACGTTTAGGTAGGAAGGAAGAGACTACGTACCGGATCCATGGCAGGCGGTACACGGTCCCTTTGGAAATCAATGAGGGAGTCATATTTTTACCAATGACTGTGTCTAAATATCGGGCCACTTAAAACTTAACTTACACTTAACATACACTTAAAAGTTACATCTAAGAGGTCTATATTGCGCAGTGGGCAAATAGCCGGCTGAGACGCAGGAGGTAGCGGGTTCGATTCCCGCCGCGGAACAAATGTTTGCATGACCTACAGATATGTATTTATAAAAAAAAGTATATAAGTATTCTATCATTTATCTGGTTCCCATAGTAAAAGCTCTGTTTAGTTTGGGACTAGATATCGCTGTGTGAAATGTCCAAATTAAAACTTTCCTCTTAATGTGATCAAGAGTTAACCAGTGAGACGATAACAAAGCAAAATGAAACGTATTATACACGTACACACGGCTACAAATCAAGCTATACATTTCAAATATAAGCTGACCTCTCATTCTACGAAAAACCTACACGATGCGCGATCAGCGTGTACTGGAAATGTATAGATTGATGTGTAGCCGTGTGTACATACAGTTTTCTACGTATCACCTAAAACACTTGTTCAAACTAACGTCTTTATAATGTACCTACCAAGGGTAGGCCCCTTAGCTAAATCAATGTTAGCGTAATAAATAATTCTGGACATTTCACACAGCGCTATCTAGCCACAAACTAACGGTTCAAGATATTTATTTCTCTGAAGAATTGGTAATTCACTTACAGAGAAAACTTGAACTAAGCAAGGCCTTTACACCAGATACTTACCTATACTTTAGGCGACCTCCGTGGCGCAGTGGGCGTATAGCCGGCTGAGACGCAGGAGGTAGTGGGTACGATTCCCAACGCAGAACAAATGTTTGCATGATCTACAAATATTTGTTCCTGGTCTGGATGTTTTTCTATATATTATAAGTACTTAGTGTATTTACAAAAAAAAAAGGTATATAAGTATTCTATCAGTTATCTGGTTCCCATAGTACAAGCTCTGCTTAGTTTGGGGCTAGATAGTGCTGTGTGGAAATGTCCATTAATATTCATTATTTATTTATTTTAAATTTTAAACTAGCTTCCAGCCAGCGGCTTCGCACGCGTGGTTTGGCAACAAAAAGTAGCCTATGTGTTAATCCAGGTTATAACCTACGTACACACCAAAGTTGTACGAAATCGATTCAGCCGTTACGACGTGAAAGAGTAACAAACATCCACGCATACAAACTTTTTGCGTTTATATTATTAGTGGGATACATACTTATCTAGTGGGGGGGTGCTTCGCTGTGCTTTCCAGTGAGAGTCTCCACTCGAGAACCTTCCTGCCCCAACGGCCGTCAGTTCTCCGATCTATCCGATCACTGCCACTTCAGCTTGCTAATCCTTGGTGTTATGTCGGTGACTTTGGTTCGTCTAGGAATGTCCTCAATTATGATAGTATGTCGTAGAGAAACTCCAAGCAAAGTCCTCTCCATAGCACGCTGAGCGACCGCGAGCCTTGCTGGCTTTGTTGCTGGGAGCCGTTGGGTGATGTACAAGATCGCTCGCTCTTTAAATCTATGAGGGAGGCCTATGTTCAGTAGTGGACGACGATGATAAAGTCAAACATTTGTTTCGCAGCGGCATTGAAACCGCAACCAGCTGCGTCGCAGCCAGCGATTAGCCCTCTGCGCCACGGAGGTCGTCACTAAGGCTCCTTGTAAAATTTCGTCGAGGGAAGCACTACCGCCGTACCTATTTCTATGTCTTATGTCCACACAGTCCATTTCATGGTTGTCTGGTAGAGATCGCTAGTCAGCACCGTATACGGAAAAATATTTGGGCATGACCCTTGACGCAAAGCTACGCTGGAAAGCTCACGTCAAGAAGAAAAAAGAGGAATTAAAATTACGCTACAAAAGAATGTACTGGTTACTTGGAAGGCAGTCTTCTTTGTCAGTAGGTACACAATAAAATTGTTTTGTACAAACAAGCCTTGATGCCAGTGTGGACTTATGGTATACAGCTCTGGGGCTGTACCAAAAAAAGTAACATTTTAATCATCCAACGATTCCAAAATAAAGTACCCAGGGACATCGTAGATGCATCCTGGTATATTAGAGATGACGACCTTCACCGGGACCTCAACATAGAGGTCGTCGATAGAGTAATACGAAAATATGCAGAAGGTCACGAACAAAGACTTCACCATCATGTGAACGTCGAGGCAATCCAGCTCCTCGACAACACGGATATAGTGAGAAGACTGAAAAGGACAAAACCTTTTGAGTTATTATAGTGTACAATAGTGTAATATAGTGTCAGTGTTAGTGCTACTCATAAAGAACACAAGAACAAAGTGTCTTCCCCTTAAATAGAGACTGCAAGAGAAGTGCCAATGGACACATTCTTTATCATAATTCTAATCAGCGATAAGACCACCAATTGAATCACATAGTTTTACGGTGTTCTTTCTATTTGTATTGTTATAAAGTGTGCAATACCGTAAATCGTGTAGGGGGAGGGGGGGGGGGGGGGGGGTTAATGAAACTATAGCACAATTTAAAATACTTTTATTTACGTAATATAATGCTTTGGTACACTATTTCTATACATACACATGGAACTTTCTATAATTACCTAGGTAAGTATACAAAACTGCATGACTTATCCAAAAAAAACCCCTTAAAGGACGCATTAGGATTTTTTTATGAAAACCGTCATAATGGGGTCAAACACATTTCAAGTTTGTATGCAACACTCCCTAAAAACGTAGGGTGGCGTAGGATTTTAACTGCATGAAAAACCATAAAAGGGGTCAATTTCAAAAAAGTCACGGTCGTTCTACAACAAATATTGATTTAATAGATAAGAGTTGGTAATGTACGCCAGAAAGAAGTTATACTTCTTTGGCGTAACAGAACAAAATAGCTGAAGATTTCATCCCGTATGCCACAGCTGTGTTTGTAAAAGGAATGATAAATTAATATATACAGTTATGTGTTTTCACGGAAACTTGAGAGACAGTTATCAGCTAACTTCATCATGTCGCTTTTTGGCTGTCGCTGTAAAATTTATACTCTCATTATTTTTTCCAAACGCGCCAAAAGAAGTATAACTTCAAAAATCCTGTACCTAAAAAGTCCAATGTATTCAATACATATTTTACACTACAATATACTAGATGAAACTATTAATTTAATAACAATCAGGTGAGATCAGGATACTCAAACCGCTTCACGGAAAAATAGTATTTATATAGTGTTATTTGAACACATACGGAAAATTTCAAGATTTTTAAAACTACCTCAAAAATTTGCAATCCTAGACGGGACTTGAACCCGCAACCTACCTCTTGGTACGAGGATGCACCACCAATTGTGCTACAGGCTCTTGTCACGTCAGGGTCGAAATTAGTGAGATGATTCAGATTACGACAACAGCACCGTTAGCTCCAGCAATCTCACAAATTTCGACCCTGACGTGACAAAAGCCTGTAGCACAATTGGTGGTGCATCCTCGTATCAAGAGGAAGGTTGCGGGTTCGAGTCCCTTTTTTGAGATGGTTATACAAAAATCAGGGAAAAGTTATTAATTTTACTAAGAAAACCTTTGTAATTTATTTCAATCATTATTCGAATGTAATTTCAAAATTTTAAAACCAAAATCTCAAAAATTTTCAAGCCTAGACGGGACTTGAACCCGCAACGTTCGTCTTGATACGAGAATGCACTACTATTTATGCTACCGGGCTCTGTCACGTCAGGGTAGAAATCTCTTGTTAATGTACTAAACTACAACGTTTGGCATTGAGCAGCTCAAAAACTGTGTAAGTTTTCCTGTAGATGGAGATAACGGCGCTTTAGTCATAAACTGAATCATCTCACTAATATCGACCTAGACGTGACAAGAGCCAGTAGCACAATTGGTAGTGCATCCTCGTATCCAGAGGAAGGTTGCGGGTTCAAGTCCCGTCTAGGAATGAAATTTTTTGAGATTGCTGTAAAAATCATCAGGGGAAAGTTATACATTTTACTAAGAAAAGTTTCGAGATTTAAGTCAATCATTATTCGAATATGGTTTATTAACATCGTTCTAATTAAAACTATTACGACAACCTTGAAATAATAAGGGAAGACAATTGGAGGAACCAGTATTCAGATGAGCGCTACAGATAAAAATCATATTAAGAGCCCTACAGAGCAACTGTCTATATAGTTAGACAATCTGTTTTGTTATGTACGACATTAATTTAAAACACACATCTGGACTCGTATTATCTGATTTTAGAGGTAAGTTTAACACCGGTAGCTAGAATATTTATCCAGTAATCGATACATTTCCAATAAACAATTTTGAACGTAAATCGGCGGCGCCTTTGCGACGATGCCGCTTAGTCAGTTTAACAGGTACCTACTTACATGATGAATGAATATCCTTCGTTTACCTATTGTATACAGACTGTTTCATTGATATTTTAGGACTTGACATCAAGGTTGCTTGAGAATTAAAATTTTCTATGGTAATAATCAATTTGAAAAAAGATGAATGTGCTTCAGACCACACGACTGAAGTAAAACTTCTTTTTCCAAATATTAATTTATAAAATTGTTCAATTACAAAATTGTCCACACGTCTGTAGGTCGATCAGTCTATGTTAATTCTGGACAGACGCTACTCGCACTCGCACAATAACGTTTAAATATATACGAAACGTAACTCTCTCTCTTTCAATCTTCACCAACTTATATCTCCCTCTCAACTTCGGTTCGCACTTTTCGTAACGCATTCACCAGCTTACTCCCCAAGTGAAGCGTGCGTAAAGAAGTTTTACTTTAAAAACCTATTTTACAACAATACTAGCCATTAGCCCTACCCGTGTTTTCATTTAATGTCGCACTTAACAAAACGTGTAGTATTTCAATAACTACGCAAAGTTTCCCGTTCTCATTCATAGTATATTTAAAACGGGCTTATTGTAATTTAGACAAGACTTTGGAATTATTTCTATTGAGAAACTTCTAACGAATCGTGTTTTCGCTTTCCTATTACTTAGTATCCTCAAGTTTTACATATATTTGTTACTAAGTAAATGCAGGCTTACTAATAAAATATAGGATAATATCTATCTGAGGTCGTACGGACCCTGTTTTGAAAATATTTTGAGTATTAAATGACTTTGACGCAGATGACCAGTACTTACGGTAACTAAAACTAATAAATTAAAATGTGCCTCAAAATACAACTAATAAACTTTGGTTTGACATTTGTTAAGATTTAAAGACCATTACTGACGATCAAACCTTATTACCATAATGTTTTTTTTTAATTTCTTTTTAACTGTTGTTGTGTCTAGCTTTTAAGGTATAATAAAGAGTTCATTCATTCATTTCATTCAAACCAGAAGACCACCCGGCAGCACTGAAAATCAACGCAAGGAAGGACACCGTCTGATTTTGTTACTCCGCAGGAACACCTCCCCCCAGGTCATGATCTGCCTTGGCCGGTCCGGAAGTCAATGAACAGACTCCGGACCCAAACTGCCCGAGACAAAGCCTATGTAAATGGGGTATAAGCGACTCCTCCCGGACTGAATGCTACTGCGGAGCACCCATTCAGTGCATGTCTCATCTGCTCTTCTGTCCCTTGCGCCCTACCACCTGCACAAGGTATGACCTCAACAAACGACAGTTTCATGACATGACACGAAAGAAGATGAAGAATTCATTCAAACAAACATATTTAAGGCCCTAGCTAAATCTAGCCGGCCAGTAAGCGATTAGCTATCAACTATTTTCTCGCTCAAGAAACGAACAAAAGACATAGATACCGTGTCAGTAAACGAGACACGTATATTAAATAGTTGAACGCTGGCCTAAAATTTTCAACGGCCTAACGAGGTCCCTGTACATACCTGACATAAGTACAAATATATCATCATCATCCACAGCCCATAAGTATCCACTGCTGGGTGTAGGCCTTTCTTTGTAAACGCCACCCTTCCCGGTCCTGTGCTGCGCGCATCCAGGAGTTGCCCGCGACTTTCTTTATATCGTCGACCCACCGCGCCGACGGACGTCCTGGACTTCTTAGGTATGTTCTTGGCCACCATTCGGGCACAGATTTACTCCACCTGCCATCACTCCGTCTAGCCATGTGTCCTGCCCAGTGCCACTCGAGTTCCACCATCCTTGTTCCGATGTCTTGGTCTTTCGTCTGGCGTCGGATTTCGGTATTAGGAACTCGATCCAGCTGGTTGATGCCAAGCATGGCGCGCTCCATGGCTCTCTGTGCGACTCGTACTCTGTACACAGTTTCCTTAGTGAGCGCCCATGTTTCGGCACCGTAAGTCATTTTTGGCAGGACACATTGGTTAAACAGACGTGTTTTCAAACATTGTGGGATCTTCTTTGACCGAAAAACATCTTCAAGTTTTCCAAATGCAGTCCACCCGAGTTGTATTCGTCTAGAGACTGATGCTCTAAATATATATATAACAAGAAGTATAAATGTTTCTCCTAAAGAACACAATCCGGGCCTCTTTAAGGTAAGAGTGAATAGGTGTCTTCTAGATCTTCGTGCTTCATCTTAGAACATATCATCGTTTACCATCAAGTGAGATTGTGCTCAAACGAAGAACAACCCAGTTAAAAGAAATTAAAAAGTAAGACCTGTACTATTAATAAAATAATATTGTACTGTATTTATGAATGCAATATGAATATAAAATAAAAAATGTTTTTGACTGACGTCATTTTCAAGCAGTTTGATCGTCTATAAAGGCTTTAAATTGAAAAACTAAATACTAAAATTAAATAGAAAATATTGTTCTTATCTTCACAGGGTCAATTTAGAATTTTAGAAGGGGGGGGGGGGGGGGATGCACAGTACACCCACAATACCCGTGAAGATATCCCAAAACGGGGTAGTTAGAGGCGAACCCAAACATTACGTTGATACATGCCCACTGTTTGCAGTGTGATCTAACAAGTTATTAGAATATTACCGAAAGATGTCATTATATTGTTATCAACTGTTCACAAATTAAATATTTTATTTCTATTAAACTATCACATAATAAAATGTAAAGCTCGGAACAGATATCCAAAAACAGATGTTTGTAGAATGTGAATTGTACCGCCTTATAAGTAAAGCCCTGAACAGCATTTTCTATTCCCAGCGAGATAAGAATTTGTGATTTTGACATCTCTGTGCCTTCTCAGGGGCAGAGATGCTAACCCGCCGTCATAAGGGTCGTCTATTACTTACGTGGGATATTTTTGACGATTTTTTTAACCCCCCCTCCCCTCCACCCCTGATGTCGAGAGATTTGTTTCGACCCCCTCCCCCCGCACCTTTTATCTCAAGTGAGATTTTTTTTTCATAGGGTAAATGCGTTAAACTTATTTAAAAAAACACAATTGTTATCATTATTTTAAGATTGCTTCTCTCGTAATCTAACGAGTGGAAGAGAGATAGATGCGCCACAAGCCGAACGCTTAGGCCGATCGCGCCTCTCTATCGCTTGTTCCGCGCCCTCGCTTGCACGCTCGGCTCAGGCGGAACGTGACACTTTTTCGTGCATGCAGCCGGCGTTCATCGATTTATAAGACGTTATCACGTCAAAAAAGTACGTAATATTAGCCGAGACCCCCCCCCCCCCCTCGTCAACCCTACGTGAGATCCCCCCCCCCCCCTGAACACTTCAAGTAATTAACGGACGACCCCTTAATCCGTCAGTTCTACTATTTTTATTAATAAGGATACAGGATTTTTTACACTAGGATTATATTTTATCTATGATTACAGTATTTTAGTATCCAAGAGCGTAACCACACTGACGATTTGCGAGCATGGTTCCAGCGAGGCGATTTGTGAACGCGTTCGCTCGCAGGGCCACACACCAGCCATAATAAAGATATAGATAAGCAAGACCGGTCAGGAGCGAGTAGGAAACGCGCACTGAGGATTCCGAACTGGGATAGGTTTATTTGTGTTAATTAAGCAGTGCCATCTAGTTATGTGACCGGTAAACCAAAAAACTTTAAAGACATCTAAAAATTAAAATTATAGTTTTCATTTTCATTTTGTAGGTACCTATCGTAATTCAATTCAATATAATCTAATTTCAAAACTAAATATGCACAATCTGACATTTTAATTTATTTTTTAATTCATTTTTATTTTCTCTGTTATTTGTGATAATATTACACCTATTTATTTAAATTGTTTATTGCAAAATTTTAAGATTTTGTGTTACTTTTTTAAGGATTATGTAATTTATGGATGTATTTTATCTGAATTAAATAAATTAATAATAATAATAAAAACTTGGCGCGAGACCGCGTGCCCGGCCCAGGCGGAGATGGCGGGACGAACTTGACGCGCACAGTGCGAACTGCTCGACAGAAGCCCTAGACCGGGATGAATGGAAGCAGGAACAGTTTTTAGATCTGCACTATCTAATCTAATGAGCCCGCTGGATGCCACTGCTGGGCAAAGGCCTCCCGCCTTTGCCCAGCAGTGGCATCCAGCGGGCTCATTAGATTAGATAGTGCAGATCTAAAAACTGTTCCAGATAGACTTCGTTATAATCCACAAAGCTATAAATCATCGTGCAGTTACCATAGTCTCGCAAGCCTCCAGGATCGGCGAACTCTTACAGATATGGTCTTTCTTCATGGTCAATGCAATGGTCACATAGATGGCCCTGACCTTATGGGTAGAGTTTTGCATTTTTGTACTCCGAAATACCGCACTAGACATACAAAGTTAATTGCTGTATCACACTCATCAACTAACTAGGCACAACATTCCATCGTTAACATACTACAAAGAGTTTACAATAAGGAGTTCTTCTCGATTGATATTTGTCATAACAACAAGGGAACATTCAAAAGTGAAACATTAAAAATAATTATGGAGGATGACACACATGCATGATAACAACGCGAACATACTGGTTATTATGGTATATATATATTACCCGTGCGCGATAAGTTGGGACCTGAGCGCGGTGACGTCATATTGGCGTGTTTGTACCGCCCGCAAAAAAGCGAACAGGCAACAAGGTGAACAAGCAGGCAGCCGCCCGCGGCTTCGTCTTTGTTTTTTTTAACCTAATTTATTATGTTACTCAGGGAGGACGCTGCTTTTTATCTAATCTTTTTTACACTATTTGAATAAAATAAAAATACAATGTTTAAGTTTATACATTTATTTTATCTATTATTTACATTATCTCATCTTCGTCACTACTTAGTGGATTTATGCCTTCTAGAGGTTGTTCTTCGTCCTCAGTCTCACTATAATCACTTGACGAAGAGGTATCCGATAAATTTACAATTAATTGCGATTCATTCGTCTCTTGTAAGAGGTCATCGTCCCAATACTTTTGTCGAAGCCTGTCCACATGGTTGACTTCTTTTTTCCAGTCACTCTCACTTATGCTGGTAATTGCATCTCTCGTTAATTTTTCTATTTCCCTTTCTGACTGGTACGAGTACGAGACTAAAAACCCTAGTAAAAAATAGTGATGCGAACGGTACAATACGAGCGCCATCGGGGAAGTGCAGGGGAAGCGGTCGGGGAGTCGCATTCCTAGCAGGTCCCAAGTTATCGCGCACGAGTAATATATGAATTTTATCAACCTTTTTGTGTTTTTACGCGTAATTTGTTAAGTGCGTATTTTTAGTTTAATTTAGACTGTCCATATATAATTTTTTTATATATATAAAGTAAATCCGTTTTTGGCCGTATGTTCCACTTAGTTTATGTTTGCATCTTATATAATACGGGATGTGGATTTTGTTAAATATATAAACAAAAATAAAATAATTTTACAAATCACTACTAGAACTCTATTAGTATTACTCGTGCGCGATAACTTGGGACCTGCTGGGAATGCGACTCCCCGACCGCTTCCCCTGCACTTCCCCGATGGCGCCCGTATTGTACCGTTCGCATCACTATTTTTTACTAGGGTTTTTAGTCTCGTACTGGCCTACGTCACGTAACGACGTGCTCTGGAATTCTTTTAGTTTTCGTTTGTGTTATTGTTTTGTTGTTGTAGTTTTTGTTGTTATAGTAAATGTTGCAAATTTATCGGATACCTCTTCGTCAAGTGATTATAGTGAGACTGAGGACGAAGAACAACCTCTAGAAGGCATAAATCCACTAAGTAGTGGACGAAGATGAGATAATGTAAATAATAGATAAAATAAATGTATAAACTTAAACATTGTATTTTTATTTTATTCAAATAGTATAAAAAAGATTAGATAAAAAGCAGCGTCCTCCCTGAGTAACATAATAAATTAGGTTAAAAAAAACAAAGACGAAGCCGCGGGCGGCTGCTTGTTATGTTCGCTTTTTTGCGGGCGGTACAAACACGCCAATATGACGTCACCGCGCTCAGGTCCCAACTTATCGCGCACGGGTTATACTCTAGTAGTAGTAGTTGTGGACTTATTTTAGAAACTATAGTAATGTTTAACGTACGTAATGAGATTAAATCAGAAATGAGGAGACCGTGGTCACTGACAAACCAAGGTCACTGACATAGCTATGAGGGTTAGCAAGCCGCAGTGGCGGGGCGGGGCACAGCTCCAAGAACGGCCGTTGGTGGAGAAAGGTTCAGAAAGGTTGCAAAAATAATTGTAATAAATAAACTAGCTGACCCGCACGCAGCTTGAAATTTCCCGTTCCCGTGGGAACTTCGGGATAAAAACTATATAAAACACTCTTGTCAAATTGACGCGACACTTCATGTAAATGACTTCACGGCAATGAACGACGGTTAAATTATATGGAATATATTCATACAACAATACTAAAATCGCGATTAAAAAATTTGGGAGAGGGGGGGGGGGGGGTAGGAGGCTGAATAATACTTTACCATTACGACCTATTTTTATACCTACCGAATATACAAAAAAAAATTAAAATCGGTCTACCCGTTCGGGAGGAGTGCGACCACAAACACCGTGACACGAGATTTTTATATATTAGAGAAGATTACCTTGATTGTGTCTTAGATGCAAAAACCTAAGTAAAGTTTTTGTAGTTTCTGAGTTATTAGCCACAATAAAAACTAAACTTTGACATAATTCACAGGGTACACCAGTGACCCCACAGTGTTGTAATTTGGTATGCGTGTAGCTTAAGTATCACAAATATAGGCAAGTCTGAATAACTGCAATTGTACCCCAAAAAACCCGGTTACCTGTAATTTGAATGAAACTGTAGGTCAAGTCTTGTGGTTATTTATTTCGTGGCATTATTAGGATAGTCAAAAATTACCAATAATATTTTTTTTTGTTTTTATAGTGCTTATGACTCGCGAAATCTCAGTTCGGGGCGAACCACTAGTTATATTGTTGATTGAAATAAATCACGACAGTTTTCTGAGCAAAAAGACATGATAACGTTGCTGGGGGCCCCGTTGGATGCCGCATTTATACGTATCGTAACAACGCGGCGAGCGCGTTCGTTCATCGCCTCGCTGACTACGTGCTCGCAACTCGCCAGTGTGATAACGCTCTAAGATTTAATACAGTCGTGACAAACATTACGTGCAAACATTTAGTACAAAAAGGAACCAGCTCGAAAAATGTATATTAAAATAACAAAACAGTCTTTGTAAAATATTTGGCTAATTGCTATAAAAATATAATAAGTACTACGTTTTGTGTCTTACCTTTCACTACACTGGAGTTTTTCTTATGCCTCAGGCGGTGTCTTAAAACGCGATAGCGAGACTACCGCGCAAATTAGTGGCGATCGTTGCACGTTCGCGCGATGACAAGAAGGTAAGCGAGCCCTCGCTTGTCCTTTCGTGCGACGTAATAGCGTTCGCGCGACTATCGCACGACTCTTAGGACACCATTATGCCCAATTCTGATAATTTAACTTTTCAGTTACCAAATTGAATTTATTACCAAAGGTATCAATCGAGGCGATATTCCGACAGTCCATTGTCGTAGAAAAGCGACGGGTTTTCCATCGCCCCCGGCATCAGTATGTTTGATCGCGCGTTCTCTGAATTAAGCTCGCGCGAATAGTAAAATCAACATTTTAGTCGCACTATCGCGCGAATGTCAATTAGGAGAACTCGGCAGTATACTTGATCGCAAATTCGCGCGAACTAGCGATGATCACGCTATCGCGTTTAGGACACCGCCTAAATCTAAAATTACAATAATTGTGAAACAAATAGTACCTTAAAATTAAATTTGTGCACACGTCACGTGTGGTTTCACTATTTATTTAATTAGTTTAAATGAAATAACGCAGAAATTTAAACTAAAGAGCCTGCTGTGAAAGAATTCAGAAAATGGTATATAAAAATATGCAGATGCCCGTGCACATTGAAGAGTTTGATGATTTTCCTATGGATCCCATCATCAGATCTCAACCAAATTTTTATGGGACCATCCCTGATGAACCCCTTTTCTAACAAAATAAGAATCATTGTAATAGAATAACGCAGTAAACAATTATCGCCGAATTAAAAACCTCCTTTTTTATGTTGGGGAAAATACACTACAGTTGACCCGCGCTAATCCGGCCCTTGTCTAATGAATGAGGCACCACCTACATTCCATTATCAGTACATACAAAGCATATTCATTACCATTTTTTATAATTACCTATGTAATATGTAGAATTACAAGGTACTTACGTTCACTGGTCAATGTAAAATCCCACGTTAAGAAGTTACTTTTAGATGTTAGGCTTTTATAACAAAATAAAGTGACTTTACAACGATCTACTTCACGGAGTATTAATCAATTACAACCATGGTAGGCGATATAACAACAAGTGTGGCAGCAGGTACTCTTTAGTCCGACAAACTCGATAATCCGACACCGCCTTGCAAAACGTTTGTCGGATTACCACGCGTCTACCTCTGTAGTCCGACAAACTAGATAATCCGACACCGCCTTGCAAAACGTTTGTCGGATTACCGCGTGTTTACTGTATTCACACAATAAAAAAATATATGGC
Source organism: Philereme vetulata (assembly GCA_918857605.2). NCBI lineage: Eukaryota > Metazoa > Arthropoda > Insecta > Lepidoptera > Geometridae > Philereme > Philereme vetulata. The sequence goes on along the minus strand of OU975427.1, from coordinate 802,336 downwards.
TAACCCTAAACAGATTTATTTTTGCGTTATTTTATTAAAACGCTCTAAATTACATACAACATAAACTTAAATAGTATTTTTATTTATAGTGTTATCCGAACACATGCGGAAAATTTCAAGATTTTTTAAAATCATCTCAAAAATTTCAAGCCTAGACGGGACTTGAACCCGCGACCTTCCTCTTGATACGATGATGCACTACCATCTGTGCTACAAGGCAATTCAAGTCTAGGTCGAAATTAGTGACACTACATGAATGATCTCACTAATTTCGACCTAGACGTGAATTGCCTTGTAGCACAGATGGTAGTGCATCCTCGTATCAAGAGGAAGGTCGCGGGTTCAAGTCCCGTCTAGGCTTGAAATTTTTGAGATGATTTTAAAAAATCTTAACATAAACTTAATTTAGTAAATTTTTGAATATAACAAATGAAGATTTAAAAACATCCAAATTATTACGAACCAGACGGGATTTGTACCCCGCAACCTTGCTGAAACCCATGGCGAAATTGGTTCCTTTGTACGGGGGCGATACTAATTTCGCTGCGGGCTCACTGCTCGTCTTGTGCGTAATTAATGGGATGTTATTATACGTTTTTTATTGCAGTTTTTTTAAACTATTTTTAATCCTAAATGACTGATAGGACAAAAGATATTTTTTTGCGATGTTCTCTGATAAAAAAAGCAAGAGATTTTTGAAAAATGTATTTTTTCCAACTTAAAACACCACTTCCCCACAAAAAGTGGTGTTTTAAGTGAAAAATCTTTGTGTCTCTGTCTTATACGACTGTGTGTATGTGGTATTGCAACTCCCAAGCTGTTAATCATCATCATTGCCCTCTAACATTAACGAGAGGGCTATGCTTAGTATTTCTCTACGAGATCGAATCAGGACCTTATAGACAAACCAAGGTATTAGCAAGCTGAAGTGGAAGTGGGCAGCACTTAGCTCGAATAACTGACAACCGTTGGTGCAGAAAGGATCTCGAGTGGAAACCACGCAATGGAAAGCGCAGTGATAAAGGCTGCTGGGAGCCGTTGGGTGCTCTGGAAATGTATGGGGGAGGCAGTGATATCCTGAGACTGATATGGTGATGACCTACGAGATGAATCGAGGCTGGTGGGCACATTCATGGGTTATAAGGCCTATGCAGTTGCGCCAATGCGATTTTTCAAGTTTACGAGGTCGTTCGAATAGGCAGGTTTGCCCGTTGCAGTAGGCAGTTTAAAATCACACTCTTCAAAACCTACTGCCAATCATTCTATGCGAGCAGCCTGTGGGTCAGCTGTTCCAAAAAGTCACTCAGTGCACTGCGTGTACAGTATAAAATGGATTGAGGATGTTGGTGGGGCTGCGTCGCTTCTCTTCGAACATGTTTGCGGAGGCGCGGGTCGATGGGTTCCACGCCATCATCCGTAAAAAGACTGCCTCACTGCTCAGTAGAGTGCGATACAGCACCAACACCATCCTGCAGCTCATAGCTGGCAAATACAACTCACCGATTATGAAGTCCTTCAATCGGGTTCTGATCGAATAGTCTTTGTGAGAGACTATTGGCTTAGGACTTGAGTGAGGGACTTGTTGTTAGTTTTATTGCGCCTATACTTTGTACTGACCCATGTGACATTGAGTGATGATGATTTAAGTTTTTTTTTTATTAACAAATATGAATCTTTGACATCTGAAAATGTAATAAATGAATAGTTAGGCATGCTGTCCAGTAGTACAACACACAGACACTGAACTGATTTCACACCAATTTGTCCCGGGAATCGAACCAGCACATCAGAGAACATCATTTTCGTACCATATAGAATAAAATACATTAATCTACATTTTTGCACAACAAGTATTGTCTATGTACTAAAGACCGCTATATTTACATATTTATTATTCATTAAAAAAACCTTTTTGGGCAGTTTTTGACAACTTTCGCGTATTAGTTACAGTCTTTTGATAAGAAATAAATTAGATTAAGAGAGCTTTGTAAAATTAAATGCATTTTTTTCTTTCAGACCTACATTTAACGAGTAATTGAAGCAGTCGATAAATTTCGAGGAACATCTCTGACCACAGTGTCTCAAGTGATGACATATCAGAAACTTTGGGCCCTATAAGAAGGCTCAAGATCGCTCAGCGTTTTATGGGGAGGGCTTCTTATTTGATCTCTACTAGATCACGAAGAAATGAGGAGATCCGTAAAAAAACTAAAGTCACAGACATACCATTTTTTTTCTATTCCTTATAATTTTTTTGTCTTTAACTTATCCCTTTTACAGCCGCAATTTGTAATTTTGTAATTTATATAATTTTATTTTGACAATTATTTTATGTTTATTTATTTTATTTTTTTTAATTATAGATCTGTTGACATTGTGCAATTACTATTGTCGTGATCTTTGATTATTTTACTGTAAAACGTTCTTTCTCGTAATGGCAACAAGACAGTTTAAGCCTTGTATTTTTATAAACTGGCAGTAAAACGCGCTGGGGCGGGTCGAATGATTCATTTTCGCTCGACTTAAAAAGCCTCAACGAAGATGTCGCGAAGAGCCGGCAGAACTTCGTTGGCGCTCGACAAGTTAACACGTTCTTAAAAGAAGTAGGAACTGTATTAAATAAGTTAAAATTGTACCTGCATATTCTATCTTGCATTTTATACTTAATAAAGGAACAGTATTCCGAAGTTTATTTGTCTGTCTCCTTCAATCTACATCATCACACTTTATCGTAATGACAAGGCTCCTTTACAGTCGCAATTTATAATATCTTTTTTTTGACATTAAATACTTTATTTACGATTTAGCATTGACATTGATTGACGTATTTGACATTGTTTTGTTCTGTATTTGATTGAGTTTTATTTTATTTTTGTTATTTTAAGTTGACATTCTTTGTTAAAATAACTCAATTAGTCCCGATTTAGTCTGTTTGAGCTACTGTAATGATATATTTTAAATATGACGTAACTTAAAGTTCTTCAATGTACCTACAGCGGAAAATAAAAAAAAATTGCCCAGAGGATTATCAAGATGAAGTGGCAGTGGACGTAACCGGGAACTTCTAGAAAGATTCTATGTTCCTATGTTCAGCAGTGGAAATCTTATCACTGATGTGTCAATGATTAATAAAGTTAAAAATGCAAAAATTGAAATCCATAACCACAGATTACTGATCTGTATTCCGGGCAAAGCTGTTCCTCAAAATTTGTTGATTGCTTTCAAATTTCACGTCGGGCAGGGTACCTCCAGCATTTTTTTTTACCCCAAATGATATACAATTTGGACGCGTTCACAGAAAATAAATGCAGTTATATTTTAATGTATTTTTTTCAATGCGTCCGTACGTCACCTATTATAATATAAGTTTTATATACATTCTCAGAAAAATATGGCGCATAAGAATTTCTGTAGATAAGCGAGATTCGAAAGCACGTAAACATCTTTTAATTATATAATCCCAAAAATTATGAACCTAATTGGATTTGTAGCCGCAACCCTCTTGATACGGGGACTAATTATAGATAAATACTGCTGGACATTTTACACAGCACTATCTAGCCCAACTAAGCAAAGCTTTTACTACAGCAACCAGATAACACATAATACATAATTTTTTTTTTTTGTACACAAAACAAGAAACTTTGCGTGATCCATATATGTGTTTGCATGTTCCGCGGTTGGAATCGAACCGGCAGCCATCTGCATCTCAGTTGGCTATACTTAAACTTCGCCACAAAGATCTTTATTAGTTATTGGGATATGACCTTACGGCTCAAAGCACCGTTAAGGTAGCATTCGGTTCTTAGCGACCGCGACGCGCGACTGCAACCACTGAACGACGACCATGGACGCCAGTCGCGGGACGACCCCTAGCGTTCCGATGTCAGCGACCGCGATGGCGACATCGCCACTCTTCCCGCTGTTTTTATGGGTGACGGTTGTGTTTTATTTCTGTACAATATGTCGGACAATTTATTCGCAGCTAGGAAAAAACTTATTCTGCAGCTATTGGAGGATGAAGAAGATGGTGATATTATGATTATGTTATTATCTATGCCTCCGGAAAAAAGGATGAAGATTGACTCAATTTTCACATGACGGAAAGAAGGTTTTTTTTATTCATTATAAGCTTGCGTTTGACCACGACCTTGCCTGATGGTAAGCGATGATGCAGTCTACGATGGTACACGCTTGCCTAGAAGAAACCTATTCACTCGCGACTTAAAGATACCTAGGCGGGATCAGGTTGAAAAGTTCCGCTGCACACTCTTCGAAATGTACTCGATAAAAAACCGAGAGGCTAGCAACCTTTCGTCGATGCTCCAGGCTGAGGAGCCTTGCATCAACTAGCTCATCGTTGCCTATGAGCTTCTTGGCTCTTTTCTCAATTGATTCCAGAGCTTCAAGTTGGTACTGCGCTGATCCGTCCCAGAGGTAAGAACAGTACTCCAAACACGATCGGACTTGTGCTTTGTACAAGTTGAGCAACTGTCCCGGTGTGAAGTAGTGCCTCGCCAATGCGAGTATAGCAAGCTTTTTAGCAGTCAACTGGGCTTTCGACTCAATGTAGGAGTCGAAATAGAGAGTCGGAGTTAATGTGATACCAAGCTCGAGGTGGTCAGATATCGGCACGGATACATTTCGGAAAGTAGGAGTCTGATTAAGGGTTGTCTTTATAAGATGTGAGCCTTACATCATAAAGGTGAGTTTTTATTATTAACTCTATCAACTTCTCATCCTCGTTCGGTGAAAACGCCTCCATTTTGATGAGTTTCTCGCCTGCGTCGCGTCACTGCACTGCCTCCGATGCGACCGGGTCGCGGTCGCACGCCGCTCTCTAGCCACGCCCACCGGTCGCGCGACGCGGTCGCCGGGTTTATTTAGTGTTCCATATAAATCCATACTAAGCAGTGGGTCGCGCGACCCGGACGAGGTCGCGATTCGCGGTCGCTAAGAACCGAATGCTACCTTTAGTTACGTCCCCGTATCAAGAGACCAATTTCACCATGGGCTACGGGTTCAAATCCCATCTGGTTTTGATTAATTTCAAAATCTAAAGATTATCCAGTTGCGGAAAACACTCTAAAAACTACTAAGTTTATTTAGAATAAGATCCGTCAGAACATAAGTATCTATATTACCTTAAGTTTTTTAAAATCATCACAAAAATTACGCGCCCGACGGGAATTGAGTCCACAACCTTCCTCAAACGAGGATGCGATTCGCCACGGGCTCACTACACGTCAAGGGCGAAACTATTGAGATGTTTCTTTTTTGGCCAGAGTTTATAGAGTATATTATAACAGAATGAAAGTCCTACGATAAGTTAATTTCTGATCTAATTAATCGTCTGTCAGAACAAAATGATCTGTATTTATTTGCCAGTCAATGTGTAATTTTAGATTTACATCGATATTTATGCTTAACTTTAAGCACTTTAAATTGAAGATTTTACAATTTTCTTCGACAGACAATTTTTTACAAGACATGTCTTCTCTCACAATCCATGCTTCTTTACAAGCGAAGCCACGGGATAGAACTAGTATTAAGGTGGGTATTCAGTTCATTTGCTAGTGGTCAACTCTAGTGCTGGACTTAAAATAAAAAGTTAATATTACATTTTGAAAATATATCAAGACTTTATTAAATTTAATCATGCCTCATATAATCACACCTGTGTACCTATTTGAAATGCATAATTAAGTTTTTGAAACAAATATTGGATTTTCGTCATCTGAACAATAAATGAATTATTATTATCATTAATCCCCGTGATCACCAGGGTAGTCAGAGGCAAATCCAAAACATTTGATACATGCCCACTTCTTGCACAGTTTATCACGTGATAGGTTGCAAGCCCATCGCTTATAAGAATACTAGCCCGATGACACGTGTCCTTAAAATGTTGTTTCTAGAACATTTCCTTCGCCGTTTTGAGCACGTGTAAATGCACACATCATTCGAGCAAAAAAATCTACAGGCGGCCGGGATTCGAATTCACAACCTCCGAATCGGAAGTCAGAGTACATCTCACTAGGCCAGCACGGCTTATACGAAACAAATTGTTAGCCCGAGATTTATTTTTTATTTTTTTGTGACTTTTATAGACCTTTGCTAATCCTTTCAACACATATATCAAAGTCTGTACTTACTGATAATGTTTATTATCCTCAAATTCTGAGTTCCTTTCGATAAACACAAACGAAACCGTAGTCGATCACTATAGCGACAAGACTCGTGGCAGGCGGGATACTCAATAAACATCTATATTTCGATACAATTACTGGTAATTAGTGTTATCGATAGATACTCGGCGCATCATTAGCGGCTCCAGTAAGGGCTGCAAGAGCGAGCGAGATAGCAATATCATCGTCACTTGTCCCACGGTGTATGACCCCGTCTGCCAAGAACGTTAGTATAGTATTCGCGCGAAAACAGAGCGTAAATCTAGATAATTTCTGGAGAAGCTTGATGGTAATTTTGGAGTACCTCAAGGCAATGCTTTGGGGCCAATATTGTTTCTAATGTATATTACGTGTCTTATACTGTAATCTCGTTCAAAATACCGCATTGTCTTTAGAGTCTTTGACCAGTGTGTGTTAGTACACTCTTTACCCACTATACAGTATACCCACTATACATATGTTCTGTGTAATAACAACATTAAAGGTGAATTTGAACCTTACCGCGTCGCAATAAGTGCTTCAGTTGGATGGCGTCTCCTTGCGCGCCGTGAACGACACGATAGATCGTATGCCTTTTACTGATGTCTGTAAAGAAACAAAAATAAATTATTATTTTTGCAGTACAAAGTCAATTGTTCAGAAAGAATATACGAGTTATTATCATCATCGACGTCAGTCATCGTCACCACCATCATCATTGTCATCATTATCATCATCATCGTCTTCATCATCATCGCTGTCATCATCATCATCATTGTCATCTTCATTTTCGTCGTCGACATCATCTCGCAAATAGTCTTAGTTCTATGTACGTGTTCCTTAGGGTATATTTAAGTTTCATATAAGTTTTTTTATGTGTTAATTTAAAGGCAGTTTGTGCTTCAGTTAAAACTATAAGCAAATGTTTAATTTAATAAATAAATCTTCAAATCTCCACCTCCAATCATAGTCTACACCTTCATCAACATTATATCAGTCGAGGAGGTCCAGTTGAACATCTCCGGCATAGATTTTTCAAAGCAATTAGGTATACAAACCTTTTTCTTAGATCCGTTCAAGTAATCCTTGTACATCTCTGAGCGCAGGTACCGCGAGTAGCTGTCGGACTTCATCAGGTGATACACGTGCGCCTGGAAACACATACATCATTCCTTTCATTTCTTTAAATAAAATAATTACATCAGCATCAAAATTTTCAGGCCGTGTCGAGCCACTGCTGGGCATAGGCCTCTCTTTGTTTTTGCCATTCTTCCCGATCCTGTGCCAGTCTGAACCACGTACGACCCACGGTCTTATAGATGTCGTCGACCCATCTCGCTGGTGGACGTCCCCTATTTCGATGGCCAGTTCTCGAGCCTCCACTCTGTTAGGGCCTTAGTCCACCTGTCGTCACTGCGTCTGGCCAAGTGTCATTATAATTAATAATATGCCAAAATAATTCAATAATAAATTTAAAAAAAATTACAAACAATAAAATAATTACTCGTTTTTGTATTGTAATAATTTGAAATATTATGCTGCATGGATTTAATTTTAATATACATTAGAGCCGCGGTAATCCGTCAAACGTTTTGCACGGCGGTGTCGGATTATCGAATTTGTCGGACTATAGAATACTTATAGTCTTTAGTCCACCTTTTGGAGTCGGGAACCATTATGAAAGGGATACCTTGTAATCTGACAAATACTCATACTCATTTATTGAAACCGCAAGGACACAAAATTTGATGATTTGTAGTGATTACCTGACATCATATAAGTTTATTATTATTATTTTTTCTCATTCTTATTTAATTATTATTTAGAATTTGACGATGCTTTTGCAGACCTTATTAAAAGTTGTTATTATTTAGAACTATTTCTCTTTTTTTATCATCATCATCATCAGCCGGAGGACGTCCACTGCTGAACATAGGCCTCCCCCTTAGATCGCCACAACGAGCGGTTGGTAGCCGTTTGCGCCCAACGACTCCCCGCGATTCTTACTAGATCGTCGGTCCGCCTTGTGGGGGGCCGGCCGACGCTGCGTCTTCCAGTCCGTGGTCGCTACTCGAGAACCTTTCTTCCCCAACGGTTATCGGTTCTACGAGCGATGTGGCCCGCCCGCCACACCAACTTGCTAATTTTGAGAGCTTTTTTTTTTATAAAATTTATTAACTATAGGTACCTATAATATAGGTTACATAATTCATTACATAATCCATAGATACATATTATGTATTATGTACATATTATGTATCTATGGATTATGTAATTAAGTAACATATTTTAATTGTTTGATCTGACTTGTCCAAACACATGTAATTTGTCAAAAGATATGAATAAATAAAATTATAGTTGATAATAGTTTTTAACTAATTACATCGGCTTTATCTAAGTTGCTCATTGCACCATCATTGTGGAGATGCCAGAAACAGACAAGCATTTCATGTACATTTACATTTAAGCATTTAAACACTGATTATGAAGTGTTTAGCGTTTAGGGGCAGTTTTCGGTACCAGCCAACCAAGTGTTGGAATAACATACCGCCACCTTTTCGGCTACTAAAATCAAAATTTACATTTAAAAAACATTATAGGAAACATTTAATAGAAAAACCAAAAAACTTGTCTGGTACAAACTGTTACAGTGCACCGTTCACTTGCCGACGCGAGGGTAAAGTTTCTAGAATATTTATATTTATTCGTATTGTTATTTATAATTTACTAACATTTCTTATCATTATTATTATTCCTTACATAATATATTTATTTCTTCTATCTACTTATCATAATTATCTAATTAAGCCTATCATAATTCAATGCAAACACATTCGTTCTTACGAGTTCTAATGACTTGCCTAAAAAAGGTTTCCGCAGAATAACAGCGCCGAGCTGTCGATCGGTGGCGAGGCATAATGCTGAGCTGGAACCCATTTGCTGCAGTACCACATACACACCTACTTGCCTCTTTTTAATTTTTCCCTGACTACATTGTACATTTATTATTTCATTCTATTGTTTCTATGTTTGTTGTAATTTCTGATTTCTCTTACTTGTGCTTTCTCTTCGATGTTATATTATACCTTTTGATTGTATTGTGTGAATTGGTGTAAGCTATGGCAGCAAATAAATGTCTGTCTATGTCTATGTCTATTTAAGATTATAGCTGGTGTAGAGAGGCATTGTCAAAGAATTTATTTGAATTCTAAATTGGACTCGCGCGCGAAGGGTTCCGTACGATTATTTATAAAAAAGGCAAAAAAATTACGTTTGTTGTATGGGAGCCCCCCCCCCCCCCCCCCCCCCCCTGTAAATATTAATTTTATTTTAATTTAATTATTTAGTTTTAAAGTGAATATATAACTAAATATTATCTTCTTTTATACTTTCTTATAGCGGCAACAGAAATACATCATCTGTGAAAATTTCAACTGTCTAACCATCACGGTTCATGAGATACAGCCTGAAACAGACAGACGGACAAACAGACAGACAGCGGAGCCCAAGTAATAGGGTGCCGTTTTACCCTTTGGGTACGGAACCCTAAAAAAACGACCACATGACTGAAGTAAAACTTCTTTTTCAAAATATGAATTTATAAAATTGTTCAAGAACGAAATGAAATTACGAAAAACTAATCAAGAAATCACCGTTCGCGTAACGCTAACAAACTCTCAAACGAACTACTGACTGAGATATATATATATATATATATTTCATGCACTGGCTATGAGATGAAGAGAGAAAGAAAATGTGCGCGCGCACCTCTCTCTCTCTTGCCCCTGCAGTAATATACGAAACGTATTTCTTTCTCTCTTTCTATCTTCATTAACTTACGTCTCCCTCTCAACTTCCGTTCGCCTCACCCTATTACACTTTTCGTGACGCCCTCGTCACGCATTTCACCAGCTTACTCCCCAACAACAGCCAGCCTTGTTTCTTGCCTTTCTGTCCTGGTTTGGTCGCGTAGGAACTGGCAGTAAAATTGACGTTTCAAAGTGCTACTTCTTTATTTGGTATCCCGTCCACTGCGCCACGGAGGTCGCGTATATAATTACCTGTGCTTGATCGAAGCAGTATCTGTCGGCTTCACCGGACTCCACCTTCACACGAGTCAGTTCACTGTAACAAAGATAACAAGATAGGATATACAACAACCTGTTTTGTTATGTACGACATTAATTTTAAACACACATCCGGAATCGTATTAGCTGTTTTTAGAAGTGGGTTTAATACCGGTAACTTGAATATTTATCCAGTAATCGATATATTTCCAATAAACAATTTACATGATGAATGAATATGATTTGTTTATCTATTTTATAGAGGCTGTTTGCTCAATAAACTCTAAGGATTCATGCAGCAAAGGCAGCGTTCAAGTATTACGTAATGCAATTTTTGAAGATTTTACCCCCACCCCACCCCCCTCCCGTAACGCACCGAAACTTTTTTCTGTGCCCCCCCCCCCCCTTCCTAAAGGTTACGTAAAATTCACAATTATGTTGCCACTTGCGAGAACAAATCGAGAGATCCCCGTAAAACATAAAAGAAACACTTACGAGATTATAATTGCCTAGTTTTTTAATAAATAAAAAAAACAATATTACGTAACACGTTGTTCGAACACCCCCCCCCCCCCCCTGTAACGCATCGTAGCGTTTTACAAGACCCCCCCCCCCCTCTCCCCAAATTGCGTTACGTAAAGAACTACTATGCTGGGAGGCTTAGGTACCGGCTGTGCGCGTCTATGTTGACAGGCGAGGGGGCGTCCGACGCGAGGAACTCCTTCCAGATATCCTTAGCGCGGATCGCGACCCGGGACACGGGGAGCGCTTTCAGCTCTTGCACTGCGAGCCAGAACCTGCAAATGAAACATTAAGTTAGATCAGTACGCCGCAGCAACAGTGGGCCCTTGCTACCACACACTGCGGCTAGGGGCTAGAGCGGCAGGCAGGTACTGACTTGAGGTTCTCTCCGCTGAACTCCTTGCTGAGGAACCTGGCGAAGTGCTCCTTGCCCGCCGGGTCTTGCAGCAGCTCGCGCAGGCTGAACGACCAGCGCCGCACGCGCCGCAGCGGCAGCGGGTCCTTGCTGCAACCAGTTAAGGGGTCGTCCTTTAATCACGTGAGGTTAGAAGGGGGGGGGGGGGGGGGGGGGGGTAGAACAACATCATTATTCATTACGAGGGGGGGTTAAAATAACATCATGATTCAGTATGAGGGGGGGGGGAGGATAACATCATCATTCATTACGAGGGGGGGGTGGGGGTTAGAATATTATGATTTCATGATTCATTACGAGGGAGGGGTAGACTAGCATCATAATTCGTTACGAGGTGAGGGCGTAGAATTACATCATGATTCATTACGAGGGAGGTGAGGGGGTAGAATTACATCATGATTCATTAAGAGGTGGGGAGGGGGGGGGGGGGGTTAAGAATAACAAGATTCATAACGAGGGGGAAGGGGGTTAGAATAGCATCATAATTAATCGATTGACGATGGGGGGGGGGGGGTGTCAATCAGGTGAATATTTTACGTGCACGACGTGAAATCCTGGGCAAGCTAATTTATGTCTAAAACGCATAAACAATATCTAGCGTTCAACAGCCAAAATACAAAATCTCAGACACAATATCAAAATTTGCCTAAAACAATCTCACTTCGTCATAAACAAACAAACGTTTTTTTTTTATTTGAAGTTCTTCGGAAAAATAAGTTGAGACGGCAATTGAAACTGACAATTCACTTTCCTTGTTAACAAGCGTATGACAGAGCAACGCCATCTGTTAGCAGTTATACAAACATGGCCGTGAAAACACCTCATTCGGATACGCCAGTGCGGGAAATTCAAATTGGTTTGGATGGTGGAAATTTTAAAGTGTTGCTGATGGGTATGCAAAAATTGCTAGATCTAGCAACAAAGATGCTAAGCTGGCAGCATCGCTAGTCGCATGCGCACGCCGGCGTCACGTCAAGGAGCTGCTAGGCCTCGCCTCTTTGCAGCATCTACGATTTTTCTGAACCTGGTCAAAAACTTATGAGGCGCCCCCTTCAGCGTTTGAGACAGGGGGGGGGGGGGTGTTCGGGGGGGGGGGGGGGTTAATAATGAAGGGCCATCTAGCATAAACGTGTTTATATTCTAAGCAAGTTCCTAATGTTCCAATGCCCCAGCAGCCCCCGGGTAGCTAGTGCACCGTGCACTGAGCCTCAAAGGGGCGCACGACAAAATGCTATCCGTAGTGACGCCAGCCCACTCTCTGCATGTTAGATATAGGCGCAATGATGAGTCATAAAAAATCTTAGCTATTACCAGCGTCTTCGCGCACGTTGTTCTATGGTGTAAATATACATACAGCTAATTTTAAGAGACTCTAGTGAGACTCTACATAAGAAAGAGCAGGCTGAAAAACTCGGAGGTAGCTGAAAATTTGTTATCACTCATCATTGCGACTCTAGTTTTTTTAGATCTTAAAGAGTGTGTGCTGGGAGATGCTGCGCTAGCTCTAATTCTTGTGACTTATCATTCAACCCTATCGTTAGATAGGTTATTGTTATTGTTGTGAGTTGGTTAGGGGACGCTGCAGTTTTTACAATGTTTTATGGCTCATCATTGGGACCCTGGGAAGTGGAAACGCTGTGTTGGCTGAAAACTTCTATCGCTATCATTACGACCCCATCAAACTTAAAAGGCAATGGGCTGCGTGACGCTGCGGTAGCTGATTATTTTATAGCTCTACCTAACTTGTTGTGCGAGGGCAAATGCTCCCCCCGCCTCCCCCTTCAAGATCCTGGCCTGCCTGTCGGATATTTGTAATAGTTACCATTGTTTCTCCACGTCCCACATCTCGGTGGTGTCGGCTAGCCACGGGTTGGGCCACTCGGGCGCGGTCAGGAACGCGTCATACTCCGAGTACTGCTCGCAGTACGAGACGAACCTACGAACACAAACATCAAATTCAACACAATTCTACCTTTCTCACGTGAATACGTCGTTAAAATTGCTTCGATAGTGGGAGGCAATTCAAAAAACTATTCATAGCAAAATCGGGGGATACAGTTTGGTGTTGCAGCTATCTATCTACACATCTATCATCCCCATCTAAAATGTAATTATACCACTGGATAGCTATAGGATCAAAGAATTCGTTACGCTAAGTGAAGACTGTGACGCATCGCGCGCGGTGGAGGGGGAAGCGCCGCCATTTTGAGGTCATTTTGCTGCGTTTCGAGATTTTTATGTAGTATAACTTTTGACTCGGAGAAGCTACGACGTCCGTTCAAGTTTCAATCGTGAGCTCTCGTCAAAATCTGTCAATTGCTTATATAGAAAAAATTAGCTGTTACGTACACGTATACACGTACAACACACGGCCGTGACCATGACAGAGCAACACCACATTTTTTTAAACTGAATTAATTACGGTGTGACCTTCTTTTTCCAGCTAGTTTGGTGAGTTTATGCACTCAAAGATATATAATTTTTACGAAAATGTAACAACCGACTTCAAAGTAACCTGGAATATTGACACTCAAAACTCATAAATAAAGCGCATTTTGCCTGTCATCTCTACTGCTATGCATGAATTGTTTGTCGATTAGGTCTGATGAACTGACAGCTGACAGCCTGCGATCGCCAATACAACACCCTAACTGCGATAGAAATATAAATAATGCTGGTCATTTCACACAGCGCTATCTAGCCCCATAGTAGAATCTGCCGCTCTATGTTCTGTCAGCATACTCACACGACAGCGACTTTGCTGACGCGTACGTTGCGTCGCTCCATCCTGGCGCGCAGCATGCACAGCTGCCGCCTGGCCGCTTCTACCTGCCGCTCTATGCCCTGTCAGCATACTCACATATCAGCGACTTTGCTGACGCGTACGTTGCGCCGCTCCATCCTGGCGCGCAGCATGCACAGCTGCCGCTATATGCCCTGTCAGCATACTCACATTTCAGCGACTTTGCTGACGCGTACGTTGCGCCGCTCCATCCTGGCGCGCAGCATGCACAGCTGCCGCCTGGCCGCTTCTATCTGCCGCTCTATGCTCTGTCAGCATACTCACATGTCAGCGACTTTGCTGACGCGTACGTTGCGCCGCTCCATCCTGGCGCGCAGCATGCACAGCTGCCGCCTGGCCGCTTCTATCTGCCGCTCTATGTTCTGTTCCGTGGGAGGGGTGGGGGTGGGGGGGCACGGTCCTGTTAGCGGTTGGGATGATTCACCTGGAATCATAATATTACTGATATATTCAATGAATTATTTCATATGAATTAATTATGTTGTTATTAATAAAATGTGCGTTGTCAATTCAAGTCTGTGCTAGAGTAGAATAAACCTGACCGTGAAAACCCCTCAACAAACCCGAGATATTTTGCGTACGAGCGAGTGAATGCGAGCGAGGACGCTAACGTTATTGCGTTCAGTTAGTCTAAACGACTTTATTATAATTCTAGTTATTCGACTCACCATTTTCCTTGACAGCTTCTGCGTTTTTCTTCTGTATTTCCTCCTCGCTCTCCTGCGGGTTCGTGATGGTAACTATTGGGTTATTCTGAAATGACAATTAAAAAAATTAATAATAATAATAATAATGCCGGACATTTCACATAGCGCTATCTATTCCCAAACTAAGCAAAGCTACTATGGGAACCAGGGACCATATTTTTTATATATATAATATATAAAACATATATTCTTTATTCTTAATTCTTTATTGCACACAGAAAATACATTGCAAAATACAGAAATAAAGGTCATGTACAAAGGCGAGCTTAAACCCTAACAAGAGTTTTCTTTCAGCAAACCTTTGAGGCTAGACAGAGAGATGATTCTAAAGGTAGGTAGGTAGATCTATGTGCAAAAATAACAACTGATTGGGTCCCTAACGCAACACGCCCGCGCGGCAGACCACCGCGGAGATGGCGCGACGACTTGGCTGTGCATTTACCAGACTGGTCCCCTACAGCAGGGGACAAAAAATCTGGAAAGAAGGGAAAGAGGCCTTTGTCCTGCAGTGGGACAAACACAGGTTAAAAATACATAAATATCTAATAAATAAATATATATTATTATTTTAATTAACTGTGAATTGAACATTAATTACTATTTTTATTTCTAATAATTTGTTTAAATTGTCTTGCAATTTATTTTACCCGTAAATTGATAATTTTTATTATTTTGAATGCGTCGCTACCTTTAGATTCTGCTGCATGATCATGTCCTGGCATTGCTTGAGACGTTTCGCTTTCAGCGCGTTGATACGAGACAGCTTCTTAGGGTCCAATTCTGTTGTGTTTACGCAGCCAGGCTGAAATTATAACAACATTACAACATAATAAGGTAACAACATTATAACGTACAACATAATAAGGTAACAACATTATAACGTACACCGTAATAAGGTAACAACATTATAACGTACAACATAATAAGGTAACAACATTATAACGTACAACATAATAAGGTAACAACATTATAACGTACACCGTAATAAGGTAACAACATTATAACGTACAACATAATAAGGTAACAACATTATAACGTACAACATTATATAACAATACAAACTAAAATAATTTTAGAAAACGAAGTAAATTTGAAAATCACCAAAATAAGTTCGAAAAAATCGCGAATATCTATACAATAAAAATGAAATGGTGTTCGATGGTAAGCGACTTGAGAGAACGTCTGGACAGATTTGGCTTTTGTGTGTGTTTGTTTTTTATGTTTTTATTTATTTTTATGTTTGTCTTGTTAAAGTAAAACAAACGTTAGCTCGTGAAAATTCTTATATTCACTAAAACGTCGTAAAACTAAAACATTTTCTTTTTATCAAATTGTCATAGACTCAAACAATCCAAAACTTGTTAAAGTATACCTAAAACCAGCCAGAATAAGGTTTTTAGCCAAAAAACAATATTGGAACGGCTGCCATGGGAGCCGTGGAGAAGGTACTCCACTCGAGAACCTTCCTGCCCCAACGGCCGTCAGTTCTTCGAGCATATGCCCCGCCCACTGCCGCTTCAGCTTGCTAACCCTCTGGGCTATGTCAGTGACTTTAATTTGTCTACTAATCTCCTCATTTCTGCAATCTCCTTCAACAAACTAACAAACATACAAACCTTACCCCTTCATAATACACTAGCTGACCAATCCGCAGCTTCGCACGCGTAGTTTTTCAATAAAAACATTACCCTCCTTCTGCGCAGTTGGTTAAAAAGTAGCCTGTGTTACTCAGAGATAATGTAGCATTTTAATGGTGAAAGAATTGTTGAAATCGGACCCGTAGTTTTTGCGTTTATTCGTTACAAACTTACACACACACAAAAATACAAATCTTTCCTCTTTATAATATTAGTATAGACTAACTGACCCATCCCCGCTTCGCACGAATCAAAATATAATATAACTCAGGGATAGTGTAGCTTTCTTTCATTAAAAGAATATTCAAAAACCGTTCAGTAGTTCCGTAGATTACCCTCCGCATATAAATAAACTCATACAATTCGCATGCGAATTGTATGAGTATATAGTATATATATGAACAGAGTGCACTCTGTTGTATTACTAGCTGACCGGCCTGAGGCCTCGCGCGCGTGGTTTATCAGTAAAAACATTACCCTCTTTCTGCGCAGTCGGGTAATAAGTAGCCTACGTTTGAATCCAAGTCATAATCTATCAACACACCAAATTTCCACACGGTTCAGCCGACTTACGGTTACGACTTGTTTAAGTAACAAACATCTAAACTTTCGCAGTGTGATGTGATAAATGTGATAATTGATCGAGCAAAGTCAAAGTCAAGTCAAAATATTGTATTCATTAAAATCACAAGGATCACTTTGAAACGTCAATTTTACTGCCTGTTCCTTCACGACCAAGCCAGGAAAGAAAGGCAAGAAACAAGGCTGGTTGTTTTTTTTAAAGCGAGAGCGTAGCGAGATCTCCAAATCAACTTGAGCAAATCGGCGTTGTATGTATGTATTTTTGTCCGAGGATAACTTTCGAAGCGTTGATCCGATTATCATGAAATTTGATATATAGGTAGGTAGTGATGACACAATTTTGGTGTGACTAAATGAACTAAAAATGCGGTTGCGGGTTGTTGAGATATTGGGGTTCAAGAGGGGTGATAAAAACAAAAACGGGACTATCTGGTCAAGTGGCACGTCTTATAAAAAGTCTTTGTGAGTACATTTCGACCCCGTTTTTATTTTTAGCTTAAGCCTTGTAGTTTTTAAGTTATTAGCCATAATAAAAACTGAACTTTGACTAAATTTACAGAGCACACCAGTAACACCAAAGTGTTGAAATTTAGTATGCGTGTAGTTTTAGTGACACAAATACAGGGAAAAATCTGAAATCAAGAATAACTTCAATTTCTACCCCAAAAAAGAACCAATGAATGAAACACTCTTTATTGCACACCAAATAAAAATACAGTAATAATTGAAATAAACAATAAATAAAGCTACAATGGGCGGTCTTATCGCTAAAAGCGATCTCTTCCAGACAACCTTTGGATGGACAGGATAAACAAAATCAAAAGACGGCGGGCGGTGTAAGAGTACCTACAGGCATAAACAGAACCCACACAATAAAATATACCTATTAATTATACTAATAAACATAAACTTAAATACATACAAATAATATATAAATAAACTGCACTACATAAAGAGAATAAATAACATAAACACTAACTAGCAGTTACGAGACAACGAAAGGAAATGGTTGTATACCTTGACTTTGAAAATACGAAGAGATTGGGACGACTTTACAGACAAAGGTAAGGCATTCCACAGTCGCACAGCTTGTACTGTAAAGGAGTCACCATAAAATTGTGAACTATGGATGGGAGTTCGAAGCTGTAGAGCTTCGGAAGAACGAAGGGTTTGAGAGTGTCCCTGATACAGAAACTCGATACGCTCCTTTAGATAAGAAGGTGAAGCGGGATTATAGAGAATGTTATAAAGAAGTGATAGAATATGTGCATTCCGGCGAAGACGTATAGGGAGGCACTTGAGCTTTGCGCGGAATTCTGAGACATGGTCATACTTGCGCAGGCTGAATATGAACCGAATACAAAGGTTTTGAAGGCGCTCAAGTTTACTCATTTGGACTTCGGATATGTCGAGGTAGCTGGCGTCGGCGTAATCTAAGATAGGAAGTAGAAGGGATTTTGCAAGCGTAATTTTGGTGGCGGTCGGTAAAAAGTTACGAAGTCTACGCAACGAAACTGAAGAAGCAAACACTTTGCGTCTGATCTCAGCAATACACGGCACCCATGATAGCTTGGTGTACATGATAATTCCCAAGTTTTTCACCGTCTGACTGATAGCTATTTGTGTTCCATTAAAAAGTACAGGTGGGAGTTGTGCAAAATCTAGCCTAGGAATCATTTTGTGACTACCGATTATGATCACTTGTGTCTTTTTAGGGTTTACGGTAAGACCAAAGGATTTGCTCCAGTCACAAATTCGGTCCAAATCTGAGTTTATTAAACTGATAGCTCCGTTAATGTTGTCAATCGGGGCTTGTGTGTAAATTTACATGATCTCCCGTTACCTATAATTTGAATGAAACTGTAGGTTAAGTTGTCATGCATTTCGTGGCACTATTTTGATAGTCAAAGATTAGGAATAATATTTTTTTGTTTTTATGGGAGACTCGCGAGATCTCAGTTCGGGGGGAACCGCTAGTAGAGATAAGTGTAGATATATTAGGAACATACCATGGGTCTGTGAACATCCCAGAAAGCCCTTTCTTGACTGTCCAGAACCTTTCGCTCCAACTTATCTCTCTTCTTGTCCACCTGAAACAATTTTATTTCAAGATTTTTTAAAATCATCTCAAAAATTTCAAGCCTAGACGGGACTTGAACCCGCGACCTTCCTCTTGATACGAGGATGCACTACCATCTGTGCTACAAGGCAATTCACGTCTAGGTCGAAATTAGTGAGATCATTCAGAATTACGACTAAAGCGCCGTTAGCTCCATCTACAGGAAAACTTATATAGTTCTTTGTACCTGCTCAATGCCGAACGTTGCAGTTCAGTACATTGACAAGAGATGCCGCGTTGCTTATTTCAAATAGTATTTTTATTTATAGTGTTATCCGAACACATGCGGAAAATTCCAAGATTTTTTTTTTTTAAATCATCTCAAAATTTTTATTTGTTTCATTTATTTATTTCAGTCCTATATCCGTAAAGGGCACAGGTTCTCAAACTTATTTCGCTCACAACCCCTTCGATAATAATAGCGCCCACACATGATTTAATTACGTAAGCCTTGTGCATAGAAATCTTTGGCGTGTGGGGCCATAATAGTAGATTATTAAACGAGGGGATGAAGCAGTGTCTTGCGTCACGGGCGCTATATTGAATCCCGAACGTAACGAAGGATTCTAGAGTTAACTCACGAGTGGAGCGAGGGAGTTACTAGAATCCTGAGTGTAGAGAGGGATATAAGCACGCCCAAGATGCAGACAGCTTTATCCACGAGGAGAATACTCTACTTTTCACACTTTCTGAGAGACAATAAAAACCAAATCTAGGTTGGTGCATTCTGTGCAGAGGTTAGTTCAATTTACGAATCAGTTGTTATTGTGTGGGTCTCTTTGGTTCAAATTTTAATACAGATGAGGTTCCAAATTCAAATTCAGTACAACTTTAATCCCGGCTTAGCCGTAGGATTTAATCACCTGCTTTCGGTGAGGTTTACATGACATATAATTTGACATTGACGAGCAGGTGGTGTGAAAAAAATATTGTAGCGCTACAAATCTGTAATGCATAGATAACGCGAGTTCACCAACTTTGAGTATCCTTGCTCCAACTCTGATTGCTCAAATTCTTCTTCCTGCCCTTTTCCCACATCACGTGGGGTCGGCGCAACATGTAGTTTTCTTCCATACCACTCTATCAGCCGTCGTCTCCGTTGTCACTTCTTTCCTACCCGTATCATTCTTCATACAGTCCATCCATCTCTGCTTCGGCCTTCCTCTACTTCTATATCCATCCACACTCTTATCTAACACTCTTTTAGTTACATGATTTTCTTCCCTCCGCATCACATGCCCATACCACGCTAGCCTCTTACTCCTCAACTGTCCTCAACACAACTTCTCTATCACTGGCGCTACTTTCAAATTTCATCTAATATAGTAATTCGTAATCTTATCGATTCTCGTTACAGCACACATCCATCTCAACATTCGCATTTGCATATTGCTCCAACTCTTACGGTACACAAATAATTTCGAACTTGCCCGGCTTGCCAGTGGCATGTCAGCAGCACCGGCGCCGGCGCAGTGCCTTTGAATATCGACTAAGCGCGGTGAGCGCGTCCCAACACTGAATTGCTCTCGGGACGTCATAGCAGGTACAAAATTTGCCACGATTTTCATATAATTGCATCATCTACTCAATATACATGTGTGTACACCGTTGGGATAACATAACACCTCTCTTTTTGCGTCGGTGGGGGGGGGGGCGAGGAGGGGGGGAGAGAGAGGAGGGTATACATACCTTGCTCTGCGCCTCGGCCTGCATGAAAATGAGCTCCCACTTGCGGCTGAACATCTTCTGTAGCCGGGCTAGAGACTCCGCCTCGTAGTCGGCGAGCTCCAGCCGGGCTTTGTTCTGCATCGTGCGCTTGCACAGGTACACCGCTGGAACAACAACAAATAAATCATTCTCATTATTTTGTTATATCCAAAGAGTACGGATAAACATAACTTTTAGGGTTCCAGAACAAAATTATAAAAGTGAAATCTTATGGTGAGGGACTTCGTCCTTGTGTTTTTTTATGTTTATGTTTAATTAGCTATTAATTTAATAAATACAGTTTTTAATACAATTTGGTAATATACTGACGATATTCAAGTGACGGTTTCATAAAACATAAAACAAAAATTCTCGAAAAAAAATACTACTTTCAAGAAAATCGACTAAGTTTAGGTGATTAATTTATTATAAAACTTACTGCCTACTCTTGCAATCGACATCCAAAAATAAAGGCAGATTTGATATTCCTTTCGGAAATGACTGCGGGTTTTGGGTTAGAAAGGGACAACAAGAAATATTTCGAGACATCACCAATACAGTACTGCGGTTATGGTAACTATTTCATAAAGGAGAACGGGCATAAGTGTATGGAAGCTGGTCTACCTTGCAATAAAAATGAGTCATTTGTCAATATAAAGGTAATTCTATGTATTTTCATATGTAGAAAGTCGCATTTCTCTAAGTATTGTCCGATCTGAGTTCTACTAAAAATTTAATCTGATAATATTTAGTGCCAAACATTGAATATCGTGGTAATTAAAAAAACATTTTGTGTAATGTAATGATTTTATTTAAGTTAGGTAAGTAGTAATACAAATAAAAACAACATCTTCTTAAAAAATCAAAACAATATGTTATTAAACATTATCATCATCATCATCATCGATGAGAATACTGTTAAGGAACAATGCAGGTTCATTGAACCCTTCATGACGGGCATAACCTACGTACCATATAATTGACAGTACATGGGCACAAGTACCTATAGTACGTCGCCCTGTCAAGCAGGTACAATAATATTGTGTAATATTGTTATTAATATTATTGATTAATATATAACAAAAATATTTCCTGGCTCGGACATGTCGAGACTGTATACGTCCACGTAATAGCCAAGCCTCTTCGTTGATATCATATTGTGCCAAGTCTTCTAGAGCGTTATCTCTATACGTCTCGATTATATAAAGACCATTTTGTAAGTGCTCGCTACAATATGATCGAGCGAGCTTTAACTGGTAAGTTCCCAAGGCAAAATGTATGACTTGTTCTTCACTAAGCCTTGGGAAGTTTTCTATTTCATTTGCTTCGATTCGCATGAAGTCTGCTCTCCTATAATTCAATCTCTTTGCTTCCACATAATTGTGCAATGTGTTTGGTATGTGTATTTTAGCTCTTATTGAATTCAAAAAGGCTGCTGCGTGTGAACTATCTTCGATGGGGGCGTGGAAGTGGTTTAGAATGGCTGCAGCTATTTTGAAGTCAACAAACATTTTTGGCAACGTTTTATTAAAATAGTTTTGACGCAAAAGTTTAAAATCTCGCTTAAATCTCCCATTTACTACTTCCACCACCCATCGGCACATGGTGACCAAACGAGACTGATTAGCTTGTTCTGTAGTGAGTTGATTTTCTCTTCTGTCTTTAGTTGGTGGCACATGATGTTCGTAGCCACAAGCTTCTATATCCTGCAAACTATCTCTAAATCCTCTGTCTAGGATAAACGCATCATTACGTTCGAGTAACCAATGCAGCGGCTCATCTTCGTTATTCATTATTTCACTCATGATCTGGGCATCGGTTCTGGTAGCGGCAAATGGCCCTTTGACATCTAATATATAGCCGTCCGTGAATACCATTAAAAACGGCTTCAACAAGTTTTGATATTTGTGTAAGCTGTATGACAGCCGTTGAAACAAAAAGTTGGAGCTTTTGTTAATATATATATATGTACCGTCACATATAATTATGGCTTTGATGTTTTCATCGTTTCCAAATAAAGCCCTTGGAATTGTTAAGTTTCTTTGAAGGATATCATTTCTGGTAATGTGGTCCACACCTAGATGCAGCACAACGTAATCGTTGCTCAGACATTCTCGAACTATAGGCAAAAAACGTTCTAGTTTTCGACGAGACATATGAAATAACGTTGCCAGTCTCTCATCAGAGTCTCCAGTTCTAAGTTTTGTTAAATAGATGCCTAATGCAGTTCTAGGCTGGTTACAACGTTCACTTAGTGACGGAGTTTGTTCTAATATAGCTTCGAACTGATCGTAAGTGCGCCCAGTCCATAAGTGCATCTCTTCATTAGACAAGGTGCCTCTGTTTTCGAAGTCGATTCTGGGCTGGTTGTTAGCAGCCATTCTCATCAAGTCACAGAGCGATGTAAACTGAGCGTCATTAAAATCATGTGTCACATTACACATTTGCGGCAGGTTGCTCCATTCATTATTTTGTAAGTGTTCTGTACACACCCTAGCGCTATCAGGAATAAAAAGCTTGCTCTCACAAAATACATTAATTCTTATCGCGTTTGGTATATGATTACGGGTAATATTAGCACAGTTGTTGTAAATACAATGCACCGAAGTGTTCGGTGCCCTCGTGTATTCTTGAGAGTGCAATGTACCAGGCGCTCGCGCCGCTTGCTGTGCAGGTCTATGATCACGCTCAGTCCTCTGCCAACATCGGTGACACAAGCTTCGAGTACTGTCGAACACCACCTGAAAATAATAACAATTAATACTTAAAATAAATAAATCCTATGCCTAACTACTCAATATAATAAAAATAAAAGGTAACTAACCTCCAACACAGCATGTTGTTGTATAAACGCGGCGAATTCTGGTCGTTCCCTTTGCAGGTTATCAGCCAAGATATGCTGCTGGTACCGTCCGCGGTAAAGTCCTCGACGACACATCACACAGTTTCGAAAAACTTCCATTATCGGTAGGCAGTTCAAAAGTCAATAAGTCGAGCCAAAGTTAACACATTAGGGAAAGAAACAGGGTCCAAAAGCAAGCCAGGGTCAGTAAAAACAGAGAAAGAAGTTCAAACACAGCACTATCGTAACAAGACGTGACGTAGCCACTCACTTGATGCGATGCGACTGATTATTGTAGCCGTCCGGCGCGGCGCGTACACAACCGTTCCCCTCCCCCGCGTACGCATCCCTCTCCCCACGGCCCTTACATCGCTCTTCTCCCTTCTCGCTCTTGCTACTGCATTGTATAGGAGCCTTTATGTATGGATATAGTAATCGTGAAACCGTTATTTTATGTTCTTTAAAACAAAAAATGCTGGTGTTTGCATGGCTGTAACTCAAAACGGACAGACTTTTGGGGAAAGTTCCAATAGTATATTTTGATGTACTATTGTATGCCAATTCGAAAATGTGCTGCTCTGTTTTATTGGACTGTAGACCAGGATGCCCGTTCTCCTTTATTTATTATGCTCACCAAAATAACCCCTTTATTTTTGTGCGTATATTACCAAACTCCCTATATTATGAAATCCTAATTGTATCACATGAGCGTAGAATAACTATGGACTAAGTTTTCTGAAATAAATGAATTTATCACACTAATATTATAAATGCAAAAGTTTGGATGTTTGTTTGTTACTCATTCACTTCGTAATGGCTGAACCGATTTCGATGATAATTTGGTGTGTTGATAGATTATGACCTGAACAATACATAATAGGTTGGGGAAAAAGTCTTTTCGCATTATAGTATGTATGAACTTGTAATAAAATCTCTTTGGCTATTTGTATATGGCTGGTTATGGTATCACTCAAAGTTTAAATTTTAAAGAAGATAATTCTAAATTCAAATTAGGAAAATGTGTGATTTTTATTTGTTTTTAGTAGTGTAAAGATGAGTAAGTTTAATGAAGAAATTCGATACATTTTAAAAATTTACTACAAAAAAGGTAAAAATGCAACGTAAGCCGCGAAAAAAATTTGCGATAATTATGTACCTAGTGCAGTGTCTGTGAGGGTAGCACAAATTTAGTTTGCGTTTTCAATCCGGAAATTTTGATGTCAAAGATGCACGTCGCTCTGGTCGCCCTATTACGGATAAAATTGATGCCATATTTGATAAAGTGGAGCAAGATCGGCATATCAGTAGTTACGACGTAGCCGAAGAACTGGGAATTGACCACAAAACGGTTTTGGCGCATTTGAAAAAACTGGGTACACAAAAAGGCTCGATATTTGGGTACCCCACGAGCTCACTGAAAGAAACCTAATGAACCGTGTACTCATTTGTGATTCTTTATTACGACTTAATGAAACAGAACCATTTTTGAAGAAGCTAACTGGTGATGAAAAGTGGATCACGTACGACAAGAACGTGCGAAAAAGGTCGTGGTCAAAGGCCGGTCAGGCTTCACAGACTGTGGCGAAACCCGGGTTAACGCGCAACAAGGTGATGCTGTGTGTGTGTGGTGGGATTGGAAGGGCATTATTCATTATGAGCTGTTACCACCAGGCAGGACCATCGATTCTGAACTCTACTGTGAACAACTGATGAGATTAAAGCAAGAAGTTGAGAGAAAGCGGCCGGAATTAATCAACAGAAGGGGTGTGGTTTTTCATCATGATAACGCTAGACCTCACACATCTTTAGCCACTCAGGAAAAATTAAGGTGGTGGTGGTGTTAATGCATCCGCCGTATAGTCCTGACCTTGCACCTTCAGATTTCCACCTGTTTCCGTCTCTTCAGAATTCTTTAGGCAGTGTCAGGATTACATCACGAGAGGACTGCCAAAACTACTTGTCGCGGTATTTTGATCAGAAGCCCCGTAATTTCTATAGCAATGGGGTCATTTCCCTAACTACAAGATGGCAAAAAGTTATCGAACAAAATGGTACCTACATACTTTAGTTAAATGTAAATAAACTATAATAAAAAATATTTGAATTTTCTTAAAAAATGCGAAGAAACTTTTTCCCCAACCTAATATACTAGCTTCCGTTAACGGTTTCGCTAGCGTTGTTTGTCAATAAAAAGTATGTTATGTTTGAATCCAGGTCATAACCTGTCAACGCGCCTCTCTAACACGCTGTCTCTCTGTCCGTTTGTTACGTTCTCACGACTAAACGGCTGGACCGATCTCGATGAAATTTGGCGCGTTGACAGATTATGACCTGGATTGAGATATAGGATACTTTTTATCGATACACCACACGTGCGAAGCAGCGGGCGGAAGCGTGTGTTTTCATAAAATTCAGCCAGGCTTGCCAAGCCCGCTTGCACAAAGATCCCTAAACGTATTTTACGCGACTAAACATGTTTAAAATTAACGTATTTGTATGATTTTACAATACACTAAACCACATTTAGCCACGATTAAGTTAAATACGATTAAGCAACGCTGCGCAATTCGCCCTCAGTCTTATTTATATAAATGTGTTTAAATCTATAATCTACATACCGTAGTCAGTATTTTCAGCTTCCCACTGGTTCGACGGCCAGAAGTATGGAGTTTGGAATCTAAAACAAAACAATACTTAATTATGTTTTATAGATAAAAAAAATGACTTCCGTGTTCTACACTACATACTTACCTACTTTAATTAGAATTTTAAATACCGAGGGTCTTACCACAAAAAAAGTTTAACAACCACTGAACACCTGTTTAAAAAAAATCTTACCAGTTATTGCTTAGGAATTTTTTAAACAGGTGTTAACTTTTTTGTGGTAAAGCCACTATTTTTTTTAGTGCGTGCATGCGGCGTCTACATAGTATGCGTCCAACGTCTAGTGTGCGTGCGGCGTGTACATAGCATTTCATTGATCAAGAACAATTAACAATAATTTTATATGAAATCACAAATTACATACAATATTATTATTAACAAATGTCGTAAAATTCAAATTAATAATCTATACTAATATTATAAAAGAGAAAAGATTTGTATTTTTGTATGTATGTTTGTAATGAATAAACTCAAAAACTACTGGTCCGATTGCAAAAATTCTTTCACCATTGGAAAGCTACATTCACCCTGAGTAACATAGGCTACTTTTTACCCAACTGCGCAGAAGGAGGGTAATGTTTTTATTGAAAAACTACGCGTGCGAAGCTGCGGATTGGTCAGCTAGTACTAAAAAATTAAACAATAGTGTGCGCCCAACGTCTAGTGTGCATGCGACGATTAGTGATAGTAAAGTATGTGTCATCCAGTGTAACTATAGTATAAATCTTCTGTGTTGCGTGTTCCAACTGCAGAACTTTCGACCTCACAACTATCACACTAATATTATAAATGCGAAAGTTTGGATGTTTGTTACGTCGTAACGGCTGAACTGATTTCGATGAAACTTGGTATGTACGTAGATTATAACCTGGAACAACACAGGCTACTTTTGTTGACAAACAACACGTGCGAAGCCGCTCAAACATCAAACACAGAAAAGTCTGAAATCCAGAATGACTACAATTTGTACCCCAACAAAAGTAACCAATTTACATGAACTGTCGTTACCTGTAATTTGAATGAAACTGTAGGTCAAGTTAACGGGTTATGCATTTTGTGACACTATTGTAAATAGTCAAAGATTACGAATAATATATTTTTGTTTTTATGGGAGACTTGCCAGATTTAAGTTCGGGGCGAACCACTAATATTATACTAGCTGACACGCCTGCTGCTTTGCACGCTTAATATTTCCCGTTCCCGTGGGAACTTTAGGATAAAAACTTTATAAAACACTCTTGTCAAAGTGACGCGACACTTCATGTAAATGATTATCAGTTATCACGTCAATGAACGACGGTTAAATTATATGGATATTTTTCATTCAAAACTACTAAAATCGCGATTAAAAAATGGGGGGTGGGGGTAGGAGGGAGAAAAATACTCTACGACCTGTTCTCATACCTACCAAATATACAAAAAAATCGTCGATAAAATCGTAGTAAAAAATTAGTGCGTGCGACGTCTAGTGTGCGTGCGACGTCTCACCTGTAGTAAGTATTGTCGTTGCGCACAGTGAGCGCGTGGTCGTCGATGGGGAAGAGGTACCCATGCGCCGCCAGTAGGTGTGCGAGATGCGCTGCCTCCCAAGGCTCGTCTAGCGGCAGGTGGCGGTTCAACCAGGCAACTAGGTCGCAGCCGGTAAACACCTGGAGATGAAAAATTAAGAATATTTTTTTAAAGCTTTTATTTAACTAGCAATGTTTGTTAGTTTGTTTTTTTTAATATCTTGCAACTTAATTTTAAACCAGTTCAGTGTTCAGTATTTTATTGCGTTCATACAAATTTGGCGTTCCCCTCCGCCGATCGAGCTGAACTTTGGTGAATATGCAACAATATGGTGATTTTGATTTTGAAAATAATGTTGACACGGCATCCATCTTGGATCGGCAATGGCACGATCCGCGATCCAGGATTATGGAGCATGGATCACGGATCGTACTCGTCTGATCCAGCGGCGACTTCTTGCGATCCTGACGGGCTGCTCCAACGTGCTCCATTCGATCCATAGTGAATCAAAGTCAGTTGAACTTTGACTCGCTATGGAGTTACACGGGCGTAAATTGCCGGATCGCGCGATTCAAAACACAGCCGTCCACACTAAGCGCTCCAAGAGACTGAGGCGCCTTTGAGCATGGACAAAAAACCGACAACGATCGGATCTGTTGCGGCGAGGAGCGCGCGCTCCATATTTGTAGTTTAGATCACGCGAGGCACGTCCAAACCAGACGCTCCTGCCGCGTGCAATCGGAACGCGTTGGATCGTCTGGTATGGACCCGGCTATTGACATTCCACTTTCCTTTGCTCACCAGCGCATGACAGAGCAACGCTATCTGTTAGCAGTTATACAAACATCTAAGGGGAAAATTTACAAGACGATCATAAGATCTGTGGTTCTGAGTGTTGAGCCACGAAAGTGACGCATGAAAGAAGAGTGCACGCGGCGGAAATGCCAATGTTGAGATGGATGTGTGGGGTAACGAGAATGGATAAGATAACGAATGTGTACGGTTATGTACCTCGATATAGTGGCGAATCTCTAAGATAAACATTTTAATTACTGTACAGACAGTGACCATAAACGCGCAGCGCGGCTAAGACGCTAGCGCGAAAGCGTCTTTAATATCGTGAATAAACTGTTTACGTGAAATATTACCGTTTTCTTGTGGCACTCCAGAACATTACAAACAAACTAACTACATACGTCTTATGTACGATATCTATACTGGGAACGTACAGAATTAGTATATTAGAGGAAGTTTGAAAGTAGCGTCAGTGATAGAGCAGTTGAGGAGTAAGAGGCTAGCGTGGTATGAACATGTCATGCGGAGGGAAGAAATACATGTGACTAAAAGAGTGTTAGATATGAGTGTGGAGGGATATAAAAGTAGAGGAAGGACGAAGAAGTGATGGATGGACTGTATGAAGAATGATATGGGTAGGAAGGAAGTGACAACAGAGATGACGGCTGATAGAGAGATATGGAAGAAAAATACATGTTGTGCCGACCCCACGTACTTTGGGAAAATGGTAGGACAAAGAAGAAGATTGAGAAACATTCAAAACCAACTTACCGAAGGAATCTTTGACATAAAACTCTTGACAGTCCTGACAGGTACACCCGTGTTCTCATCCTGCATCTTCTCAATCAATGCCTCCATCTGAAATCAGCCGATGCACGTGTTAGTTCCATACATACATCTATACTAGTGGTTCGCCCCGGACTGATATCTCGCGAGAATCACAAAAAACAAAATAAAACCGGCCAAGAGCGAGTCGAACGCACGAAGGGTAACGAGGAAGTATGCTTCAATTAAGTGTACTTTTTGCGTATTTGACAATGCCATGATTGGACTAATAAGATGATGCAATGACTGATATAAAAGTTCGACAGATGCAAGCACCATGTTCGAAATTCAAAATTGTTCTGAAATACGAAATGTTTTTGAATTGCTCATGAGAGCATGGAGTTTCTAAACTTCTTAATCGCTACAGTATTAATACTTCTATAATGTGCAATTAGAATCTAATAAAATGTTCGTTGGAGGAATTTTGCTTTGTCCTGTTGTATGAAAACACATTTTATCAAATTTGACTAACTTCCGCTACTCAATTTTTTTCATCCGAAACAATAAAATGATCCTTACATAAAACTGCATCGATCGGCATCAAAAAAAAATTTACCAACTTGATTCATTTTACTCACGCTTGACCAAAAAAAATTTAATTCCAAAATGTGTTTCTTCGAAAACGAGCTATGTTTTAAAAGAAACTGCACCTGTATCTCCTCTGGTTATGGGTACTGCCGTACTGTCCCAGTTAAAAAAACACACTGTATATCAAATTTTACGATGATCGGACAAACGCTTCGGAAGTTATCCTCGGACGAACAAATATACATACATACATATTTAATGACGACCTCCGTGGTACAGTGGGCGGATAGTCGGCTGAGACGCAGGAGGTAGTTCGATTCCCGCCGCGGAACAAGTATTTGCATGATCTACAAATATTTGTTCCGGGTCTGGATGTTTTTCTCTAAACTATAAGTATGTATTTACAAAAAAATGTATATTAGTATTCTATCAATTCTCTGGTTCCCATAGTACAAGCTCTGCTTAGTTTGGGGCTAGATAGCGCTGTGTGAAATGTCCAACAATATAATTTTTTTTATATATATAAATACAAGCATACAACGCCGATTTGTCCATGTTGATGTGGAGATCTCGCTTCGCTCGATAAAATACTTACAACGCCTAAATACTACAGAAGTTGGCGCCGCCATCTTGACGCATACTCTCTGTCTGTTTGTTACATTTTCATGCTAAGCGGCTGAACCGATGTTGATGAAATTTTGTGTATAAATAGATTACGACCAGGTTTGAGATATAGGCTACTTTTTACCCGACTGCGCCGAAAGAGGGTAATGTTTTTATTGACAAACATTATAAATACGAGATTAATCACGTACCATTTTATCGGTGTTTCGCCCGACAATGTTTCCTACAATCCCGTATTTATAATAATGATTGAAAAGAATCAAAAGATGAATATGTCAAAGAGTAAGCTCATGACCAACAGCACACGGCAACGGCTGCACATCGAGGGGGTCGAGATCGAGTATGTCCATGAGTTTGTGTATCTCGGCCAGATTGTTTCCTTCCGGGCGCGACAAGAAAAAGAAGTTGCTCGACGCACTGAAAACGCCTGGAGGAGATACTGGTCGATGGAACAACTAATGAAAGGCGAACTACCACTCTGCCGTAAACGCAAACTCATGGACATGCGCGTTCTCAGACCGAATACAGAACTCCGTACTGCGCTCGCAAACAAAGATTCTGGATGTCACAAAATAATCAGCACAGCTCGAGTGGGATTGGGCTGGCCACGTCTGTCGCATGCTCGAAGATCTATGGGCAAAGATAATAACTGATTGGGTCCCTAACGCAACTCGCCCACGCGGCGGACCACCACGGAGATGGCGTGACGACTTGGATGTGCATTTACCAGACTGGCCCACTACAGCAGGGGAGAGACAAAACTGGAAAGAAGGGAGGGAGGCCTTTGCCCTGCAGGACAACGCAGGATAAAAATAAAAAAATAAAATTAATTAAAATGAATCACGAAAGTCTTCTCAGTATCTCTCACTTGCAGACAAATGTATGCAATTGAGATTTAAATTGAAAATCTTTTAAAAATTAATATGTAGTTTTAGGAGGAGGAAGCGCTGGCGTGATGACCTCGATGCACTCCAAGATGGCTGGTGGGACGTGAAGAGTGATCGTGAGATATGGAGGAACATGGGGGAGACCTTTGCCCAGCAGTGGGGTAGTATAGATTAAAAAAAATAGTTTTTTGTATTGTACACACGGCTACACATCAAGCTATACATTTCCAGTATAAGCTAACCTCGCATTGTGTAGTCTTTTCGTAAAATGAGAGGTCAGCTTATACTGGAAAAATAGCTAAATGTGTAGCCGTGTGTACCTAGGTTCCTACTTAAATAAATAATAACTGCTGAAAATTTCACACAGCGCTATCTAGTCCCAAACTAAGAAGAGCTTGTACTATGGGAACCAGATAACTGATAGAATACTTATATACTTTTTTTTGTAAATACATACTTATAATATAAAGAAAAACACCCAGACACGGAACAAATATCCGTAGATGATGCAAACATTTGTTCCGCGGCGGGAATCGAACCCGCTACCTCCTACTTATTGTATATTACAAACTAGCTGACCAAACCTCAGGTTCGCGTAATTTTTCAATAAAAACATTACCCTCCTTCTCCGCAGTTGAGTAATAAGTAGCCTGTGTCACCCGGGGATAGTGTTAGCTTCCTAACAGTGAAAGATTTTTTTAAATCGGTCCCGTAGTTTCGGAGCCTATTCAATACAAACAAATAAACAAATCCTCTTTTTCCTTTTCTTCTTTATAATATTACGAAGTTTTTTGTAGATATTGATATGTTCTTTAATATTGTAGAACATACTTTTGTTCTATCATCAATAGTTTCCGCGGCGCATGCGACGAAACACGTTTTAGGGCACTTTTTTACACCTTGGGTTACGTTACTTAAGTTTTAGTAAGGAGCCCTAATCTTTTCTAGCAACACATATAGCCTATGTCACTCAGGGTGAAAGTAGCTTTCCAATGGTGAAAGAATTTTTGAAATCGGCACAGTAGTTTTCGAGTTTATTCATTACAAACATACACACAAAAATACAAATCTTTCCTCTTTATAATATTAGTATAGATAGTATAGATTACAACAATGGTCATGTTTTCAAATGTTTACTTACTCTCTTATAGATGAGGTAGTTAGGTGACTCCTCAGGAGAGGGAATGGTGGACATCAGGGCTTGCACGTTCGGCGGCAGGTTGGATCCCTCCTTCTTATCTTTATCTTTCTCCTTATCTTTCTCATCTTTCACGCATTTTGAGTTTTCCCTAAAATAATTGAACAGTTTCTAAGAGTAGCAGAGTTTCTTATGAAAGGGCTCAGCTGGGGAAGTACTACCATCACACCTATTTCTGTCTCTATGGGTATGGAGACTACATAATATAAATATCTAAGGGTATGGTTGCCGATGAAATTACAGGCACATGAGGCTTTACACCTGTACGCCTAAAGTTGATGGACGCAGGGCAGTGCAACGTAGGGCACATTGCAAACGTGCGTGGCCGACCAGGCAATTCTCTGTTATAGACGATGGTTACCACTTAACATCAGGTGGGCCATAAGCTTGTCCCATCTCCAGGAAGTATAAAACAATAACATATAGGTAGTGCGAGTAGAAAAATCCATCGGTGCATGACCATCTGGACCCAGATACTCCAGACCGTCTTGGCAATGATAGCTGGCAGAGTAGACTGCCTGTACACCAGACATTGCTGTCATAGGGATGACCTTGTATAATATTTTTATATGTGTGTCCTTTTATAAGCTATCTAAGTAATTGTTTGAAATATATTTTTTTAGTTTTTTTATTTATTATAACAGTGTACAAACCTAGAAGGCCCTTGCTGACAGGCCCGCTGTGCCGTCTTCTCTGATGAGTTCATTGTAACCATTTTCTTCTTAGACACTCTCAAGATTATCACAAGAAAAATCATTTATTTACCGCATATTATGATATTCTTCACTTCACCCAACTGATTTAAATTTATAAAATATCTTTGGTATAAACAGTCTTTGAAAAAATAATCTCTAGTCATTTTCTAGGGTTCTAGATACCATAATTACAGGACTATTACAGGCAAAACTCATAAATTATATGAGAAAACTTATTTATTTGTCTCAATATGAATTGATGAAATTTTGAATGTGAAATTTTTACTTAATTATGAACGAATCACATAAAAAGGCTATGAAGGATATTTTTATGGAGTCCTAGATCAATTTGGTATACATTTTATGGTATTTACGCGAAAAAAACAGTGATTTCAATTGTTAGAGACGAATTTTATCCACTTGAGTAGGTGTAGTCTCTGCGTTTTTTATACACAAAACACTTAGCACTGTCCTTATTATGGCGTTAAATTAAACATATTTACACCAGATTATCATAATTAACACTTAAAATGCCTGAAAAGTTATCAATACAAATAAATAATAACATTTTGGAAATGGTTCGAAATGTCATGGATTGCTCCCGAGCTCGCCATTTACATTTTTACTTTTCGAAACGTTTTCAGAAAGAGAGAGCTTAATTCAAAATTTTGTTGTAAGAAAGAGATGGGAAATATACTATGACCAAGTTCAGAAGGTTGCAAAGCTCTCTAAAAATTATACAAATTATATGTACATTTTAAATTATCCGTATCATCTAACAGATGGCGCATGTGTTGTTGCGAAGTTTATTGAACGCTTTGCTATTTTTAGATTTTCAAATCAAATAATTACTAAAAGATTTTTCAAATTTAATTCATCAAAAAAGCTAGGGTAAGGTAGGTAATTAAAAAACAATCAATTAAGAAGAACCTAAACATCAGAAAAAGTGCAGGTTCATCAAACTAGATGGCAGCACCTGCCAAGTAAACAAAAGTTCGAAACGGTTAACTTGTAAAATCTGCCTCTGGACAGCAATACTACAAAACATTTTTTTTTAAATTTCACTTTCTTGAAAACCAAAACAATCTGCTTGGCGACTTAAATTGGTATGGTTGTAGTAATTAAGATGCGTGCTACAAGTATTTACTATTACTACTGTATTTAATACGTATGGTTTTGGACTTTGCCTAATCTATACTTATATATAGGTAGGTATCTTCTATACTAATATTATAAAGAGGACAGATTTGTATTTTTGTGTGTATGTTTGTAATTAATAAACACAAAAGCTACTCTGCCGATTTCAAAAATTCTTTCACCATTAGAAAGCTACATTCACCCTGAGTGACATAGGCTATATTTATGCTAGAAAAGATTAGGGATCTTTACAAAAACTTAAGTAACGTAACCCAAGGTGTAAAAAAGTGCCCTAAAACGTCTTTCGTCGCATGCGCTGCGGAAACTATTGATGATAGAACAAAAGTATATTCTACAATATTAAAGAACATATCAGTATCTACTAAAAACTTCGTAATATTATAAAGAGGAATGATTTGTTTGTTTGTATTGAATAGGCTCCGAAACTACTGGACCGATTTAAAAATTTCTTTCACTGTTGGGAAGCTACACTATCTCCGGGTGACACAGGCTACTTTTTACCCAACTGTGGAGAAGGAGGGTAATGTTATTATTTAAAAACTACGCGTGTGAAGCTGTGTATTGGTCAGCTAGTAAACTAATAAAAATATAAAAAATAACTACGAGCCTTACAGTAGTCGCCTAAGATGTGTAACATCTGAACCACCGCGCGCGCTCATTGCTCAAAGCTTTTCCCCAGTTCCTGTTACACACTTCCGTCGCTTTTGTCAAAAATCACTCCCCACAAACCGAGAGGAAAGATGCTACACATCAAAAATACAACATACAAAAATTTACTAAAATTACCTACTATGGTAAAAGAACTTTTGTTATAGTACAAGTAGGTACAAATATTAAATTAATAATCTTTCATAACCCTTGTTCCTATTTACCTACACTATAATCACTAGTTACATATTGTTATAATTAATTAATAACGTCAACAATAACATTAAAAGTAGTTAGTAGCAGATATCAACTAACTATAGGTACACCCAAATCTTAAGAAAACAATCTCTTCCAACCTTGACATACCCAAACGGCGCATACATTTTCGTACTGTATATATTGCATCTACATTCCTTACTTAAAAAATTCTGTTTTATAATGTCAAATACATAAAATTGACAATGGAAATACTATCATAAGGCCTATAAGGCCACTTAGCTACTACTAGATACCCAGCTGGGAGCCGTTGGGTGCTACAAACGGGTGGACGAATTCAGCAGTCGACGACGCGACCTACGGATGATTGATAAAAAAAATAAAAATTTGATGAATGAATGCATACAAGGATCATTTTGAAGCGTCAATTTTACCGCATCTTCCTCTGCGCTACGACATAGCCTACCTAGGCTAGCATCAGCCGGCTTAAAACAAGACATTACAGTATTCAAAAATCTAAAATATTTTTGAATGAAAACTTCTTTACGCTCGCTTGACTTGGGGAGTAAGCTGGTGAATGCGTGACGAGGGCATTACGAAAAGTGTGATCGGGCGAGGCGAACGGAAGTTGAGAGGGACATACAAGTTAGTTAAGATAGAAAGAGATAGAGTTACGCTTCGTATATTGCTCTAGGAGCAAGAGAGAGCAGTGGACGCGCACATTTTCCTTGTCTCTTCCTCTCATAGCCAGTGCATGAAATATTATATCTCAGTCAGTAGTTCGTTTGCGAGTTTGCTAGCGTTACGCGAACGGCAATTTCTTCATTATTTTTCGTAATTTCATTTCGTTCTTGAACAATGTTTTAGATTAAAATTTTGAAAAAGAAGATTTGTATAGAATATTTTACTTCAGTCGTGTGGTCTAAAAGTACACTTCAAGTCTTAAATCACAAGAATCACTTTGAAACGTCAATTATACTGCCTGTTTCTTCCCGACCAAGCCAGGAAAGAAAGGAAGAAACAAGGCTGGTTGTTCTTTATATTGATCCTTTTAGAATATAATAACATCAAATTACATCTAAATCGTAACATTTGTGACCGAGTTGGAGCAGTTTCAATCCCAAGCTTCTCTATCATCTACTTATTCCGATATGTTATAGTAGGCTTTTTTCAATGATTTTTGTTTTTAAATTTGTTAATTGTCAATTTTTTTACATCACTTGGGAGTTTGTTTTAAAAGCATGCTGCACCTTGCTCTTAACTTTATGGAGTCTACAAGTCGTGGCGACAGCTAGTTTATCTTTCCAGCATCAAAAACTTGAAAACTACAGTATTCGTATGTTTTGTTATAAGTAGGTACTATTAACTAGTAAAGTGGTCGAAATTCAACCGCGAATTTATAAATTATTTCAGCTTTATGTTAGCTTTCACTCCTCCAACTTTAATTTTGGCGTGCGCGTAAAGGGAGGGATACAAAGTTTTCTCATCACGAATATACCTAGTCAGGTCATAAATTCTGTCACATGTTTAATATAAAATAATTGAAACAAGTTTATTCATTATGTAACCATTTTTATACCAAAATGAACTTAACAAAACATAGATTCTTATGACATTAAAGTTTATTCAAAATGACCCCCGTGATTTTGAATACAGGCCTTCAATCTGCGCGGCCAGTCGTCTATCGCAGCACGAACGAGGTCCATGTCAATATCGGCGGCTGCCTTAATCAAGGATATCTTGAGTGACTCCAAATTGGGATGAGGCTTTGAGCACGCCTTTTCCTCCAAGTGTTGCAATATCTTGTAATCTAACGGATTCAAATCTGGACTGGAGGAGGGCCAGTCTTCGTGTCGGATGAAGTCGATTTCACGCGCCGCCAGCCAGTCTTGTGTGCTCTTCGCTCTATGAGCTGGCGCCGAATCTTGTTGGAATACCCAGTGCCTGTTATTGAACATGGTATGAGAAACAGGTTCCACAAGGTTCGTCAGGACTGTATTTTGATACACAACTGCATTCGTTTTTACACCTTTCTCACAAAAATGTACCTCTGTTAAGCCCCAATAAGAAACTCCCAACCATACCATGAGCGAGGATGGAAAATGACCTCGTTGGACACGCGGAATACGGTTGCTCGCTTCTTCACTACGGTGTGCGTACACCTTATTATTTTGTTTATTGTAGCTCTCTTCTAAGGTAAAAAATTTTTCATCCGAAAAAAGAATTTCCCGATATTTTTTTCCCGCGTACCGCTTCAACAAAGCGCGGCATCTCTTCAGTCTCAGATCCATTAGACGAGCATTCAAACGATGTCCTGTTTTTCTTCGATATGCCCGAAGCCCTAAGTCTTCATTTAACACCCTTTTCACCGTGGTTCTGCTTAACCCCATCTGAAGGGCCAACAGTTTCTGCTTACGTTTGGGATTTCTTTGAATTCGCGCCTTCACAGCTTTTATCACTGCTGGAGTCCTAACAGACCGAGGGCGACCACTTCTTGACCTGTCATCTACACTAGAGTCTTCATTGTATCGTTTGATGGTGCGATAAACTAATCTTTTGGTTATATTCAAATTTTTCAGTATGTCAAAAATTTGAATTGGCGCGTAACCGCAACGATGCAACGCAATAACTGCAACACGGTCTTCTTTAAGCGTCCACTCCATATTTAAAAATGAGTAAAATTCTAAAAAGTATACATTTTTATTTTCATGAACAATTCTAAAGTCGAATTCTATAAACTTTTTTGTGGCCAGCATTCTAAAAGAAAAGTTTTTACTGTGTGACAATACTTATGACCTGACTAGGTAGATTTGTATCATCAAAGTCAAAATCTTTTTATTCATTAAAATAACAAGGATCACTTTGAAACGTCAATTTTACTGCCTGTTCCTTCGCGACTAAGCCAGGAAAGAAAGGCAAAAAACAAGGCTGGTTGTTTTTTTTAATGATCCTTTTACAATACATAACAATACAGTAAATAAATTAGGTAGGTAGGTATGTCTAAATTGCAACATTTTGAATGAGTTGGAGCAATTTTAATCCCAAGCTTCTCTATCATCTAAATCAGGGATTCCCAAAGTGGTCGATTTGCCAAATTATTTTGTAACCTAATAACCAAGGTCTTAGAGCGGTGCATTCTCTTCTTTATTTAGTAACTGATAAGGTCATAATTTGTAAAACACTTATTACAATCAATGATACACTGATTAAAATCACTGATTTGATATTGTTATGTCTAAGTGATTTACCTATGTACTCGTATTTATCGTCAAACCGAATAATTGGTGACTAGCTAGCTGTTTTAACCCAGCTTGCACGGTATATTAGTGAAGCTAGAAATACTTTTAAGAACCGATTTGGAAGTTTATTATATTACCCGCTACAAACATACAAACGTTACCTCTATCTAAATAATCCGATATTTTATAGTAGGCTTTTTTATAAAGATTTTGTTTAAATGCATTTTTAACTTTGTTAAAATTTTTGTACATCACTTGGGAGTTTGTTATAAAAGCGAACACCTTGCCCTTTAAACAATTTACTAACTTTATAGAGTCTACAAGTGCCAACAGCGAGTTTATCTTTATTTCTAGTATTAAAATTATGATTATCGCTATTTTTCTTAAACAAAATAATATTTTTGTGAACAAACATCAGATTTTCATAGATGTATTGTCAAGGGAATGTCATAATATTTATTTCTGATTCAATATCTGATAGTTCCATTTCGAAGTATCCTTTGAATGTAATAGTAGATTATTAACCAAGGGGATAAAGCAGTGTCTTCTGTCGCGGATGACGATTTAAATCGCGAGCGTAACGAAGGACTCGAGGTTTACTCCCGAGCGTAGCGAGGGTGTTAAAAACTTAAATCACGAGCGAAGCGAGGGATTTAAGACGAGTCCTTCGTTACGCTCGCGATTTAAATTCACCCAAGACTAAGACAGCTTTATCACCGAGGAAAATACTCTACTTTTCGTACCATTTGCGAAAAACTTAACTCAATAATAATATGAGATAAGCATTTATTAAAAATAATGACAATTAAAAGTAAAAGTTAACATTCGAAACATTGGTCCAATTATTGATAGATAGAGTTACATTTTTGTTTGGTACATTTATTGTTGATGAGTTGATTTGAGTATTTTAGAACATTAACTTATTTATAAAAATAAATTAAATAAACTTAACGTTTATGTATTTGAAGAAAACAAAAACGCGGCAAATTCCTAGACTAATATTTTTTTGTCGGAAAAGCAAAGGCATCAAGCTCATACGGCCTCGTCGGTTTTCGTAATTTTATTTAATAATCATAACTGCATGATAAATGCGTATTCCTTTTTCAAAAAGATGTATAATGCTTTATATACAAACTCAATGGTGTAAACACAGATGTAGTTCGGTATAAATTTCGGTAAGTATTCCAAATTTAAATCACATTCTCCCCCTAGAGGATGAATGAAATTCAGTACAATTTTCTTTCCCTGTTTTTAACAGATTAATAATGACTATTGTTATGCTCGCTTTTTGTGGCATAGAATGTCACTTTTTTGAGCAAGTGGTACGAAAAGTATATTTTAATAGAGAATACTGTCAATATTCTAAATGGTTCATCCAAGTAGACTTGAGTAATATTTCGAGTGGTTTGTCATTGTTGTTAGAGTGCGCATTGCATTGAACCATACTTGTATAAGCGTATTGATAAGGATAAAATTCACTGATAACATGCTATAAACTTTATTATTTGAGCATGCGTTGATTATTCTTTAAGTAGGTAGGTAGGTAATTGATAGAGCGAAGCGAGATCTTTAAATCAACTTGGGCAAATCGGCGTTGTATGTATGTATGTATGTTTGTCCGAGGATAACTTTCGAAGCGTTTATCCGATCATCGTGATATACAGTTAGGTAGTAATTTTGGTGTGACTAAATGAGCTAAAAATGTGAGAGGGTTGTTGAGATATTGGGGTTCAAGAAGGGTAAAAAAACAAAATGAGACTATACGGTCAAGTGGCATGTCTAATAAAAAATCTTTGTGCGTTCATTTGGACCCCATTTTTATTTTTAGTTTAAACTTTGTTAATAAGTTATTTATTGTTTAAGCATTTCGTGGCACTATTTTTAAACGTATTAACGACTGACTGACAGATGTTTAAATTGTACGTATTTGTATGATTACACAACTCCTTAAATCATATTTAAGCATCTAAATACGTTTAGGCATCATTTCGAGTCGCCCTAAGAATATATTTTTTGTTTTGGTATAGTACTTGCGAGATATCAGT
Source organism: Philereme vetulata (assembly GCA_918857605.2). NCBI lineage: Eukaryota > Metazoa > Arthropoda > Insecta > Lepidoptera > Geometridae > Philereme > Philereme vetulata. Next base: position 761,737 of record OU975427.1, on the reverse strand, counting down.
TCGGGGCGAACCACTATATAGTTTATTTAATGGTTAATACCTACTTCGTTACCTATAATAACCTACCCTTTGTTGTACAGTTATCCAGTCAAGCTATCAGGATAAAGAATTATGTTACCAGCTTTCTATTCTCTTTAAGAAAAGTCACCCAGCGAGAGTTGGTCACTGAGTGATTTGACAATACTTTATTGAAAGTAACTTTGGGCAGTTGACTTGTTAAACAAAATACAAATAAAGTACCGATTGCTTCGTTTCGACTCCCTTCAGAGAAGAGCCATTAGGATCATCCGTGATCCCAAACTCGCCGACGACAGGCTGGAACCGCTGAGTCAACGCCGCGACATCGGATCGCTCAGTGTATTCTACCGCCGCCTGTATAATGGGGAATGTTCTGAGGAGCTATTTGATCTTATCCCGTCGTCGAGATTTTACCACCGCAATTCCCGACAACGTAATAAAGCTCATCCATATATCATCGACAATTGGGTATCGCGTATCACACGCTTCACGCGATCTTTTCTACCCCATACTTAGTCTATTGGTTGTTTTATTAGGTCTAAGGTATCTCTCATATCTTAAACTGCCACGCTCGAGTATTACTGAAAATTCCCTTATTCGCCTCCCTAACTATTACAAGATGTGGAATGAGCTACCATCTGGGGTTTTCCCATTAGGCTACGACATGGCACGCTTCAAGATAAATGTAAAGAGGTTTCTACAGTGTAGGGAAAGCATCGACGGTCGATCAATAGGCGACGGTGACCGCTTACCATCAGGTGGGCCGTAAGCTTGTTTCCCCACAAATAACATAAAGAAAATAGAGAAATGAGAACACACAAAACAGCGAGCTTAAACTGTGGGTATGTAGGTACAAAACGAGTTAAAGCTGGTCTTTGCAAGATTTGGTGGATATTGGTGAAGTCTTTACTCATTACGAAGGTTCTAAATTAAATGAGCAAAGTAAATTGTATATTTCCTTAGAATAAAAATGGCACGAATTCATGAATTTACTCGTTTATACAGCTGAGTTTCGCACTTATCTGCCTTGGCCAGATGCTTTTACTGAAGATACCTATCACGAAAAATAAAATACCGAGGTCATTCACTATACACGGTCCATTCCATGAAATTGTAATGAAGTATTAAAGTTTGCGTTCACCAAAACCAAAAAAAAATACCGTTTTTTTCTAAATTACCAGAATGGTACCTAAATGTACCTGTCAGCCTATAGGTATAAAGAAATTTGGTTCTATGCCTAAAGAAATCACTAAGTTTTTAGGTTTAGCAGATGCTGAGAGCAGTGTAGCTCACATAGTTTCAGAAGAACTTCAGCTACATTGCTGGCTAATTCAGGAGCTGATATAATGACCTTGAAACGTCATGGTGGGTGGCGATCTAGCAATGTAATGTAGCAGAATCATACGTAGAAGATTCCAGAAGGAAATTTGTTCAAAAATCACAAAAAGAATTAGATTTGATTCTGTCCTACTGGCGAAACACCAAGTACACACGGCTACACATCAAGCTATACAATTCCAGTATAAGCTGACGAAAGGCCTACACAATGCGAGGTCAGCTTATACTGGAAATGTATAGCTTGCTGTGTAGCCGTGTGTACCTACCTAAATCCAATAATTGGATTTCACCTACCTACACGAATAATGAACCATCTCAAGATACCTACAATAGAACATGAAAGTATTTCAGGAAATAATCTATCTGATGAGACCGATATGCCATCAAAAACAGTTAGGTACTAATTCACAAACACATTTACTAATTATTTCTCTAATTTAGAGAAATAATTAGTAAATGTACTTCTGTAGAGACGCTAAATAAACTTTTTATCTACTAAATAAAATTATTTTTTAGTATTATTTGCTTCACAAGTGTGTTGAAAAACGAGCGGTAATCACCAACATTACACACTTGTACCATAATGTACTATTGTCTTTGTTTACCTGACGAAGTGATACTGTTTTAGACAAATTTTGATATTATATCTATGAGATTTTGGCATATAAACTATATTTTTGGCGGTATCTATTACGTTAGTTGGAACTATTTAAAAAAAATCGTTTAACGTAGCCCTCATTATTGTATTTTTTTTGTTTTAGACAAGCCAGCATTATTCGGTGTCTCGACTAAATATCACAGTTGTGTTGAAAACCACTAATTTTCACTTTTTGAATCATCATCATCAGCCGGAAGACGTCCACTGCTGAACATAGGCCTGCCCCTTAGATCGCCACAACGAGCGGTTGGTAGCCGTTTGCGCCCAACGGCTCCCCGCGATTCCTACTAGATCGTCGGTCCACCTTGTGGGGGGCCGGCCTACACTGCGTCTTCCAGTCCGTGGTCTCCACTCGATAACCTTTCTTCCCCAACGGTTATCGGTTCTACGAGCGATGTGGCCTGCCCATTGCCACTTCAACTTGCAAATTTTTAGAGCTATGTCGGCAACTTTAGTTCTTCTGCGGATTTCCTCATTGCGGATTTTGTCACGCAAAGAAACCCCGATCATAGCCCTCTCCATAGCTCGTTAAGCGACCTTGAGCTTGGTCATGAGGCCATGAGTAATGGACCACGTTTCAGCGCCATTGTTCATCACTGGCAACAAACACTGGTTGAATACTTTAGTCTTCAGGCTCTGGGTAATTTTGGACGAGAAGATATCGCGAATAACTTATATACCTACTTAATAACACTTCTTAATAATGATTTATTATGTAATTAACCGGTTTTGTATGTTTTAAATATGTATGTGTATGTAGGAAATAGGTATATTTTTATTTTAAACTGCACTGGTACCTGCATCTCAATAAGGAAAGGGTGGTTCGACCTCGAAAATGGAAAGTAAATGACCTCTGATCAAGTTGAATGCGCCTGTTACAAACGTAACATTATTTGCAAGTTTATCATTTTATCACGATGCATAAGGTTAGTATTGTAAGTTTAGAGCTTTGGTATGCGTCTGTGTCTGTCTGTCTGTATCAAGAAAAATAGCGATAATCATAATTTTAATACTAGACATCAAGATAAACTCGCTGTTGCCCCTTGTAGACTACAATAAAGTTAATAAATCGTTTAAACGGCAAGGTGTTCGCTTTTATAACAAACTCCCAAGTGATGTACACAAATTGACAATTATCAAATTTAAAAACGTAATTGTACAAAATCCTTATAAAAAAGCCTACTAAGTACAACATACCTATCGGATTATTTAGATGATAGAAAAGCTTGGGATTAAAATTGCTCCAACGCATTCAAAAATGTTACAATTTAGACGTAATTTATTTTCTTTATTGTTATGTAAGTATTCTAAAAGGATCATTAAAAAAACCGGCCAAGTGCGAGTTGGACTCGCGCACGAAGGATTCCTTACCATTTTTTGGATTTTTTTTTTATTTTTTGCTCTAAAACTTGCTTTTTGCCAAATTCCGTGATTCTAGGTCAACGGGAACTACCGTATAGGTTTTCGACCCAAAACTTATAGGGTACTTCCGGTTGACCTAGAAGTGTCAATTTTGGTTTAAAGCAAGGTCTTACAGCACAAGTAAAGGGAAAATTCAGAAAAATGAAAAAAGTTGAAAAATTAAGGCAAATTTTGGTACTTACAAGTTTTTGCCAAATCTAAATTTGTCCATATCTTTTTATCGTGTTGACTCAGGACCTAGATTTTTATATACCTATTAGGGACTATAGACCTCAATATCTGGTATAAATTTCAACTTGCTAGGTCCACCGCTTCCTGAGAAAATTGGTGGTGACACACGGACAGACAGACGGACAGACGGGCAATAGAGTGATCTTGTAAGGGTTCCTTTTTTTACCTTTTGAGGCACGGAACCCTAAAAACATCCAGCCTTGTTTCTTGCCTTTCTTTCCTGGCTTGGTCGCGAAGGAACAGGCAGTAATATTAAGTTTTCAAAGTGATCCTTGTGATTTTAATGAATAAAAAAAAAGATTTTGACTTTGTGGCGTTGTATGTCTGCACTCACACATATTATTTCTCCACATTTCACACAGCGCTATCTAGCCCCAAACTAAGCAGAGCTTGTACTATGGGAACCAGATAACCGACAGAATACCTACTTATATACTTCTTTTTTTTGTAAATACATAGGTACTTATAATATATAGAGAAATAATCAGACCCGGAACAAATATCTGTAGATCATGCAAACATTTGTTCCGCAGCGGGAATCGAACCCACTACCTCCTACGTCTCAGCCGGCTATTCGACATTATTCGATTCTTTTCCGTGATTTAACAAATCACTTTTCCAATCGGCGCATTCCTTGAACACTTGGGAGTATTTAGTGGTCGAAGTGATTCATAAAAGTTTCCTTTGAAAGTGCTCGCCCGGGGAAGTGCACCATACCTAACGTGACCATTTATTTTTTTGTCAGAGCGGGACGCTTGCGGAATTAAACATTATCAACAATTAAACTTATTTTACTAAGTAATTATTATAAAAGAAAATCAAAAACTATATATTAGGTATATTAATATGAAATTATAACATTACATTGCGGTTGAAGACGCATCTGTTTTGTATGTGTCGGTGGAACAAATTAGTTTTAAAATGTAGGGTCTAGTTTATATGTAAGTAGGAATGGATCTTATCACATGATTTGTCGATTTTAGTCTTTGTAATTAAAATGGCTTTCAGAACTGGGACACTTGGTGCCATTGTAAAAGCGGGACATTGTTGCTCTGGTTGGGGACAACGGGACAGACAGCCTGAAAGCGGGACTGTCCCGCACAAAGCGGGACGAATGGTCACGTTAACCATACCTATTTCTGCCGCCAAGCAGCATAGCTGTGTTTCGGTTTGAAGGGTATGGTTGCCGGTTAAATTACACATGAGGATTTACACTTGCTGTATGTTGACGTAGGCTTGCGAATTGTAGGGCACGTTTCTAACATACGTGATCTATCTTTCCTAAGAGACAATATTTTGTTATAGGCGATGGTTACCACCTAACACCAGGTGGGTCATAATGCATGATCCATGCCCAGTGGGATAAAAATAAAAAAAAGTGGCACTCCGGCAGTGCCAACAGAAGTGAAAACTTAACAATTACGACGTGTGTATTTTTTTAATCGTCAGGAACAGTGTCGTTACGGTAACAGTGTCGCGAGTGTAATGGTTTTTTTTCATCTCAAAAAGTAAGTACCCAACGTGCTTATAGAAGTATTCACTGAAAAAAAAATTGGATGTTGCAAAATTATCATTCTGGATGTCGCATAAACATGAAAAGTTACTATAAACAAGAAAGTTGTCTTATGCCCCTTCTCAAACTATAAGAAAACAAAACTTAAACATTTACGGTGACGCTAACAGTGTCTGCGCTTGCCGGTCCGTGGCCTCCACTCGAGAACCTTTCGGCCCCATCGGCCATCTGTTCTGCGCGCTATATGGCCTGCCCATTGCCACTTCAACGTGCTAATCCGTCGGGCTATGTCGGTGACTTGAGTTCTCCTACGTATCTCCTCATTTCTGATTCGATCCCGTAGAGAAACCCCGAGCATAGCCCTCTCCATAGCTCGTTGAGCGACTCTGAGCTTATTCATAAGGCCAATAGTGAAGGACCACGTCTCGGTTCCATATGTCATCACTGGTAACACACACTGATTGAAGACTTTCGTCTTAAGGCACTGAGGTATGTTGGACGAAAAGACGTAGGACGTCCACCCACAAGATGGGCAGACGACTTGGTAAGAACCGCAGGTCGGCGTTGGATGCAGGCCGCTTCCAACCGCAGTTCCTGGAGATCAATGAGGGAGGCCTTTGTCCAGCAGTGGACGTCCTACGGCTGATATGATGATGATGATGATGATAACAGTGTCGCGAGTTCAATGGTTTTTACCCATCTCAAAAAATGCTCAACGCGCCTAAAGAAGCCACTAGGTACACATTATTTAGATACCTACCTACTTATAGATCCGTCACCTTTACCTATCATAACATACCCAAATTACCGATTTATAGGATTACGGATTTTCAGTTTCGTATTAGCGAGGACACTTGTTATTTAAACACTTGCTGACGGTAGACCGCTAATGTATTTTGAATTACGGATGGGAAAGTGACAATAATATACAAGGCGTCCTTTAAATCACTGTTTTCCCAGAACAAACGTTGCTGAGACTATGGTCTACTATCAGTTTATATCATCAAATAAGACAAAAATCTAGACCTTCACAAATAAGTCTAACTTTGTTCAAAAACTAACCGTGACATAAAGTTCATGAGTACGCTAGCCGTAGCGTATTACCTACTCCTTAGTTAGATAGGTACCTAGTAGCTACCGGTCAGCGCGCCGTCTATGTTGTAGCGCGTAACGTTAAAATAGACATTTTAAGTTCGCAACTTTTTATATTTTTCAAAGACCGATTTCGTTTTGTTTTTTAATTTGATGTTTGATTTTAATGTAAACTGATAGTAGACCATGGTCTGAACAACGTTTGTTCTGAGAAAACAGTGATTTATTGTACGTGTAATTTATTACACCGTGTATTTATCGTAATCGATATTATTAAACAGTATCGATAATTATCGTGTGAAAAGTATAGATATATCGCCAGTTTTCACATGATTATTCATACATATTCCCAAAGCATTCAAAATTCGTAAAAAGAATTTAGACATGAAGAAAATAGTATTTTTTAATAATGCTCGAGCCTAAACCTACAATTTAATCAAACCGGTAGTCATCAGATAGGGATATTAGAAGTACCCTCTGTTTGATGTGCTCGCCTGTCAAGCGGCTTCTATTTGTCGTGCACCCAGTCAATAGCTTTACTGTTATATTGCATTTCATAAAGATTATGGCGGGACTTATTAGGGTTCCGTACCCAAAGGGTAAAACGGCACCCTATTACTAAGGCTTCGCTGCCTGTCCGTCTCTCTGTCTGTCTGTCCGTCTGTCACCAGGCTGAATCTCATGAACCGTGATAGTTAGACAGTTGAAGTTTTCACAGACGATGTATTTCTGTTGCCGCTATAACAGCAAATACTAAAAACAGAATAAAATAAATATTTAGGGGGGGGGCTCATATACAACAAACGTCATTTTTTTGCTCGTTTTAGCTCGATATTGATAACGGCAACAGGTAGGCGCTTGAAATAATCACAGAAGAGTATTCACTTTAAAAGTAAATAATTAAATTAAAATAAAACATATATTAAAGGGGGGCTCCCATACAACAAACGTGATTTTTTTGCCGTTTTTATAGATAATGGTACGGAACCCTTCGTGCGCGAGTCCGACTCGCACTTGGTTCGTTTTTTAATTAACGATGCGCGATGAGCATGCAAGGAGTATCTAGGTAGTAACATTAAATACAAAACCAGACTTGCGATAAAAAATATATCAATATTGATACGAATTCGATACTCTAAAATAAATATCGAATATCGATATATCGCGATTAAAAATATTGACGATAATATTGATCGATAATTGTATGGAAAATATCGATATTTTTTGCCCAAGTTTATTTTGAATTTTAAGTAAGTTTGTACCACAAAAATTTGACCAACCCTGAACTATAAGACTAAGTATACCATTATTTCTGCACGCGTCACTACAATCACTACAGTATGATTCATTTTAACTTTTAACGTTTGTCTTCGGATCACTTGATTTGCTAATAGGTTAAACGCTCATCGTTCCAGCTAGGCTAGCATGACGTTCCAGCTAGGCTAGCATGACGTTCCAGCTAGGCTAGCATGACGGTTTTTCTTTTCTATTAATATTTTTCTATGATAAGGACAACAAACAATTATACAATTAGGTTACATAATACTAATACCTACTAAACAAGGTACTTTAGGTATAATCGGCGCCAGTGTCCACAATCCACAATTTTTTTACTAAAATAGACAGCTGTTTCTTGAAAAACAACTGTACCAATTAAAGAAAAATTAGCGTCAAGCTCGGCAATACCATAATGGCTACCGTATGGTATATATAATCGCTATTCTTCTAGTTCTTAGTCGAGCGCTCTTGGCAGAGTGGTCGTGGTTAGGTATATCAGGTCTTGGCTCTTGATTAGCGGCTCTAGCGATGCGTCTCCATTCAGCTCTATTGAAGGCATTGCGAGAACATTCACTTATGGTTAGTGTGTGATGGAGTAGATGAGGTCTGACTATCTCGTTAGAGACAGCCCACGTGGTATCTTGCCCTCCACTCTGCCTACCTATAAAAAACGTACGTACACACGGCTACACATCAAGCTATAGCCTGCCCAACCATACTTCTTAAACTCGAAAGAGAACAAAGAGCGATTTTAAAAATTGCGTTTAATAAACCATATCGTTACTCGACTGATACTTTATACAAAGAGTGTAATATGCTCAGGGTTAGACAACTTTTTATACAATCTTCCGTGCTCCTTTTCCACAAAAAAGCTCTCTCTTGTGTTCGTCTCTCTGACAGGTCGATTCGTAACATTTCCTGGCCAGTACCTAAAACTTGCAGTACTTTCGCACAAAAGTCTCCTTCATTCATGGGACCATACCTTTATAAACGTGTTGACAAGGTCATAGATATTTTATATTGCCTGAACTCTGTTTGTAAAAAGAAAACGAATACCTGGCTTACGAGCCTAAACTACATTGATACGGAGAAAATATTACAAATTATAACATAAATTTTAAATACTTATCTATTTATACACCGACTTACACACAACTCTTCTAAATACTAGTAATTTAAAAGAACTACTTATATATAGCAATTATAGGTACATTACAACACTTCAGAATACCTACACTACATACCTAACACTGACACTTCACTTGCTATAGTTTCCCATTACATAAGTCAGTTACAATTTTATATATATTCTCGTGTTATACATTCACATATTATTACAAACCTTATTAATATTTTTGCTTAAACCTCATTTTTATTTTTACTCATTATGTTGGCAACCTACGCCGGCTTCCATTGTTGTATAAAACTAGGACTCACGCACACAAATGAACACAACTTATCTTTGGCTTGACTGAGAGGTGAACTACCCTCAAAATTATGAAGAAGTACTATAGGTATATATGTGTTTAGTTTATTTCATATGACTGTGCAAAATTAGTTAAGTTATAAGTTGTATGAGTTGAATAAAAATTTATACGTTTTTGATGGCGCAATCTCTTGAATTAGTAGGATACATTATTAGGTTCACACCTATTTATGTATATTCAGGGTTTATTAAATAAGTGTATTAAGATATGTGTAACTATTTTTATTTATTTATTTAAACTCCTTCTTAGTATTTTTTTATTACCCCTGGAAGAAACTAGCTGCTCACGACACAGGGAATCCTAGTGTGAGGGCTAGTGTTCGCCCAATCAATACTTACCTACTTATTTTTTAAATTATTTTCACTTCTGGGTGCTTATTGTTTTCGAATCATATACTTTTACGTGGGTGCGTGGATGGAGCTTCTCTCGACATAGGAAAGTTCTATCCACGTACCTACCTACATTATGTCCTACCGCATACCAGTCTATGTACACTTTTTTCACTTAAGTATATTTTATGCTTATACTGGTCTGTGGTTCTGCCTACATTATGACCTACATTTAATTATGATCTTTCTGTTGTTTATTACTATGATGTAGGTACTGTTAATGCCTTTATGTTAGTTTTTAGTTTTGAATTTAGTATGTAAGTTGCATGTTATTATAGTGAAATAAACTTTATTCGTATTCTATACATTTCCAGTATAAGCTGACCTTGCATTGTGTAGGCTTTACGTAGAATCGTTTTTTAGCGTTACCATCCCCCAATATACATATATTTGTTTCTTATTCTGTTGTATTGTACACACGGCTACACATCAAGCTATACTTTTCCAGTATAAGCTGACCTCTCATTCTACGAAAAGCCTACACAATGCGAGGTCAGCTTATACTGGAAATGTATAGCTTGATGTGCAGCCGTGTGTACCTACTTTATTAAGTAGGTACTTATAATAAAGAATATTGATTCATAAATATTTTCTATTCGTTCACGCTATGTCCGAAACCGTAGAAATATTATAATTTACGTTTAAATTGAGGAAAATACTTTATTCTACCACTTTGGGTGTTCATGCTAGCCTTCCAGAGGTGACAGATCACTTTGGCATATTGGATTGACATTCTGCAAGGTTAAGTCTAGTTTTTTTACTAGAGCAGTTCCACAGATAAAAACTTCGATTCGATGACATTAATAATTTCAATTCAATCAAGTATAGGTAGGTATTATAATGAGGATCAGTAATGTTATAGAAAATTCAATAGAACTAGTATCCACGTTATTCTTTAACACATATAAATGATATATCTTTTTGAATTATCAAAATCGGACCATTATTTACGAAGATATTAGGTAGTAAACTTATGCCGTTCCTCCCGCTAAAAGTCAATGTACGCGGGTGCGTGTGACGTCACTACGACGGAACCGAGCGCAAGCGGCACTCTTAGGGCGTTAGAGGCCACGCATTTGTTCACTACATTTGTCAATTTCTTTACATATAGAGTTGTTAGAGTATAAGTGAGTGTGTAAAAAACGTACATAATATGAGTACTAATAAAATAGAACCTGGTTTTGTGCAAGCTCAATCAGATAACCATCCAAAAGTGGATTCTTTCATGGGAAGTATTTGATTACCTAGGTAATCATTGTAAGTTCACGAGCGCTGAAATCCGTGGTTGGAAACTACAAAGGTAAGGGTGCTGCTTATTAATCTACGTACATAGGTGCTTATTAGTAATCTTTAGGTCTACGCTATTAGTTGTAGCTAAAGTACCTACAATGTTAAGTATAGGTACAGGGATGTATTCAGAACGTTTGAGGTAAGTGTAAAAAGAATTAATGTAAACTTAAACTTTTTAAACTTATGAATCTTTATTCATAGTTATAGCTTTATTCGTGTTCTTAGTATCTTGATAAACGAACGTTGTTTTCGTTGTTGTAAATCTTTTCGTGGATGACTTTTTAACCAACTTTCGCTTTAAACAGTACATGGTTCTCTGCACTTACTGATCATTCTAATTATTATTACTATCTCGGCCATTGTTACAAATCATTAATTCGGTATGTACTTACTTAGGATGGGTTGAATATAAATAACTAGTGGTTCGCCCTGAACTGAGATCTCGCGAGTCTCCCATAAAAACAAAACAATATTATTCGTAATCTTTGACTATCGAAACAGTGCCACGAAATGCATAACCAACGTACTTGACCTACAGTTTATTCATATTGCAGGTAACGGGAGTTTATGTTATTTGGTTATACTTTTTTGGGGTAGAAATTGCAGTTATTCTGGAATTCAGACTTTTGCCTATATTTGTGTAACTAAAGCTACACTTATACAAAATTTCAGCACTGTGGGGTCACTGGTGTACCCTGTGAATTTTGTCAAAGTTCAGTTTATATTATGGCTAATAACTTAAAAACTACAAAGTTCAAACTAAAAATAAAAACGGGGTCGAAATATACTCACAAAGACCTCTTATTAAACGTGCCATTTGACCTGATAGTCCCATTTTGTTTTTTTTTACCTCTCTTGAGCCCCAATATCTCAACAACCCCCCAACATTTTTAGCTCATTGACGCACACCAAAACTGTGCTATCACTACCTACCTATATACCAAATTTCACGATGATCGGATAAACGCTTTGAAAGTTATCCTCGGACAAACAAATAAACATACATACATACATACATACAACGCCGATTTGCCCAAGTTGATTTGGAGATCTCGCTTCGCTCGATCAATAATTTGTTTTTTACTTCACTATTATATGTTTTACTTATATATATTTTTATTCCGTTTTATTTACGTGAATGTGGAATGTCTAGAGCTAGACTGTGCTGATTTTTTATCATCTCTTTTTACAACAGAATACCATTTTTTACGAAGTTTTGGGTCTTTTGGTACGTTAAAAAATAGTTTTTCTGGTGTTTTAATAGAAGTGTTTGTACATTTCGGCGCTATACAATATTTATACATAGTTAAAAAGCTGAATTAGACACAAATCAGACCCTTAGTTTCTTTTAAAGTCACAACTAACCAAACAAAACACTGCGCGCTCTATCGCTGCCAACGGCTAACTGGCAGCGACCGTCCCAGTGACGTCACAGCTACCGCGGCGGCCGTTCAGTGAACTTCGCTAATAATTTGGTCATAGCTTTGTAAATTTTGGTCGTAGAACAAAAATTTTTGCACTATATGTTAAGGATTTCTTAGCTCTGTAAATCTGCATTCTCAAATGTTACGGATCCTTAGTAGGTACTGGTAGGTAGGAACAATTTATCATTCTTGATAAGTAAATCAAACTTATATGTCCGTCGGCATTTTAGACCTCGATAAGTATTTATATCTCTAGCATATCGATTGATAGTAGAATCAATCGATGATAATAATTTGTAAACAATTTAAAAGACTTAATAATATAACTAGGTACTTCTACTTCGAAGAAGACCGGCATCGCTGACGTGAGCATCAAGGCTGCAAAGCTGAAATGGGACTGGGTGGGTCATATCTCCCGTATGCAACCCGATAGGTGAAGTCAAGCATAAGGACTACTAATAATATAACTTAGGTAGGTAGGTACCTCGATTATGATATGACATGTATGACACAAGAAATGGTTTGTCATCATTTTTTATTTTGTGTAGGTATGCAATATGTTATATTTGAAATTTTGTTATAAAGATTTATTTACAAAATCTTTGTAATCCTAATGTAATAATACAAAAAAATAACAGATCAACAATAAATCCTACTATACCGGTTTGTATATTTTTGTAGTTATGAGCTTTTGCATTCATGATGCCAATCGCTTTCGGACTAAATGTCACACACACAATGACGCGGCTTCCGCGAATGTCAAGGTCAAGCGACAATCACTTTACTTATTATTTTTAACGGAAAGCGTAGCCTATTAAACTCGATAAGCTGATAATAATATAATATGTTTTGAAATAATAGTTGAATAGATACTATGTAGATACGGCTACTATTTCCGGAGATAATTTTAAAAGACTAGTTTACTTCAGCTACTTCCACAGAAGTAGGTCATACGGTATACTGCTGTGGGGGAATGCCGCTGATATAAATACCATTTTTGTGCTGCAGCAGAGGGCTGTTCGTGCAATATATAATATGGGCCCCAGAGAATCATTACGCAATAAGTTTAAAGAAATAAATATTATGACATTCCCTTGTCAATACATCTATGAAAATCTGATGTATGTTCACAAAAATATTAATTTGTTTAAGAAAAATTGCGATAATCATAATTTTAATACTTACTAGAAATAAAGATAAACTCGCTGTTGCCACTTGTAGACTCGCATAAAGTTAGTAAATCGTTTAAAAGGGCAAGGTGTTCGCTTTTATAACAAACTCCCAAGTGATGTACATAAATTGACAATTTACAAATTTAAAAACGCAATTAAACAAAATCTTTATAAAAAAGCCTACTGTAAAATATTGGATTATTTAGATGATAGAGAAGCTACAATCAAAATGTTACAATCTAGACGTAATGTATTTCCTGTATTGTTATGTATTCTACAAGGATAAAATATAAAAAAACATCCAGCCTTGTTTTCTTGCCTTTCTTTCCTGGCTTGGTCCCGAAGGAACAGGCAGTAAAATTGACATTTCAAAGTGTTCCTTGTGATTTTATTGAATAAAAGATTTTGAATTTGACTATGAAAAGATATTCCGCGGTCTAAATAAAATTCTGGTAGGTATTACCTACCTATCTTGCTGATTTACCAGGAAGAAAAACATCGTGTAGGAAGAAACCCGTGACATTAAAATAAATAACTGGACAGACACGCGGCGATTTCATATTAATTTCCTTTATTCAGAAACAATTTAACAACTGTATTTGAAATCACATAATTTAGGTAGGTACATGTCATTAACATATGTCATACAATTCTAATAAATAACGGTACAAATACTTACAATATAAGTCGGTTTGATCACTGAAAGTTATCTCTTCAGACTAGCTTTGCATGGACTGAGTTTTACGAGAGCTTTTTGATAGATTTTTTATTGACGCACCCTTAGGACAAGGTCGGATCCAGGGGGAGAGTCATGGGGGTCATGACCCCACCTGGGCTGGGTCCAGGACCTAGTCGGACCACTAATTAAAATTGTAAAACATAATGTTTTTATATATTTTTGTCACAATATATATTTTATGTAAGTACATTCAATATATAATTAATTTAAAATAATATTTTGATTTGAAAAATTGATTTTGTTATTTAAATATAGGTATTTTTAAGTACCGTATGTAAGTACATTAATAAAATACCTATTTTTTACTTGTATATATGTTTATAACAATTAAATTATAACTTCTTGTGACTTGGCCACGACTATGTGAGCCCTCCCTGGCACCAAAGCTGGATCCGCCCTTGCTTCAGAATGTTCCTAATTAGGTACCTACCTAGTCGTGTGTATGTAGGTAGGTATTATTTCCCGGCTAGAGGGTCAATGGACGCAGTGGAAAGGCTGATCAGTGATTCTAAGCACGTACTGATGCCAAGTGTAGAATATCGACAAGTCCAGTGCCCTAGGTATAGGTAGATACTATAAATAGGTTAGGTATCTATACTCATTGAACATTGGCTCCCTAGTGGAAGCCAATTTACAAAGTCTAGAGCTCAGACGCCGAGTAGCCAGACTTTCAGTATTTTACAAGATTCATTTTGGTGAATGTGCGCAAGATCTGCATGACCTTATCCCTCCATTCCCCTTCCACCACCGGACAAGCAGACGTACCGAGAAGTACCACCCATACCTGGTCGGCATACCACCTTGCCGTACCAAACGATTTGCTTCAACTTTTCTTGATAGCTCAGGTAAGGAGTGGAACTCACTTTCGGCGTATGTTTTTCGCACATACGTAGCAAGGAGGGGGGGGGGGGGGTTCAAACCCCCCTCGCCCTACTAAATATGACTTATATTGAAACTAGCTGACCCCGCGAACTTCCTTTAGAATTTATAAATCTTGTGTTGCTAAGCTGAGATATGTCTTGGTGGTAGAAGGGTGAAAATGTATGGTTGTAAGTAATTTTTATTGTCCAATCATAAAAAAATAATGAAAAATAGGTTACGTCGTATTCTCAGACCTATCAAATATACACAAAAAATTTCATAAGAATCGGTCAAGCCGTTTCGAAGGAGTTTTATTACAAACACTGTGACACGAGAATTTTATTGATCGAGCGAAGCGAGATCTCTAAATCAACTTGTGCAAATTGGCGTTGTACGAGTATGTATGCATGTATATTTGATAGTCCGAAGATAACTTTCGAAGCTTTTATCCAATCATCGTGAATTAGGTATGTAGTGATGGCACAATTTTGGTGTGACTAATGGCGGGTTCATATATCCGTCGGTAACCGACTACGCCTCGTAGGTATCTCCTTGAAAACGTGTGACAGTTTTTCAAGGAGAAACGAGTCGTAGCTGGTTACTGACGGATATAGGAACCCGCCATAAATAAGCTAAATATGTGGGGGAGAGGGGTGTAGAAATATTGGGATTTAAGAAAGAAGGTCGAAAAAAATGAAAATGAGAAAATGAAATGGTCAAGTGGGACGTCAAATGAAAGGTCTTCATTAGTACATTTCGACCCCGTTTTTATTTTTAGTTTAAACCCTGTAGTTTTTAAATTACTAGTCATAATAAAAACCGAACTTTGACAAAATTCACAGGGTACACCAGTGACCCCACAGTGCTGAAATTTGGTATGCGTATAGCTTTATTGACACAAATGTAGGGAAAAGTCTGAAATTCAGAATAACTGCAATTTCAACCTCAAAAAACACTAACCAATTGATATGATCTCCCGTTAGCTGTAATTTGAATGAAACTGTAGGTCAAGTAATTTGGTTTGCTATTCCGTGGCACTATTTTGATAGTCAAAGATGACAATTAATATTTTTTTGTTGCTAAGGGAGCCTCGCGAGAACTCAGTTCGGGGCGAACCACTAATTAACAAGGAATAGACCCTTATTCCTTCGTACCCACTGCGCGAACAAAGTCGCGGGCCGAAGTCTATGCGATGTTGTAACAAGTACTTTGCTAGATGTTGTAACGGAGTGGCGTGGCCACGAGAAACCGGTGCTGCAGGTTTGGACGATAAGGCGGTGATTCTGTTGTTTACTGGCTAACTAGGTAGGTACCTACCTACCTACTAAATAATATCAATGTTCTGTTCGCCTTTAATAATTGGCAAAAGTATTAGAACGAAACCTAGGTCATAAAGCGTAAGAATGTAAGAATGCTACTTGTGCTGTTGACGGCCCTATCTATCTATCTGCTTTATCTACTGCGGTCTGTGGTTCGCCCCGAACTGAGATCGCGCGAGTCTGTGATAAAAACAAAAAAATATTATTTGTAATCATCTTTGACTATCAAAATAGTTCCACAAAATGCATAACCAAATAACTTGACCTACAGTTTTATTCAAATTACAGGTAACGGGAGTTCATGTAATTTGGTTACTTTTTTTGGGGTACAAATTGCAGTTATTTTTAATTTCAGACTTTTGCCTATATTTGTGTCACTTAAGCTACACGCATACCAAATTTCAGCACTGTGGGGTCACTGGTGTACCCTGTGAGTTTTGTCAAAGTTCAGTTTTTAATATAGCTAATAACTCAAAAACTGTAAAGAATTTACGAAAAATAAGAACTTTCATTTGAAGGCTCACTTGACCTAATAGCCTCATTTTCATTTTTTATCCTTATTGAACCTCAATATCTCAACAACCCCCCCAACATTTTTAGCTCATATAGTCATACCGAAATTGTGCCATCACTACCTACCTATCTATGTATTAAATCTCACGATGATCGTATCAACGCTTCGAAAGTTATCCTCGGACAAACATACATACATACATACAACACCGATTTGCCCAAGTTGATTTAGAGATCTCGCTTCTCTCTATCAATAAAACATAGTCGGGTTACTTACAATATTTATAACTCATGAACGGCTTAATTGATTTCTATGAAATTTGGTATATAGATAGATTATGATCGGGATTCAAACATAGGCTACTTTTTATCAGACTGCGCAGAAGGAGGGTACCTAATATTTTTAAAAACAAACCACGCGTTCAAATGCGTGGGCTAGTCAGCTAGTCGTTATACTAACATTATAAAGAGGAAAGATTTGTATTTTTGATTTTTTTTGTATATGTTTGTAATGAATTAACTCAAAAACTACTGGACTGATTTAAAAAACTCGCACTGTTGGGAAGCTACACTATCCCCGGGTCACATAGGCTACTTTTTACCTAACTGCGCTGGAGGGTAATGTTTTTATTGAAAAACTACGCGGGCGAAGCTGCGGATTGGTCAGCTAGTCCTACTAATATTATAAACGCGAAAGTTTGTATGTATGGATGTTTGTTACTCTTTCACGTCGGAACGACTGAACCGATTGCGATGAAATTTGGTATGTACGTAGATCATAACCTGGATTAACACATAGATAGGCTACTTTTTATTGGCAAACCACGCGTGCGAAGCCGCGAATTGGTCAGCTAGTTTTAAATAAATCCATGATCCTACTAATATTATAAACGCGAAAGTTTGTATGTATGGATGTTTGTTACTCTTTCACGCCGGAACGGCTGAAGAGATTGCGATGAAATTTGGTATGAACGTAGATCATAACGTGGATTAACACATAGGCTTCTTATTATTGGCAAACCACGCGTGCGAAGCCGCGGATTGGTCAGCTAGTGTTAATATAAATTTCAAAATAACTCTGTCTCTGTTTGTTACGTTCTGACGACGAAACGGCTGAATCTATTTCGATGAAATTTGGCATACATATAGATTATGATCTAGATTGAGACGTAGGCTACTTTTTTACAAGCTGTTTTGCAATGTTTGTGTAATGTTGGAATCTTGCAACTGAATTTTAAACCCGTTCCCCTCAACCGAATGAGCTGAAATTTGGAATAGGTACATATTTTATGTACTCGTAACTTCAGTGACAGTGCTATGGTACAATGGAGGTGGTATCATGATGGAGACGGATGCTATACAACGGAACTTCTGAATGGATTATAGTAGGCTACTAGTGTTTGGGCGTCCGTGGTTTGGGCTCATTTGAATCTGCTTGCGGTTCCGATTATGAATTTTATAAATACTTATTTTGAAAAAGTCATTTTTCAACAAAAAACTTATAAACGTCCTATCTACGCGCGGGAAAAATAAAATTAAATAAGTGAGTAATAATATTTTTTAATGAAGTAATTGATTGAATATGTCTATGTCTAAGTACCTAACTATTACTATTAGCGCATAATGTCCCACTGTTGGGCAAAGCCCTCCTCGCATTTCCACCACTCACAACGGTCCAGTGCCAAACAAGGAAAGTCTAGTTAAACAAACAAAACCCTGATTCAACCGATAATATTGTCGTAAATCCTGCTTATAATAAATTGGTTAAGCACGTGTATGACCACGTACAACAGGGTTCCGCAGTAGTTTAATGAGAAACTGCTAATCAAAAAGATATATATTTTTTATTGATGATAGCCAAGCGCTTGACCACTACCTCACCTGATGATAAGTGAAGGTGTGTTCGAAGATGGAGCACGCTTGCCTAGAGAACCTTTTCACTCTGGACTTGAAGACTCCAAGATTATACTGGTTTGGAAAAGCATATGCCGGAAGTGAGTTCCACTCCTTACTTGTGCTAATAAGCAAAGTTGAAGCAAATCGTTTGGTACGGCAAGGTGGTATGCCGACCAGTATGGGTGGTACTTCTCGGTACGTCTGCTTGTCGTCCGGTGGTGGAAGGGGGAAGGAGGGATAAGGTCATGAAGTGAAGATCTTGTGCACATTCACCAAAATGTATCTTGTAAAAAAAACTGAAAGTCTGGCTACCCGGCATCTGTGCTTCAGACTTTGTAAATTGGCTTCCACTAGGGAGTCATCACCAATGAGACTAGCAGCACGTCGCTCAATCGGATCAAGGGCTTCAAGCTGATACTAGGCCGAGCCATCCCAGAGATGGCAGCAGTACCTACTCCATACATGAGCGGACTTGTGCTTTATAGATTGTATATTGTACACGGATTGTATATAGGTAGCTTTATGCTATATACAATTTCTACTTACTTAGGTACATATTTCCATAAAAAAATAACATTAGTACGATCTATAGATAGCTAAACTGCTCCTGCACAAGGCGGAAGTGTCCCCAAGATAATGGCCGTATTTTTTTATTACGTTGACCGGCGGGTTCCTATATCCGTCGGTAACCAGCTACGAGTCGTTTCTCCTTGAAAACCTGTCAATGTCAAAAGTTTTACACCTTTTCAAAGTTTGACATACATATTCGCGGATACACTAGGTACATACCATTGACAGGATGTGTTTCTGCTTTTGTGAAGCACGTATGTAATTTAGTACTGAGATTGGTGCATACCACGTACATACCCACCTCAATCTCATTCGTGCTATCGGTGTAAAGTTGGTTGTTTAATTAATCCGTAATCAGAATCACAATAAAATATATCAAATTAAATTAAACCAAATTAAATTATGTACAATCAAACAAATTAAATCAATATTATACAATTATTAATCAATTTATTAATTAAAATTAAAATTATGTTACTCATTATTACCTATTTTTAAGGGTATATTGAGTAATTTAGTGTTATATTTTTGTTCATTGTTTAATTGTATTTTCCTGTCCGTATAACTTTTTTCGTGTTCCGTTTGTTTTTATGTAGATATGTGAGGTTATCTGTATGTTTCATATTTTATATTTGTTTTGTAGTAGGTACACCCGGCTACACATCAAGCTATACATTTCCAGTATAAGCTGACCTCTCATTCTACGAAAAGCCTACACAATGAGAGGTCAGTTTATACTGGAAAATTATAGCTTGATGTGTAGCCGTGTGTACCTAGTTATAATGTTTTGGTCTTGTACTGCAGTTGTAAACTATTTTTAATTAAATAAACTGTATTATGGAGATACGATACGAGTCGTAGTCGGTTACCGGCGGATATAGGAACCTGCCATTAGAAGCTTAATTTTTTAACAGTTCCAAGGGACCGTAGTCCTACGTTAATCTCTGTTTAATAACTCCACGCGTTCCTAATAAAAAGGGTCATGACATGACTCATGCATGACTGACGGACAGACAGACGGACAATGAAGGTGTCCATTTGAGGTACGGCACCCTAAAAATATTCGAAATTGTGAGCGAAGAGTCTGGCAAAAAATCCTAGGGCGCTCGCCATAAAAAGGTTGGAAAACCATTTTTTTTTACGTGTAGGAATCCTCATTGATACCGTTCTGAACCCAGGGAGCGGTACGTCGGACTCCTATCGGCTAAAGCTCCACGGTATTACTCCTCTCGCTTTATACCGGGGACAGAAAACATTCTTCTGCGACCCCGGTGGCGTTGGTTTGCTCGTGCAGCCCCCATCAAGGTTTAGCCCAGCTTTCTCATTTGAGAGGCGCACGGATATTCGTCCGCCGGCAGGTTGGGCAACCCTGCACCAACACAGCTCCTTGCACAGAGTAGGTAGGTAGGTAAATGTTTCCAGAATTCTCTAGCGCCATGCGCTAAATGCCAAGACGCCTAACAAAAAGTGAAAGGAACTAAAGGTCACTATGACGCAAGAATAGCTAAGTATTTGTTATGAAACCGGTAAGTATTAGAATTCGATAATTTTTATATGTATAAGTTTGAAGCCTATAATCTGTGTATAGGGTTGCCAGGCGTCCGGATAAAGCCGGACACAGCCAGGCTTTTTGATTGCGTGTCCGGCCAAATCAGACGGTGTCCGGCCTGTCCGGCTTTTGATAGACTTTTTAAATTCCGCGCACGATTATCATCGGTGGATGTGGCGGGCGCAGGCGCACCGCACCATTAATTGTTGTTTCATAAAAATTTAAGAAGATTTTATGGTAAACGATAAAATACATTGATTTATTTTAAAAAAAATGGCGTGTTATACTAAGACTAAAAAATTAAGGGTGTCCGGTTTTTTACCAAAATGTCCGGCTAAACTGGCTGGTCTGACCGACTTTTCGGTTTTAAGACCTGGCAACCCTATCTGTGTATAGCATACGTAGCTACATTTGGGAACCGTTTGGGAACTGAACCACGCGTAGTTCGAAAACAGACGCAGGAGGTAGCGGGTTCGATTCTCGCCGCGGAACAAATGTTTGCATGATTGACAGATATTTGTTCCAGGTCAGGTTGTTTCTCAGATCTCCAAATCGACTTGGATAAATCGGCGTTGTATGTATGTATGTTTCTCCGAGGATAACTTTTGAAGCATTTATCCGATCATCGTGAGATTTGGTATAAAGGTAGGTAGTGATGGCACAATTTTGGTGCGACTCAATGAGCTATAAATGTTGGGGGGTTGTTGAGGGGTAAAAAAAACAAAATTGAACTATCCGGTCAAATGCCACGTCTAATAAAAGGTCTTTGTAAGTAAATTTCAACCCCGTTTTTATTTTTTTTTATTTTATAGTTTAAACCTTGTAGTTTTTAAGTTATTAGCCATAATAAAAACTAAACTATGACAAAATACACAGGGTACACCAGTGACCCCACAGGGCTGTAATTTGGTATGCGTATAGCTTTAGTGACACAAATATAGGAAAAAGTCTAAAATCCAGAGTAACTGCAATTTTTACCTCAAAAAAGATTAACCACATTACATGTGGTAACTCCCGTTACCTGTAATTTGATTGAAACTGTAGGTCAAGTAATATGGATATGCATTTCGTGGCACTATTTTGATAGTCAAATATCACAAGTATTTTTTTTTTGTTTTAATCGTATACTCGCGAGATCTTAGTTCGGGGCGAAACACTAGTGTATGAATATTTGAAAACATGTACCTAAGCTTTGATGAGTATTACACTAAACATCAGACTATGTTTAAATGGGTTTGAAAGGCCGGAGCCTAGGCGGTAGGTAGGTACAGATAGTTCTTGCGGTCTACTCCTTTACTAAATCCAAACATCTTTATTTAATACAATCATCAGGATCATTTTGACGTTTTAATGTAAGTAGGTAAAATCCATAGATGAGTTAAAGGAGCGCACATATTTATTATTTATTTTTACACGAACTTAAAAAATTATGTAAAAACAACAATTTAGATTTATCTACCTAATCTACTTATATTCAAGTGGCGCCATTGGCTGTTACTACTCGTGATATATTTGAAGACCTTCCGATGTACATACATATGTATTTACTATGTCCTACCAAATAAACGTTATCTTATCTTACAAGCTAGTCTAACTTTTTATTAGCTGCAGTAAAATGACGTTTCTAAATGTCATTCCGTAAAATAATGTTGCCAGCCTAATCTCAATAGGGATGTGATTCAGTTCACAAAAATTAATTAAATAACATTATTATGACGTTTTTGTTTCATTTTGAATGTACCTCCCTATACTTCCACTAAAAAAGATCAATCCTTTAGTATAGTAATAATAATAGGTTAAAAAAATACATTACAACTTAATATTAAATCTCAAAAAAAAAACCAAACTGATTATTCATTTATGATTCACTCATTTAGCTACATCCCTATTTATTTTTCTTCAAAAACCGGCAACCCACAAAACGTCATTTTACTGCAGCTAATAAAAAGTTAGACTTTACATACATGTAACTTGAGAATAAAAATTATGACGTTCAGAATATAATTTAGGAATTTAGACCGGCTTTTATAATTTAATAATTTAGTTCATTTTATTTAAAAAATGTTTTTTTCCAGTAAGGGAGCCGTTGGAACCAGGCCGGTTATGATCGCTCGCTCTGGAAATCTAGGGGGGAGGCCTGTCGTCTAGTTTATGTAGGTACGTAATTTAGTAAATAACGTTCATGATTCATAATCAGCCATAGAGGTCTTGTATCATATTTAGTTCCGAAAATCAAACTAGATGTCGCGACTAAAAAGTGTCCGTTCCTAGATCGCGCTGACGAAAACCGCCCGGCATATGGTATAAGGCCTCAGAGTTATGGAACTCCGAAGTTGACCAAGGTGCCCGTTAATGTCAACTTCCTCAATAAGTCAATAGGCATTTACTTTACATCATGCTTGCTGCCAGTCCAAGAGACGAACTTGAAGCCTGGACATCGGGATCCTAAAATCCCCAACTATCAGATCGTACGCAACGACAGATTGCCAGCCCCGAGAGGCGGCACTGCCATATACTTCAAGAAGTCTCTTCACTGCATGCCTTTAGATCCCTCTCCTGTGACCTACATAGAAGCCTCTAAGAAATCACGATTGATGTATGGAATATGGAAGCCCCCCTTAAATATTTGTTTTATTTTAATTTCTTTATTTTTAAAGTGAATATATAAGTAACTAAATATTCTGTGTATATTTCAAGCGACTACCTGGCACGGATACATTTCGGAAAGTAGGAGTCAGATTAAATTGACTTCGTTTTGCGGAGAACAGACACGCCTGGGTCTTATTCGCATTGAACTTGACCAGATTGGCATCACCCCAGTCGGATATTGCCTTCAAGGACAAGTTTAAGCGCTCGACCATGGCCTCTCTGAGTGACTGAATCTGCGCTCTACTGGCTCGTGCACTATAGGTATAGCTTTCCACAACTGTGCTATCGTCTGCATACCCAAAGGTACCGGGTTTTAGCAGATCGTTGATATGCAGCAAGAACAGAGTTGCGGAAAGTACTGACCCTTGTGGGACCCCGGCGTTAATCGCCAATTGATCGGACGAGCAGCCTTCAACGACAACTCGTATCGAATGGTCCCTCAAGAAGTCCGATATCCAGAAACACAGACCAGTGGGCAGACCGTATGATGGAAGCTTGCTAATAAGGCTATCATGCCAGACCCTATCAAAGGCCTTTGAGATGTCACGAGAAACAACCAGCGCTTCTCCGTTTATTTTATTCTGTTATTTAGTATCTTTTGTTATAGCGGCAACAACAGTACCTACATACATCATCTGTGAAAATTTCTAACTATCACGGGTTATGAGATACAGCCTGGTGACAGACGGACAGACCGAAGGACAAACAACAGAGCCTTAGTAATAGGGTGCCGTTTTACCCTTTGGGTACGGAACCCTAAAAAGTGTGTGTTTCCATACATGCTCTGCTTATATATTTAAAAGACCACAAGCATTTCCAGAAAGGTAATGCGCAAAAAAAAATTAACTCTAAGAACTTAGCTAATATAATGAAAGTACTTGTTTTCAAATAAAACCACACTAATATGTATAGGCAAGGGCGGATCCAGGGGGAGGGTCATGGGGGTCATGACCCCCCCCCCCCTGGGCTGGGTCCAGGACTTAGGTGGACCACTAATTAAAATGGTTTAACATGTTTTATCTATGTTTTGACACAATATAGATTTTATGTAAGTACATTCAATATTTAATTAATTTCATTTAATATTTTGATTTGAAAAATTGATTTTGTTATATAAATATAAATTATAACTGCTTATGACTTGACCACAACTATGTGACCCCCCCACCCCCCGGCACTTAAGCTGGATCCGTCTTTGAATATACATAAGTCTATTTTATTGCCAAATTATTTTGTAACCTAATAAACACCAAGGTCTTAGAACGGTGCATTCTCCTTTATTTAGTAACTGATAAGGTCATAATTTGTAAAACACTTGCAATCAATGATACACTGATTAAAATCACTGATTTGATATTTTTATGTCATAAGTGATTTACCTATGTACTCGTATTGACTAGCTAGCTGTTTTAGCCCAGTTTGCACGGTATATTAGTGAAGCTAGAAATACTTTTAAGAACCAATTTGGAAGTTTATTATACTACCCGCTACAAACATACAAACGTTACCTCTATAGCATCTATATCACAGATCTGTGATCTTAAATTAATACGTGAGTTTTTTTTTCTGACGAACTCCCTGTTGGCCTGTGAGGCCTCTTTTACAGAATACATTTCGGGGAATGTGCCCAGGAACTTTACGATCTGATTCCGCCATCTCCTTTCCATCAAAGGACAAGCAGGCGCACGGCTCAGTACCATCCGTACCTAGTTGATATACCACCCATTCGCACACACCGTTTTGGTTCTACGTTCTTGTTGCGTATAGCTGAGGTATGGAACGCTTTGCCGTCGTCTGTTTTTCCTAAAGAATACAATCCGGGCCTCTTTAAGGTAAGAGTGAATAGGTTTCTTCTAGATCTTCGTGCTTCATCTTAGACCACATCATCGCGTACCATCAGGTGAGATTGTGGTCAAACGAAGATCTGTTTAGTTTAAAAAAAAGAGACCGACGCAGCAATACAATATATACAAAGAAAACTCGAGAACTAAGAAGCAGGTAATCTACTATACTAGTGGTTCGGTCCATATAATATATTATTGTATGGCTGATATAATGATGATGATTATTGATAGGTAGTGATAGATAGTTCATTGTTGATATAAACACAAACGAACTTTCGAATTTTTTGTGCCTAATATTACTTTATTGTGAATTATGAAATGGACAAGCTGTTATAGTATGACCTGTAAGAGCGAGACGGCACGATCCGGCGCATCCTCGCATGCACAAAACCTCACAAGAACCGGGCCATAATGGAACTTTTGGCGGGCGCAAAAGGCGCTCAGCCCTGTAAGTTTTTGATGAGGCAACTAGCGCAAGGGCACCACTTAGGTACGAACCTCGGCTTGGGCCATTGCAAGGATGGGGATAGGAGAGAAACGCCTAGGTACATGTATCTTGTGTAGGCTGCTACTGAAGGACTCGTCGACCTCGCCGGCGAGGTCTAATGTAGGCGACTCTGAAATTCTAATGTAGATGATTTCGTCATCCGGATCTCCGAGAACGTGTCTCGGTCGATGGAGGGTTAATATACGTGAAGTAAAAACTTTATATCCCTTTTTAAGCTTTATAATGCGCGCACGGAGGAATGATTATTGGGGGACGGGCGAATAGTAAAAAAGAAAAAAAAAAATTTCGGTCCAATTTCAACCACTGGCAACTAATTAGTATAGTTAACTACATGCAGTGTTGAAATTAGCATAATGTTAACTTTTGTAGTAATAAGTCAAAGGCAAAATCATTAAAATCACAAGGATCACTTTGAAACGACAATTTTGAAAGACAAGAAACAAGGCTGGTTGTTTTTTTTTAATGATCCTTTTACAATACATAACAATACAGGTAATAAATTACGTCTAAATTGTAACATTTTGAACGAGTTGGAGCAATTTCAATCCCAAGCTTCTCTATCATCTAAATAATCCTATATTTTATAGTAAGTAGGCTTTTTTATAAAGATTTTGTTTAATTGCGTTTTTAAATTTGTTAATTATCAATTTTTGTACGTTATTAAAGTGAACACCTTGCCCTTTAAACGATTTACTAACTTTATGGAGTCTTTAAGGGGCAACAGCGAGTTTATCTTTATTTCTTAGTATTAAAATTATGATTATCGCTATTGTAGCCAGTTTATGGTTTTATTAACTATACTTAGTAGAAAAATAACGTGCTATACAGTGCACAAAAGTGAACATTAAGAGACTTTCAACACTGCATGTAGCCATTATCTATGTTAGCAATACACATAGATATAATATCCGGTAAGCATATTGCCATTCCACGTATCCGGATCGAAGGCCTTGCGGCAGCGGCGGATTCACACATTTCCCAAGTAATAGTCTGTTAATGCCCTTCAATCCCACAATTTAGTTAGTTAGAAATAGTTTTTGGATATGTTTCTTAGCTAATCAAAGTTCAATCGTGTACAGTAGGCGGGGTAATGTAGATATCACAATCTGAATAAACAATCACAATATGAATAGGTACATAATCTGTATTTTGTATGTAGGTATGTACAATGAAAAGGAACAGTGAAAAATGGCTTGTACACATCTTTCTGAAAAACATCGGAAAAACGAACAGAAATCTTTGAAAAACCGGCCAAGTGCGAGTCGGACTCGCGTACGATGGGTCCCTTACCATAATCTATAAAAACGGCAAAAAATCATGTTTGTTGTATGGGAGCCCTTTCAAAAATATTAATTATATTTTTAAATATTATGGGAAATTTCAAGCGACTACCTGTTGCCGTTATGAATATCGAGCAAAAAAATCACGTTTGTTATATGGGAGCCCCCCCGTAAATATGTAATTTTATTCTGTTTTTAGTATTTGTTGTTACAGCGGCAACAGAAACACATCATCTGTGAAAATTTCAACTGTCTAACTATCACGGTTCATGAGATCCAGCCTGGTGACAGACGGACAGCAGAGCCTTAGTAATAGTATTATAACTAAAAAAGTGTGTGTTTCCATACTTGCATATACACGGTGTCCTTTAAATCACTGTTTTCACAGAACAAACGTTGTTCAGACCATGGTCTACTAACAATTTATAGCATCAAACAAGAGAATTTAAAAAACAAATCCAGACCTTCTCAAATAAGTCTAACTTTGTTCAAAAACTAGCCGTGACATAAAGTTCATTGGCACGCTAGCCGTAGCGTACCTACCTACCTACTATTATTATTTTTGTGGCGGTACGGCGGCATGTTGTAGGGCGTAACGTTAAAATAGAAGTTATAAGTTCGCAACTTTTTATGTTTTTCAAAGACCGATTTAATTTTTTTTAAATTTGAGCATTATAAACCCTTTGTATACCATGGTCTGAACAACGTTTGTTCTGGGAAAACAGCGATTTAAAGGACACCGTGTATTTAAAAGACCACAAGCATTTCCAGGAAGTTAATGCGTAAAAAAACTTAACTCGAAGAACCTAATATAATGAAAGTACTTGTTTTCAAACAAAATCACATTAGATAATATAGGTCTATTTTATTGCCAAATTATTGTGTAACCTAATAAACAGACAGTGGTGACTAGACAAACAGTGGAGTCTTAGTAATAGGGTCCCGTTTGACCCTTTGGGTACGGAACGCTAAAAAAACTGTCCCCAAATTTGCCGCCCTGCGCTCAAGCCTACTCAGCCTGCTGGTACATCCGACACTGCATTGCGAAGGATTGTCCATTTCCCGCTATTTTTTTTTTCAAAACATCCTTTTTTCTTTAATAAAATAAATTGTCGAAATTTTAACGCATTAATTTTCTTTAATAAAATACTATACATTATAGAAATTTTAACGCATAAATTCGTAATTTAAGGTCCGATAACTTTTAAACTATTATGAAATTTGGAAAAATAAAATCCTACAAGTGTACTATTCTTCTCCGCTTAAGCTTTTTAGCGTTATTCTATTTTATTTATATCTAATTAATGAAATTATAATTAAAATCTATTTACAAAATAACCAAAGATTGAGTTTTATATTGTAAAAATATATGTTTATATTTTTTTATAAAGACTAGCTTAAATAATACATTATTGCTTTTTCTATGTACTTTATCTAAAAGATAAGATATATATCCAATGTTTCTGATCACCAAGTGTTGATAATTCACCTTTTGACAAACAATTATTTTATAAATGAATGTTTATTTTAGATTTTCAGTGCGACACAAATAATATTATGTTGAAATTGCACAAAAAATAGTTGCCGTGTGTCACATTGATACACAAGGTGGCACAGAGTAATGTGACTTAGTGGGAATTACACCCAACAAAAATGCACTGTTACACGTAGGGAGTAAGCAGCGTAAATGTTCCAATGTGTCACACTGTTACACATAGGAAATAAGAAGCGTGTAAAAGTTGTATTGTCACACTGTTACACATTTAGTGTGACTTAATGGGAATAAACCGAATTTAGAAGTATTAAAGGTGCTCTACTAGTTTCTTCCAGTTTTTCAGTCTTTACCAAATTTTATTTATTTAAGAATTTTTTCACACAAATCTACATTGTCCTTTTCAATAGTTTGAAAGTCAATGTTTACCGTTAACGCCGTTAGAAGACGACTCTTGCATACTTTTTAAATGGAATGGAGTGATTGTAAAGTCTTCACCTTTGACCAGTTCTGCCAAATTCTCTCCTCCGTAAGACAGAAGAGGAGAGATCTCAACATCGACATTATCAGCAATGATACCGCCAGCTTCCCTGATGTATTGCCGATGGAGTCTCAGTAGATCTTCCCGGGCAGTTGACGGACAGTCTTTTTTAGCAGAATCAGCGTTTTTAACAGCAGAGAATTCCACATCTCTACCCACTTCCAAACAGATAAAGTTTTCAGCAAATTCGAAAACATCAAAAATAAATTTCTCCATTTTGATTCCATTCGGTTGTGTAGGCTTCTGACGGATGCCATCAGAGTCTACGTACGGGATCTTCTTCTTAGCGACGTGAAGTTTCAGCTTCGATTCGAAATTGCAGATTTTTGTCAAGAATGCTGCCGAGAAGTAATGGTTGCAGATGTTTCCTGCTGAGAAGGTGAGTCTTCCATCTGGGTTTCTGCGTTCTGCTGCCTCATCTGTTAGTTCAGAGTATTCCACGACCTTGTAGTGGCCGTTAACTCGGCATACGACACCTACAGCCTCGCTCGGGGAGGACTTTTGTACAACTTTAGCAGCACAATCAGCATCCTTAATTTTACAGTATCCGATAAATACAGGGTCAGCCACTTTAATAAGGATATTGTCAACGGAATGAGCGTGTAAGTGCACAACTCCTCGTTTAGCAATATCCTGAAGAACTCCTTGGGTTTTCAAAGCTCTGTACAATCCTCCGTTGCCATCAGGGGCAGTAGATAAATGATATTTCTCATCTAAAATAATTTTTCCTTCGAAATTGAAGCACGGAAGCCGTCCCTGATCAAAGTACATTACATCATCTTCATTCAGACCGAAGTAGGAATGGCTTTTGAAGTATTCTGCAGTCGGCCCTTTAGTGTGCTCCGATGTCATAATGTACCAGGTGATTTTACCCTCTTTTCCATATTTTTCTGCTGCCATTTTCTGTACTCGGATGATTCTTTCCGCTTGGATTTGGAATAGAGTTTTCTTTGATGGTAGACCGACATCGTACATGCCTTTAGGATGTCCGAAGCCCAGCCTTGTTGCCTGACCTCCAGCGAGTAACAAAACACCAACTTTTCCCTCCGATATCTCCTTCAATCCAATCGACTCGTACTCCTCTATTTTCTCATTAGTTAAGTCAGGTACTGCTTCATAGTGCGACTCAGGAATCGGCTTCAAATCATGATCCAACTTCTCCAGAATAACTTGAGTGGTCTCGTTGGCGCGACGGTAAATTTCATTCACTTCGGCTAAGTCCAGCTTCGCGATCTCCCCCGCCAATTGTTCCCGCTCATTTTCACTTATTTCCGGCCAGTATTTTATCAGGTGCTCTTGACCATGAGCGCTCAAGCGATCGAATAATTTTTCGTACGACATTTTTTGGCAGAGCCAGTCCGCTCGCGGCGATTAGAAAGCGTAAACTGAAGTCCGCGGCTCGATGTCAACATTTCACTGCTTATCCCTCCCAATGGTCTGTTACTAAACTCTTTGCTCCCACCATCATCGCTTTGGAAAACACGTATACTGAGTCGGCTTTTGACATTTTCTTTGACTTGTGTACAATTTGTATTTACATTTTCCACGACACACGTCACTATTCGACACTCGCTCGTTTCTTTACCCCATATGAATTAGGTAAAATACATTACTGCTTTTGTTAGGCTTTTTGATTTCGCGTTACTTACGAAAATAGCAATGTATTACGTAAATATGTCAATGTCAATTAATTTCATATTTGAATTTCCCGCACGTTCTGAATCTAGCTCTGTCCATCTCAAAGATATTTTGTGATAAACTACCTATACATTATAAGTTGAAAATCATGATATTTTTTAGATTTTTAACAGCTTAGATGGTTTTGCGGTTTTTAATTCGTAGCACATGCGTTTGAGGATGTTTTTAGATTCTGAACGTACTATATTGTCTATGTTAAGCTTCGCTTGTCTATGCTTATTATGCTTTTTTATTTGCAACTGGATTGTTGAAGTACGTATTGTTAATTTAATTTTAGATTAGGGACTCTGCTATTGGTTGAGGCGGGGCAAATGGATGGACTATGGCTACTACAATAATAATTGCGTCTCACATGTCCGCAAAGTTTGAAGAAGAATCATTTTAGTTTGAACTTGCCAATATTTGTACAAACTTCGCATTTAAGTGTGGTGTCGGCATAAATTTTACTTAAAAAAGAACAGAACAACAAAAATACAGTGCGTATATCGCATACACGACAAGATAATGACAGTGACATATATGAGTTTGACAACCAATCAAATGAAAATGTAACTTTTAAAATGTCAAATGGCTTCATCGGAGACGTGCTTTATTTACTTCTGATTTGTATTGAATTTATCCTAAAAATCGTTTACAGTGCTGGTTCTTGTATTATTTACACATTAAAATTAGTGCTCTATCAGCTCATTAATGTAAAAATGATAGAATCATCAAAAAAACGGAAACGGAACCCAAATGAGCAATCTAACCTCTCAGCCGCAGTTCGTGGTGTTATCGATGCAAATTGGCAAAAACTGCTATCAAACTCTTTGCTAATGGAAAAAAAGGCGGAAAAGCCTCAGGAAGCCAAAAAGGAGCAATTCACGGGCACATTCCGTCGCACTAGAAAAAAAAAAGATAAAGACGATCTCTTACTTGCAGTTAAAAACGTACAAAAATTAAACTTAGCTCAAACCGGAGGGTCGAATGACCAAACGAAGAATAAACTAACGAAATTCCTAGCTATGGATTGTGAAATGGTCGGCATTGGTTACAATGGCGATGATCACATGTTAGCCAGAGTTTCAATCGTCAACAAATTCGGCGACTGTGTTTACGACAAGTTTGTAAAAGCGCGGGAAGAGGTCAAAGACTATCGAACTAGCGTCAGTGGAGTTAGAAAAGAGGATTTAGTGAATGGTGAAGAGTTCTCAACTGTTCAAAAGGAGGTGTCGGAGCTAATCAAAGGCCGTATACTTGTGGGGCATTCGTTAAAAAATGATTTGAGTGTGCTCTTTCTATCTCATGCGAAAAAAAATATAAGAGACACATCGAGATACAAACCATTTAGAAAAGTAAGTGATTTCTTGTAGCAGGCTTTTATGATGCGCTTAAACTATAGGGATGTGCCGAGTACGGTTAGACTCGAGTCAGACTCAATTCCTACTTTGGAACTCGCCTACTTGAATATCAATTTATTTTGATTCGAGTACGCCGGACTCGATTCCCTTACAGAAGAATCGAATCGTCAGGAAGAATCGATTCGTACTCGCTAACTCGATTCTATTTATGCGAGTCCAACTGACTCGAGTCTCGTATTCGAGTTTGGTTTACCCCCTCATACTCTCAAACTGTTTACATAAGCGATGAAGTGGCGCGGGCCTAATAAAATACAAACAAGTTTGAACCTGCTACTTTTTGTTTAGATTACTTTGTTTTGTGTCAGTTAGCAGTTATTGTGAGTACGGAGTACTAGTGAGTGAATTTATTTAACCTTTAAACTCGAGAAGCGCACACATTTGTGCTCAGCCCGCGCGAGTACACTACCTACTTAAAATTACAGATAGATATTATCCCTATCCCTTTCTTCGTTTCATTTTTCCTTTTTGTTCTAAAATCATACTCTAGTCCTGGACTAGAATTTCTAGACTCGAATTTCTAGACTCGAGTCCAGCAGACTCGAGTCAATATTCGAATACCAAACATAGAATTCGAGACTAGACTCGAATCAGGGAAGCGAGTCATGATTCGAATACCGTATAAACTGAGTCGACTCGATCCACCAAAACAGCTACTCGGCACATCACTATTAAACTAATTAATAAATGATTACACGGACATTTCACAGGCACCATGAAGTCCAAACTAAGCAAAGCTTTTACTATTGGAACCAGATAACTGATACGAATACTATACCATTTTTGTTTGTACATACTTGCTGCTGATCTACATCACACACTAATTCATAGCCAGTTATCAATATTATCATATCATTACTATTATCATGCAAACATTTGTTCTGTGGGGAATCGAAGGATGGCTAAGGCATTGCAGTCCTGCGTGCCTCAGCCAGCATTCACCCACTATACTTGGGGAGTTGTTTAGACATTCTTAACAGATCAACTAGGTTAAGCAACATTTTGCGCAGCCACTACAATGATGAGTGACTGCTATTAGAGATTAGATTAAAAGGGATGCAACCTCCACCATAATATGTAAAAATAGATTAAAATATTAAATTAAAAATGGCTTTTAGAGAGTTCTTTTTACTCTGTAGATAAGTTCTACACATTGCCTATTATTTAATTTTGATAAAAATGAATTTATTATACAATTAATTAATTATGTTTGTATTAGATATTTTTATTAATGGTCAATATTAAATTTATTGCTTACCTTTATATCTTTTTGTTCTTGACTTGTAACTTGGCGTTATAAATAAAGGGCTCACCTAACCAATAATAATACTGTGAGCTAGGACTTTCATTTAATTTTGTATGTATAGATACTTATAGGATGCCTACTTGTGGAGTTTCGAACTCGGAAGCTCCATTGTTTTTGAGATATTAATTTTTGAAAATCCATAATCGAGCTCGATAATCGCTTGAAATCAATGTCGAATCGTCCATTTTTGCGTAATAACGATAATTATGAGACTAAATTGACATTGACAGTGACTGAAAAAAGGGTTTTTTGGACCGTTTTGTCATTTTTTGCAAATTATGACAGTAAATTCACATTGACAGTGACTGCAAAAGGGTTTTTTTACAGTTGTGGCGTAGATGGTTGGTTATTTTAGTCGTGTTAATTTATTTTTGCGGTCGAGACGTTTACGTAGTGTAAAATAAATTTGCGTGACTAATATGGCGAGTTACCCCGCTGCGGAGATGAGTAATGTGCAAGTGTTGGACTCTAGTGAGCCGCTTGTCGCGACCTCCCTCCGGAGCGTCTTATACATTTATAGTAGACAGAATCGAGACAGGGCACCCCGACTAGTGTAGGTTAGGTTTAGATGAGTGAGAGAGCCGACGCGGGGCACCCCGACTCAAGGCAGTCTTGTGCGTGACATCCCTAGTGTTATAAAAAAGCGCGGAGTCAGAAGCTCGCGTGGAAGGTCCTGAGTGGAGCAAGCCCGCGAAGCCGAGCGGAGTGAAAGTTGAGTGGGCGAAGCGACACTCAGGGCCGAGCACGCGAGAGTTCTGGCGAGAGCCCACCCCAAAAAAACTATTTGGGCACCCCGACGTTAGGTTAGGTCTAGATGAGTGGGAGAATCGACACGGGGCACTTCCAACGGAGTGCCCCGTCGGAGGGGAGGGGGGAGGTTTTACCCCTTCCCCCTCCCCCTCCCGCCCCTCTATTAAACAGTATATATTGGATAGTCCTTCCAAATAAAGAATGGTATTGTATTCCATTAGCATTTTCAAATGAACATTTTTATTGATGAAATCTTACTAGGAGTTACATTACCTTGTCAAATTTTTTATGACTTTTTTAATCTGATTTTATCATGTTCCAGATAACGAAAGGAAGCACACCCTCACTCAAACGCTTAGCCAAAGAGATCCTCGGCATTGACATCCAGCACGGAGAACACAGCTCCGTAGAAGACGCAAGAGCGGCCATGCAGCTGTACTGCACCGTCGCTAAAAACTGGGAGTCTGATCTGTCTACGAAACGAGGGCATTAGAAGTTTGATGATTAACTACAAAATGGAAGCATAAGATAGATGATAACTACAAAATGGGGTTATAAGATAGATGATAACTACAAAACGGGGGCATAAGAAGATTGATGATTAAATATTTGTATTGTGCTGTTATCCAACAGTCTAATATAATATCATAAGAAAACTTTTGTGATTTATTCCACTTTTTTTTAAATGATGATGATGGCACATGCCTTCAAATTTTTAGTTCTTACGCATGTCAGTTTCTTTCCTTCGCCATTTTCATGCGCACATCAATGTATGGGAATTTAGATTAAAAGGGATTTTTGTAAAACTATTAGTCTTTTTTTGGAAAAAATATTAGCCGCCAGCGGCCTCGCACGCGTAAAAACCAACATCATTTTTCTATAGAAACTTTTACACCCAATTTTTATAACATGTGATAAAAAGTAGTCTATGTGTTAATCCAGGTTATAATCTACGTAAATACTAAATTTCATCGAAACCGGTTCAGCCGTTACGACGTGATTGAGTAACAAACATCCAAACTTTTGCGTTTTTGTTATGTGTGATGGCCCTACATATTTAGACAATCGAGTCCAACTTGGTGGACCATGAGCAAATACCAATTTTTTTATTATGTTTATTAATATTGCTGGACATTTCACACAGCGCTATCTGCCCCCAAACTAAGCAGAGCTTGTAATACCAGATAACTAATAGAATACTTTAATTGGAACATCACAGACCAACTCAAAGCCTTCAGATTCCTTGGAACCTCTTGTTCCACCGAGGGTTAACTGATGGTACTTACCACTTTTTTCTAATAGTTACTGTCAAAATGTTAACAGAACTTTTAGATAAATTATGTCTTAGAAGTTATATTTTTGCTAATACATTTGGATTTGTTTTCTATAAATATTGTGTTTTATTTGCATAGTAATGTTAAAAACACCTGCTAACGCGTTTCCTTAGTCATGGTCATTTTATGTTTGTGATTGGTTTGTGATTTTGATGTTTGAATCATTGCTGGCTTCAGCACCACAGCGTAACCGCTTGGAAAATGTGATCGTCAATTGACTGACACTGACAATTCACTTTCCTTTGTTAATCAGCGTATGACAGAGCAACGCCATCTGTTAGCAGGTATACAAACATGGCCGCGAAAACCCCTTATTGAATATCCCCGTCTGCGATTATCAATTTGTGCAAGCTTGTTTGTCTGTTTTACGTTCAGTTTTTTGAGATTACTAGTGGCTCGCCCTGAACTGAGATCTCGCGAGTGTCCCATAAAAACAAAAACATATTATTTGTAATATTTGACTATCAAAATTGTGTCACGAAATGCATAACCAAATTACTTGACCTAGTTTCATTCAAATTACAGTTAACGGGAGATAATCTTCTTTGGAGTAGACATTGAAGCTACACGCATACCAAATTTCGGCATGTTATTCTGACAGCTGTCACAGGCTTTATTTTACAAATTTTACAAAAAAAGTATTTTAAAAACTTTGAAGTGAAAACTTCTTTAGGCGCGTTGAACATTTTTTGAGATGGGAAAAGCCATTGATCTCGCGACACTGTTACCGACATCTGTCACTGACAAGTATTATATTCTCTTTGGTTAGGTACTGACAACATCTCTGTATTTATGTATCTGTACTTTATTGTAGTAGCTATGCTTTCAAGTTTTCACTTTTGTCGGCACTCCCAGAGTGCCACTTTTTTTGTTATTATATTGTGGAGTGTGGACATTTCTATCTTGACCGTCCGGTGGGCGGTGCACGACCTTGAAGCCGACGACCGACGGCTGTCAAAAGATGGCAATGGACAGGACAGTGGCGAGTTCTCGTATCGAATGCCAAAACTCACTTTGAAGTTTGAGTCCCTGCGCCAATAGGTTTGTAAGAATAGGCCCATTTACACAATGCAAGTTTTTCTCTTACCCGTTGCATACAATTAAATTGAAGCAATATATGATTTGCATGGCCTAAACAACACGTAACATTCTTGATTTGATAAACCAGAGTTTAAAACTGTTCTTGGTGAAAACAGCACATGCTATAATTTCTAGGCAATTCTTGTATTCAACTGGATTCTCTCTTCATTTGCCAAAACCAAAACCGTCAACTCCAAATTCCTGTGCAAATGGTGCTAGTGCAGCATTACGTGCATCACGATTCATAAAATTTTCATTTTCAGTATCCCTTAGACACCCATGGTTGCGATAAATCACAATGAACTCCTTAAAATCAGCAGAACCGAATTTTAAAACTTTTTGACTGATATTTTTTAGTAAACG
This sequence comes from Philereme vetulata, assembly GCA_918857605.2. Classification (NCBI taxonomy): domain Eukaryota; kingdom Metazoa; phylum Arthropoda; class Insecta; order Lepidoptera; family Geometridae; genus Philereme; species Philereme vetulata. Next base: position 724,736 of record OU975427.1, on the reverse strand, counting down.
CAGTAGCTTCCATTCGCCAACGCAAATACATGCAATACCTACTTGAAGCAACCCCCCAGCACAATATGTGCGTTTACCATTTATTTTATTTATTTACTTGTTTAAACACCGGCTTGTATGTGCCGGTACATAAGGTAAGCCTTATACAAGTCAAAACTTGTAAGCAATAATCTCATAAACTGTATTGGTGTAAACAAAAGACATTTGCAAATAATTTTTGTCAAGACTAATTGCTTTCACTAATTGCATTCCATTGCTCTTGTATGTACAAAAAACTGACATCATGTAAATAGGCCTTAAATCCAAATTATATTTTAGTAGTGGCAACATCGTTGGAAAAATGTATGGAAAGTCCAAGATTCCCTGGGTATATATTCGGATACGCACATGATGCAAGTTCATAATCAGTTTTTAATGTTAATCTAATAATGTAGTAAAATAAGAATTTACTTAAATTTTTATGCATACTACTCAAGAATAAATACTCAAGAAAATATCTACTATAATTATTATTTACCTTACAAATTATACAAAGTTACCAATTTCAACTGCAATATAAATTTTAATGTGTTTTAAATAGGTACATACAGCCGTTCCTACTGTTTACGGAACTCTTCGCTGTAAGTTTGACTAGGGTACAACAAAAAAACATATTTTTGAAGTAGGTTACTTCTTTACGCACGCTTGACTTGGGGAGTAAGCTGGTGAATGCGTGACGAGAGCGTTACGAAAAGTGTGATCGGGCGAGGCGGGCGGAAGTTCAGAGGGAGATAGAAAAAGAAGTTTTACTTCAGTCGTGTGGTCTAAAGCACATTTGTTTTTTTGACGTGATAACGTCTTATAAATCGATGAACGCCGCTGCACGCACGAAAAAGTGTCATGTTCCGCCTGAGCCGAGCGTGCAAGCGAGAGCGCGGAACAAGCGATAGAGAGGCACGATTGGCCTAAGCGTTCGGCTTGTGACGCATCTATCTCTCTCTAGTGTTGCCGAAATATCCATAGTTTTACTATCGATAGTTTTCATCGGAAAAAGCCATACTATCGATTAGCTCAGAACGATTAGCCTATCGACAGTATCGATACTATCGATAATATCGATAGCTCAGAACGAGGCAATACTATCGATGGTATCGATATCATCGATAGTATTGTTGCTTGTAAAGATTAAACCATCGATACTATCGATAGTATTGTTGATGGTAAACAAAAAACTTTCGATAGTATCGATTGTTTTAGACTATCGATAGTTTACCAATTTACAATAGTATTGTTTACAATATTTAGGTTTAATAGTCATTATCATTACAATAAGGATAAATAAAAACTATCGATACTATCGATAGCTTTTTTTTTACGATTTAGTTTATTCTTCGGGAACAACAATACTATCGATAGTATTGCTCCCATTCGATAGTATTGCCTCGTTCTGAGCTATCGATATTATCGATAGGCCTATCGATAATCTTGCGATTGCTTAGCTATCGATAGACTATCGATTAATCATCGATAGTCGACTATCGATCGGCCACACTACACTCTTCCACTCGTTATCACGTAAAATTAACGTCCGTAAACCGACTTTACAGACAACCAATTTTTTTTTTCATTGGTGGCATAACGACTACATTCTCAACGCGGATTTGCCTCTTTTTACCATACGTGTATCCGACTATATGTATTTATAAATGTTATCATTTTGCCTGCGAACTTTGTTGCACAATTGACCTTGTACATCCACCTCATTTCTGTTGTTTCTTCCATTACTAAGGTACTTATTTACGTAATTTCTTTTTATTTAGTTTAATTTATAGTGTTTTTAGTATTTATGTACGGAATTTCTGAGTAGAAAACATTATTACGGGGTGTCAATTAGCGAACAAAAATGGCGTGGAAGAATCTTTGTGCAATGTGAACTAAGACGACATATTAGGTCCTTACATATCCTACATACCTTACATGTCCTTACATACCTTGCGTTTTAAATTTGTTAATTGTCAATTTTTGTACATCACTTGGGAGTTTGTTATAAAAGCGAACAGCTTGCCCTTTAAACGATTGCTGATATAGGTAATGATATGACGATATCCGTCAAAAACCTTGCCCGAAACTCTTTAATTTTATGTACTAAAACTTAATTCTTTATTACTTATTCAAAAAAGTCCTACTCGTACCTTATTTAATTTGTACTGTGGTTGATATTTCCAGGCAGAAAAGTTTTTTTGTTTTTTGTTAGATCATTTTACCTATGTGTCAAATATGCGTTACTTCTGGATGCATCATTTTGCTTCAAACACAATTATAAAATAATGGGGTTTAGTTAATTTTACATGTTTTATAATGAAATTTTGTTTTCGGAAAGTAATTTTTACCTGTTTGAAATTTTGATTAAAATTTTACTAACCGACACTATTTCCTACACTATTTACTATTTAATATTTATTTTTATATTTATTATTGTATTGAGAAAATGGATAATCTTTAAATGCCAGTTCACGATGCCTTTAATCTGCATTTAAAATTCGTTGGAATCGAGCAGATATAACTAATAGACAATTTTTGACGATTTAAAAATAAAAAAAAAAAGCTTTAAAATGCTCTAGTGTAAAATTGCCAACATGTCGCTTAGTAATTATTGCCTTTCAAGCGTCGATATGAAATTAGCGTTTTGTCGTACTGACCACTTTGATCTGAAATATCTCCTCTTTGGTTGAGAATTCCAAATTCAAAATAAATTCATTTAGCTGGTACATTTGAGTTTTGAAAACAGTCATTCATTGGTTTTTCCTCATTATTTTTTTGGCGCTATTACCGCACAATGGAAAACATGAACTATCGATATATTTACGAGTACCTGCGAGTTCTACCGTGGCACCTGTGCTGCAGAAACAGCTTGAAGGATTAATGATGTGTACGGCGTTGGTGTCGCAAAAGAAAGCAAGGTACGTTTCAACCGTTTTTGGTCTGGAAATTTCGACCTTCAAAACCAACCCCGTGGACGGTCGGAGACCAAAGTGGAAAATGAAGAATTAAAGGCTATTGTGGAAGCGGATCCATCACAAAGCACTTCAGAGATAGCTGCAGGCTTCAGGGTAAGTGATAAAACTGTATTAATCCACTTAAAGCAAATCGGCAAAGTAAAAAAACTTGAACGATGTGTACCTCATGAATTGAGTGAATCGATCTTGCAAACACGCGTCGACTGCTGTGTTACTTTGCTCAACCGACACAATAATGACGGGATTTTAAATCGAATCATTACTTGTGATAAAAAGTGGATACTGTACGATAATCGGAAGCGCTCGTTGCAATGGCTGAACCCTGGAGACCCAGCCAATCCTACCCTAAACGAAAATTGACTCAGAAAAAGTTACTTGTGAGTGTTTGGTGCACTAGCCAGTGGCGGATTTACAAATTTTCAAGGTATAGGCTGAATAGTTTTTGCCGCCCTTGCATCAACAATTGTCATATCATTCATTATTTTTACAATGCAACAATTTCGTTGAAATTGCACGTAAAATAATTTTTCGGTATATTTTTGAGCTAATCGAAGCTCAATCATGTATGGGCGGGATAACGTATGCTATTTACACATTAATGAACATTTGGTGATCCGATTTTGTTTTCGTTTTTCGCCTCGATTTGTTCGGGTAACCGGGGTAACCCACACGGTTATTGGAATAGAGAATGAAGCTCGCTACGTGCACGTGCAACATTGACGTCATTGATAACATTGTAGCATTAAAAAAATACCGCGTTCGGGGATAAAATTTTTTTTTGACTTAAGACTATCTCGCTATTACTGTTCAAGTTTTTTTTTAATTCCAATCGAATTTTCTGAAGCTACTAGTGCATGTGAAACACATAATAGTCGATACATAAGATTGAAATCGGTAAAATTATTCACTAAATTATTCATTATATTCGAATAAAAATCGAAAAATTATACAAACCATCCAGTTCGTAGCCTCCAACCAGTAGTAAGTTATATACAAACCATCCAGTTCGTAGCCTCCAACCAGTAGTAAGTTATATACAAACCATCCAGTTCGTAGCCTCCAACCAGTAGTAAGTTATATACAAACCATCCAGTTCGTAGCCTCCAACCAGTAGTAAGACTGGCATGTATGGTTTGTTACTGGGAAGAGGGGCATATTTTTTACAATTTCGCTCTTTTCACTCATAAGAAGTGTGAGCAAAGGGCGCAGAGGCGAGAGGCCGATTACTGGTTGAGGGGCGGCGAACTAGCTGTTTTACTCTAGATTAAGGAAGTTTGCTACTCTCGGAATGTGCAATGACAAGTGAGAGAGAAAAGTCATCGACAAAATTTATTGCAGACTTCTATCTGTAAGACATCAGAAAAACGTCATAGAAAAATCTTTTTGATTTCTATGAGGTAAAAAAAAACCGTTCCCCAAAATTTGCCGCCCCCAAAATCTGCCGCCCTAGGCTCGAGCCTACTCAGCCTGCTGGTAAATCCGCCACTGGCACTAGCGCCGGTGTCGCAGCAGAGCAGATATCTATTGTCAGCAACTGCAAACCATGAAGGAAGAACTAGCTGCTAAACAACCGAGATTGGTCAATCGCCACTGCTGCTTCACGACAACGCAAGACCGCACACTGCACAACAAACATCCACTAAGTTAGATGAGCTAAGTACAATTGAAATATCTGCGACATCCACCGTACTCGCTGGACCTTACTCCAACAGATTGCCATTTTTTTCCGGAATTTGGACAACTTCTTACAAGGAAAAAAATTCAACTCCGATGCAGTCCAAACCGCCTTTAAAGATTTTATTGATTCTCGCCCCCATGGTTTTTTAGTAAAGGGATCAATGTACTACCTATGAGATAACAACAGTGCATACTTTGATAAATTTAATATATTTAACAAAAAAAATGACTTTATATTCCTCCCGTACAAAACGCCAATTTCATATGTAAGGAGGACCTAATACTTAATTTAATCCTAAGTACTGTTTCATTTAGATTTTAATAAATACTTAGTAATAAAGTTTTGTAAATGGGTATTTTAGTAATAGAGATAGGTAGATAAAAAAAATATTTAATGTACTAATAAAGTAGGTACCTACCTAATACATACGCGAACTTTTGCACACAGTAGGTAGGTACACAGCACACTAGCCCAAATCCAAGGTTGGTTACCAAGATATTCGGACAATCCTTATCTAATTGTTCTAGAAAAAATATTCCATTACTAGCTGTTGCCCGCGACTTCGTTCACGTTACACTACTAAACGTGTAGGTAACCTAGAATTATAGCTGAACTCGCTGTTGCAATTTGACACCCCATTTTTATCCCTTGGGAATTGATATTATGATGTGGTAATCCAGGTTATAATCTACGTATATACCGCATTTCATCGAAATCGGTTCAGCCGTTACGGCGTGATCGAGTAACAAACAAAGAAATAAATAAATAAACAAACATTTAAACTTTCACATTTATAATAATAGTGTGATTGCACATTTATCATTATTTAGTATGTAGGTACTTACTTAGTTAATTTTGTATAAAATTTACTTTTTATTTCTGCTGTGTGTAGGGAATGCAATCCCGACTCGAGATTGCAAATTCGAGATCCCGCGGGATTAGAAATATCAATCCCGCGGGATCCCGGAATTTTCGGGATCCCGTCTAGTTTAAAAAAAATGTTAAATTCGGATGACTGAAAAAGCTAATAACTGCTTGTTTGTGATAGTGAGGTTAACTAAAATAACATATTACTCGAAAGAAAATAAAAACCTTTATTCTTTAATCTTACCAACTAAATAATTATCGTCACCTGTCGCTAATATTCGGAAATAGTCGGAATAGTTTTCTAACGCTGTTTGGCGTTCCTGCCGCTCGCGGCCGTCAGTCAGCGCGCCGCTTGCGCCCCGAGTGGACGTGTGTAGCGTCGCTGACCACTGCCGCCCAATCCCGTCATCTCGAACGGGATCTCGTCATATGATGCGTCGGGATTCATCCCGAAAAATTACACGAGATCTCGCTCGGGTCACATAGTCGTGGTCAAGTCACAAGAAGTTATAATTTAATTTTTATTTTTAGGTAGGTGTTTTATTAATGTACTTACATGCTGTACTTAAAAATACCTTTATTTAAATAACAAAATCTATTATTCAAATCAAAACAAAATACAGTGTAAACTCCATGTAACGTCACTCGTTTTAACGACAAACTCTCTAAAGCGTCGAAATCACTCGGCTTTGGTTGGTTTAGCTTGTCTTGCATACAATGCTACACTCTGTATAGCATTACACCTACTCTCAATAACGACAACAATATGTAATAAAAAAATCTTTTTAAGTTGCCAAATTAGTAAAAACTGCGCAGCTGTGTATATCCTTTTGTCGTTTTATTATCCTAGACCATAATAAATTCGACTGTCGGTATCATACACACCAAACTTTCTAAGAAATCCGTTCTTTTGTTTACAAAATGGGATTGCTTGCACGTGTAGCTGCAGACTGTTGTTAGTAGAAGTGATGGATTTTATCTATACGTTGTCATATTCTTAGTAGCTCACAAACTTTCAAATTGTAAGCATGGCTAGTAAGAGAAAATCACTGTGTATTGACGATTTTACTTCTCTCCATTTTACGACAACTCTCTATAACGTCAAAATATGCTAAGTCCCTTGAGTGTCGTTATATAGAGTTTACACTGTAAATAAATTAAAATAATAAATAAATTAAATAATGTACTTACATAAAATCTATATTGTGACAAAAATATAATTATTAAACATAATGTATGTTATAATAACGGCACCTAGGTCCTGGACCCAGCCCAGGGGGGGGGGGGGTCATGACCCCCATGACCCTACCCCTGGATCCGCCCTTGCGTCGACCCATCTCGCTGGTGGATGTCTCCTATTTCGATGCCCAGTTCTCGGCCTCCACTCCGTTAGTTTCTTAGTCCACCTGACGTCACTACGTCTGGCCAAGTGTCCTGCCCAACTCCACTTGAGCACCAATACTCGCTTGCTGACGTCTTGTACCGAGGGCCTCTTCAATATAATTAGTATATATGGCAACACCTTGTATTAAGCTTTGATGCTGTGTTTCAGATAAAAGACTACCGAACAGAGATCAGTGGTCTCACGGCGCAGCTCATGGCCCAGGGTCGACATTTCGAAGAAGTGAAGTCAGAAGTACGCCGGATGATCAAGGGACGCTTGTTAGTAGGACACGCTTTGGGAAAGGATCTTAAAGTATTGGGATTATGCCATATATATAGACGAGATACAGCCGAATTTTTTATGACGGTAAGTTTAATGCCATATAATTCCATAGAATATCTTAATATTCTGAGCATAATTATTCAAATTCAATTTTTTTAGGGTTGATTTTCATTCGTACAATCATCGTAATGATTACGGAAGCCACTGAGACTTACTTTATTGGTCGAGCGAAGCGAGATCTCTAAATCAACTTTGGCAAATCGGCGTTGTATGTACTCATGTATGTTTTTATGTTCGAGCATAACTTTCGAAGCGTTGATTCGATCCTCGAAAAATTTGATATATATATATATATATATATTTGATATATAGGTAAATGATGGGGGGTTGTTGAGTTAATAGGTTTCAAGAGGGGTACAAAATGTAAAAATGAGACGTCAAGTGGGACGTCTAATGAAAGGTAGTACATTAGTACATTTAACCCCATTGTTAGTTTTAGGGTAATCCTTGTAGTTTTAGAGTTCTTAGCCTTATTAAAAACTGAACTTTGACGTAATTCACATGGTACACCAGTGACCCCACAGTACTGAAATTTGGTATTCGTGTAGCTTTAGTAACACAAATATAGGGAAAAGCCCAGAATAACTGCAATTTCTACCCCAAAAAAATAACCAACACATGAACTCCCGTTACTTGTAATTTGTGTGAAACTCGAGATCGTGGTCAAACGCAAGCCTAATGTAATAATGTATTAAAAAAAAAACTGTAGGTCAAGTAAATTGGTTGTGCATTTCGTGGCGCTATTTTATTTAGTCAAAGTTAATATTTTTTATGGTTATTTGGTAGACTCGCGAGATCTCAGTTCAGGGCGAACCACTAGACTTTGGTAGTAAGTACCTATAGTATGGTAGTATTCTAATGCTAACTCGTATCAAACGTATTGTCTGGACTTGCCTTTGACTACCCCACAGATATTCTCACGGGTCTGCCTAGGTACTGAGATAAGAAATGCAAGGATGTCCATCATGGAGCCTTAAGCCTTATTCAAATTGGGATCCTATGGGTCCGTTTACACAGACCGGCTCGGAGAGGAGAGCAGATTCTTATCACGTTGAAAACAGAGTTTTTAGTATTTGTAGTAAGGTTTATTTTTGCATGTGCACTGCTTTTGTCATTGAGAATGCTTGAACGCGCTTGGTGTGAAATAATAAGAGGAGCTGACCGGCTCCGATCGCGTACTTTTTCTCGTTCGCGCAGCCGTTCGGAGCGCATCCAGCCGGTCTATGTGAAATAGTTGGCGACTCCGCTCCGACCAACTCCAAGCGTAGTACACGATCCGGTCTGTGTGAAATGATAAATGCGCGCCGATGCTCTCCGAGCCGGTTTGTGTGAACGGACCCTATGGATTACGTGATCATACTTCTAGTTTATATCGATTAGGTATATATATTTTTACAATAAGTTTTCTGGTGAAAAACATTAGAAGCATTTATAAAATTCATAATCAGAACCGCAAGCAGATTCCAAGGAGCACAAACACTAGTAGCCCACTATATTCCATACAAAAGTTCCATTGACTAGCATCCGTCTCCATCATGAGACCACCTCCATGGTACCATAATTATTGAATTGTCCTCAAAGTAAATATGTTTTCCAAATTTAAATGCGTATACACAATTTCGTGTTTGTACTGTTGACCCTTGAGGAGTTCCTTTGGCGGGATCCAGGGTGACAATCAGGTCATGCTTACCTTAAAATGCATTGTCATCGGAACTGAACCAGCATGTCAAATTTCAACTCGTAGGTTATGAGGAAGTAGTTCTATTTCAGCTTGCAAGATTTGATTAAACCAATTAACTAAGGTGTGGTTTTTTTATGTATTATTTGTACGAGTATGTATTTGAGTTTGTTTATTAGGTATAATCAATATGTATTTAAGGTACTCTTACAGCGCCGTCTTTTGATATTAGTTTATCCTGCCGATCTAAAGTTTATCTGGAAGAGATCGCTTTTTGCTATAAGACCGCCCATTGTACCGTTATTTATTGTTTATTTCTTTCGTTACTGTATTTTTATTAGGTGTGCAATAAAGAGTATTATCTATCTGTCTGACGGCCATCTTTGAAAATTTTAGCGGCAAAGCACCTCGGAATTTTGATTCAAAATGGCGTCCACGATTCCATTCAAGACGCACTTGCAGCCATGAAACTCTACAAGAAATATGAAAAGGAATGGGAGGCGTCTCTTGAAGAGGAATCATCTAAAGAGGAATCATACGAAGAAGAAGAGACGAGCTCTTCTTCTTCTTCTGATTAGGTTTTGTCGCGAGAAAATTATAACTGGTACCTACTCATAATCATATCTTTATGAATGCTGAGTCATAGTAAAAACGACTGATCTTGTGTGACCTGCACCCAACGGCTCCCAGCAACGTTTATCAGGTCTTCTCTTCATTTAGCAGGGGCCGCTTTCCAGTGCATATATATATAACTAGTAGTTTTTTTAAGAAGTCTTTTTATGTTTCGAGAAAATGTCCCCCTGAATATCGTCAGTATATTACCAAACATCCTGTATACAGGAATGTCGGATTTCATGTGCTCTAAACAAAACCATCGATTGATGGACTCGTGAGCTACACGAATCACCCCATTACATATACAGGCTGTCCTAGATCTAGTATGTTATCCAGAGTGGAAGTGATTTTCGACACTAACAACAAAAAAAAAATGCTCTACGTTTGTGAATTTGATGATATTGATTGTAGAATCACTTGGTAAAAATCTGCTGATTTCGGTAAAATTCTTTATATCCGCTGTTTTAGGTCATAGACATAATCACAGACCACTTAGATGTACTACGTACGCGAAATTACTGAATATTGTAGCAGAAATTAATAAACAATAACAAATTCATCAACACGAACAAACAGTAATTTATTGGCAGCTATTTCTAATTACCACAAATCGGTCTATGTTTAAAAATTACAAAACGTCACCGGATACGGCGAATGGATTGAATGAATGAGTGGAAAAATATCGCACAGGTCACAGAATATGACATATAGCGTTTACCTGTCATCCGGACTATTGCATCGGTCTTTCATTCGTTTCTTACGATCGTCGATCTTGTAGGGGACATTACCAGGCATGCACATAATTCAAACGTTTGTATGAGGTAAGTTATAGGGAAGGCGTTAAGTCAAAAACAGCAAAAATATAGGGTCGCTCCACAAAAATTAAACACTGTTTAACGCGTGTTTAAAAAAGTCCAAGTCAAAGTCCATTTCAATGTGAGGTAGGTACATAACTACTAGGTACATAAAGGTCGTAGTTAGTAAGAAAAATGTTTATTTTTTTAATAAATTCTTTATTGTTTTTTCGTGTTTTATCATACAAACATTTTAACTTTACTGGTAATTACAACTAGTTTAAGCATACTACATTTATCGTTGCTTAAAAATGTTACTTTGCGTCATTAAAAAAGCCATAGATCTACGAAATAAACAGACATGCCTTGTACGTTAACTTTGGTTAAGTATTGTTAATATGCTGTTGCAAAATACAAAGATTAAACTGTAAAAGTAAAAAATTTAAGCAACGCCTTGACTAGTTTTTTATTTATTTCATTTGTTACCTATTAATTTTCGTAACAAAAGCCGCCAAAAAAGTATTCTTACTTTAGTAACTCAAGGCTTTAGCACCACCGACACGCTGTGAACCGTGAAATCACGGCAAAACTATGCAAAATTCATACAAAATTTCGTCGTGCTAAAGCCTACAGGCTATTTTAAAACAGATGCAAAGTCCTTTTCAACGAGACCCTCTAAAAAAACTTTTATACAAAACGCACAGCCTTGACAACGCAATGTTATTATTTGATTTAAATCACCACAGATTAGTGTACTGCCTCTTAGAGGGGTAGTATGGGGGGGGGGGGGGGGGGGGGCTCGTGAATCTTGGTGCTTTAATTACACTCATTGATAAAGTGTATAGATAAAACTGCTAACAGATGGCGTTGCTCTGTCATGCTCTCATTAACAAAGGAAAGTGAATAGTCAATATCAATTGCCGTCTCCACATTATGTTCCGAGAAACTTGAAATAAAATCAAACATTTGTGTTTGTTTATGACGAAATGAGTTTATGACAAATTTTAATATTGTGTCTTTGATTTTGGCAAACCATACTTTTTGGCGGCGCATCATCTATTACGGCTAGTTGAAGCTAGTTTTTTCATTTTAAATCGAAAATGAAAAGCCCTCAGTTCCTCTAAATATTATATACAGAGCAGCGCCATCTGTTAGCAGTTGTAAGATATCCGTAAAAACCCCTCATTTTTCAGCTCAGTTGATATCAGTTTAACGTGTCAAATATTATTAGGGTCGTACCACAAAAATAATTAAACACTGTTTAAAAAATCCTATATAAAAATTTGTAAGGAATTTCTTAGACACACGTTAAACAGTGCTTAACTTTTGTTATGGTAACAAAGTTAGGTTTTTATAAGTTTATTTTATAACGGACTGTTTGCTCCTGAAAGGCACACTATAATTACAAATTTGATTATTCTTATATTAGGTTTATCAAATATCCAAAAACTAAAGTGTACAAAATTTCTTCGATGGTGTTTTCAAAATTTGTGCGAAAACAAAATGCCTTTTCAAGCCATTTCTTACAAACTATTATTTTTACTGGGGGATTTTCAGATCAACATTTAAAATAGTTCCGGTTATTTAACTAGATGGCGTTGTGTATCCTCTGCAACATGTTAAACGATTTAATGTCGTATTTTGATTGGTCGGGGTGAGGGAGATATAATCAAATAAAAAAATATTGCTGGACATTTCACACAGCGCTATCTAGCCCCCAAACTAAGCAGAGCTTGTACTATGGAAACCAGATAACTGATAGAATACTTAAATACATATTTTTGTAAATAATTATAATATATAGAAATACATCCAGACCAGAAACAAATATCTATAGATCATGCGAACATTAGTTCCGCGGCGGGAATTGAACCCGCTACCTCCTGCGTCTCCGTCGGCTATTCGTCCCCTGCGCCACGGAGGACCATTGAAAATTGGTCGATAGGAAAAGCAATCGGGGGTTCCCCGCGTGCGGGGACAACGACTTGAGGAATTCATTGGTTATAACCATGAATGCGGGGAGCCCCGCATGCTGTGTATTACCCGAGTTATCGACCAATCAAAATTTAAGGCGACAATAATCGTGTCGAACCCTACTTCAAGGCTGGCATGCTAAAACAACTCAAAACTAAATTTAAATGCCTTCACGACTGGACTGATTTCGACAATAGTGTCGGAACAAGTTAAGACCTAAATCGAAAGGCTTCTTTTTATTAATTAGTCAATGTGTTGTTTATTATTTTATTTTAATTCAATTAATTATTATTTTTAATAATTTGTTGAAACTGAATTTGACTTAAAATTTATTTTACCAATAAATTGATTATTCAGATTTTTTATTTAAACTAAATAGATCTTCGTTTGACGACAATCTCACCTGATGGTACGCGATGATGTGGTCTAAGATGAAGCACGAAGATCTAGAAGAAACCTATTCACTCTTACCTTAAAGAGACCCGGATTGTATTCTTTAGGAAAAACTGACGACGGCAAAGCGTTCCATACCTCAGCTGTACGCATCAAGAACGTATATGGTACTGAGCCGTGCGCCTGCTTGTCCTTTGATGGAAAGGAGATGGCGGAATCAGATCGTAAAGTACGTAGATTATTGAATACTAGTAGTATGCCCGCGACTTCAACCGCAATTTTCTGGAACTCGACAACAGCGCCACCTACCGGGTCCAATTGTAAATTTATACCATCCAGAGACCCAATCTATAAGTTTTGAGCGAGACTAACAAGCAGCAATTGATTTATATAAATACATATCTATTTAATATATAATTCCCTGTTTTTATAGAACGACAGCGCCATCTAGTAGCAACACGGAAAGTTTAAATCAATTGAAAATCCCTCAATAACAAGATACTCTTAATAGTAAAACTGAAAATATGCATTAAGAACCAAAAAAAGGTTAACAAAAACCCAGCTTTTTCAATCTTAGGGTTCTGTAGTCAAACTCGGAACACTTACCAGCTCTACTCTTTAACTTTGTATTTTAAAATGTAGACTACGGAACCCTTTACTGTACCTGGTCTGACACGACCTTAACCAAGTTTTTTTTAAATAGCGTTTAACAACAGTCCTCCTATTAAAAAAAAAGAAACACTGTTTATTGCATATTTCAAAAATTCCTACACAAAAATTGGTATGGATTTTTTAAACACGCGTCAAACAGGTGTTTAACTTTTAAGTGGTAACAAGTTTAGTATTTATATTTGTGCTTTCAATATTAAAAACTAGTAAATCAATAATATCTACAAAGATAATGATTTGTACGTATTTGATGACCAGAAAATAAATGGACAAATTAATTCAGGCAACAATAAAATAGTTACAGGAGATACAGTCTCTCACCGCATTCACGACATTAATTTAAAACACACATCTGGACTCGTATTAACTGATTTTTATCGGTAGCTTGAATGTTTATCCAGTAATCGATACATTTCCAATAAACAATAAATAACGTAACTCGGCGGCGTCTTTGCGACGATGCCGCTTAGTCAGTTTAACAGGTGCCTACTTACATGATGAATGAATATCATTTAACACGTTCTTTGACACAACGTCATTTCAAGTACTTTCGTCGAATAGGTGATGTGACACAACGTGCAATCACGTCCTTTTTATTTTCAACGCGTATGGTCAGAACGTTTAGACACGTTCCATTACATTACAAATTTTGGTACTTACGTACTCTGTGTCACATTACATCAAAACATCAAGCTTCTACTGTCATTTGGAACGGTTTTAATAGTACCTTAAACATAGAGGTGAAAATAGCTTGGCATGGGCTGCTCCCGCGACACAACGTTATTGCAAGTCGTCCCCCCCCGCACTCTGCCATAGACCTCAGTCTAGCTGTGTCACCGGAGGGAGAATCACGCGCATTTTACGCGGCAACACGTGGTTTATTGTGAAATTTTGAGAGAAAAAGTGAGTAATCTTGTTTATATTGTATTTGATTCATAGATCGAACCTTTTCTGATTAAATCTTGTAAATTAGCAAATGTTTTCTATAAAATTTGATGATATACCGGATCGGTGTTGGTATATGAATGGACTTCCAACACTGGAGTGAGTATATTTACCGATATTCCAAATCTGCCTCAGAACAACAGTAACTAACTAGTAATAGTATGCTTGCTTCTTTTCTAAGTGACTGAGATTTGGTGGTATTTTGATTTTACCAAAAACACTTTTTGTTTAGATGGACAAGTTTGAGAAACGACTGCAGAAGCTATTTGATGAAACATCATCAGGTAGATCTACCCCAGATCCGTTTAACGATAGCGATGGTGAGTTTGGTTCGGACAAAGATTATGACCCCGGTAGAAGTTGCTTGTCAGATGATTCTGATACTTCGATTGAACAAGCAAATCCACCACGACTTGTTCATAGTATCCCGCAGGATGACAGTGATACTGAATCTGATACTAGATCTGAAAGTGTACTTACCGCAACTGCTCAGAGTGCGTGTGAGCCAATTAATAACCATCTCCTCAATGATCTTTTTAATGAGCCGATGCTTGGAGAGCTAATTGAGACAGAAACTGGTTCTGATCAAGGTTTTGATCAAAATATAGTTATTTCACGTCCTCCTAGCTGTTCCACCACATCAAATCACGTGGAACTTCACATAGAAGGCAATCCATCAACGTTGCCTGATTCTGGTAGCTTTGTGACTCCGGCTGATAACCCTAATGACTACAATGAGCCGATACCGGAAGAGTCGAGTCAAACAGTGCCTGTTTCTAGTCTTCAACAAGGTAATGATCAAAATAATACAATACCATGTCCTCCCAGCCTTTCTCCTATGACAGATAACAATAATTCTGACACACCTCCGCCAATAACCTATGAATGGGAAACTACCACATCTGATATACCACATTTTCCATTTGACCACGGCTCTACTGTGATACAGTTCGTTATTGAAGAAAACTCTACTGAAATAGAAATTTTTAATAAACTATTTCCAAGTGATATAGTGAACCACATAGTTCGATGCACAAATGCATATGGCCATGCACTGTGTAACTCTAACCGGCCGGTGACGAGGAATAGCAGACGATTTTCATACAAAGACACAAATCCAGATGAAGTAAGAGTTTTTTTAGGACTGTGCCTGTTACAGGGCCAAATGAGTGCTTGTCAAAAACGTAAACTATTCACTTACTCGGATGTACTGTACTATCATCCAGTATTTACATATTGTATGTCTGGAAGAAGATTTGAACAGCTGTTGCGATGCGTTTGCGTATCGGAATTGAATGCTAAAGGGCATGAAAAAATTTCTCTATTCATAGAAGCTATGATGAAAATCTTCCAGGGCTGTTACAATCCTGATCAAGAGCTGTCTTTGGATGAATCCTTGTTACTTTTTAGAGGAAGGCTGTCGTTCAGGCAATACATTAAGTCTAAAAAAGCCCGATATAGGATAAAGTTATACGAGTTAACTTCGTCCGACGGCTATGTTTTGAATATGAAAATGTTTGTCGGAAAAACGGACGATGAAGCAGGAACTAAAACTGAAAAACTAGTCCTACACTTAATGAATCCATACCTGATGCGAGGACATCATTTGTTTATGGATAACTACTATAATTCGATACAGCTATCCGAAAAATTGCTGAATTTTAGAACCCATACATGCGGGACATTGAGGCCTAATAGGAAAGAAAATCCAAAAGATATGATATCGAAAAAGTTAAAAAAACATGAACATGTCTGGGTTCGAAAGAATAAGATATATGTATCAAAGTGGGTGGACAAACGGCCGGTACACATGTTGACAACGTTGCATCACCCAAAACTCATCGATGTTTCCAATAGACGTGGCCAGTGGTCCAAAAAACCCCAAGAAGTGTCAGAATACAACAAATTTATGTCAGGAATTGATCGAGCCGATCAGATGGTCTCGTACTATTCTTCACCAAGAAAAACTATCAGATGGTACAAAAAAGTATTTTTCCATCTTCTAGATTTGACAGTATGGAACAGCTATTTTCTGCACAAGAAATATTGCAGAAATAAAGGTTTTCTGTCATTTAGAGAAAATCTTATAAGGAATATTATCAAGATTGGTCCCAATGTCAAGCCAGAAAACTTGACGAAGTTTAACAAAAACTCCAACCGTAAACAAGAGAGTAATACACGAGTAGCTCAGGTGGAAGAATCTACCTCGGGAGTTGGATTTGGGCACTGGCCTGAAAAAATTCCAGAAACTGCTACAAATCCAACAAAAAAATACTATAAAAAATGCAAATTATGCACCACAAAAAAAATACGACGGGAAACCAGTCTAAGGTGCAAAGGGTGTATCGACAAACCACCACTTTGTGCCTTGTGCTTTGAAGAATGGCATATCTTGCACCAATTATAAAGTTTTACGATAACAAATAATAAAACAATAATTAGTAAAGTCAATCGTAAAACTTTATAATTGATGCTGGTTGCGTTAAAAATTGATTTGATTAGATTATAATATTGTGTGAATTTTAAGTTTTCCAAGTCTGCTAGAAGTTAGTATTTTTTGTTTCTTTTTTTTTGGCGAAAGTTTTTACTTTTAGTTATCTCTTTACTTTGCCACATCATTTCATAAAAATTTGTTTATATTACTTACAATTCTTAAGTTGAAGAATTTTTGTGATAATTAATTTTACTTAAAAAACAAATACCAAGGCTTAAGACTGTAAGACTGATTAAAAAGTACATAAAGTAATGAAGGTTATTAAACGTTTTTTATTATTTTTATAAAAACTTTTTTATTTCGTCAATAAACGTTGTGTCGTTTTATAGATGATGTATTTTATGTTATCCGACACAACGTGTAATAAAGTCATAGAGATCAGGACGTTATCCGACGTTGTGTCATGTGAATGAATCTTAATTATACATAACTCGACAGAACGTCTGTTAACGTTGGACGCTATAAGACGTTCTGTTGTTATTTGCGATAATTTTGGGAATAAATACGACTAAACGTGTATAGTCGTCGTGTTCAATTGTATGGGCAAATTATGTGGCAATATGAGCAGTCTGAAAAAACGGCTTGCTCGCGTGAACGTGTTAAAGAATTATTTTACCATATTTCAACTTGACTTTTTTTTTTACTTTTAAACATACCCCCCCCCCCCCTCATTTGAGGGGGGACCTCCCAAATGCCGGAGGAGAGGGGGCGCCGCATCAAAGTTTCTGCCCCGGTTAGGTAACATTCTAGATCTGGGGCTGGTCCATTTATTTCTGGTCTGTAACTACATATTTACAAAAAATGGTGTTTTTTTTATATTTTGGCATTAATTCAACAATAACATATAACAAACAATATAATAATTAATGTAAGTACGTTTTTTAATACAATATTAATAGGCTTCCTTTAAAATTACACTAATAATACATACTTATCATTAAAACATTTTACACGATAAAGGAGACGGGGCAAAAAGTGCTACGGAAAGTGGACTATGAACCAATATCGATTATTTTGTGATTTTTGTATTGAGATTAGGTTATTGACATTGTTAAATAAATACCTACTGACAAATACGAATGTGTGAACGAGCATGGATAAGATAAGGAATGACTTAGCGGAAGGTTGTAGCGCCAATGATAGAACAGTTGAGGAGTAAGAGCCTAGCGTGGTATGGACATGTCATGCGGAGGGAAGAAATACATGTGACTAAAAGAGTGTTAGATATTAATGTGGATGGATGGACTGTAGTAGAGTTAGAAGAAGAGATGGATGGACTGTGAGAAGAATGATATGGATATGCATACTTGTTTGCTCTTTACGAGCATCGAAAATTACTGATAACTGAAGCTTGAATACATTGACAAGCATATATTTGTATATTTACTTGTAATTTTTGTGTATTCTAGCAAATGAACGATTGTATTTTTTATGTGTGACATCTTTCCTCTCGATTTGTGGGAGTGATTTTGGCAAAAGGGACGGAAATGTGTAACTGAGAGCCGCTGAGTTTGCGCCGTGACATCGGAGCGCTCTGCGTGCTCTATAAAATATATAACGGCGAATGTTCTGAAGAGATGTTCAATTTAATCTCTGCTTCCCACTTCTACCATCGAACCTCCCGCAACCGGCTACGAGCTCACCCACATAGTGTAGATGCGTAGAAGTCTCACATGGTGCGTTTCACCCGCTCGTTTCTTCCACGCACCTGCAACGTGCAGGGCTTCAACATGGACGCCTTCAAGAGAGGTGTAATAGGCATTAAGTTTTAGGCAATGCGACTGCAGTACCACGAGTCCTGCATGAGTTTATAGGCGGCGGTGACCATTTAACATCAGGAGGCCCGTCAGCTTGTGTGTCTAAATATATATATTTAAAAAAAAAACAGAAAACCGGGAAAGCGCGTGCTATTTACTTGAGCAATGAGCGCGCGCGGCGGTCAGATGTTACACATCATATGCGACTACTGTAAGGCTCCTAGTTTTTTATTTGTATTACCTTTGTGCAATGGGGCATTAAATTCTAGCCCGGCAGTTATGATTAAATCATAATTTTAAACCATTGTGTACCACAGGCAAATAAATAATTTAATTTATTTCATAAGTATCTGTTTTATTTTAAAGTCATAAATAACATAAAAAAGGATATGTTAGACTTTAAAAAAAACCATTTTATTCCACCATTATTTACATATTTTATTTATTTTATACCATTATGAGTATTCGTTTTGTGACATTAAATGCTTTAAATCTACTTTTTAATCTCAATTGTCTCTCAAAATTGCTGGTTTAATTTTATTGATGTTAATTAAAAAAAAATTGCTTGTATATCTTATTTTAAATAAGATATACCGCAGATGTATAAGTTCATAATCGCTTTTGCTAGTAGCATACACTTTTACCCAGTCTCCTTTTGGAGAATTATACTAGTTTTTTTGTGATTAACTGTGGAATTTTAACTAGCTTTCACCCGCTGTTTTACTCTTAAACAAAACCTTTAGCAATTTAAGTTAATATTCTATTACCTATTTAATATACTACGTGTTTTATTATGTGCGACATTAAATGACAACACGGGTAGGGCTAATGGCTAGTATAGTAGTTGGTAGTTGTAGGTTTTTTTTCACATACGATTTACGTTAAAATGTGTTAATTGGAATGGATTAATATTCAAGCTCCCCGATATTAAACCCACCTCTTAAATCAGTTAATACAATTCCGGATGTGTGTTATAAATTAATGTCGTACATAACAAGACAGGTTGTATACGAGCATAATGTTTTGACATTATTTCTCCATTGATTTCGAAATAAATAAATAATGCTGGACATTTCACACAGCGCTATCTAGCCCCTAACTAAGCAGAGCTTGTACTATGGTATCCAGATAACTGATAGAATATTTTTTTTTTCAAAATACTAAAATCCAGTTAAACCCGGAACAAATATTCATTTCACGGCGGGAATTGATTCAAAAATAAGCCAATCTAACATAATCTAATAACTAACACAATGATTTTATTAAACTTAATATTTTTTGGACGGAGTAAGCTTTTATAAGCTGCTACTGAATACTGCGATACTCACATACATAATTTAATTTAAATACTCATTTTTTATCTCACTCATAATAAAAAAAAGTTAGAATGTATGTCTGTTCCTCTCTAACGCTAAAACTACTGAATCGTTTATTATAAATACGGGATTTATCAAATACCGTCTTATCGGTGTTTCGACCGACAATGTTTCGGTTCAATTCGTGAACCTTCATCAGGGTGAGTGAGTGCGCTCCGCTCGGAATAACGTCACGCCTCGCACTGAGACGCACTAACATCGCACACGGAGTGGGATCGCACTCGCCCTGATGAAGGTTCACGAATAGAACCGAAACATTGTCGGTCGAAACACCGATCAAACGGTACGTGGCAAATCCCATATTTATAATAATGATTGATATCAATTACGAAAGTTTTCCAAGTAAAACTACTGAACCAATTTCGATGAAATTTGGAACATTGATGATGATATGGAATAGGACTTTTCGTCCCGATAAATCAATTCCCGTGGGATTGGAAATGCGAAGCCGCGAGCGGCAGCTACTATTTAATAAAGAAAAAGACTACCACAGAAAACTAAGGGGGGATAAATGTGGTCATCAATATGAAGGTTTACCATGAGGCTTATGTATGCCTAAGTTGATGGACGCAGTGCATTCGTAGGGCACATTGCTAAGGAGTGTGACCCTACGAGGCAATGCTCTGCTCAAGGGCGGATCCAGGGGGAGGGTCATAGGGGTCATGACCCCCCCCCCCCGGGCTGGGTCCAGGACCTAGGTGGTTTTGTTATTTAAATATAGGTATTTTAAAGTACAGTATGTAAGTACATTAATAAAATACCTACTTTTTACTTGTATCTATGATTATAAAAATTTAATTATAACTTCTTGTGACTTGGCTACGACTATGTGACCCCCCCCCCCCTCCCTCTGGCACGAAAGCTGGATCCGCCCTTGGCTCTGCTATAAGCGATGGTTACCACTTAACATATCAGATTGTCCCAACTCAAGATGGTATAATAAAAACTAGAACCGCCCCTCCCCTTTTCTCCCCATTTTTTAACACCTATGTAGGATACGTAGACTGTACGTATCGTAAAAGTACTTTAATAACCTTCTGCAAATAGATTTCTATATTAATGTTATTTTTATAATATAACATAGCGGGTAAAAGCTAGTTTTTTTTTTTTTACCACAGACTTATTTTATGTCAAATTATACCAAACGTGTATGTCGGCATTTCGCCCACGGAGTGGTCAGAAATGGGTCAAAAATATGAATTTAATGGCCATCAAGAACACTAAATACATAACCAGAATATATACATGTCCTGTATTCACACATTTTCTACTCAAAATATAGAATTAATTTGAAAACAGTTGATAAATTTTGAAAACTCTGTGTTCATTTCAATCCAATACACAAATATAGAAATTGTATGGATTTTTGTATAGTTTTTTTGGAAAACGTGTTCCTGGTGGGAAATTGAGGCGGTTGAGGTCAACTTCTTTTTTTTTTAAATTCCATTTTCTAGTCTATCTGTTCCTGTTTTCAAAAATCCGAGAATGCGTTTTTTTTCTTTAATATTAACCATAGTTTCCTAAGATTAAAACCTAACTACAAAATAAAAGGTAGCCTGCAATCAGAACCCTTGTAGTCAATAGTTCAATATAAACCTATATTGCTAATTTAGCTCATTAGCTAAAATTATGCTCCACTGTATAGTTAACATAAGATTGAGAAGGTCGATTTTGCTATTTATTTGAAATAATCACAGGTAAGGGGCCGTCCATTAATCACGTGAGTTGTTCAGGGGGGGGGGGGGGGGTATCAGCTAATATCACGTAATTGTTTTTTTTAATTTTATCACTTAAGTCTAGATTACGATACGAATTTTGGAAAATCTCATGCGAGATAAAGGGGGTCGAAACAAATATCGCGACATCTTACCAGGGTAGGGGAAGGGGGGGGGGGGGGGGGGGGAGGTAAAAACCCGTCAAAAACGTCTCACGTAATAAAGGAGGCCCCCTAATTTTGTTCTAGATAACGGTTAGAGTAGGTTTCAAAATTTGTCAACTGTTTAGAAATATCCATTCACCTTGTGGCTCATCAATGCGACAATATACCTAATGACCTCGAAAATGGGACAATAAATACTAGTTGACCCCACAAATGGGATAATAAACTCCTTATGGCCCAACCAATGGGACAATAAATACTAGTTGACCCCGCAAATGGGATAATAAACTCCTTATGGCCCAACCAATGGGACAATAAATACTAGTTGACCCCACAAATGGGATAATAAACTCCTTATGGCCCAACCAATGGGACAATAAATACTAGTTGACCCCGCAAATGGGATAATAGTTATGGCCACGTATCGGATCAATATGGGCTTATTTATAAAAATTTGTCCGTTAAAACAGTAGGAATTAAATCACGCTGTTTTCTAAGGGTAGGCAGGGACGTCCGTAATCTTACTTTACGAGTAATATGGATACCTCCGAGCTTCGCGACCCAGTTTCGTCATATTTGTACACAGTTCCTGGTCTCTGAAAATAAAAAAAATATATATAAATATATAACAGCTTGCAGTGATCGCACGTTCTTAGACGTTCGACGAATTAGGGCACCGGCCCCGGGCAACAATTTCAGAAGGCGCCAAATTCTTGAAAAAAAATATGTTTGAAAAAATAAAAACTTGTTTCAAAAAGCGCTCGGAATCCAGCTCACGTCGTACTATCGATTATTCTACTCTCTGCCCGGTTCATTCACATAGTTTACCTGGATGGTATTTAATTTTAATGTATTTATGTACTAGCTGATCCGCCCGCGGCTTTGCACGCGCGGTTTTTCAATAAAAACATTACCCTCCTGCGCAGTCGGGTAAAAGGTAGCCTATGTCGCAATCCCGGTCACAATCTATCTATATACCAACGGTACATATGTAGTGTATCTGAAGAATACCTTATAATTAACCCCTTACTTTATCCCCCCCCCTTCCCTCCTTTAGGGATGATTTTGCAAAAAAAAGTTGAAACACGTTTCCTTTATATTTTACCAAAAGGCTAAAATATGAATTTTCAGATCCCTAACTTAAGGAATTATGGATTGCACATACAAACTTTTAACCCCTTCAAGATTATGTTTTGAGATAAATGATAGCCTATGTCCTTCTCGAGGACATAATCTACCTCCTTGCCAAATTTCATTCCGATCCGTTCAGCCGTTTATTCGTGAAACGGTAACAAACAAACAGAGTTACTTTCGCGTTATTAATATTAGTATGGAAGTATGGATGGCACACAAAACGGAATATAGATTGCATCCCAAAGCTTGTGTACACACCATGACAATTCTGGAACAGTTCTGTGTAGACTAGCTGAAGGGAAATATGTACTTACATGGACAAAAGTAAATAGATTTGGAACGTTTCAAACTTTAACACCCCCCCCCCCCCCTTTCACCCCTCAAACGCTAGAAAAGAGGAGCCGCCACATCAAATTTCTGGCCCGGTTAGGGAAAATTCTAGATCCGGGGCTGCTCAGGTATGTACTCAATCGTGTTTTTTTGTATTCCACAATGTGATAATTGGTGGTAATTGATAGTTATATCTTCGTTATGGACCCTGTTGGACACAGTAATATTATGGAGATGCATTTACGTACCTAATGTCCCCCCAGCCGCCATTGCCTTTCGTCAACTTCTTATTATGCTTCGCGCCGCCCGCGGTGATAGTCGCTGTTATCCTGAAAATGTTAAATAAATAATGTTGGGCTGCCCTTGGAAAACTGGAAGATGTCTTTAAATGTAATATCCCGCAATTCCTACAGACCAAGGTATTTAACTAATGCTGCCAATACTGACTTGCGGGACCCGAAACATGGCCTCTCACAACGAAGCAATGGAAGGGGCCATGCTAGGAATCGACCTCGTCGATCCTATATTGGTATAGGATCGACGAGGTCGATTCCTCGTCAAGACTAAACTCGAAGATATTGGTATACGCATCGCGAGGCTTGAGTGGATAGATGGACAGGACACGTGGCTACGCGGAATGGCAACAGGCGGACCAAGGCAGTCACAGAGTGGTGGCAGAGAGATGGACGTCGACCGCAGGGCAGACCACCGGCCCGGTGCTGACGATCTCGTAGCAGCAGTTGAACAGCAATGGATAACTTGCTCAAGACCGATTGGACTGGCGATATATAGAGGAGGCCTATACCCCACAGTGGGTGCTGGAGGCTGGATAGATAGATAGATAGAATGCTGGAAATTTCACACAGCGCTATCTACCCAACCAACCAGATAACTGATGGAATACTTGTATACTTTTTTTTGGTAAATACATACTTATATTACCCGTGCGCGATAAGTTGGGACCTGAGCGCGGTGACGTCATATTGGCGTGTTTGTACCTCCCGCAAAAAAGCGAACATAACAAGCAGCCGCCCGCGGCTTCGTCTTTGTTTTTTTTAACCTAATTTATTATGTTACTCAGGGAGGACGCTGCTTTTTATCTAATCTTTTTTACACTATTTGAATAAAATAAAAATACAATGTTTAAGTTTATACATTTATTTTATCTATTATTTACATTATCTCATCTTCGTCACTACTTAGTGGATGCCTTCTAGAGGTTGTTCTTCGTCCTCAGTCTCACTATAATCACTTGACGAAGAGGTATCCGATAAATTTACAACATTTACTATAACAACAAAAACTACAACAACAAAACAATGACACAAACGAAAACTAAAAGAATTCCAGAGCGCGTCGTTACGTGACGTAGGCCAGTACGAGACTAAAAACCCTAGTAAAAAATAGTGATGCGAACGGTACAATACGGGCGCCATCGGGGAAGTGCAGGGGAAGCGGTCGGGGAGTCGCATTCCTAGCAGGTCCCAAGTTATCGCGCACGAGTAATACATAGAAAAACATCCAAACCCGGAACAAATATCTGTAGATCATGCAAAATCTTGTTCCGCGGCGGGGATCGAACTCGCTACCTAATGCGTCTCAGACGGCTATTCGCCCACTGCGACACGGAGGTCGCCGTGAATGTAATATCCCCTTTTGGGAACTCAATCCTCATAATAACTAAAACATTAATTAACAATTTTAGTACGCACTTATGTACATAATGACTTGTTTATGCTACCTGGAGATGGAACAAGCATTACGGCCCACCTGATGTTAAGTAACCATCGCCTATAACCAATATACCAAAAAAAGAACATGATATTTGGCGAGACCCTCCCCCTGAACACCTCACGTAAGTAATGGACGCCCCCATAGTATGTTAAAGCGATATATATTGTATAATGTGTAATTGAACTTACCTGCTAGGGTAGAGGTATGGTTTAGCGGTCTGCAATAACTTTTGTACTTTGCTGATAACTGTGGACGCGTTGCAGTTCGACTTCTTGTGATGGAAACCGCTGAAAAGCAACAATATTATTAAAAATACGGGATTAATCACGTACCGTCTCAAGTTGTATAGTTGTTTTCTAAGTAAAAATAAGATAGTCTGTGTTGTCAGCTCAAGTGAGATGCATGTAGATGGAGGTAACGGCGCTTTAGGCCGTTTGTCCACCGTCACCGGGACGTCACCGTGAACGTGATGACGGCGCCGATTTAGCGATTACTATATGGTATCGGACTCACTCGAGCGACGTCATCCCGTCCGCCCAAGTGTCGTCTAGTTCAGCGCAGTGGCGTAGCGTGGGTGTCAGCCGCCCGGGGCGGAAGAAAATTTTGCCTCCCTCTTATTTACTGTGTGCCTGTGAGCCTACCCAACGTGCTACCTACTAATATTTTTAAGATGCTTTCATGTAAGTTTAAGTTTTTTGCTCTTTAATAGTTTCAATAAAGATTTTTTGTATTAGTATTTAGGTATTTCAATGTATTAGACTATAATATACCTACAGTAATTCTAGAGAACTTTTCGGCAAGAACAGGCGTCATTATTGTGTATTGTACAGTTTACAAAACAAATTGTTTTACAATTTAATAATCGCATTTATTAGAAATTTTTTTACAAGTGTGCCACTTACATTGATATAACAGGCATAGAACACTATGATCATACCTTGACAATTATCAAGATTAAGTTATCAGCGAATTGAATATAAAACGCAAATTGACTTTCAATTAGAACTACGACGAACCTGTTAATATTTTTATACGATACTGTTAATATGAAATGGTTCTAATATTTACAGATTATTATTATTAAAAAAATGTTAAATTTTGCCGCGCCTTACTGGTGCTGCCCAGGGCGGGCCGCTCCTACTACGCTACGCCACTGGTTCAGCGCTGCCGCTAGAACTTGGCCCGAGATAGCGCCGGCAATACAAAACACGTTTGAACTTGTCCACGCACGGCGTCCGTGACGTCGCACCGCAATAGCTTTGATTATTTATGTCAAAAATATATTAAAATAAATTAAAATGACCAAGAAATTTAAATACGACATTTATTATTGTTTATTATTAGACTCAAGATTCTTCATGGGAATATAGATGCCCCTGATCTCCACGATGAGCTCTTGCGGTTCTATGTTCCCAACAATTACCGCTGCGGCACGAGACAAAGATTGCTCTCGGGAGTCATTTGGCCGAACAATCGCGCGCGCTCAGTCGCCCATCCCGCAAACCCTTTCTGCGCTCAATACCCTCCTGGACTCAAGCCCTGAATGTGATGTGTTTGCGGACGGATGGAAGACGATAATGTTGGAGTGCTTGAGGTTTTGTGTGAATGTTATTGCTTAATATTATCATTATGTATTATAATCTTATTGTTTTGACATTTTGTATAACATTGACATAATTTTATATTAAATATTTGTAAAAATTATTCCATTTTGTAATAAGTATAATTGGCCAATGTCGTTTTAATTGAATAAATAAATAAATAAAATTAACAGAATTTGTAGAAAGTAAAGAATGTTTGTGGGATAAAACTAAGGATGAGTTCAAAGATACAATTAACTGAACCACCGAGATCGTCGGGGGCGGCAAACGACCGCCGTCACGTCGTCTTGATCTCGGCCAGAAATAATCTCGTTCTCGGTGACGGCCCGGTGACGGTGGCGGTGGACAAACGCTCTCACTCGTAACCTGAATCATCTCACTAATAGGGTTGCCACCTTTTTTAAGCAAATAGAGCCAATCTAATTTTTTAGCTAAAAAAATTGTACAACATCTGAAAATAAAGTACTATTTATTTACCAGACTATTTCTCTTCCATGCATATTTTTTGTTGCTTCTAGCTACATCCAACAAATATTTGTTACTCTTAAATATATTAACGGGATCTTTACAATCAATCCCTAAAGATCATTGGGCGGTTTTGACCCACTTTTTTTTTTCGCGCACAGTGTTCAAATCACTTTTAAAGTAAAGTATTCAATTCCACTTTTCTAAATATGTAAATTTTTTTTATGTATCTGCTGGAGGAAAAATGTTATGTAACAGTATGTATGTGAGTCTAACTATAATTCTATTAGACTAAAAACTAAAGATTTTACTGTCAGCATTGTGAAAATGTATGTACAAGCATAAGAAAAATGTTTGTATCGCATAACAGATTGTATGTCTCTCTCGCTCGCACTTTCGACAGGTAGAAAATAACAGTAAGGTATCGAAGTGCGCGTGCGACGCGCCGCCTGCGCCCCACCCGCTCTGACCGCCCCGCAGTCGTACGTCATCCTTCGTTTCGATCTGTGCGTTTAAACTCGTGTTTCCGATTTTTGCATTTTATTGATTACTTGAGCGTGTTTTATGGACCCCTGATTTTGCTTGACGATTGGTTTACATTAACATGGAAAGACAAAATAGTTGCGTGTCGTGTAATCGATCTGTTTTACGTCGACGAAAACACATATTGACAGTTCTCTTTTTGGAAAGACAAAGGGATCTTGTAGATTTATTATTGCAAGAAATAATACCACGTGAGGTAAGTACACTACACTGTCATCGTATGTGTATGACTCGTCGCGTGCTCTTGATTGTACAAATGTTGCTTTGCTCAATGTAATGGCTCATTTTACTTCTTGATAAATGGAGGAATATATATTTTTTTTTTTCAATTGTTTCAGATTACTTTTAATGGCTCACGGGCCATGTGCCATGCTTGTTGGTCAAGGTTAGATCGTCGTTTACGGAATCAACCCGTACAAAATGAACAAGTACAAAATATACCAGTACAAGATCAGCCAGTTGAAGAGCAACCAGTGCAAGATCAAGTACAATTGCAGCCTAGTTTTGTTACGCCTAGAGGATATAAGCGAGCATCGAATACAGCGAGACATTGTATTTTTACAAACTGTAGAAATGTAGTGGCCCATAATGTTCCACTATATGCTAAGTTCCAACTCTTACACAATCACAATTTTTATATACCAGAATTAGCTCGGGTTTGCAATGCTCATTTTATGAGGAATGATTGGGTAGACTTGCTCAACACTACATCCCACGAAAACTTTGACAGTACTCATGTTGTTGGTATGATGAATTTATATAAATGGGGTATCGAACAAAGAAGCAACCTTGATTTCGAAAATATTGAAGATATAGAGGACAATGAATTTCACTTTTGGACGGGACTAACAAAATATCAATTTAATGTTATTTTGAACCAAACGCCTTCACTGGGTGATCGATCAGTTCATCCTGCCACAGTTCTTGGAATTTTTTTAACAAAAATAAGAACCGGTGAACCAGATGAGCGATTAGCCACTAAATTCAATATGTCGAGGAGAACCCTAGAAAGGAAGTTGGCGATAGCAAGAGAATGCTTAAGTAATGATTTTGTTCCACAGCATTTGGGCTTAAATCATATTACTAGGGAAGATGTGGTGGCCAAGAATCTTGCAATTCCAAGCCATTTTTTTGGTGGTAACTATAATGAACCGGCGGCCATTCTCGTATGTGATGGAACATATATTTATCTACAAAAGAGTTCGAATTTCCTTTTCCAGCGCAAAACTTACAGTCTTCATAAGTTTCGGAACTTAGTAAAACCCTTCCTTATAGTATGTACCGACGGCTACATAGTAGATGTTACGGGGCCTTACACTGCGACTACTTCGGACGCAAGCATTATGCGTGACCTGATGCAAGAAGATTCTCCGATTCATGGGTTCTTGAGAGTTAATGATGTTTTTATATTGGATCGTGGATTTCGGGATTCGATTGATAAAATTGAGGAATGCGGGTATAATCCTCACATGCCGCCTACAAGAGTAAGAGGAGAACAACTGACGACACTAGATGCTAATAAATCTAGATTAATAACAATGATCCGGTGGGTAGTGGAAACCATTAACGGCAGATTCAAGAAAGATTTTAAAATCTTCCGCCATGTATATTTTAACGTTGCCATGAGAAACATGATGGTCGACTTCAAAATAACTGCGGCCATAATTAATGCTACTCGCCATCCATATGAGGACCATATGTATGCGGAACAATTCATAAGAATTATAAATGAACGAATGAATGAACCCAATGAGATGGCAGAATATGTGATTAACCATAATTTAAACAGGCAGAGAGTAGCGTTTGTGCGACTCGATGGCAATGATCCGGATTTTGATGACTTTCCTCGGCTTACATTTGACGAATTAATATTGTTTACGTTGGGATCATACCACTTGAGAATCGCAAGATCGTATTGCCACGAGCACATGCGTGAGGATGGTGTATACACTATCGAACTATACCGGCACCAAGAAATGATTGAAAATAAGATATTGATAAGAGGCAGAATACAGTCACGACACGTCCGTGCAAAGCAGTACTACACCTATATTTTAGTAGATCCTACCCATATTGGAAGAAATAGCATCCAACAGTATTACTGCTCGTGTATACACGGCCGTCGCACTGTCGGAAGCTGTGCACATGTTGTAAGCGTCGTATACTTTCTGTCATGGGCCAGGCATCAAGACGTGATAGACGCGCCTGCAGCCTTTTTAGATGAATTAACTATAGATTTTGATAATGCTGAATAAAAATATTATTACCGCAAAATGGATTTTATTTTCGTATTCCTGGAAATTGTTGAAAACAACTGTTTTACAAAGTATTTTTACAGTCAGGCCAATAGTTTTTACTTAGTTCATTATAAAAATGCTATAATAATAATTTAAAAATGCTATAATAATTATTTTAAAAATGCTATAATATTAATTAAAAAATTTTTTTTTGCGGTTCTCCCATATCCTGCAATAATGCGACCCATACCATTAAGTAACATATACATTTAACTACATACCTAGCCCTGTTTCGTTTTTGTGCGCCGTGGGTCATATGTCCGAACAAAATGCCCAATGACCTTTATATATATAATTTTTTTTTATTAGGTTAAGGGACGCTCTATTGCGTTGATCCCGCATTCATCAGAGAAATAACTCGCTCTGTGAATGCTGAAGTGGCGGGAATGGATAGCAAAAACAACACAATTTTTTCACAATTTGCAACATTACATGATATTGACATTGACGTTTTAGGTTACGTTCCAAAGCAGTCCGTTCCGTTGCACGTACAAAATAAGCAGTCCATTAAAAAAAAAACGTCACAAGTAAAAATAAAGTATTTTCACGTGATTTACTGCCCTCATAAAGTATAAAGTACGATTGGTCAAAATATATTACAAAACTTACGGATGGCAACCCTACTCACTAATGTCGACCCTGACGTGGCAAGAGCCTGTAGCACAATTGGCAGTGCATCCTCGTATCAAGAGGAAGGTTGCGGGTTCAAGTCCGGCTTGAAAGTTTTTGAGATGGCAATAAACTTACCATTCTCCTATATGGAAGACCCTGGGCCCTTTACACATAATAACTCTAAACTTGTCTCTTCCGGGTCGATTCTGAGACAGATGCAGCAAGGAATAGTCCCAGTTGTAATCATCGTACGCGCAGAACTGTTCCTGCAACTCCATTATATTGTTCCACACTGTCCTGTTAAACGCGAAACCCATGTTGTGCATACTAGAGTGCCATGGTGTTATCTCTACCTGTAATTATAACAAAAATATCACATTTTATAGTCCACGGACCATCAGTGCAATTGCTTTATAGAAAGCATCTATAAATCCGCCGAATTCAATGAGACGTGTTTGAGCAATTTTTTTTATTCATTACAGAAACAACAGCACTTGGTATCAATGCTTAATAAAGGGGGGGGGGGGGGGGGGGGGGGGGGGGGCAATGCAAAATACACCCTAATGCGGGACGTCTGTGCAGATCTTATTCCCCCCACCCTAGAATTATAACCAGCTAATGCTTAATGCCAATTTTAAAGACATAACTTTCTGAAAGAGCGAAGCGAGATCTCTAAATCAACTGCGTTCGG
Source organism: Philereme vetulata (assembly GCA_918857605.2). NCBI lineage: Eukaryota > Metazoa > Arthropoda > Insecta > Lepidoptera > Geometridae > Philereme > Philereme vetulata. Next base: position 693,488 of record OU975427.1, on the reverse strand, counting down.
CAAATCGGCGTTGTATGTATGTATATATGTTTGTTTGTCAACTTTCGAAGCGTTTATCCGATCGTGAGATTTGGTATATAGGTAGGTAGGGATTTTGGTGTGACTAAATGAGCTAAAAAAAGTGTGGGGGGCGGGGGAGTTGAGATATTAGGGTTCAAGAGGGGTAAAAAACCAAAATGGGACTTTCCGGTCAAATGGCACTTTTTATAAAAGGTCTTTGTGACTACATATCGACCCCGTTAATTATTTTTAGTTTAAACCTTGTAGTTTTTAAGTTATTAGCCATAATAAAAACTGAACTTTGACAAAATGCACAGAGTACACCAGTGACCTCACAGTGCTAAAATTTGGTATGCGTGTAGCTTTAGTGACACAAATATAGGGAAAAGTCTGAAATCCAGAATAACTGCAATTTATACCCCAAAAAGAGTACCAAATTACATGAACTCCCGTTACGTGTAATTTGAATGAAACTGTATGTCAAGTTATTGGATTATACATTTCGTGGAACTATTTTGATAGCAGTCAGAGATTACAAATAATATTTTTTTGTTTTTATGGGAGACTCGCGAGATCTCAGTTCGGGGCGAACCACTAGTTAGAAATTGCTCACTTAAGAGTATTATTAAAACACATTACCTATATTTTTTGATTTTTTAAGATTTATATGTAATAGGTAAGGTAAGCATTTGAAGAAAGTAAGAGTGGGAGGGATGTTGTTATTAATATAAAAAAAACTATGCTGAATATTTCACAAAGCGCTATCTAGCCCCAAACTAAGCTTATGTAAAACTAAGCTAAAGCTTATGGGAACCAGATAATTGATTAAATACCTATAATATATAGAGAAATACCCAAACCAGGACCTATCTGTAGACGTGTAAACATTTGTCTCGCAACGAGAATCGAACCTAGCATTTCACATAGAATTTGGCTGAGGTATAGATCACAACTTAGTATGAAAACTCCCCTGTAGGGATAAAATACAAATACTAGGACATAAATTAAAGATACCAAAAATGCACAAAATATACTGAAAAATTCAAAAATACTTATTTATAAAATGTAGATTAATAAATATAAATGATGTGAATTATATGCGATGATATGTTTAGCTTGCATAGTTTATTCTCTCTGTCCCCTAATGGGGTCAAGTTTCATAATTTTTATAAGCACTCACTCGACCACCATTCGCCTATCGCTTAAAGCTTCACACGCGATAAAGATGCTATAATTTTAAGTTAAGAAAAAATATCGTTCGCCGTACAATCCCATACATCATCAGTGTCATCACTAGTGATCGGCGTAGGTAGTGCTATTCACGGGAATTAGTGGTCGTTAACTTAACATGGATATGCCTTCTAAATCCCGGGAAATATATTTTTATTTTATTTAACAGGTTTTTTTATAAATTCGTATTTTACATAGTCACTATTCAGCTTTATGCAAATACATATTGTATTGGTCACTAAAAACATCCCTTTCCCTCACGTAGCTTATTGCAGGTCAGGTGAGGAATTGGTTTCACTATACGCAAACATTTGCTGCGAGTACATACACAATACGCGGCGCTATGTATGTGACAATATATTCAGGAAAATGTTCTCAGGAATCGGGGAATAAATCCCGGGGAATATCCATATTAACCTATCATTCAGGTTCATTGACCCAAAATAGCACTACCTACGCCGATCCCTAGTCATCGCACAAGGAAACTATACTATATATTTTTATCTTACAGTGTCTTAAGATACCGAGCGATATTGGTATTTCATCTTAAGATACGGATTACATACAACCTGTTTTGTTATGTACGACATTAATTTAAAACACACATCGGAATCGTATTAACTGATTTTAGAGGTGAGTTTAACACCGGTAACTTGAATATTTATCCAGTAATCGATACATTTCCAATAAACCATTTTTAACGTAAATCGGCGGCGCCTTTGCGACGATGCCGCTGAGTCAGTTTAACAGGTACCTACTTAAAACATGAATGAATATGATTTGTTTACTAATTTTATTCAGGCTGTTTTTATTAATATTTCAGGAATTGATATTAAGGTTGTTAGAAAATTTAAAACTGTCTGTGGTAATACATTTTAAAAAACCTATTTTACAACAGTATTAACCTGAAGTCCAACCCGTGTTTTCATTTAATGTCATATATAACAAAACTCTTAGTATATATGCAAGATTTGTATACAGGTTTCACAGATGTAAGATATATTAAGATACTATAAGTAATATAATATATTAACTAAGATATTATAGCACCTTCGTCGCGTGACGCGTTTTAAGGTCATAGCACACATATCAACTCGGAAAGGGATCGTCACCGTATCAACTCGAGCCGCTCAGTATTCTTTGTATGAAACTCCCCACTGCAACGCACACTAATCGGAATCGTAACGTAGTCGTCTCGCCTCGGGACAAGCTCACGAAGCGCGGTGCGGTGCGCTTACGGCTCTCCGTATAATGCGCGCAGCCAAAGATGAGACCTGCCATACCTGTCACCCACCTTAACTTGGGACCACAGCGGCGTATGCGCGGACTGCGCGACACACGACTGAATACGCATGCGTGACGCCATACCTCGCCGTCCCTCCCCGCTTGCCTCGCATACCGCCAAAACCGCCAAGAACTATCTACTGCGCAGATATGACCACGTGACCCGTCAAGCCAAACTGGAACCGGCTAGCCGTCAACCAGCGCAGTGTTCCGCAAAGTGTGCGCCGCGGCACACTGGTGTACCGCGGTCATTAATTGGTGTGCCGCGGGAAAAAACAATTTCTTACAAAATTATAAAGTCGACGATCACTCCAAATTTGGATCAACTCTGCACAATAAAATAAGCTCATGTTTCGCATTAAATACAACTTATGCTTTAAAATTAAGTATACGTTTCTGAATTGATTAAACTTAAGAATAAACGATAATTATATGATTGAAATTTGGTTTTTATTTATGGTGTAGGTACCTCTGAAATTACTCAATTTCGTAGGTGTACTTTGAACACAAAAAGTTTGCGGAACACTGAACCAGCGGGCGGCGAACCGTAAGCGCGGCGTCGCCTAGCCGCAGCCAAGAAGCTGCTGATCTTGTTAGGTTAACGGCTAGTTGACGACGACGCGATACGGTACCAATCCCTTTCCGAGTTGATAAGTCTGCTATGTCCTTTAGAATACTAACCCGATGGTTTAGATATGTTTTTTTATTTATCAATTTATGTGGGAACAAAGAGAATAATATGATTATTATATATTTTCAAGCTTCCACAATGCTAAATTCAATATGCAATGTTTAATGCAATGCATGCTCTCCAGATGTACGTGCTCATACACATTTATAAAATATATGTTACTAGCTGACCCGCCCGCGGCTTCGCTCGCGTGGTATATCAATTAAAAACATTACCCTCCTTATGCGCAGTCGGGTAGCCTATGTCTCAATCCCGGTCATTATCTATCTATATAAGATGTTGCAATTTGAACTAATTATATTGAAGAGAATTTTGAATTACTTATATTGAAAAATTAAAACATTTATTTGATAAAACACACGTACAAAATAAAAACACAAAAAAAGATGGTGACATAGCAGTAATGTTGAATCTTGACTTCTGGCTCTAAGAATTAGGTGGTGGCTGTAAATAGAAGAATATGAAGACAGAACGACAAGAATGCCAAAAGTCGAAGATTACAGGTTAATAAAAAAATACAGGAATATCTAACGCAACTTCCATCATAATTACAAGGTCGAGTCATGCCAAAATGGCGTCAGCTCAGCGTGTGCCAAGTAGGTAGTTGAATTATATTAACTATAATTATAACCATATTAGACGAATGCACCCGGACAGATGAGCAACGATCGTCACGCAGTGGGTGCCTGAAGACGGGAGACGGCGCCGAGGAAACCCTAGTAAACGCTGGCATGATGATTTCGATGCCTTCGAGACAGGTTGGTGGGAGTCAACTCGAGACCATGACTGTTGCAACACAGCCGAAACGTCAAGATAACAAATAAAAAAGGTACATACGCGATTAATACCCGTTTTAATAAATAATTATGTAGTGATCGTGAAAGTTTGAAAAATACTAGATTGGTGGGATTTGGCACGCGATCGAGTCCTGGAAGACAGTGGAGACCCTTGTCCAGCATGGGGATGTGACAGGCAGAATAAAAAAAAATATTGAAGATCTAAAAACTGTTCTTGTTTTACTATCAAAATATTGAGAAAATCGATAAAATGCTGCTCGACAAAATGTTAGAGAACTAGCGTATTGTACGATGCCACAGATGAATAAAAGTTACTACCAGCCGTTCAATGACCTCGCCTAGTCAATAACCTGATCCGGTCAATAATCCAACCCGTCAACGTACAGTGCGTACGGCAGGGCGGTAAGTTTTTGAATTACAAAAAAAAACATTATTTATTTATTATTTATGGTTTCAAAAATATACTCTGTCATTATTTGTAGTTTAAATTGCAACACCATATATACCGAACTTCATAGAAATCGGTCCAGCTTTGCTGTGTTTCGGTTTGAAGGAAGCTGCCCGTGAAATTACAGGCACATGAGGCTTTACTGTATGCCTAAAGTGATGGACGCAAAGCTTTGTATCGTAGGGCATGTTTCTAAGGTGCGTGTCCTACGAGGCAGTTCTCTGTTATATGCGATGGTTACCACTTAACATCAGGTGGGCCATAGGCTTGTCCCAGCTCCAGGTAGTATAAAAAAACAATACCCTCCTTCTGCGCATTCGGGTAAAATGTCACAAACGAGTTACTTTAGAATTAATAATATGAGTAAGGCTCTTCTAGGACTGAGTTTTTAGAAATTTTTCACTACGTCTAGATTTTTTTGGAAATTTTGATCATGTATATCTGTTACAAATATAAACTTAGAATTAAGTAATAATTCGTGTATTAACTGGCTTTGTATTAAAAAAAACACTGTGTGTTTTCAGCAGTCAACGTGATAAGTAGTCTAGCGAATCTTATCCCGGCTTGGACAACGATCTCTAAACATAATTAGCTAATAAACATGTTTAAATTTGACGTATTTGTATGGTTTGACAACTCTCTTAATCATTTTTAGGCATTAAATACGATTAAAGATCGCTGCAAAAGTCACCCTTAATCATATTAGGCACTAAATACGATTAGGCATCGTTGCTCACGTCGTCCTTAATCATATTTAGGCACTTAGTCCGATTATGCATCGTTGCGCACGTCGTCTTTAATCATATTTGGGCACTTACTACGATTAGGCATCGTTGCGCACGTCGTCTTTAATCATATTTGGGCACTTACTACGATTAGGCATCGTTGCGCAAGTGACTCTTAATCATATTTAGGCACTTACTACGATTAGGCATCGTTGCGCAAGTGACCCTTAATCATATTTAGGCACTAACTACTATTAGGCATCGTTGCGCAAGTGACCCTTAATCATATTTAGGCACTTAATACTATTAGGCATCGTATAGCTTTTAAAATAAAACTTATGAGCATACTATATACAGCATTCCATAAACCAAGCGAATTCAGCTAAAGTAAATAATCATTAACTAGCTTTTATAAAGAGTCGGGGAAAAATGAAACAACTCTGCCAATAAATTAGAACTAGTACTACAATAATCCACTTGGTAGTGATCTGAAGCAGTTGAGCCATCTATAGATCGTTTGGAAAGATCTTTAGATGGTACAACTGAAATTTGTATTTTATAAGAATTCTGTAAATTTAATTTTTGTTATTACAATTATGAAATTAAAAATCAAATAAAACAACATACAAGATTACTATTGTAAACTAGCTGACCCGCCCGCGGCTTCGCACGCTTGAAATTACCCGTTCCCGTAGGAACTACAAGGTAAAAACTATACAAAACACTCTTGTCAAAGTGACGCGACACTTCATGTAAATGACTTCACGCCAATCAACGACGGTTATATTATATGGATATTGTTCATACAAAAATACTAAAATCGCGATTAAAAAAATGGGGGGTGAAAAACACATTACGACCTACTCTCATACCTACCAAATATACAAAAAACAAATCATTAAATCAGTCGATCTGTTTCGGAGGAGTGCGACCACTGAAACCGTGACACGAGATTTTTATATATTAGAAGATTACAAACAGACGATCCTTTTTTCCCGACCATTTACTCTTATAACTCCTAAGCTAAAAATAAAGCACTAATATTTTTTTTTAAACTATAACTGCTAAAGCTCATCTAAATTTACTATAGACAAACTAACTTTCTTAAGAATTATGATTTTTTACAAGAAATGATGGTATTTCTGTAAGAAGACTACTCCCAAAAACTTGGGAGGGTAATAGTAGATTATTAAACGAGGGGATAAAGCAGTGTCTTACGTAACGGCTGCTATATTGGATCCCAAACGTGACGAAGGAATCTAGAGCTAACTCACGAGCCGAGCGAGGGAGTTACTAGAATCCTGAGTACAGAGAGGGATGTAAGCACGCCCAAGATGCAGACAGCTTTTCACACTTTCTGCGAGACAATAAAAACCAAATCTAGGTTGGTGCATTCTGTGCAGAGTTTAGTTCGATTTACGAATAAGTTCTTATTGTGTGGGTCTCTTTGGTTCAAATTTTAATACAGATTAGGTTCCAAATTCAAAACACATGTCCGCGCGGGTATAATGAAATTCAGTAGAACTTTACTCCCGGCTCAGCCGTAGGGATTTAATCACCTGCTTTCGGTGAGGGTTCCATGACATATAATTTGACATTGTCGAGCAGGTGGTGTGAAAATGTAATTTATATCATCATCATTATCCCCCCTAGTTTAATAGGAGTAATTTTCTAACACTGAATATGTCGAGAACAATTATTACTAAGTACCGAATAAAGTACAAGCAAGCAACGCATTCTCTAAGTAATAGCATTCTTCAAATTTGGATTACTTTAAATAATGAGTTTTTTAAAAACAAGTTTAAAAAATCGTATTAACTGATTTTAGAGGTGGGTTTAATACCGGTAGCTTGAATATTTATCCAGTAATCGATACATTTCCAATAAACCATTTGTAACGTAAATCGGCGGCGCGTTTGCGACGATGCCGCTGAGTCAGTTTAACAGGTGCCTACTTACATGATGAATGAATATCATTTGTTTACCTATTTTTATTATTTATTAAGGGTATTAAGTGGTAGGCAACGCGACTGCGGTACCTCGAGTGCTGCAGGAGTTTATAGGCGGCGGTGACCACTTAACAACAGGAGGCCCGTCAGCTTGTGTGTCTACAAGTATAATATAAAAAAAAAATATTTAAAATTTATACAGAGCGTTTCATTGATATTTTAGGAATTGATATTAAGATTGTTTTTTATGGAAATTAATATGACAAAAACCTATTTTACAACAACACTAGCCATTAGTCCTACCCGTGTTTTCATTTAATGTCGCACATAAGAACACACGTAGTACCACGTTTCAGCGAAACGAGCGTTTCCTCGCTAATTGCTGTGTTACAGAATAATACTTTTTTAGCTCTTCCTTTGTTTATGAACATTCTAGAGTAATAATATATAATATTTTTTACTTGTAATTTTCCTTCTTTGTACCTAATGATGCAATTTTTACGAGAAAATGGCTCGACCTGACTGATTCTTATAGATTTTGACCGTGTTAGTCGTTAAGTAGTTAAACAGATTGATACAAAGTTTTCCAATTTATAATTTGAACTAGCTGACAAATCCGCAGCTTCGCACGCGTAGTTTTTCAATAAAAACATTACCCTCATTCTGCGCAGTTGGGTAAAAAGTAGCCTATGTTACCCGGGGATAGTGTAGCTTCCCAACAGTGAAATATTTTTTTAAATAGGTCCAGTAGTTTTTGAGTTTATTCGTTACAAACATATACAAAAATACGAATCTTTCCTCTTTTCAACTAACCTCAAAAAAGGAGGAGATTCTCAATTCGACTGTATTTTTTTTTATTTGAAAGATGGTGCTTCCCGTGTTGTCCCATTTCCATTCCAGGTCCAGTTCTGACAAGGGCATCCATGAGAAAACCATATAAGTCTTAAATTTGTTTCATTTTTATGTTTGTTAATAACTCCGTACATCAACCGATTTGGAAAATTAGTTTATTTTTATTTAAAAGGATATACTTTTAGATTGATACCATGGAAAATTCATCAAAATTGGTAGAGTAGTTTGGTTTCTACTGTTATCTGTATTAATTGTTATTAATATTAATATGGAGACGTGAAAAGAAAATGTGTACTCCTTTTTAGCTTATTGCTCGCACGGAGAGGTGTGAAATTTGGCATAGTTAATGTTATGAAGAAGGATATATGGATTATGGTTGAATTATTTAAAGTATCCCAAATGTATTTACAAAATAAAACAATATTCACTATAACTAATTATAAATTCTGCTAATATTTAATTATTTGCAACAAGCGATTACCAACTCACCCTAAGCTATCTGCCATTCAATAACTTATCTATCTGTGATCCGAGATCGTCAATACTTAGATCATAGCTAGATAAAGTTATACTAAATTTATTTTGACATAGCTCCGTCAACAAAGGTTTAGAAATAACTCTGTCAAACTTTTTTGTCATAACTGTCAAAATACTTTTGAGATAGCACTCAAAAAAGCTGCATGGACTTCTTATCTTAGAATTAATTTTGAATTTGAAATTTGTCACAATCTTCTAATAAGTATGTACAGTTATTTAATCTTTCAAGTCCATACACGCCGCTTTTGCCAAAATTTGACTTACCTTTTTGAAAGCTTTGTCAAAACCTCAGCCTGAGCTAGCATTTTTTTAAATAATAGAACAGCTATGTCAAAATATAATTTGACAGAGCTAGATCAATTTTTTACGACATAATTATGTCAAAAAATTATCAGTAGCTCATTTAGTCTCGCAGTTTACAACAGCTATGTCAAAATTTGACAAAACTACGTAAAATTTTTTGACATCAATATGTCAAAAGTAGCTTTTGTGACAAAATTAACCTTTTGCGTTCTCGCGTACAAGTTTGGGTAGACTTGAAAGTTCCATGATTGGTAGTCCTGTCGCTTACGACGTTCTTCATTCGCCGCCTTCACTTGCTGTATGTAGTTCAGCGTCAGCTGTTTGCGCCTCTGTGTTTTGAGGGTAGGGTTCAAATTCGTTTGAAATATAAGGACGAGTTAGGACATTTACGGGATCAAAAGTGTGCTTATTCATTTGAATGTCAATAATTGTGGTTTTTCTGATAATTTTATATATGTATTTAAAGTGTCAGTAACAATATGTGGCGAAGCAACATTTAAAAGCGTGCACATAGAAAGCTTACATATTTGTTATTTATGTAAATGAGATGAGTTATTATAATTATGTGCTATGTGTTTTACTTATAAATGTTACTTCCTCTAAAAACGGTTAAATTTAAATTTAGTTAAGTTTTATTATAATGGATGATGCACATTTCTAGATTAGGTTAACTTTCAAGAATCTTTGTGAGGGACATTTTCTACGTTGAGGTAACTTTCGAGAATATTTATGAGGGATATCTTCTACGTTGAGATAACTTTCGAGAATATTTATGAGGGATATCTTCTACGTTGAGATAACTTTCGAGAATCTTTGTGAGGGACATTTTCTACGTTGAGGTATCTTTCGAAAATATTTGTGAGGGATATCTACTACGTTGAGGTAACGTTCGAGAGTATTTGTGAGGCATATTTTTTACGTTGAAATAACTTTCGAAAATATTTGTGAGGGATATTTTCTGCGTTGAGGTAACTTTCGGGGAGGTATTTTCTAGATTGGTATAAATAAATGTTTTCCATCTATTTTCTATCATACCTTATCTCCATTTACATGGTACTGGTATGTCTTGAGGTATGTTCCCAGAGACAGTATCTCACAGTGTGCACAACTCCGGTCCGCGGTGGAGCGCAGTAGAGATAGCATGTGCAGGAAGTCTTCTGCTACGTAATGGTCTTCTTCAAGGAAGAGGACTGAGCCTGGAATTAGAAATATTTTTTGATGATTTAAAATCATCTCTCTTTCTCTAGCCTCTAAGGTTTGCTGGAAGAAAACTCTTCTTAGGGTTAGCTCCCTTATACTGGGTGTCTCAAAAGAAAGTTCACATTTGTTTTGGTTATTGCGTGAACGCAACTATTCTGAGGGGCGCGGGGGGAGTGTCAGTCGGTAGCCTGGCTCTTGGGAATTTAGTCGCTATGGAGCGTTTCTCGGGAGCGGACCGTGCGTTGTGCGTACGCGAGTTTTATAAAAACGGTAATTCGGCGACTGTAGCGCGTAGAAAATTCTGCAGCATTCGACATATTCGTCACTTGAATGATGCGCCAACCACTCGACTCATTGCAAAATGGGTCGAGAAGTTTGAAGAGACCGGTTCAATACTGGAAAAACCAAAATCCGGGCGTCCAAGATCTTCGAGAACGGTCGAAAACGTAGACAGTGTCGCCCAGTCTATTCGGGACGATCCGAACCTTTCAATTCGGAAGCGTGCTGTGGCCTTAAACGTGCACAGATCGTCATTATGCCGCATTTTGCATAAAGATTTAAAACTGCACCCGTACAAAATTCAGTTGGTGCAAGAATTAAAGCCTCAGGATGCTGGTCAGAGGCTTGACTACGTAAACCAGATGATTGAGCGCTTTCCAACGTTTACCAACATCTTCTTTTCGGATGAAGCCCATTTTCATCTTACTGGATATGTTAACAAGCAAAATTGCCGCTACTGGAGTGCAACCAATCCAAAACAAAAACATCAGGCACCCCTACATTCGCCTAAAGTCACCGTATGGGCCGCAATGTCGGCGCGAGGAATTATCGGCCCTTACTTTTTTGAAGATGGAAGGGGACGCACAGTTACAGTGAATTCAGAGCGTTATGTGGAGATGTTAGACGTTTTCTTCGTGCCTGAGCTGCAGCACTTTCCTTGTTATAACCAAAGAACATGGTTCCAGCAGGACGGAGCCACTTCACACACGTCCAACAGGTCTCTGCCAAGAGTTCGTGAAATTTTTCCTGGCAAATTGATCTCCAGGAGAGGTGACATAAGTTGGCCTCCACGCAGTCCCGATTTAACACCTATGGACTTTTTCCTGTGGGGTTATCTCAAATCCAAAGTTTACGCCAACAAACCGACTTCCCTGGCACAATTAAAAGAAAATATCCGTCACGAAATCGCAGCCATCTCGGAGAATACCTGCAGAGCCGTCATAGCAAATTTTAGTGCTCGAATAAACGAATGCCGTGAACGCAACGGTTTACATTTGGACAATGTCATTTTTAAAAAATAAATTCCCAAACAGTGTATTTTAATATGTAATAAACATTTTTTCAATAAACATCTTACTTTTTTTTTAATCGATTTTTTAAATGTGAACTTTCTTTTGAGACACCTTGTACATGTTCACTATATCTGTATTTTATAATATATTTTATGTGTACAATAAAGAATAAACGATGATGATTAAATATAAATCAATAATGCTGGATATTTCAGACAGGGCTATCTACCCCAAACTGATACACTGATGCCTTTTTTTTGGAAGTACATACCACCCTAAAATATTTAAGGACGTATTTAAAAACTGCACTCCCAAACACAAATCGCGGACGTTGGGCACCAAGTAGGCAAGTTAATTAGTTAGTTAGGGACTGGGCGGGCTATGTTTGCCGACGGCAAAATCCACCACTGAGTGGATCCCAAAAGACAGAAAACGACCGCGTGGCAGACCGCACTCAGGGAATTCCTCTCAAGAGGGATACTTACCGCTGTGACTAGAAGTGGCTCGAAGCTGATTGAAAATCCTGTTGGCCTTCCACCACCAGTGGAGTTTTGTCTGAGTGTACTTCGCTTCTCGGTAGTGGCCGTGGAGATCAGGGTGATGCGCGTTGTTGCATTTTAGCTTCACTGCCCTGGTAATATGGTTAAATTAAAAATTTCGTTTTTTTAATGTTTATAGCCAAGCGCTAAGGTATTTTGCCAAATACCTTAATTATCTTAAGACGAAAGTCTTTGATCAGTGTATGTTACGAGTGATGACGTGGCACAGAAACGTGGTCTCTCATTATGGACTTCATAAGGTCGGCTCGCGGTGCTATGGAGAGGGCTATGCTTTGAGTCTCTCTACGAGATCAAAATGTCGCCCAGAGAATTAGCAAGTGAAGTGGCAGCGGGTGGCACTTAGCTCGAAGAACTGACGGCCGTTGGGGCAGAGAGGTTCACGAGTGGAGACCACGCACTGGAAAGCTCGGTCCCCCACTAGATGGAATGACGACCTGCATGGCTAACATGGCAGGCACGAGATAAAATCGAGACGAGATGTGAAAAATTTGTCGATTTCGAGATTTACTCGTTAGCGAAAACATACGTGTCAAGACAGAGAAATATCTCACAGTCTCTCACAAGTCTCTCGAGACAAAATGTCAATTTTTACACTCCGAGGCTCGAGGTCCACTCGCAGTTTCTCTATTACATACAAAGCCATTGGCTTAGATATGCGCCAAAGCGCTTGAAACTCGCTGTCACGGAGATCAAACGAGTTGCAGATATCCCGTATCCGCTTTCGTTGAATTTTCCGTTGAATCATCTCTCTTCATAAATTGTTGCAATATAGTTATAATACGGCACTGCCATTTTTTCAGCAAATTGAACCGATTTCAATATATTTTTTAGAAAATAGCGCTGCTGTCTCTCAATCTCATCGAACAGAATGATCGACGACAAATTAGTCAAGTCTAGATGTCAAAAGTCGACTAGTCATGAGAAAATATGACGCGTATGTTACGGTTTTAGAGAAATTTGTCACAAAGTCTTCGTTTGACAGAACGACATGATATAAGTGAACTCTATGTTACCGACAGTCGAGATGTAGAGATACGACGACAAAATGGCGTGACAAAATTATCTCGTGCCTGCCATGTTAGCCACGCTGGTAAAGGTTGATGGGAGCCGTTGGGAGCAGGCCGCACAAAATCCTAAAGCTGATAATGATGGCGATAGATAAAATAAAATGAACACACTATGATATCATTGTGTAAGTTATTGCTGCGTTTGTTTATAACGCCAGTTCCAATCCCGTACTAATTTATGAGACGGTTGACTTACTGTTCGAACTTGGCGTCTCGAGGGCAATCGTGCGGGTCCATACCGGGGTACGAGTGGGGGTGGGTTTGTATTGAATGCGGGTAGAAGATCTGTAGCACCTGGAAACAAAAGTTATAATATTTAATCCGAAAGGGGGGTTTTTTTTATTGATATTTATTGATAGCCAAGCGTTTGACCACTACCTCACCCGATGGCAAGCGAAGGTGTGATCGAAGATGGAGCACGCTTGCCTAGAAAGAACCCATTCACTCTGGACTTGAAGACTTCAAGATTATACTGGTTTGGAAAAACATACGCCGGAAGTGAGTTCCACTCCTTACTTGTGCTCAGCGGTAATACTTGCAGCGCTTCCCGCTACTAGCCCGCGAATTTCCTCATAATGGTTTTTAACAGCGCACTAGTAAGGGCTGCGAATTAACTTAGTTATGTTGACAAGTTTCGCAACCATCGCTCGTTTTCTAGCGGACAATAACCCTGTAAACTGCTCAACGCTTCATAGAGCGCAATGTACGAACACTCGAAATTTGCAACTTCGCAGGCATCGTAACGGATCGCAACGTTCGCGAATGAATGAACTCTTCGTTGGAGTCAGTGAGTCAACTGTTCGTTCACTCGCTGCTAGCTCCGGCTAAGTTGCCAGCTCGCTATTAGCAGTGCCGTCTTGACCATAAGGGCACACGGGGCCCGTGCCCGGGGCCCCCCATCCTCAGGGGGCCCCGAAGTACCGATAATTTTTCACACATACGTATATTCTCAAAACATTTTTGTCGCGCACAGTAACAGCGCCACCGTCTAATTTTTTTTGTCGGGTTGTACTTACTAATTAATAATATTTCAGAACGCATCCTAATTTACTAAGTACACCATCTAGCGATCACTCATGCAAACCACTCCGATTCCAAAGTCAAGCTGCACAGTCTAAACGAGGCCTAAAATACCATGTTGACATTCTAGTCTATGGTTGGGGGAATCCCCGGATAATGATAAAATGTTGGTATAATTAGCTTTCTTTGCCTTCCAAAAGGGCCCCCAATTCTTGTGTACCCAAGGGCCCCAGCATAGTTTAAGACGGCCTTAGCTATTAGTTGCGTGTATCCGACTAAAACGCAATCAAAAATTATATTAGATAGTTATTCCAACGTTGTTTGAAATCGCTCAACGTTCGTTTCGTTATTTGAAAAAGCCTCAACGACACATCGATAATGCGCACATTACGGCACAATCCAAAGCGCTTCGATAGCGCGTTCTAAGATCGGAACACTAGCGACCTCTAGTTACGTTTCTGTAAACTAACCTCCAGCACACGCTCATCATCATCTAGTCGCGGAGAAAATACATGTTCCATGTTTCTATGAATGAATTCGCAAAGGCCACTTTTGTGTATCAATTAGTTCAGTTATCAGTTGATAGAGCGAAGCTAAATCTCCAAATCACCTTGGGCAAATCGGCGTTGTATGTATGTATGTTTGTCCGAGGATAACATTCGAAGCCTTTAACCGAGCATCGTGAAATTTGGTATATAGGTAGTGATGCCACAATTTTGGTGTGACTAAATGAGCTAAAAATGTGGGGGGGTTGTTTATTATATTGGGGTTCAAGAGGGGTAAAAAACAAAATAGGACTATCCGGCCAAGTCGCACGTCTGATAAAAGGTCTTTGTGAGTACATTCCGACCACGTTTTTATTTTTAGTTTAAACCTTGTAATTTTAAAGTTATTATTCGTAATAAAAACTGAACTTTGACCAAATTCACAGGGTACGCCAGTGACCCCACAGTAATGAAATTTGGTATGCGTGTAGCTTTAGTAATACAAATATAGGGAAAAGTCTGAAATCCAGAATAACTGCAATTTCTGCCCTAAAACGTGTAACCAAATAACATGAACTCCCATTACCTGCAATTTGAATGAAACTGTAGGTCAAGTTATTTGGTTATAATTTAGTGGCACTATTTTGATAGTCAAAGATTAGGTACAAATGGGCAGGCCATATATGGGCGCGCGCAACAGGTGGCCGATAAGTTCTCGAATGGAGGCCACGGACCGGCAAGCGCAGCGTAGGACGTCCACCTACAAGATGGGAAGACGACTTGGTAAGAACCGCAGGTCGGCGTTGGATGCAGGCCGCTTCCAACCGCAGTTCCTGGAGATCAATGAGGGTGGCCTTTATTCAGCTGTGGACGTCCTACGGCTGATATGATATGATGAGGTACAAATAATATTTTTCGGTTTTAACGGGAGAGTGGCGAGATCTCAGTGCGGAGCGAACCAATAGTGTAGTAAAATGTGGATAGTTATAGAAGTAGAGGAAGCCAAAGAAGAGATGGATGGACTGTGTGAAGAATGATATGGATAGGAAGGAAATGACAACGGATATGACGGCTGATAGAGAGGTATGGAAGAAAAATACATGTTGTGCCGACCCCCACGTGATGTGGGAAAAGGGCAGGAAGGACCACATTATTGTATTAGGTTTAGGCCTGTAACATAGATGCGAGTGGAAATAAATAGTAAAATACCTTGGTAAAGTCGATGCTGCGGACCAGTGAATTGATCTCTTCATCGTAGTAATCGTGCGAGAAAACTAGGAGTGTCTTGTCGATGTCGCGCGCCTGCGCCAGAGACACTATGAGGTGCCGCAGGTACGTAAGCCTGGTGTGGACCTGGAGACAAACACACCTGTACCACCTGGAGTGAAGGGTTCATGGGATAATAGAAAGAGTTCTTCGTTCTTCGTTTAATACTGATATATTATGAATCGCAGGCGCACATCGCCACAAGTGAAGTCAGAGAGAAGGGCTTCAGTTCAGTTCTTGTTTGTGGTTAAATTGACTAGGGAGTGTCACAATTTCGCCAGTGTCATGATATTTTCATAAACTTATTAAGAGATGGTACATCAAGAATATGACCGATTTTCTGAATTTTGAAAACCTTAATACTCTAAAACTAAAAAGACAAAGTATGTACTCTAAGTGGTATAAAGAAGGATATGATATAAAGAATACTTATAAAGAAAATAACTTGGTTTTTACTGGTATAAAGAAAAATATGATAAATAAACAATTGAACCAGATACCTAGCTAGGTGGCACTGACTGCCAAGCGTGGTAAAACACAAAATAAGATTTTAATCGTATTTATTGTGATGCATAACTTTCCCAAACAGTAGACGGTACTAACTTCAGAATAAAAGCAGTTTTTAACGTCCGAAAAACTTACCTCTTTTACTATTGACATGTCAAATAAAGTAACATCAAATGCCAAAGTCAAATTATCAACAAGTGTTTTGTAGTTTTGCGTACAATTATTTAGATTTTTACTATATTTTTGAAAATGAGTGACGAAGAAGTAATGGTCAGTATTTAGATACTATTACAGTGTAAACTCCATGTAACGTCACTCGTTTTAACGACAAACTCTCTAAAGCGTCGAAATCACTCGGCTTTGGTTGGTTTAGCTTGTCTTGCATACAATGGTACACTCTGTATGACATTACACCCACTCTCAATAACGACAACAATTTGTAATAAAAAGTTCTTTTTAAGTTGCCAAATTAGTAAAACTGCGCAGCTGTGTATATCCTTTTGTCGTTTTATTATCCTAGACCATAATAAACTCGACTATCGGCATCATACACACCAAACTTTCTAAGAAATCCGTTCTTTTGTTTACAAAATGGGATTGCTTGCACGTGTAGCTGCAGATTGTTGTTAGTAGAAGTAAGGGATTTTATCTATACGTTGTCATATTCTTAGACAATGTCATGTTCTTCATATTCAAACTTTCAAATTGTAAACATGGCTAGTAAGAGAAAATCACTGTGACACACACAGATATTACATCTCTTCATTTAACGACAACTCTCTATAACGTCAAAATATGCTCAGTCCCTTGAGTGTCGTTATATAGAGTTTACACTGTATTTTATTTTATTTTTTTAACAAAATCCACAGTCCTTATTATATAAGATACAAACTTATACTAAGCGTAGCATACGGCCAAAAACGGATTTAATTTATATAAAATAGAATTTATAAATAGACAGTCTAAATTAAAGTAAAAATACGAACAAAACAAATTACATGTAAAAACACAAATAGGTTGATAAAATACATAGAATACATATATATATATATATATATATATACCATAATAACCAGTATTTTGTTGCGTTGTTATCATGCATGTGTGTCATCCTCCATAATTATTTTTAAAGTTACACTTTTAAAAGTTTCCTTATTATTCTTATAAATTTAAAAAGTATATCTGATCCATACAAACGCACGAAAAAATATGACATGGTAAGTTCGTTGGGCAATAGTCACTCTGCGAGGTATGGAGAGGGCTTCGCTTGGCGTTTCTCTATAAAATCGTCAGAAATGAGAAGATTCGTAGACTAACTAATGGTGATAAATAGTCCAGAGGATTAGCAAGCTGAAGTGGCAGTGGGAGGCAGGAAAGGTTCTCGCGAGACCACGCACTGGAAAACGAATAGACGGAAAGATGACCTGATGAAAATTACTGGGAGTTAAGTGCCGCACAAGTCGCTCTGGAAATTAATGGGTGAGGCCTGTTCAGCTCGGAAAAAGACGGCCATTGGCAGAAAGGTTTTCGAATAGACATCACGCACCAGAAAACCAAATGAAAAGACGAGCTAATGAAGATCGGCTAAGACGCAGGGGTGTACAATATAAAATATGTGCAACTGCCTATGCGAATTTTTAAATATTTTACTTTGAATAACATCTCTGTCTGTTATCCGTGTGTTCAATACTACGTTAATATTAACACTGTGTCTACGTTTTTTATTGATGATAGCCGAACGCTTGACCACTACCACACTTGGTGGTAAGTGATGGTGTGATCGAAGATGGAGCACGCTTGCCTAGAAAGACCCTATTCACTCTGGACTTGAAAACTCCGAGATTATACTGGTTCGGAAAAACATACGCCGGAAGTGAGTTCCACTCCTTACTTGTGCTAACAAGAAAAGTTAAGCCAAATCGTTTGGTACGACAAGGTGGTATGCCGACCAGGTATAGGTGGTACTTCTCGGTACGTCTGCTTGTCCAGTGGTGGAAGGGGGAAAGAGGGATAAGGTCATGAAAATCTTGCGCATATTCACCAAAGTGAATCTTGTAAAAAACTGAAAGTCTGGCTACCCGGCGCCTGTGCGACTTTGTAAATTGGCTTCCACTAAGGAGTCATCACCAATGAGTCTAGCAGCACACGTCGCTCAATCTAATCAAGGGCTTCTAGCTGATACTTGGCCGAGCTATCTCAGAGATGGCAGCAGTACTCCATACATGAGCGGACCTTTTGGGGAGTGTGCCCAGGAACTATACGACCTGATCACACCATCTCCGTTCCATCTAAGGACAGGCGCACGGCTCAGTACCATCCGTACCTAGTTGATACACACCGTTTTGGTTCTACGTTCTTGATGCGTACAGCTAAGGTATGGAATACGTTACCGTCCTCTGTTTTTCCTAAAGAATACAACCCGGGCCTCTTTAAGGTAAGAGTGAATAGGTGTCTTCTAGATCTCCGTGCTTCATCTTAGAACATATCATCGTTTACCATCAAGTGAGATTGTGGTCAAACGAAGACCTATCCAGTTTTAAATAAAATTTTATCCATTACTGAACAATATACATGGATATAACGTATAAGCATCAAAATAAATTAAGTTGGGGAATCTATACCAATAAACTGTTTCTTATAATCCTTGTACACCACATTGAAGTTATGAACTCATGAATAAATCACAATTATGCGAATTAAGAAAATTGTTGCTTATTTTTCAGATGAAGCGAAATAAGTCCGAAGTCCCCCCACGCCGTCGGAGGCCCAGGAAGATCATAATACCTCGGCGAGCGCCCTCTGTTATCATCCCTGTAAAGCAACCAATCTACCCCACGCCTGATAAGACCACTTGTTCAGAGTGCACGTGTTTCCCTGACGAAGAACCTTACAAAAACCCCAAGTATGTAACTTTATCAACTTTTACTTAGAACGATATCTATCCATGGCATAATGGGTGGAAGATTCTACCCAGTAATGGAGGCTGGCAGTCGTGTTCTTTTTTTCGAGTTTTAGATGTGAATAAGTTTTAAAATTGCTTCCATTGTGGGCGACAATTCAAAACACGAATGATAACAAAATCGGGGGATACAGTTTGGTGTTGCAGCTACATACATCTATTATCTCCATCCAAAATGTAAGTACACCACCGGATAGCTGAAGGATCAAAGAATTCGTTACGCTAAGTGAGGACTGTGACGCATCGCGCGCGGTGGAGGAGGAAGTGCCGCCATTTTGAGGTCATTTTGCTGCGTTTCGATATTTCCATTTAGTATGATCCGAAGGACTTTTTAATGTTCAAACATGATTATAACATACATAGAATAGTGGATTTTATATTTTGTATAGAAAATATTACCTGTTACGTACAAGTATCGTTTTTCCTAAATTGCGACTCACACTAATATTAGCAATCTATCTAATACTATAAATTCGAAAGTAGGTAACTCTGTATCTCTGTCTGTTAATGTCCTCACGGCTAAACGGCTGAACCAGCTGAACTGCAAGGCACAAGGAACGATTCAAGACTTTAGACGCCCCAGAGATTTTTTATTTTTTTATACACTTGGTGATGGAACGAGCATATGGCCCACTTGATGTTAAGTGATTACCATCGCCTATAACATAGTATTGCCTAGTAGGTCCCTACGTCCATCTACTTGAGGCACACATATGTGCCCCTTCAAACCTAGTACCGAAGTAGTACTTCCCCGGGTGAGGCTTTTCACAAGGAACTCTACGACTCTTTACGTGTTAGTTTCTGATACCCAAGACACTGAGTACGTGCTGACTCAAGGCTGTGTATGTCAACGTGCACTGTTATTTCCAGGAAGTTAAATCCATGCCAGCACTCACCCCCCACCTTGTACGAGTTAGCGGTCGTGGTGGTGGACGGAATGAATCTTCCACCTGCCTTCCAGTGGAGTGAAGAGGACGTGGCGGACTGGTGTGAAGAACAAGGACTACCGCAGTACAGGGTATGAAAAAGTCTCTATACGCAACAGTTCAGTTCACTGAAGTGAGATTTCTTTTCCCAACCGAGATTACACCGAAGTCAAAGTCAAAATATTTAATTCATTAAAATCACAAGGATCACTTTGAAACGTCAATTTTACTGCCTGTTCCTTCGCGACCAAGACACGAAAGAGAGGCAAGAAACAAGGCTGGTTATTTTTTTAATGATCCTTTTAGAATACATAACAATACTGGAAATAAATTACGTCTAAACTGTAACATTTTGAACGAGTTGGAGCAATTTCAATCCCAAGTTTCTCTATCATCTAAATATTCCGATATTTTAAAGTAGACTTTTTTATAAAGATTTTGTTTAATTGTGTTTTTAAATTTGTTAATTGTCAATTTGTGTACATCACTTGGGAGTTTGTTATAAAAGCGAACACCTTGCCCTTTAAACGATTTACTAACTTTATGGAGTCTACAAGGGGCAACAGCGAGTTTATCTTTATTTCTAGTATTAAAATAATGATTTTCGCTATTTTTCTTAAACATATTAATATTTTTGTGAACATACATCAGATTTTCATAGATGTGTTGACAAGGGAATGTCATAATATTTATTTCTTTAAACTTATTGCGTAATGATTCTCTGGGGCCCATATTATAAATTGTACGAACAGCCCTCTTCTGCAGCACAAAAACGGTGTTTATATCTGCAGCACTCCCGCACAGCAGTATACCGTATGACATAATGCTGTGGTAGTAGCTGAAGTAAACTGGTCTAGCTGTGTCTACGTCTGTAAAAAGACGGATCTTTTTAACTGCGTATGCCGACTAACATAAATCGACTGACGTGAAAAAAACACTCTTCAGGTCCTTCTGCCAGTCGTTCTGCACATGCCAACTCTGGACAGATTATACTAAGAAGTCGCACAGCGGTATACGAGTGGTTTACAATAACGTCTTCAGACACATGATGGGTCTGAGGCGCTGTTGTATCGCTTCGGAAATGTACGCAGAGGCTAGGATTGACTCTTTCAATGCGATCCAAAGAAAGAGGATCGCCTCCTTCATGTCCAAAGTCGACATGTGTAGAAACACAATCATCAAGAGTCTAGCGGACAGACTGATGCCGACGGCAGCATATCGACGTTAGGTGGAAATAGCCACCTAACCTAAGTAAGACTCTATGTAATTTTTAATATATAATGTTTTTTTTTTTAATTTTTAAATATTATTTTATTGTATTTTAATTATTGTATAATTTGTTTTATTTGTTTAAATTTAATGTAGTGTAGATTTTAAAATATGGATCATTGTGTCTGCAATAAAGAAGAATTTAATTATTTATAAACACAATTTTTCAATATATATGTACTGGCAGTGTAACTGTGGAAATGAAAAATATTTTATTTAGCAACAATAAGCACTTTTTATAGATTATAGGCTTGCGTTTGTCCACGATCTCAGCTGATGGCGCGCGATGATGCAGTCTACGATGGTACACGCTTGCCTAGAAGAACCCTATTCACTCGCGATTTAAAGATACCCAGGTTGTTGCTATCAGGAAACACAGACTCTGGCAAGTAGGGAATGCAATCCCGACTCGAGATTGCAAATTCGAGATCCCAGAATTTTCGGGATCCCGTTTAGTTTAAAAAAATGTTAAATTCGGATGACTGAAAAAGCTAATAACTGCTTGTTTGTGATAGTGAGGTTAACTAAAATAACATATTACTCGAAAGAAAATATAAATCTTTATTCTTTAATCTTACCAACTAAATAATTATCGCCACCTGTCGCTAATATTCGGAAATAGTCGGAATAGTTTTCTAACGCTGTTTGGCGTTCCTGCCGCTCGCGGCCGTCAGTCAACGCGCCGCTTGCGCCCCGAGTGGACGTGTGTAGCGTCGCTGACCACTGCCGCCCAATCCCGTCAATCTCGAACGGGATCTCGTCATATGATGCGTCGGGATTGATCCCGAAAAATTACACGAAATCTCGCGATATCGGGATCCCGCGGGATCGGGATTGCATTCCCTACTGGCAAGGCGACTCCTTGTCGGTGCGCATAAAAAATATCGAACCGCTTTGTGCGAATGGGAGGTATTTCTACCGTATATTTAGCGGTGGCGTACCGCAGAGTGTCTGGTTGTCCGATGATAGAAATAACTTATGATCTTATGTCTAATAATTTTAAAACAGATAATTTATAAGTGAACATACCATTGCGAGGCTCTAATAACTAAATGGTTTAGTCGGTGGTCTTCACACTAGGCCAAGCCTGTATCGTGAACACGTCGAAATTCTTATATGGACTATGCAGTTGTTTACACCTCGGACTAAGGAATTAATATTTACTCTTAGTTCTTTTTGAAATACATATAAAACAGTTTAAAATAACGATTGAAAACTTATACACTAATAATAACCTAAATTTATGATTCATAAATATAATATAAATAGAACTGTGTCACGAAATGGATGTAAACTAGTTGATACTTATTTATTAGTAAAAACTTTAACACACACCTTCTGCGAGACAATAAAAACCAAATCTTGGTTGGTGCATTCTGTGCAGAGGTTAGTTCCATTTACGAATAAGTTCCTATTGTGTGGATCTCTTTGTTTCAAACTTCAATACAGATGAGGTTCCAAATTCAGAAGAACTTTACTCCCGGCTCAGCCGTAGGGATTTAATCACCTGGTTTCGGTGAGGTTTACATGTCATATAATTTGACATTGTCGAGCAGGTGGTGTGAAAAGATATTATCTATATACATACATATTTTTGTTTTTCAGGCGTGTATGTTGAACAATCATATCGACGGCATGAGGCTTCTAATGTTGGAAGATCCGTCAAAACCCCCAGAGATGAATATACATAACTTTCAACATATTCAGGCAAGTATTGAGTCGACTATACCTTGTGCAACTGGTATGATTCCGATCTCGGCAGCAAGCAGCAGTGCTGCCGCAGCACTAATGGTCCCCATACATTCATTCTCTATAGGTTTATATGAGATTACATTCCGAGCTCGGCAGCACTGCTGCGCGGCAGTGTCGCCCTGTCGCCGCGGCAGACCAGCTGTGACGCGTCCGACGCCACAGCGATAACACCTACGTGAATGTTGACATATAAATTTGCAACAAACGATGAATTTAACTAATCATTAGTTCATAATTTGTTTCATTATCTTCTAACTAAATTGAACTAATCGACATCTTGTCACCTCCAAGCAAACAAATGACTACAATAAAACAGCGCATCACCACGAGCAGCGCAACACTGCCGCCTTGCTCGGAATCAGCGTGGCAGCGTGCTACGGCAGCACTGCTGCGGCAGCACTGCTGCTTGCTGCCGAGACCGAAAACCAAATAAAATTGAATAAAATAATGAATTGTATTAGATAAAACTATTGGTTACTTTGACAAAATGGAAACACAGGTGCTATGCGTCATATAAATATCGATAAGTATTTGAAGTTTCACGAACTCGTAGTATTTATTGAATACTACGCGTTTATTGTAAGTTTTGGACGTGACTTTGGTATTATTTTCGATTTCCGTCAAGATAATTTCAAGGAATCGTGTTTTCGCTACACATTGTCTTTAGCTTAAATTCTCAATATTAACACATATTAATTACAAAGTAAACGATGTAGTATTACTGGTAAAAATATAGAATCATATGAGGTACACTCTTAATGATTTTAAAATCATCAAGTTAAACATTTACAAAACCCCTTTACTCATAAAAAACTCGTACAAAATTTCCATTTTACAGCTGAGATCCCTCCAAAAAGGAAGAGTGCTGATTATCTTCGGATCGGCTGACTCGATCTCCATCACACATAGCTAAGAACCATCTCAATGAAACTAGCTTCTATGAAAACAACCGAATGGGTCCATCCCTTTGGGAACTACGTTGCTACATACAGACAAACAGACGTACGTCATCAAGTTTGAGACTCTTTGCATCGCGTTAAAAATAACTAACTTTTTTGTAGATGGAGCAAACGGCGGTTTAGGCAGTAAATGAAACATCTTATTAATTTCACGACGAGTCCTACTATCAAGGACGGTAGCGGTATCAAAACCCGTCCGGCCTGTAATATTTGGCAATGATTTTGAAATCTTAAGATTTTCCCATATGTAACGGATAAATTCAGGACGTAGTAAGCGTATATTGGAGCGCAAGTGGAGTTGGGCAGGACATGTGGCCATGCACGGTGATGACAGGTGGAGCACCTTGCCAACTGAGTGGGATGGGTCTAACAGCGTAAGTAATAAACGTAAGTGGGTCAAAACAGCGCAAGACAGAGGCGAAAGGCTTCAACAAAGAGAGTACTATGCCCAGCAGTGGGAGGCGAAAGGCTAACAATGATGGTGATCCTTCGATAACATTTTAAAACAAAAATAATTTCAGATGCTGACTTCGAAAATTCGCAAGGAATACGGCATGGACTTCATACGGTTTGCGCGGAGCGTCGGTCTACCTCCTCGGAGACCCATGCCACACTGCACCTGGTTCAAATCTCGGACAGGTCCCAGTTGGGGCATAAGGAAGAATTGGACCAGGTGATAAGGCTCACGACTCCTCAGTCATTAAATTCACTGACAGCCCATAGCTCCAAGAAAGAAAGTTTCTTGAGGAGACTACGCCCTAAGAAGCACAGCGTAGCTCCACCAAGATCAACAAGGTCACAGGAATAGTAGAATTCCTTGTGAAAAGGCTCGCCCGGAGAAGTACTAAGTATCTATTCCGCCACCAACCCGGTTTCGGTATGAAGGGCATGTTTGCCGGTGAAGTTACAGGCACATGAGGCTTTACACCTGTATGCCTCATGCCTCAAGTTGGACACGTAGGTGTGTCACAGTGCAACGTAGGGTACGTTTCCTACGAGCCAATGCTTTGTTACAGGCGATGGTTACCACTTAAGGTGGGTCATATGATTGCTCTATCTCCAGGTCGTATAAAAACCCCCTCTAGATGGAAAGAAGACCTGATAACAGGGAGCTGTTGGGGGCCGCACAAGATGGCTTGTCCTAGAAATCTATGGAGGAGGCTCAGCGTTCAGCAGTTGACGTAATATGATGATAAACTGGTTATTTACTTTTTCAGAGGAGATATACTACGATGGATGAAGATCTTGATGCCGGCACCGGTTTATAGGGATCATTGGGAACTCGTATGGTAAGTAAGAAAATATTTTTGAGCAAGCTTCTGACCATGGCCTGGTGCGCGTGGTTTATCAATAAACAGGAGCCTATGTCTCAACCCTGGTCATTATCTATATACTAAATTTCATAGAAATCGGTCCAGCCATTTATTAGCGTAAACTTAACAAATAGATAGCGAGAGAAACAGAGTTACATTCGAGTTTATAAATTGGTATGGAGAAATATAAGTAATCGATCTGTCCCAGCCAACCATTGGATTTAATTGGATACTGTTTCAGGTACCAAAAACCAGATTTTCCCTGTGTTAAAATAGCGAGGACATTGAAAGTGGGATCGCAGGTTCACATCCCGCGGTACAAAACACCAATTGAGGTCTGCATGGAATATCAGGTGGGTTCATAGTTCCATCAAGAAATAAAAAGAGGAAATTGTATTGTATTCATTTATTACAGAGAATTAATTAATCCATAATAAGGAAAGTGTCCTGCCAACCACAGAACACAAAAAACAATGTGTTTTTATGTTCTGTGCTGCCAACATAAGGCGCCGAGACATGGAGGCTCACGAATGAGGCTGTGCACAAAATACGTGTAGCATAGAGAGCCATGGAGCGCGCCATGCTCGGCATCACACTCTTACATCCAGTTCCCAATACCGACATTCGCAAGCAGACTGAAGTACAAGACGTCAGCAAGCGAATATTGGGACTCAAGTGGAGTTGGGTAGGACACTTGGCCAGACGTAGTGAGGACAGCTGGACTAAGGCACTAACAGAGTGGAGGCCGAGAACCGGGCATCGAAATAGGGGACGTCCACCAGCGAGATGGGTCGACGACATCAATAAGACCGTGGGTCGTACGTGGTTCCGACTGACACAGGATCGGGAAGAATGGAGGAAACAAAGAGAGGCCTATGCCCAGCAGTGGCTCGACACGGGCTGAGAATGATGATGCTGATGAAGTAAAAATAGTAAAGGTTTTTATTTGTAATGGCACGTTAGGACTGCAAACCGAGACACGGACACAGGAAAACATAGAAGTGACAGAAATCAAAAGATGTATTTATTCATTAAAATCACAAGGATTACTTTGAAACGTCAATTTTACTGTCTGTTCTTTCGCGACCAAGCCAGGAAAGAAAGACAAGAAACAAGGCTGGTTGTTTTTTTAATGATGCTTTTAGAATACACATACAATAAAGAAAATAAATTACGTCTAAATTGTAACATTTTTGAACGAGTTGGAGCAATTTCAATCCCAAGCTTCTCTATCATCTAAATAATCTGATATGTTATAGTAGGCTTTATTATAAAAGCGTACACCTTGCCCTTTCAACGATTTACTAACTTTATGGAGTAAGATAAAACAAGTATAAACAAATATTAGGTATTTACATATGAAATTACCGTTTTGTACGGAATAAGTGAAAGTACTTATTTTTTTAAACTTTTTTATTTCTGTTATTCAAAGTAATCACCCATGCAATCGACGCATCTTTGCCAACGCATTGGCAGTTTATTGATGCCCTTGTAAAAATCAGCTGGACGGGAGGCAACAAACTCTTCAAAGGCATTTTGTACTGCCTCTCGGGAATTGAATTTTATACCCGCTAAAAATTTGTCTAAATTTTGGAAAAAGTAATAGTCGGTAGGTGCAAGGTCTGGTGAGTATGGCGGATGAGGGAGAGCTTCCAACCCCAGCTCTTGCAGCTTGGAGACTGTCTGTTGTGCAGTAGGTATGGGGTCGCGCGTTGTCGTGAAGGAGCAGTGGGGACGACCGATTGACCAAAGCTGGTTGCCGATGTGCAAGCTTCTCCATCATTGTCTCCAGTTCTTCACAGTACACATCTGCAGTAATGCTCATGCCGTTTTGTAAAAAGTGACCATCACTTTTTTTAGAGGTAATTTTCGGTTTAGGGCATTGCTTTGGTGCTGAACCAGGATCTAACCAACTTGCTGAGCACATTCGATTGTCGAACAGAATCCATTTTTCATCGCACGTAACAATTCGGTTCAAAATTCCTTCAATTCTTTGCCTATTGACCACCGCGAGACAGGTCTCGACGCGTACGTTGCGCTGGCGATCGTTAAGTTCGTGGGGCACCCATCTATCAAGTTTTTTTTACCTTGCCTATTTGTCGCAAATGGATCAAAATTGTTTTGATGCTAACATCAAAAGCTGCTGCTAACTCAGCTGTAGATTGAGTTTCGTGAGCTTCCACAATCGCCTTTAATTCATCATTGTTGACCAAAGTCTCCGGACGACCACAAGCTTCATTTTTCAAGTCAAAACTTCCAGAACGGAACCGGGAAAACCAATAACGGGTTGTGCGTTCGTTTGTACAGTTCTCTCCGTAAATGTATTTGATGTTACGTGCCGTTTGTGTGGCGTTGGTGTTACGACGGTACTCATATTCCATAATTACACGAATTTTTAAAGTATCCATTATGACGAAAAATGTTCAAATGTAATGAAAATACAACGCTAATCAATAAACAAACGACTGAGTTTGTAAAAAGAATGTCATGTTTTTAAAACAAAATTAATTTGAATTTATAATACCAAGCCATTCCAAACTTTTTTTCTATTTGAAATGACCAGTACTTAAGAACGGCAATTTCATAGGTAAAGACCTATTATTTAAAAAAACGAGTGTGCTTTAGACTACACGACTGAAGTAAAACTTCTTTTTCAAAATAAAAATTATAGATCCAGAATTTTTCAAACAAAAAGTTAGTAATCACGATATTACCTATATTAAATTAGTAGGAATACATTTAGGTAGGTACTTATTATAATAATGAACACTAGCTCCCACACTAGGATTCCCTGTGTAGGATTTCCTGTGGTAGCTAGGCTCTGCCCAAAAAAGAAACATGAAATAAACTTAATAGTAATAATCAATAATAAGAAGCAACCTATATAATAATCTAGTAAAAAGTTAAAGGTCTCTAGTAGCTCTAGCTAAAAATTCTCTCTAAAGTTTAAAATTATGCTTGAAATTTATTCAATTTGCAAAACAACAAATAAGTACAATACATTACATAATCACAATCATCTTGCAAAGAGCTATATTATTAGTGAAGTAAGGGGGTGTGTGTGTGTGTGTGTGTGTGTGTGTGTGTGTGTGTGTGTGTGTGTGTGGTCGAAGAGCGACAGCAGTGGAAGGTGTGCATAAGGTTGGCGACACAACAAGTTAATATTGTATTACTTTAAGGGCTTTAAAGTTGTTCAGTATCAGAGTAGGTCAGACTTCTTAGCCACTCTTCGACCATTTTTTTTACAAGAGCTAGGGGGCTAGAAAAGCTTTAGTTTAAAATGTCAACCAAAATTATTCAGTTTTTATTTGTATGGTACATGCGCAGTACCTACACTAGATGCTCACATACCATATATATTGTTATTTAATTGTTGTTATGTCACAATTGTACTAACCATTTGACATGTATAATTAAGTTTACTAACAAATATGGATTTTTGACATCTGAAATAAATGAATTGATAATAAGATAGTAAGGACTGGCAGAGAGCCGTATCTACTACTTTAGTTACCTCCAGATCTCCGACAGTCCTCAGCTTCCTAAAAATGTATTTGAGCTTCCTAATTTTCCCACTTAGGGTTCCTATATGTGATTTCCAGCTGAGATGATGAAACATTAATTTATAAAAATTTTCAATTTCATAATTGCCCACACGTCCGTAGGTCGATCAGTCTTATGTTCATTCTGGACGGACACAACTCGCACTCGCACATTAACGTTTAAAAATATACGAAACGTAACTCTCTCTCTTTCTATCTTCACTAACTTATATCTCCCTCTCAACTTCCGTTCGCAGTTTTCGTAACGCTTTCACCAGCTTACTCTCCAAGGCGAGCGTGCGCAGAAGTTTTACTTTAAAAACTAAGAAACTGCGCATATATTCACAAAATGGTGTCCGATTCAGCATCACAAGAGTAGAATGAGGAGTAGAAATGAGGAGATTCGTAGACGAACCAAAGTCACCGACAGACATACCACAAGGGATTAGCAAGCTGAAGTGGCAGCGGGCGGCGCATAGCTCGAAGAACTGCCGGCCGTTGGGGCAGAAAGGTTGTCGAGTGGAGACCACGCACTGGCACAGTGCGCCGTTACCTAAGCGTTGAAAACAACATTTTTCGTACGTGTCGATAACACTATAAAAATAAAATTTCTAATAATAAATTTAATTTTCAGATATCAAGGAAGTTCAGATTTCAAAGTGGCATCCCTGATGAAGCGCAGATGATATGGATGGAGCACAGACCTGGCTCCCCGAGTATCGAAGCGATCCAACAAGAGAAAACGGAAAACAATAACAAGGAAATGGTAACAAGACATGTGGCGGCTTGCGCAACGATGCCTAAACGTATTTAGCGGCTAAATATGATTTAGAGAGTTGTAGAATCATACAAATATGTCAAATTTAAACATGTTTAGTCGCTAAATAGACTGCCGGTCCGTATTGGAGAAGAGCCACTGACAGATTTCATTAGAGAGAGCTAGATACCTTTGCCGATCGCTACTCTGAACTGAAATATATAATACTAGCTGACCAATCCGCAGCTTCGCACGCGTAGTTTTTCAATAAAAGCATTACCCTCCTTCTGCGCAGTTGGGTAAAAAGTAGCCTATGTCACCCGGAGATAGTGTAGCTTCCCTAAAGTGAAAGATTTATTTAAATCGGTCCAGTAGTTTCGAAGCCTATTCAATACAAACAAACAAATCTTTCCTCTTTATAATATTAGTAAGTGTAGATGATCTTAATTTAAATTTACTTAATGCAAAAATGTCAGAATAAAGGCTTATTATTCTTATAGATAGATTATGACAGGAAAAGAGCTATATGCTACTTTTACCACACTGCGCAGAAGGAGAGTTATGTTTTTATTGACAAGCAACGCGTGCGAAGCCGCGGGCGTGTGGTGTCAGCTGGTTTGATATAAAAAGAGGTTGGTCAAAATCGACTCCCAAAGTAACTTAACAAATCAAATCGATTTGCAGAAACTAACAAAAAAGTTTCCCACACAATTGAACGAATGAAAATTCTTTATTGCACAAAATAAAAATAATCTGTACATAGCGAACTTAATGCTAGATAGCATTCTCTTCCAGTTAACCTTCGTGTAATGCGGACAAACAGTTATAGTAGGTAGTGCATATTTGGTAGAGGGAGAGGTTTAATTTAAATTCCATATTTTATATCTACCCTGTATATTCTGTATATGAAAACACGGGTAGGGCAAATCAAATATTGTTGTAAAATAGATTTTTTTTTAAATTCATTACCATGGAAAAATTGATATAAATTTCTAAAATATCAATAAAACAGTCTGTATACAATAGGTAAACAAATGATATTCATTCATCATGTAAGTAGGTACCTGTTAAACTGACTAAGCGGCATCGTCGCAAAGGCACCGCCGATTTACGTTACAAATTGTTTATTGGAAATGTATCGATTACTGGATAAATACTCTAGCTACCGGTATTAAAGCCACCTCTAAAATCGGATAATACGATTCCGGATGTGTGTCTTAAATTAATGTCGTACATAACAAGACAAGTTGTATAATCGCCGTTAATCATTATTTTTTTCTAGAAGAAGAAAGAAAAGAAGCAGTTTAAGTTTACAATCTCGAAAGATTCGAGATTGTATCCGAAGAAAGTGAGCACTGAAGGTCTGAGCGGGAATGAATTGATATTGGCTAGAAGAAAGATGGCGAAATCTAAATTTTTGGTGTGATATTTAAATAAAAATTTAACTGGAAAATATGTTCTTTTAACGCGCTAACCGTAGCCGATGACCTTGAGCGAATGGGCGTAGCTATTGTTACGGCCCCGCACCTTCCGCCACACGCATCTAACCGACCAGCAAAAAGGTGAGCGCGAGGCAGACGAGCACAACCCTCCCGTACGACAGTCAGCGGTACACTGCCGCCCGTCGCCCGCGCAACCACCTTCTAAGGGCACGCCCGCTAATTATTCGGAAAAATTGAAAATAATTAATTGCTACGTGAAAGACCGTCGCAGCACAGCATCATTTGTTCAACTTGAAGGTATAGTCTTTGCCCACATTTAAGTGAAAGAAAAATTACAAAATTTTACGTCGTTTAGAGGTTGAATCAAATTGAAAGTCAAAAACAGCTACATTTTGTTATTTTTTTCTCATAGTAAATAAGCAGGTAGGACTTTTTTATATGTTCACTTTGCAGATAAAAGGTCAATGAATGACATATATTTTTTTCAGCAGGTTAATTTTAATGTTTTTCTCCGAAATAATATCGATAATACATAGAACTCAATCTCCTGTACACTATTGTAAACAAACTTTGTTAAAAATAATGATACATTTTTTTCTTCACACAATTTAGACAAAAATGCCTTTATTTCAAAACTATGATCGTATGGGTTGGTTCCGGTTTGCGTATATAGGTCCAATTGTCTCAATAAAATCCACTACGTAGATCTGATTCTGTGCTAGGATTGTTTCACATGTACGTCAGAGCCGGTGATATAATTGATATAAATGAAACGTTTCAGTGATCCATATCTTAGGACGGAACAAGATTGAAATGAGCCAATCTCAACAGAGATACACTTTTACCGCCTCTATAATGTGTTAGATAGGTACTTGGCTACATTGATGGCGTCAGGAGAAGACATTTTGAAGTCTTCCATTGTACAAGTGTTCTGGCACAAAGGGCACATTAGCAGGTGTATTAAGGGTCCACCGGAGGGACAATCGCCCATACAACACGTACTACCAAGATCATTTCTAATTGGAGCATATTTCTACCTTAATAAGGTATTATTTTAATTTTAATAGTTTATCTAGGTTCCCAACCATATATTAGATCAAAATACTTACCTAAAATGAAATAGAATCGTATCGCATTCTGCATATTTTACGACATAAAAGACCTGTTTTCAATCTAATTGTTTGGTATTAAAAACAACAACATCTTACGTATCCTAGTCATGGGAACGTCTAGTTACAGATTAACAACACAATGAGAAAAATACAACAATTTTTCAGTCATCATTTTTGGCATTACGGAACACGGTCAAAATCTAATCAAATTTAGAATCGTTTTATTGCTATCACTGTCGCTCTGCGTGGCCAAACTTCGTCACTAAACAGGGATAGCGATATTCAGGCGTTGCGCTCAGGGTTCGCCGGCGCGCTAAGATGTATTGTCATGATAGACTTACCTGTATGGCAATGATGACGGTGTCGTTCTGGACTGGGCCAAAAATATCTTCATTGTGGATTGTTTGGGCATCATTGTATTTATCTATGGCTTTACTAATATCGGTTATATTTTTTGATATAACCTTTTCTGTTGCGTTATCTGTAAAACAATAGGCGAGAGTGAAAATAGGCACATACGACCCCCACATCTCAACAATCCCCCCACTTTTTCTTATAAACATGAAACAATGATGAATCTACTTACTTGTGGAATTTTTTGAGTGGACAGTCAAATACTTGTGCAGCTCAGGAGGCACCAGCGCCAATACTTGTTCCGATGTATCGTTCGCGTTCATCAATTCTTCTGAAAATAATAAAAAATTAGTGCATTGTTTTCTTTATGGACAGTTGCACTTTAACCGCGGATAGATGGCGCTGATTCAAACTAATTATCTAAATCATTCTAAATTCTAAATCATTCAAATCACAATTCTAAATCATAGGTACAATGGGCGGCCTTATTGCTAAATGCGATCTCTTCCAGGCATTCTTTGGATGGGCAGGATCTATGTGATCAAATAAGGACGGCGGCGTAAATCAGATAATATAGAACAAAAATTGTATTTTTTAAGTACTCTTATGGGTTAAAAAAGTACTTTTCCAAGTGTAAAGGAACTCATTAATATGTACAACTTTATCTAGTATTTTTTTAGTAGTCATATTATTTGATTTTTTTGACTTCTGACATTTTGTGTTATTTTATGTACAAATTAACGTAATTAGCCCGAAGTCAAGATACCTATCCCACCATCTGCGGGCCCAGCACAGTAGCTGTAGACAAGGGTTTTGTCATGAGTCAAAAGTAATTTTTCGGAAGCATGAAGACACTTGTCTACCGTCTCGAGCACGGCGATTGCGAGAGTGAACGGGAAGAAACGTTGTCGGCACTTCCTCGACAGTGGTCTACAACGCCGAGCACGATAGCCCATATTTTCTCCATCTTTGACATCTAAGGATGACAACTTTCTTCCGATATTGTCTAGGCCTTGCAAGACCTAGGCAAAAGTTCTCAGTTTCTTGTCATCGCACGCTTGTCCACAATTTTTGTTTATATGATAAATAATAGTTGCTATGGACAGAGTATCCTTCTCTTGTCTAGGAGTAAATCATGAGCGTGCTCATCGACAGAGACTTGTCGTCTCATCGAAGAGTAGACAAGGAAATCGCTGTGCTAGCCTGGCAGGTTATTGTGTTTCCTGTGTATCTCATGTCATGTCAAATATATATTTTTAATTTCATTTATCTATGACATCAAAACTGTGATCGTAAAAAATATGTTTTCTGCACAAATACTAGCTAATCCGCCCGGGTTAGCACGAATTTTTACTAAAATAAAATAAAACCTATAGCACTTAGGGAGTGTAGCTTTCTATTAAACCCTCTAGGGTTTAATAGAAAGCTACACTCCCTAAGGAGGTGATTTCGTCATCTATGACGAAATCACCTCCGCTAATGCAGAAGAGATTTCTGAGTCATCTACAGAGCAAACACTTCACAGATACACCGACCTCGCCGGCGAGGTCGACGAGTCCCTTCAGTCGCCGCCTATACGAGGCAAGCACGTACCCGGGCATTTCTCTCCTATCCCCACCTGGCAACAGCCCAAGCCGAGGTTCGTACCTAAGTGGTGCCCTTGCGCTAGTTGCCTCATCAAAAACTTACAGGGCTGAGCGCCTTCTACGCTCGCCAAAAGTTCGGTTAAGCTGCAACGGCCTCAGAGGCCAACAGCGAGATTAGTCCATTCGAAAAAAAAGCGTGTAGCTTTCTATTCGAACAATTAGGAATTGAATTTTCAAAATCGACACAGTTCTGGAGATTACCCATTACGTCCAAACATAGGTACAAGCCAACATAGGTGCAAATTTTACCTTTTTATAACATTATGTGTAAACGTATAGATTTGATGGATGACTAAATAAATAAATCGTAGCCTACCTTATAACTGTTTTTAAGATATGGACAAAATAGTCGTCGGAAATAAAATATCTTAATTTATTTTAGTTCATAACGCCATCTATTGCATGTAATGTGAACTGCCGAGTACCCACACGTAAAAACATCGAGATACATTTAAACATACATTTTTCATTTACAGTTATGTACAGTTGAAATAACATGAACATTGAATATGAACATTAATAGCCGACATTACATTACCCAGTTTCCGTTAAAAACATACATAAAGACAGACAGACAGGCGCGAATTGTATTTATTGTATTGTTGTATCGGCCAGAGACGGGCGCGCGGCGTGGATTCGCCGCACTCCTTGGCGCCTGGATATCTGAATGATCGGATACCCAAATACTTCTAGGACTCCACGCAATCCGTTTGAGATTTCGCGCCCACGGACAGTTTTTCGAGACTTGGAGTGTTAGCGTGGAATCTTGTGGAGTTCCATCCCCGTATCGCTAGACTATGGCCAGCTTTAGTGCCTTTTCTCACGTCCCGGTTGCCGGGTATCCGGCGCCGGCTACCCGGCGGCAAAGTGTATGGCCGTGCACGTTAGCTTTTACACGTACCGGCGTAATTTGGTGGGTGCACGCCGGATACACCACTGTGCGTCCGGTCGCTGCCTACCGGTTAGCCGGCGGCCGGACAGTGGTGTATGGAACACGCTGTAAGATTTCATACGTACAACCACGGAGAGCGCGACTCGTTTTGTCTGACACCCGCGTGTCGTAAATAGTACCTACTTAATTCGTTGCAAAATCGAGATAGATAATTATTAAATTGTTGTATTTTGCATTTTGTAGTAAGTCTGGAAATAAGGTATAGAATGATCCACACTGTTCTCTTTTCATATTAATCGGATGAACCCAATAATTTATTGACTAATTTTTCTGGCGGCGGTATCTTCGGTACAAAATCTACATTGCAATTAGTTGTTCACGTTCCATTTTTAGAGAAGAGATATAATTAAATTACAGTACTCTCTCGCTAATCCGCCGCTCGATTATCCGATAAGTACTATAATCCGCCGTTTGTATTGGTCTTGATTAAACTCTGTAATCCGCCGACACTGAAAGTCTTTGACTCGATAATCCGCCGTCTTACCTCTCTTTCATGTCTAATGATGAGCTTTTAAATAATACCGTTCAACCGGACAACTCATCAGACGAAGAAGTCATGTTTCATGCTGTCAGCACTGTTAAATCTGAAGATGCCCTGAGTAGCGTAGATATTTGTATTAAATGGGCCCAAGAAAATAGAAAGTCATGCGATATGGTTGCAAATTTACGTAAAATGCGCGATGAAGTTATCAAGAAGATATATTTTGGTAAAAAAAACAAGCAAAATCAGAGACATTTTTATCGAAATAGTGATTAATTATTTAAATAAAAGATTCATGTTTGTTGATTTCTGAAATATATAAATAAATCACACATTTTTTGTTTTTTTTTTCAATTTGTTGTTCCTTTGCATTATAATCCACCGATGGTTAGGATTTTATGGTGGCGGATTAGCGAGTGAGTACTGTATTTATGCAGTCACTACGCGACTGTACTCGCGTTGGCGGTTACACGGCAACAATACAAAATCGGGTCGTGTGAAAGCTAAATGTAGCCGTAAATGTTGCCGGGTAGCCGGCGCCGGCTACTCGGCAACGGGGACGTGTGAAAAGGCACTTAAGATCGGCTCAACCAGAGTGATTCATTTTCAAGTTAATTTATTTACGTCCGTGTACGACACATTCACATTTAGTATTTTTATAGTGTTATCCGAGCACTTACGGAAATATCCATGATTTTTAAAAACCATTTCAAATATTTTACGTAATTTTTTTTAATAATCTTGGAATTTTCCGCATGTGTTCAGATAACACTATAAATAAAAATACTATTTGAATTAAGCAACGCGACATCTCTTGTCAATGTACTGAACTGCAACGTTTGGCATTGACCAGCTCAAAAACTGTATAAGTTTTCCTGTAGATGGAGATAACGGCGCTTTAAGTCGTAATCTGAATCAATTCACTAATTTCGAGCCTGACGTGACTGAGCCCGGTAGCACAATTGGTAGTGCATTCTCGTTTCAAGAGGAAGGTTGCGGGTCAAAGTCCCGTATAGGCTTGGAAGTTTTTGAGATAGTTTTTAAAAAAACTTGGACAAACATTTGGTAACATATAACAAAACAAATAACATACACAATAAAAATAGTTTTTTTACATTTTATCACGATAAACATTGAGATGACATATCATATAAAAATAAACCTTTAAACGCTGTATTAGTGCCTTCCAATACTTGGTTAGTCTCTGGAATTAATAAGAATCCAGAATAAGCATCCATATTCCATACTAACTGATCGAGCGAAGCGAGATCTCTAAATCAACTTATAAGTAGGTAGTGGTGGCACAATTTTGGTGTGACGAAATGAGCTAAAATGTCGGGGGGGGGGGGGGAGAGTTGTTGAGATATTGGGGTTCAAGAGGGGTAAAAAATAAACAAAATGGGACTATCCGGGCAAGAGGCACGTCTAATAAAAGGTATTTGTGAGTGCGTTTCGACCCCGTTTTTATGTTGTTAGCCTTAATAAAAACTAAACTTCGACAAAATTCACAGGGTACACCAGTGACCCCACAGTGCTGAAATTTGGTATGCCTGTAGCTTTAGTAACACAAATATAGGCAAAAGTCTGAAATTCTAAATAACTGCAATTTGTACCACAAAAAAGAATAACCAGATAACCGCCGGCTTCCACAACGATCCCTAAAAGTATTGAGCGACTAAACAAGTTTAAATTTTACGTATTTCTATGATTTGACCATTACTTAATTTAGGCATCGTTGCTCGAGTATTTTTTAATAAGATTCTAAGAATATTTTTTTTGTGTTTTGGGAGACTCGCGAGATCTCAGTTTGGAGCGAACCACTAGTAATAAAGTTCGAAAGTAACTCTGTCTCTCTGTCTGTATGTTACGCTTTCACGACTAAACGGCTGGACCGATTTCGATGAAATTTGGTATGCAGATAGATTATGATCGGGATTAGGACATATGTATGCTACTGTTTACCCGACTGCGCAGAAAGGTAATGTTAATGTAGGGTCAGCTAGTTTTGTTACCAAAAACACTAAGGATGGATGATTTATAAAGCGTCTGGTTAAAGATGCGCGCCATCAATGAACTAGCGCTGATCAGATTTTGATGAAATTTCTATGTGATCAATGCGAAAGTATATCCTCACAAAAATATATATAAAACGCATTATGCGTCCCTATAAAATTTGAGGATTGCCCTCGATTTTTTTGGGATCGCATCATGAGATCCTGACTTGGTGCCAATGGAATCACCTGGGAAGTTTATCCTTTTAAAACAAAAAAAATAATTTCTCGTCTCGAATTGGTCCAGGCAACATACATAAAAATAAAATTATAAAGAGAGAGGGAACCTTCTCTTTTTTTAAAGACTGTTAAAATAAAGTTTGAAAAAAATACATAGTTCACCTGGCTGTTCATTTGATTTGAATCGCTTCAACCCCCCCCCCCCCCCCCCCCCTTATCGCCACATCAATTTTCTGCCCCAGTTAGGAAAGATTCTAGATTCGGGGCTTGGTGGATGGTGACGATGATCATAACTCACCTTCTCTGTACAGCCCCCCACTGGACGCCGAGAGCATTATCTGAAGCCAGAGGCAAAACAGGCATAGTATGACTATGATCCTCGCCAGCGATCCATATTTAATGCGCGGCATCTCGCTCACTCAACAGATGGCGTTGGCGTCATTGTAGCATTCAGTTCACGCGCGGCACGGTAGATGGCGCTGTCCCATTTGTGACCAGGCTGGTTGGATCTGAAACGAAGAAAGATGTTTTTAGGCGAATGTCGACGACGTGATAAAAATATCTTTTATATAAAAATCTCGTGTCACGGTGTTTGTGGTCGCACGCCTCCGAAACGGGTAGACCGACTAACCGCCGCGTCGTTGATTGACGTGAAGTCATTTACATGAAGTGTCGCGTCACTTTGACAAGAGTGTTTTATATAGTTTTTATCCTGAAGCTCCCACGGGAACGGGAAATTTCAAGCGTGCGAAACCACGGGCGGCTCAGCTAGTATACAATAAAATAGTTCATTTATTTCGGTCACATATACTACTCTACATGCCTCGTCCGAAAAATCCTCAATAAATCGATCCACACTAATCTAACGTTCACAAAAGCAAAGGAATTGACAAAGCGAAGTTACGCGTCGCGCTAGCTTTCTTGTCTTACCTAACGCCCGGTTGCTGGAAGCATAATTAACCCAAAAATTAGTTGACCATTGGTCAAACCTCTTGTCAAGTGCAAATTGGGTTGCTGGAACGTATTTTACCTCATTTGATTTTAATCAGAGATTTGTTAAACAGGTTGTCAAATCAGTCATCAAAATCTCTTGTCAAACGTGAAAATGAGTTGCAGGAACGCTGATTAGCCGTTTTTCGTCCATTAATCTGTTGTTAAATCGATATTTATTTATTCAGTGCTTGAGCGGTTTTATTCTACAAATACATCAGGTGTGTAATCCAAAGGTGACAATATAATCCTACTAATATTATAAACGCGAAAGTTTGTATGTATGGATGTTTGTTACTCTTTCACGCCGGAACGGCTGAACCGATTGCGATTAAATTTGGTATGTACGTAGATCATAACCTAGATTAACACATATGTTACTTTTTATTGGCAAACCACGCGTGCGAAGCCGCGGATTGGTCATAACCTAACCTTTAAATTATTTATTTTTAGGATGTCTCTATCGAATTTAACCAGTAACAATGGTGAGAATGACCACGACAGACAAGAGTGATGAGGACAAGAGTGGAACCATCTAAGGAATTCACTGAGGAAGAATTCAAGATGCGGTATAGAGTTTCAAAGACTGTGATTACATAAAATGCCTTGATTGGGGATAAAGCCCAGTTACCTACATTTCGGAGTAGCTGTCTCAGCGCCCTACAACAAATACTATTGACAATAAGTTTTTACGTCACTGGGGCATCCCAAATTACTGTAGCTTACCGCTAAGGTATACATAAATCTACAACTTGCCGAATAATAAGTAGTGTCTGCAGATATTGCACAATTAAGATCCTAATGTAATAAAATGCTTCAGATGGTGGTTACCACAAGCAGAATGATTATTATACCAGAACAAAATAGGATTGTTTGCATCTGCACGTGCAGGCAATCTGTGATGCAAAATTAAAATCATGGACATAATTTACAGGTGTTTTTATTGACTTAATACATCACAAATCTTCTTCTTCTTTGCATGTACCCATATTAAGTGGGGACTACTCTCCTAATTTTTCGGCGCCAAGTTAGTCTTGGGGTGTCGGATCAGGTAGTTCTTCCTTTTTCATGAGTCTGGTCATGCTGGTCCACCATGCCTATGGGGAACGTCCTCTGCCTCTTTTGTGTTCTTAAAAATACAGTGCTGTTTTGACCACATATTCATCAGGTTTTCTCATGACGTGGCCATACCACCTCAGTCGGCTTTCAGATATGTGACCAGCTTACAGATGGTATTGGAGCAATCTCAAAGCTTCTTCAGACATATTCATTCTGGATTCTGTCGTGCCTGGTTACCCCTCCTGACCATCTTTGCATCTTCATTTCCGTCGTATGCATCTTCAGGACATGTGTCTCTTTTACCATTCAACATTCTGCTCCATACATCATCCCCGGTATAGGTATACGTGGGTCACAAAGTACACCGCT
This sequence comes from Philereme vetulata, assembly GCA_918857605.2. Classification (NCBI taxonomy): domain Eukaryota; kingdom Metazoa; phylum Arthropoda; class Insecta; order Lepidoptera; family Geometridae; genus Philereme; species Philereme vetulata. The sequence goes on along the minus strand of OU975427.1, from coordinate 653,162 downwards.
CAAGGATCGCCACTTCTGCCAGGCAATGCTTCTGCGGTTAACGTCTGCCTCCACTTCTGTAGTATGTTACCACTGATCCTAGGTATTTTAAGTGATTGACTTTTGGTACAGATGTTTTATCGTGATAGTAAACTGTTGAAGTCCCTTCTGTGCAGTTATTCTTACTAAAACAGCACTCCATGTGTTCAGTCTTCATTCTGCTCACTCCATGAGGTCATTGATATTTGCAATTGTTGAGGTGTTTTGGCGATGATTACGACGTCGTATGCTTACAAGAGATTCCAGGTAAGGGAACTTTTTACATCACAAATAAGTACAAGAAATAGGCACAATTGAAACATGTTTTGATGTACTTAAACGAAGTTTTCCATGCCATCTATGGGATTGCAATGAGTACAATAGTATATTTTTGTATATTTTAGGTCATTTTTGTTTGTAGAGAGAAAAACGACCAAAATAAATGTTTTTTCCACACATTCAAATTGTACATTTAATTTTTGACAAAATTCTCTAACGTGTAGACATTGACATAAGCAAATTTATGACGTGTAGGAATGAATGATTGAACTAAAATAATGTTTTAGGTGGTATAAAAATAACACTAGTTTGACATTCAAAAGGTGATCCTTTGGTTTAGCTAATTATTCACTAATCAACCTTCGAGAAGCTCAATTAGATTTAACAAGAGTGCTAAGTTAAACACTATGTCAACTGATTTGCGATTTGATTGGCGTACCAACAACTGGCTGTAAACGTCGTACGAACTGTGGCAAAAAAAAAACAATAGTTCACGAAAGCGCACAGCTTTATAATAGATTACCCTGTGATATAAAAAACGTAAGTTCATTTAACGCATTTATACTTCGGCCGTTCAGAGAATGCGTTCCTGACACCTATCAGTTAGTCATATAAAGCGCTGACATAACCTTGTAATAGCGCAGTTTCGATTTAGAAAAATATTGTTTACCAAGTTATTTGACACTCAGTTTGGCACAAAATTATAACATTAATTGATTATTGATATAATGATGTTGTTTTAATGCTCATCAATTGTTAAAACGGTAAACAACCAGCAATAATATTTTTATCGTAACTGCAACGCCATTACAAAGTTACGTCGTCAGTTCAATCGCGACGTGTCAGGAACGCATTCTCTGAACGGCCGTAGTATAAAACTAAACACGCACAGCATATTACAACTAATGTTTACTAAATAAATAAAGTAGTTATATAACTAACGAACGATCTACCTGAATGCGTTAATTGAGTACCTACCTACATAACTCGAACGAATTACCTGTGTACTGTGTACTTTTCTATGTGTACTGATTCTCATCTAAGTGATACTTGTTATCTTATTGAGAATAAATGATTATTATAAAACCTACTTATAATATAGTTTATTTTATTCTTTATTATTTACTAGTTGCTGCCAGTGGCTTCGCCCGCGTTGTTCTGGGGTGCAAAATACATAATATAAACGTTGCCATCCCATTTTTATCTCATGGGAACTGATTTATGGGATAAATGGCAGCCTATCTGGTGATCCAAATTATAATCTTACGTATATACCAAATTTCATCAAAATCGGTTCAACCGTTACGGCGTGATTGAGTAACAAATAATCATCCAAACTTTGGCATTTATAATATTAGTGTGATTGTACACAAGAAAATACATTAAAAAATACAGAAATAGAGAGCATGTACAAGCGCGAGCTTAACCCTAAGAAGAGTTTTCTTCCAGCAAACCTTTGAGGCTTTGAGGCGTGTACATGAATCATACATATTTATATTTTAAACAAAATGTACCACATATCATACCTAAAGTAATAAAAAAATCTTGACATGAAAACATTATTTACAATTTACGACATTGCATTGTTATCGCGATTGATGGACATTTTTGACATTGTTTAGTACTAGGTACAATACTACCTGGTGTGTTACTCCGAGTATATCTCTTAAAACTTAAATGAGCACGAGCAGGATGACTGGTGATAATAGGTACTATTAGCATTAAGTCCTCGTTATCACTATTCTGTTTTGTGTGAAAGTATTAAATCAATAAAATTTTAACAAAAATACAACAGAGTTAATCAGACTACTAATCTGATTTTGATGAAATTTCTATAAGACCAATATGAAAGTATATCCTTTTAAATAAAACAAGTTTTTTTTCCAAATCGGTTGATAAATGACGGAGCTCTGAAGTAAAAACATAAAAGCGAATTGCGTCCCTATAAAATTTGAGGGTTGCCCTGGATTTTTTGGGATCCCATCATCAGATCCTGACTTGGTGCCAACGGGACTACCTGGGAAGTATACTACCCTTTTAAGAAGCCGACGAACCCCGAGCGCAGCTTCAATTCAGTGACGAAGTTTAGCCACGCAGAGCGACAGTGATAGCAATAGAACGATTCTAAATTTGAATAGATTTTGACCGTGTTCCGTAATACCAAAAAATGATGATTGAAAACTTGTTGTGTTTTTCTCATTGTGTTGTTAATCTGTAACTAGACGATATAATATATGTTCCCATGACTAGGATACGTAAGATGTTGTTGTTTTTAATACGTAGCAATTAGATTGAAAACAAGTCTTTTGTGACGTAAAAACATGCAGAATGCGATATGCTTCTATTTCATTTTAGGTAAGTATTTTGATCTAATATATGGTTGGGAACCTAGATAAATACTATTCAAATTAAAATAATACCTTATTAAGGTAGAAATATGCTCCAATTAGAAATGATCTTGGTAGTACGTGTTGTATGGGCGATTCCCCTCCGGTCTCCCCTTAAGAAAAAAATTATTTCACGAATCGGTCCAGTTGGTTGGAATTAAACTGGTCTCGGCAGAATAACAGCGTCAACTGGTAACCCAGTTGACATAATGCTGAGTCAAGGCCCTTTTGCTGCTATACCACACAACATACCTACCTCATGTTTAAAATTAATCATAGTATTATATTCGCTCAAGGACTGGCGTCGCTGACGTCGGTATTAAGGCTGCCAAGTTGAAGTGGGATTGGGCGAGTCATGTCTCCCGCATGCAACCCAAATAGGTGGGCTAAGGTCGTAACTGGATGGATCCCTGTGGGTGGAAAGCGACACCGTGGAAGGCCTAAGAATCGGTGGCGCGATGATTTGGACGCTTTTTATAGGGAATGGCGTTATTTAGTACAAGATCGAGATAAGTGCAGAGATGAGGAGGAGGCATTTGCCCAGCAGTGGGACAACATAGGCTAGATAAAAAAAATTGTTTGTTTCTGTTTAACATGTACGTACTGTTCAATATTATTCAAATGATTGTCCATGTCAAATACAAAAAAGGTTTTAGAATATTGATGAGGTCGCTACTCTACTCCATCTACCATGTTTGCAGAGATGTGTTTGAGAGGTTTGCGGTCGATGGCTTCCATGCCATAATTCGTAAGGAAACGGCCTCTTTGCTAAGCATGGCACGGGAACGGCGTCACAGCCGGCTCAAAGTCAAAGCAAAAATCTTTAATTCATTAATATAACAAGGATCACTTTGGAACGTCACTTTTACTGCCTGTTTCTTCGCGACCAAGCCAGGAAAGAAAGTCAAGAAACAAGGCTGGTTGTTTTTTTAATGATCCTTTTAGAATACAACTAACTTAAGTTAAGAAAATAAATTACGTCTAAATTGTAACATTTTTGAACGAGTTGGAGCAATTTCAATCCCAAGCTTCTCTATCATCTAAATAATCCGGTATGTTATTAGGCTTTTTTATAAAGGTTTTGATTAATTGCGGGTTTTAAATTTATTTATTGACAATTTTTGTACATCACTTGGGAGTTTGTTATATTGTACCTTGCCCTTTAATTAAACGATATTAATTCTATGGAGTCTACAAGGGGCAACAGGTCTTATCTTATCTTTATTTCTAGTATTAAAATTATGATTATCGCTATTTTTCTTAAACAAATTATTATTTTTGTGAACACACATCAGATTTTCATAGATGTATTGACAAGGGAATGTCATAATATTTATTTGTTTAAACGCTTGCGTAATGTTACTAATAATTCTCTGGGGCCCATATAAATTGCACGAACAGTCCTCTTCTGCAGCACAAAACGGTGTTTATATCTGCAGCTGCTATTCACCCACTGCGCCACAGGAGGTCGTCCTAATGAAAGATAGGTATTGTATTGTTTGCCTGTTCCTACCAAATAAATGAGTGGTGGGCCACAGTGTCGCATACGAGTACAGAGGTAATAAATCATATCACAAAATTAACTACTCGATAATCCGTTGATAATGTAAAACAATTAAAACTAGCGAGTTAATTAACAATGCTATTTTTAAATTGAATTTTCCGTGATTAAATTTAAACTTGTTTTGATATTATAATGTTAGGCAAGCAAATGGACATTTCACACTTCGCTATCCAGCCCCAAACTAGGCAAAGAAGGTAGGTATTTGTTGGCACTATGGGAATAATAAATTAATACATTTTTAGCGATTTTATAATAATAATATAAGTTAGATTAAACTCTACGTACATACAAAATTTAATCGAAATCGGTGCAGCCGTTACGACGTGATTGAGTAACACACAAACAAATTAACAAACATCCACACTTTCACATTTATACTATAAATATAAATAAATAAATAAATATTGCTGGACATTTCACACAGCGCTATCTAGCCCCAAACTAAGCAGAGCTTGTACTATGGGAACCAGATAACTGATAGAATACTTATATAATTTTTTTTTTTGTAAATACATACTAATAATATATAGAGAGACAACCAGACCGGGAACAAATATCTATACATCATGCAAACATTTGTTCCGTGGCGGGAATCGAACCCGCTACCTATTCGCCGCCGGCTATTCACCCGCTGCACCACGGAGGTCGTCACTTAGTATTAATTAAATTAAACAATAAATAACAATGTGATATGTTGTGATAAATGTTGGTATGGGCTGTTGTATATCAGCGTTGCCAGAAGGCCCGATTTTTAAATCAAATTAATAGTCCCGCCCGGAACCTGGCTCAGTCCCGCTTCTCGGGGATAACTCGACCGTGCGTGCAGCGCGCCGAGGAAACTTTAAAAGAAGTTAAATCTTCACAGAAACAACATGAATAAGTACTTCTTATAAATACATTATTCTCATATTGTAAGTTACAATTTGTAACGCTCACTTCTCAGACTATTGTTTGAAACACAACATTTTTCTAATACTTAAATAAAACTTTTTTTTATTGAGAAGACGAAGAAGACTCAACTACCTACCGGATTTAAAATATCATATTTTTATTAAAATACATATTCTATAGTCCACCTACAAGATGGGCAGACGACTTGGTAAGAACCGCAGGTCGGCGTTGGATGCAGGCCGCTTCCAACCGCAGTACCTGGAGATGAATGAGGGAGGCCTTTGTCCAGCAGTGGACGTCCTACGGCTGATATGATGATGATGACATATTCAAGGCTATTTTTGCTATCTATTCTCACGTAAACGTAATTTAAAACTCAAATCAACAAATAAATATTTAACAACTTCTGTACCTATACGGTTTTTACTATGTCCCGCTTTCGACGAACCAATCCCGCACTTTTTTCACTCAAAATGTTCTAAAATCGCGACTTGACAAAAAAAACCGGCAACGCTGGTGTATATAATTTTCATTTTTTTTATATACTATTTATATGGCAAACGAGCATGCAGTCCACCAGATGATAAGTGGCTACTGCAGCCCATGGATATCCACATAGAATTCAACACAAGGTATTATATTGTCTTGATCTCTATGTGGATACGTTGCTATACTATAGGACTTAGTTGTTATGCCTATGTGCCAGTAATTACAGGAACATACCATTACCATCTAACCGGAACACAGCAGCACAAGTACTGCTATTTGGCGGCAGATGGCGGTAAGGCGGTGGTGCCCACTTCCTCGAGCCCGTCCACAAAAGCTCCACCACCAGTAAAATGTTGTACTGATCGTAAGAAATAATCATAAACACAAATTAAAAATTAATTAAAAGTAGCAATCATTTCCATACCTAACAAGTTGCAACAGCGAGTTTAGCTTTATTTCTGGGTTACCTACACATTTAGTAGTGTAACAACGAAGTCGCGGGCAACAGCTAACAATACATATACATAATGGGACGATATTATTTGATCATCAAAAATCGATATATCGTAAATGTGTACTTTTAAAAAATATTTGGTATGCAAAAATAATATATGATCCCCTTTTTAGGGTTCCGTACCCAAAGGGTAAAACGGCACCCTATTACTGAGGCTCCGCTGTCTGTCTGTCCGTCTGTTGCCAGGCTGTATCTCATGAACCGTGATGGTTAGACAGTTAAAATTTTCACATATGATGTATTTCTGTTGCCGCTATAACAACAAATATTAAAAACAATAAAATAAATATTTAAGTGGGGCTCCCATACAACAAACGTTTTGCCGTTTTTATAGATAATGGTACGGAACCCTTCGTGCGGAATTCCGACTCGCACTTGGCCGGTTTTGTAATTATTGGTCTAGATGACTGGGAGAACCAACACTGAGTACCCCGATTCTAGGCAGTCTTGTGCTTGACACCCCTAGAGTGTTTGTTATAAAAAAAGCTCGCGTGGAAGGTCCTCCTGAGGGGGTCAAGCCCGTGTAGCCGAGCGGAGTGAAGGTAGAGTGCGTGAAGCGACACGGGCGACCACGCGAGAGTTCTGGCGAGAGCCCACACCAAGAAACTACGGCGGCGTTAATACGTAAGCTACAGGTTGGGCGGGGTTTAAGCGCCGCCAAAGTTAAACTCTTATTTCTCTTAGTTTGGGAGCCAACATGGATCCATCAAACTTAATTTCAACATCTCAAACATTTTGTTACGTACCTCCAAACAGATTAAACTATCGTTTGTTTTGATTTATTTTATGTCTCACTAAAAGAGGATCAAACATTAAAAAAAAAAAATGAGCATTTATATATTTATGTTTGCTGTTTTTGCAAAATTAAAATGATCATTTAAATACATGTCATACATGGACAAGCTAATTATCACAAAAAGTTATCTTTACAACGCATATCTCAGAGATAAAGATAACTGTATAGATAATGTATATGTAACTGAAGCACGAATTGTTTATGGACACGTTCTGTCTGTTTAATGAGACATACATATTACCTAGTTACATATAAAAGGTACAGACGTTAAATTTAAGTCTTTATTAGTAGACTAGCTGACCAATCCGCAGCTTCGCGCGCGTAGTTTTTCAATAAAAACATTACCTTCCTTCTGCGCAGTTGAGTAAAAATTAGCCTATGTCACCCGGGGATAGTGTAGCTTCCCAACAGCGAAATATTTTTTTTAAATCGGTCCAGTAGTTCCGGAGCCTATTCAATACAAACAAACAAACAAATCTTTTCTCTTTATGTTACGAATGTTAATATTACGATGTTTTTTGTTGATATTGATATGTTCTTTAATATTGTAGAACATACTTTTGTTCTACCATCAATAGTTTCCGCAGCGCATGCGACGTTTTATGGCACTTTTTTTACACCTTGGGTTACGTTACTTAAGTTTTAGTAAGGATCCCTAATCTTTTTTAGCTATAAATATAGCCTATGTCACTCAGGGTGAATGTAGCTTTTCAATGGTGAAAGAACTTTTGAAATCGGCATAGTAGTTTTTGAGTTTATTCATTACAAACATACACACACACAAAAATACAAATGTTTCCTCTTTATAATATTAGTATAGATTATTAAACGAGGGGATAAATCAGTATCTTGCGTCACGGGCGCTATATTGAATCCCGAACGTAACGAAGGATTCCAGAGTAAATTCACGAGCGGAGCGAGGGAGTTACCAGAATCCTGAGTGCAGAGAAGGATATAAGCACGCGCAAGATGCAGACAGCTTTATCCACGAGGAGAATACCCTACTTTTCACACTTTCTGCGAGACAATAAAAACTAAATCTATGTTGATGCATTCTGTGCAGAGGTTAGTTCGATTTACGAATAAGTTCTTATTGTGTGTATCTCTTTGGTTCACATTTTAATACAGATGAGGTTCCAAATTCAGTACAACTTCACTCCGAGCTCAGCCGTAGGGATTTAAACACCGTGAGGTTTACATGACATACAGTTTGACATTGTCGAGAGTGATGTGAGAACTAAATTAACTACTTCATTGATGTGACAAGGTTTTTATGATGCTTGAAACCATTTGGAACTTTGCAAAATTATGCAATGTAATTTCGACGACAATGCAATATTATAGCGACAGCGAGTTGATTAGATGATGGAGACAGGTGCATTTCCACAGAACTCCTCGGCTATTGTCCGATTGAGCTGAAACTTTCATTAAATGGGTAGATACACCGTAAAACTAATCTGCCGCTATGGTACGCCGGACATGTTTGAAAGAAAGAAAAGAAAGAAAGAAAAGAAAAGAAAAAAAAAATATTTGAACCCACTTGACATCACACACAATAAAAAACAAAGGCAAAGTCAAGATTCACTCAGACAGACAATACTGGTGTTGCGTGGGGACAAAAAGGTCCCTGTCTCAGCATAAGCTGTTTCGTACCACGGTGGATACGATGCAGCGCTGGTTTTCTGACAGGGCCTAGGTGTCGACACGATCATTTGAAAAGACAATACAAATAGAATAAAATATAAATAACATGTAGACAAATTAAAAGGAGAAGATACTCAATAAATTAACAATACATAAAATACAAGAATTGTAAAATAAATAGATACACTCCTCAAACCTAGCACCATCTACAACTCCCAGACGTTAAATAGAATTAATACAGCATCAGCAAACAGGTAGTGAATCAATATTTACTGTCCAGAATTGATGTATCGTTTGGACACTAGTTATCATGAAACACTTACATATGTACTAGACATTCTATCCCACTTCCCACTAATATTATTAACGCGAAAGTTTGTATATGGATGTGTGAATGTTTGTTACTATTCACGTTGTTAACGGCTGAACCTATTTCGATGAAATTTGGTATGTACGTGGATTATAACCTGGATTAACATAAAGGCTACTTTTTGTTGACAAACAACGCGTGCGAAGCTGCTGGCGGAAGCTAGTATATCATACGTTAAGAGTAGTAGAGTTCCTTGTGCAAGTGCTCGCCCGAGGAAGTACTACCACCATACCTATTTCTGCCGCCAAGCAGCACTGCTGCGTTTCTGTTTGAAGTGTATGGCTGCCGGTGAAATTACAAGCCTCAACTTGATGGACGCAGGGTGGTGCATCGTAGGACACTTTGTTATAGTCGATGGTTACCACTTAACATCAGGTGGGCCATAAGCTTGTTCCATCTCCATGTAGTATAAAAAAAACTAGAAGGCCAGAGCATTCCATACCAGTCGAGTTCCAAACACAAACGCATGCTTTTAAGCATATTCATTAGAGGACTGGTGGTAGAGCTTTTGTGAACGGGCTCGAGGAAGTGGGCACCACCGCCTTACCTTTATCTGCCGCCAAATAGCAGTACTTGTGCTGCTGTGTTCCGGTTAGATGGTAATGGTATGTTCCTGTAATTACTGGCACATAGGCATAACAGCTAAGTCCTATAGTATGGCAACGTATCCACATAGAGATCAAGACAACATAATACCTTGTTTTGAATTCTATATGGATATCCATGGGCTGCAGAAGTCACTTAACATCTGGTGGACTGCATGCTCGTTTGCCATATAAGTAGTATAAAAAAAAAATGGACGTCTTATTCCCGATATGCTGATGATGATACAATTTGTAAAGACAGCTTGATTTTCATAACAATGACTGTTGGCTATCTGCCACATATCTCCATAAGAAAACATCGTTTTTCAGTAATATCAGCGCATTCTTGCAATAGCGTAGACTGCATCACTTGAAAACTTGACAAGTGTGAAGTGGAACCAATTTCAAGTTTATTTTGCGGTCGAGCTGTCAAACCAAGGTTATATATTGCCTGACTCCAGATTGAGGGTTATCTTTACGATTTAGAAGGAAAATATACGTAAGAAATACAACAGTAATAAAACTAGTGGCCCCGAACTGAGATCTAGCGAGACTCCCATAAAAAAACAAAAAAACATTTTTTTGTTATCTTTCACTATCAAAATAGTGCCACGAAATCTATAGCTTGATTTTGACACACTCGACAGTTTCATTCAAATTACAAGTAACGGAAGTTCATGTTATGGTTACACCTTTTTGGGGTACAAATTGCGGTTATTCTAGATTTCAGACTTTTTTCTATATTTATGTCACTAAAGCTACACGCATACGAAATTTCAGAACTGTGAGGTCTCTGGTGTACCATTTATATGTACTACTCACTAGCTGACCAATCCGCAGCTTCGCACGCGTAGTTTTTCAATAAAAACATCACCCTCCTTCTGCGCAGTTGGGTAAAACGTAGCCTATGTCACCCGAGGACAATGTAGCTTCCCAACAATGAAATAACTTTTTAAATCGGTCCAGTAGTTTCGGAGCAATACAAACAAACAAATCTTTCCTCTTTATAATATTAGTATAGATTGCTAATAACGCAAACGAGGTCAAAATGTACTAATGAAGACCTTTAATTAGACCTCCCACTTAAATAATAAATAAATAAATATTGCTGGACATTTCACACAGCGCTATCTAGCTAGCCCCAAACTAAGCAGAGCTTGTATTATGGGAACCAGCTAACTGATATAATACTTATATACATTTTTTTGTTCCGCGGCGGGAATCGAACCCGTTACCTCCTGCGTCTCAGCCGGCTATTCGCCCACTGCACCATGGAGGTAGTCGGTGAGTAGTATTTGACCTAACATTCTCATTCTCAACCCCCCCCCCCCCATATGTTTAGTTCATTTGGTCACACCAGGATTGTGCCACCTATTATGAAATTTGACGATAATCGGATAAACAGTTCGAAAGTTATCTTCGGACAAACTAACATACGTATATTCATACAAGAGATTCCTATTTGAAGATCTCGCTTCGCTCGATCAAAAAACTAAAATGTTAAATTGATCGATGGAAATGACGATATCCTAGCCGATTTCGGGCATGGCGACTGTATTTATTTTCGACAGGCACATTTAACCCCATATATAAATGTTATATAGTTGATTGTCAAAAGTTTTAAATGAGGACTTCGTTGGTCTGCTCTTTGATGCGCTCTATTGATTATTAGGGTTCAATCCCTCATAATGAAAAATGAAACCCTGATAGGGTCACTTCGTTGTACGTCTGTCTGTCAGGGCCCTTTTTCTCGGGAACGCGTGGAGATGTTTATAATATGGGCCCCAGAGAATCATTACGCAATAAGTTTAAAGAAATAAATATTATGACATTCCCTTGTCAATACCTCTATGAAAATCTGATGCATGTTCACAAAAATATTAATTTGTTTAAGAAAAATAGCGATAATCACAATTTTAATACAAAAAAAATAAAGACAAACTCGCTGTTGCCACTTGTAGACTCAATGAAGTTAGTAAATCGTTTAAAGGGCAAGGTGTTCGCTTTTATAACAAACTCCTAAGTGATGCACAAAAATTGACAATTAACAAATTTAAAAACGTAATTAAACAAAATCTTTATAAAAAAAGCCTACTATAAAATATCGAATTATTTAGATGATAGAGAAGCTTGGGATTGAAATTGCTCCAACTCGTTCAAAAACGTTACAATTTAGACGTAATTTATTTTCTTTATTGTTATGTATTCTAAAAAGATCATTAAAAAACAACCAGCCTTGTTTCTTGCTTTTAAAACAAAAAAATATTATTTGTAATCTTTAACTTACAAAATAGTGTCACGAAATAAATAACCAATTAACATGACCTACAGTTTCATTCAAATTACAAGTAACGGGAGTTCATGTAATGTAGTTTCTCTTTTTTGGGGTACAAATTGCAGTTATTCTGGATTTCAGACGTTTGCCTATATTTGTGTCACTTAAGCTACACGCATACTAAATTACAGCACTGTGGGGTTACTGGTGTACCCTGTGAATTTTGTCAAAGTTTAGTTTTTATTATGGCTAAGAACTCAAAAACTATAAAGAAATTACGAAAAATAAAAACGGAGTCTAAATGTACTAATGAATACCTTTCATTTGACATCACTTCACTTAATAGTCTCATTTTAATTTTTTTACCCCTCAACAACCCCCCAACATTTTTAGCTCATTTATTCACACCAAAATTGTGCCATCACTACCTACCTACGTATTAAATTTCACGATGATCGGATTAACGCTTCGAAAGTTATCCTCGGACAAACATACATACATACAACGCCGATTTGCCCAAGTTCATTTATGGTGGGTTCCTATATCCGTCGGTAACCAGCTACGACTCGTTTCTCCTTGAAAACCTGTCAAAAGTTTGACACTTTTTCAAGGAGATACGAGGCGTAGTCGGTTACCGACGGATATAGGACCCCGTCATTAGAGATCTCGCTTCGCTCGATCAATAAATACTTTCAGCCTTGAAGATTACACGATGCGTATGGTCCCCCGCCAAGAGAACGCACTGCACCATCATCACACGAAAATAGCTCATAGCCCACCACCAAGCTTTTACACACAAGTTACTTCTAAACAAAAATATACTTATCCGACTTCACAAAATAGATAAACTGTCATTAAATTAGTTCGCTTGTATAAAAAAAACCAGACAAGTGCGAGTCGGACTCGACCATCAAAAGTCCCGTACAAATATATACCGACAGTTTCGTTCGATGGTTCATTACGTAACTTTAAATAGACTATTATTTTTACAAGCGTTTTATTACCTTCCAATGTATGTATGTTCCCCTCAACCAATCGAACTGAAATTTGGAATACATATGTAACTTCGGTGACAATGCAATAATATGGTACAATGGAGGTGGTCTCATGTTGGAGACGGATGCTAGACAACGGCACTTCTGAATGGATTATAGTAGGCTACTAGTGTTTGGACTCATTTGAATCTGCTCGCGGTTCCGATTGTGAATTTTATAAAAGCTTGTGTTGAAAAATAATTATTCAACAAAAATCTTATTATTTTACGTTAACTTAGAAGTTTGATTTTTTTCAAAGCTTCAAGGGACTGTGTACCTGAGTATTGACTCCCCGACCGCTTCCCCTGCACTTCCCCGATGGCGCCCGTATTGTACCGTTCGCATCACTATTTTTTACTAGGGTCTCGTACTGGCCTACGTCACGTAACGACGCGCTCTGGAATTCTTTTAGTTTTCGTTTGTGTTATTGTTTTGTTGTTGTAGTTTTTGTTGTTATAGTTTGTGTCATTGTTTTGTTGTTGTAGTTTTTGTTGTTATAGTTTGTGTCATTGTTTTGTTGTTGTAGTTTTTGTTGTTATAGTTTGTGTCATTGTTTTGTTGTTGTAGTTTTTGTTGTTATAGTTTGTGTCATTGTTTTGTTGTTGTAGTTTTTGTTGTTATAGTTTGTGTCATTGTTTTGTTGTTGTAGTTTTTGTTGTTATAGTTTGTGTCATTGTTTTGTTGTTGTAGTTTTTGTTGTTATAGTTTGTGTCATTGTTTTGTTGTTGTAGTTTTTGTTGTTATAGTTCTTGTTAAGTCAAGCAAAGAGTAGCCGATAAAAATATCAACCAGTCAGAAAGGGAAATAGAAAAATTAACGAGAGATGCAATTACCAGCATAAGTGAGAGTGACTGGAAAAAAGAAGTCAACCATGTGGACAGGCTTCGACAAAAGTATTGGGACGATGACCTCTTACAAGAGACGAATGAATCGCAATTAATTGTAAATTTATAGGATACCTCTTCGTCAAGTGATTATAGTGAGACTGAGGACGAAGAACAACCTCTAGAAGGCATAAATCCACTAAGTAGTGACGAAGATGAGATAATGTAAATAATAGATAAAATAAATGTATAAACTTAAACATTGTATTTTTATTTTATTCAAATAGTGTAAAAAAGATTAGATAAAAAGCAGCGTCCTCCCTGAGTAACATAATAAATTAGGTTAAAAAAAACAAAGACGAAGCCGCGGGCGACTGCTTGTTATGTTCGCTTTTTTGCGGGCGGTACAAACACGCCAATATGACGTCACCGCGCTCAGGTCCCAACTTATCACGCACAGGTAATATATGGTTTTAATTTCAACACGATACCTCCACGCGTTCCTGAGATAAAGGCTCTTGATGAAAGTACAAAAACAAGGAGAATAAATGAACATATGAATGTACATTAATTTGCTTATTCAAATTACAAACCTGGAACACACCTCTGACTCCAAACGTAAAATCAAACGATTCGTTTTAGGAAATGCTTTCTTTAATTTAAGTAACATTAGATTATTAAACAAGGGAATAAAGCAGTGTCTCGCGTCACGCGCGCTATATTGAATCTCGAACGTAACGAAGGAATCTAGGAGATACTAGAATCCTGAGTGCAGAGAGGGATATAATAAGCACGCCCAAAATACAGACAGCTACGAGGAGAATACTCTACTTTTCACACTTTCTGCGAGACATTATAACCAAATCTAGGTTGGTGCATTCTGTGCAGAGTTTAGTTCGATTTACGAATAAGTTCCTAATGTGTAGGTCTCTGATAAAACAGATGAGGGTATAATGAAATTTAGTACAACTTTACTCCCGCTTCAGGCGTAGGGATTTAATCACCTGCTTTCGGTGAGGTTGACATAATATATGTGTAATTTGAAATTGTCGAGCAGATGCTGTGGAAAAAAAACCAGACCGCTCTTCTTTTCTCAATGAAAATACTTAGCAAATATTGACATTAATTAATTTTATATTTTGTACAGAAAATTTTCGTTTATACTTTAATTAATTATAATTATTACGTATCATTTTCTGACTCTGACATGTTTCTATAGTGTATTGTGTTTTGACTTGTCTTGTATCGCATTTCACTGTTGTATGGTTAATCATCATTAAATAGTATAAAATGAAGTCGCTTCCGCTGTCTGTTCGCTTAGATCTGTTAAACTACTCAACGGATTTTAATGCAGTTTTCAGCAATAGATAGAGTGATTCAAGAGGAAGGTTTATATGTATAATACATACATAGTAACTGCGAAAGTAACTGTTTGTTTGTTAGTTTGTTTGTTACCTTTTCATAACTAAACGGCTGAACGGATCGTAATGAAATTTGGCAAGAAGATAGATTATATCCTCGATAAGGACATAGGCTATGTTTTGTCTCAAAAAATAATATTGAAGGGGGTGAAATAGGGAATAGGGGTTGAAAGTTTGTATGGGCAATCCATAATTCCCCGAAATTTCATGTTTAGGCTTTTGGTATGAAATAAAGAAATAAGAGTATCAACTTTTTATGCAAAATAATCCCTAAAAGGGAGAGGTAGGGAGGGGGGGGGGGGTAAAGTAAGGGGTTAAAATTATGTGTTATTCTTCAGTTAGATGCACTCCCTATGTACCGTTGGTATATAGACAGATTGTGACCGGGATTGGGACATAGGCTACTTTTTACCCAACTGCGCAGAAGGAGGGTAATGTTTTTATTGGCAGACCACGCGTGCGAAGCCGCGGACGGGGCAGCTAGTACATAAATAAGTTTGCAATATAATGTTTTGAGTCTGGTTAGTAAATAAATACTTACTTAAATACTTAAATTGAAATAATGTTTCACGGGCTGCTTATACATGCCTACCGTCCTCGCTTAGTCAGCCGCAATAGAAAGACGTTGTCAATACGTGCAGCGCTGACTAAGCTGACTGCGAATTTCCTCAAGGGGTTTTACCTTCTAACGTTTTTTCCAACATGTGCTAATCTTTATCACATCGCACTAATAATAAAAATGTGAAAGTTTGGATGTTTGTTTGTTACTCAATGACGTCGCAACGGCTGAACCGATTTCGGTGAAATTTGGTATATACGTAGATTTATAACCTGGATTACCACATAGGCTGCCTTTTATCCCATAAATTAGTTCCCACGGGGTAAAAATGAGGTGTGAAGTCAAGTTGTACCAGCGAGTTTAGCTGTGTTTCTCAATAACGGGTCCTGCATTGAGTTGCAAGCCCAGTTGGCTGCTAAAAAGCTTGTTGAGTTGCGTCGTATGAGCGATTTTGTTGTAAAAAAAAGCATTGGTGCGCCTTGAGCGGGCGCACCGACGCGACGGCGACGCGCGGCGCGAATTTATATTGCGTATAACTATTATAATTTATTAGCTATGATAATTATTATAAACGGTTTTCTTTCATGAGAAATTCTTTCAATAACCATAAATTTAAATGTCTCACATTCGCCCGCGACGGCCACATTTTTATACAACTTCAGAAAAAAAGGAGGAGTTTCTCAACCCGGTTGTTTTTTCCATGTTTTTCCTTATAACTCTTGTGATTTACCAATTAGGAAAAATCTTTTTTTATTTGAAATGATATACAGTCACACCTGGGTAAGTGACAATTTTTTTTTTTTATTTTTTATTTAAAACCTCTATTAGCGAGAAACAGAAACCTCAGTAAGAGAGTCGTTTTTCCCTCATGGACCTCCGTAAGTGAGAGTGCTACTTATCTATACCTCTATAAGCGACAGTCGAGCTTTATTTACTAATGTAACATCTGCTATTTTTTAACTTTCGTGGAGAATTTATTGTATTGTTTTCTCGTCAATATTGTACATATTCTATTTCGTAGAACTAAATAACGTTGTAATTTTAACGCATTCTTTTCGAATGGACACGTGTGCCTGTGTACCGTCTTGTTTATCGGACTTACTCAGTTTATAGTTAATCAATTGCGAAGGAAAGTTTTGCTCTGCATCATTTCAAAACGGAAAATTAAAGTAGGTACATAATTTTATCATATTAAATATTGACTAAATTCGTACTTGGTGTGACTTGTTATTGCTGCGTACCTCTATAAGAGAGAAACGCTACCCATGTACCTGCATTAGCGAGAAACTCGGGTTAGTGAGAAACCTCGTATAAGCGAGAATGAGATTGTGCTCCCTTGAACTCTCGCTTATCCAGGTTTGACTGTACTTTCAGATTAGTCCCGTAGAAATTCCATCAAAATCGGTTCAGTAGTTTCGTTTCCAAATCAAAATAACTGGTTTCGATTTTCTGTTAACGGAAGTCGTTAATTTTTGGTACAAAGATATTGTATAGAGGCAAAATTTGTAGGTACTTTAATGTTTGTGGGTGACAAAGATCCCCCCCTCCTACCCCGCTCCACACCAGATGGAAAGACGACCTGATAAAGGTTGCTGGGAGCGGTTAGGGGCTGCACAAGATCGGGTGCTCTGGAAATCTCTATAGCGGAGGCTTCTGTTCAGCAATTGACGCCCTAGGGCTATATATAATGAATAATGCCTGTGTATTGGGGAATGTTCTGAGGAGCTATTCGATCTCATCCCGTCCGCATTTTACCACCGCACTTCTCGACAACGTAATAAAGCTCATCCACATATCATCGACAATTGGGTATCGCGCACCACACGCTTCACGCGATCTTTTCTACCCCATACTTGCAAGATGTGGAATGAGCTACCATCTGAGGTTTTCCCGTTAGTCTACGACATGGCACGCTTCAAGAGAAATGTAAAGAGGTTTCTACAGCGTAGGGAACGCATCGACAATACCCCGGGTGTTGCCGGTGTCAATAGGCGACGGTGACCGCTTACCATCAGGTGGGCCGTACGTAAGCCTGTTTCCCCACAAATAACATTAAAAAAGAATTAATCTTAATGTGCCTACCTCATTTTGTATACAGTGATGATAATTATGATTGACAAGGTAGTTAACGACTTCCTGCAAATCATTTGACCTAAATCAGCAATGATTATGGTCAACTACTCACGTGGTACAGTTAGCGACAAAAGTTGATGACTTTTTAGTGGTTTGTCCTAACTATAAATTCGAAAGTTATTCTGTCGCTCTTTTTTTTGTGAAGTGAACTTCAATTAGGCGCGTTGGGCATTTTTGAGATGGGAAAAAACATTTAACTCGCGATACTGTTACCGTTACCGACACCTCTGTATATGAAGTGAAAACTTCTTTAGGCGCGTTGGGCATTTTTGAGATGGGAAAAAACCATTGAACTCGCGATACTGTTACCGTTACCGACACCTCTGTATATGAAGTGAAAACTTCTTTAGGCGCGTTGGGCATTTTTTTGAGATGGGAAAAACCATTGAACTCGGGACACTGTTACCGCTACCGTTACTGATACCTCTGTATATAAAGTGAAAACTTCTTTAGGCGCGTTGGGCATTTTTGAGATGGGAAAAAACCATTGAACTCGCGATACTGTTACCGTTACCGACACCTCTGTATATGAAGTGAAAACTTCTTTAGGCGCGTTGGGCATTTTTTTGAGATGGGAAAAACCATTGAACTCGCGACACTATTACCGCTACCGTTACTGATACCTCTGTATATAAAGTGAAAACTTCTTTAGGCGCGTTGGGCATTTTTGAGATGAAACAAACCATTGAACTCGCGACACTGTTACCGTTACCGCTACTGACACCTCTGTATATGAAGTGAAAACTTTTTAAGGCGCGTTGGGCATTTTTTTGAGATGGGAAAAACCATTGAACTCGCGACACTGTTACCGCTACCGTTACTGATACCTCTATATAAAGTGAAAACTTCTTTAGGCGCGTTGGGCATTTTTTGAGATGGGAAAAAACCATTTAACTGGCGACACTGTTACCGTTTACGTTACCGACACCTCTGTATATGAAGTGAAAACTTCTTTAGACGCGTTGGGCATTTTTGAGATGGGAAAAACCATTGAACTCGCGACACTGTTACCGTTACCGACACATCTGTATACTATAAGTATCTCAGTATCTAAGTAATCGTTCAAGTTTTCACTTCTGTCGGCACTCCTGGAGTGCCACTTTTTTTTATTAGACCTGGAGATGGAATACGCCTATGGCCCATCCGACGTTAAGTGGTAACCATCGCCTATAACAAAGTATTGCCTCGTAGGTCACGCACCTTAGGAACGTGCCCTACGATGCACTGCCCTGCGTTCATCATCTAGCCGCCCCAGGCTTCGTACGTGTGATTTGTTAATATAAACATGAAACTCCTGCATCTATTACTAGAATATTAACTTTTGAAACTATCAGCTGGTTTGGTTATCAATGCAAACATACATAGTAGATTCAGAACATTATATTATACTAAGTACCTTCATTTATTTATTTATAAGTACTATATATAAGTTCACCTTCTTTTTTTTTATCTATCAGTATATTCTATTTTAAATAAATACATATCATTATCCTAAAATCTTTTTTTATGTACACCATATTTAAATTTAAAATATAACTAGGGACTTCATCAGGCTGTTTTGTAATTTCTTATTTAAAACATTAAACTGAACATCTGGAGAGTGAGCTGGCCCATGTTCAGGAGGTTCTAAAATCCAACGGATATGTAAATAGACGGCAGCCAAGACGCACAAACAGAGAAAAACCAACGGAGGTCTGTAGAAAGCCTACGTTTTTGCCATACGGGATAATGGGGTGACGGATAAAATTGGAAATGTGTTGAAAAGGTTTTCAATCAAAGATGGCCAAGCATTTACGGACTCCAAAGGATGTTATACCTCTGCAGATGCCTGGTGTTCATAAGATAGACTGTAGCTGTGGCCGCTCTTACATCGGGCAAACCAAACGTACCATTGCCGAGCGTGTCAAAGAGCATATCGCAGCTGTCAAAAATCGCCAGGTAAACAAGTCGGCGATAGCAGAGCATCTGGTAGACTCGGGACCGAATCATTGGATTGAACTTCATGATCCTAAGGTTCTCTCTAGTGAACGCCGTTATTACAAGAGAATAGTTCGTGAAACGATTGAAATCAAGAAATTTCCAAATTTCAATCGGTCTATAGACGCTCAGCGTCTTGGAACCCGGTGATTGCTAGGTGTGCGCGTCGTAATCGGTCGACTCAGTGCATAGATACGGTTAGTGTAGTGTGTCGTAATATGAACGAGGACATTTCTAATTCTGAAGACCAATTGAGGGTAGATGCTGCAGCTACCCACATTTCCCGACGGTAGCTCCAAGTACTCCAGTCAGCCCGAGACCATGACTGTTGCAACACAGCCGAAACGTCGGGATAACAAATAAAAAAGGTATGTACATACGCGATAAATACCCGTCTTAATAAATAATTATATAAAGCATTAAAACTTCAGTCAGTTTTTGCAATTATGTATATTATTATAAATCGCTTAGCTTGGTCCTCACGATACAGGCTTGGCCTAGTGTGAGGATCACTGATCCAACATATTAAAAGTGTAAATTGTTTAGTAGTGAAAAAATACAATGGATGCATGGAACACAACTTTTCTTCTTAGCATCAAACTGTTCTAGAAACTTAATTTCCGCGCATTGGTGATGAAAAGTTGTGTGTTATACTTTGGTGTGGGCGATCAATAACACCCTCGACTTATAGCGTCCTCGCTATACAATACAATACAATACAATTCTTTATTTATAACGCCAAGTTACAAGTCAAAAACACAAATAAACAAAAAAGTTATATAGGTCAGGAATAAATTGAATATTTAGAATTATTAAAATATCTAATATAAATATAGTGTATTAATTGTATAATAAATTCATTTTATCAAAAATTATATAATAGGCAATGTGTAGAACTCATCTACAGAGTAAAAAGAACTCTCTAAGAGCCATTTTTTCAATCTATTTTTAAACATTATGGTGGAAGTTGTATCCCTTTTAATATTGTCCGGCAGCCTGTTGTAGACCGTATAAAAAATATGTATAAATATCGTATGTCAAAATATCTTAGCTGCAATTGATCACTTACACTCCTTATATAATAATGTACTAGTTTTATAAATACCAGGATAAGAATGAATAGATTATGGATTCACTCAAGAATTTCAAAAATTGGAATATAAATATTTTAAAATACTATTAAATATATTAAATAATATATTTATAATATATTAATATAATTTTATTAATTTTTAATTTTTAATATTTTTGAATTTCTCAAATTCATTCTTCATTCTTTCGACGACCTCCGTGGCGCAGTCGGCGAACAGTCAGCTGATACGCAGGAGGTAGCGGGTTCGATTCCCGCCGCGGAACAAATGTTTGCATGATTTACAGATATTTGTTCCGGGTCTGGTTGTTTTTCTATATATTATATGTATTTAAAAAAAAAAGTATATAAGTATTCTATCAGTTATCTGGTTCCCATAGTACAAGCTCTGCTTAGTTTGGGGCTAGATAGCGATGTGTGAAATGTCCAGCAATATTTATATGAAGGGTACAGGGGCAAAACAAGGAATGTCACATGAAATTCAAATATCAATTAAGTATGGCAACACTTAGGTTTTTGTGCGTATTTTTATGTAGCATTACGTAAAAAGCGTAAAATCAATCATAGTCCCTCATATTTCAATATTTTCAATATTTTCAAAAGCTATACAGGTGCAAAAGTGGGAATGTCCCTAGTGTAACAGAACGTAACATGGAATATCCAACTGTCAATGTCAGGTAAAGAGGTAAAGTTGATATGCACTCATATTAAATCATTGTAAGGAAGGCAAAGTCATTACAGTATGAAAGATACCAAAAAAGAATATTTACCTGATGACCTGAATATTAAAAAAATGCATAAGTTATATTTGGAGGCATACCCTGAGAATAATGTTTCCTATGAAACGTACAGAAATATATTTAACACTGAATTTAATATATCGTTTGGTTACCCCCGCACCGACACATGTAACGCCTGTGATGAATTTACAATTAAGGCAAAAGCGTTAATGGCTGAAGGAAATCAGGATGAGCTAAAAAGATTAACTATTCTTAATAATTTACATAAGAAAAAAGCTCAAACGTTTTATGATAGAAAGAAGAATGCTAGAATCAAAAGTAAGACAGATGTTGAATTTCTGAGTATTGCTATGGACTACCAAAAAAATGTGTCACTGTCTAACATCACGACTAATGATGTGTACTACAAACGACAGTTATCAATGTATTAATTTAACATACATGTGCTGAGTAACGCTAGCTCCTATTTTTTCACTTATCCTGAGACTTGTGGACGCAAGGGTTCTGATGAAGTGGTTTCATTTTTATTTCACTATTTAAAAAACCATTTTGATCATCGTGTGAAGCATTTAGAAATATTTTGTGACTCTGCAGGTGGTCAAAACAAAAACTATACTGTGACAAGGTTCATTCATATGTGGTCCATGAAATGAAACATTTGGACTCCATTAAAATAACATATCCAATCAGAGGGCATTCATATTTAGAGTGTGACAAGAATATGGGCCTGATCAATTTAAAAACCCACATGGAAGTCCCATACCAATGGTATGATCTGCTAAAAATAAGTCGCCAAAGACCCAAGCCTTTTGAAGTTATTGAAGTGGGTAAGGGTGAAATTATCAGGAAATTTACAGATTTTTTTCAGAATCGGTACACAAAAAAGTGCTCTTTTCCGATCCAGGCCCAAAGAGAACTAATGAGTGTGCGAGATCATCCAAGGCTCATTCTTCATCGAAGCAACTATAATGGTGCATGGGAGATGTCACCCATTTTAAATAAGAAAAGAGTGAATCAACCAGAATGTGGCAATGAATTTGAAATGGCTAGGTTTGCCTACCAGGATTATTTGCCAATTAGTGCAGACAAGTACAAAGACTTTATGGACTTAAAAAGGTATTGTTCTGCTGAAGCTCAAGCCTATTTTGAAGGCATTACCCATACATAGAAGTAGATTTGGACATTCCCTGTATGGGTTATACGTGACATTCCATGTTTTAGTACTTTATAGATGTTAATTATTTTCTTTTTTCAAAATTTTTTATATTTTTTAATATTTGCCGAATGTTAATTTGTATCTACACCTGATCTCTATAAGGTAAACTTAAGTTCCTATTAGTAATTTCTAACAAAATAATATGTAACACAAATTTGTATACTTTCAAACATTAAAATGTTAATTACACAAAAACCTGTTTTAGTGACATTCCTTGTTTTGGCCCTGTACCCTTCATATATATATATATTTATTTTAAGAGGTTATTTAGAGCAACAGATAATGTACATACGTTTATAGATAAGTTTATTTAGTTATGTAAGTACCAGAACCCTTTGTATACTTTGAAACCTTTTTTCTAATACCTAAATAAATATTTTTTTTTATCATGATTATCAAAATCTTTTTATTCATTAAAATCACAAAAATCACTCTGAAACGTCAATTTTACTGCCTGTTCCTCCGCGACCAAGCCCGGAAAGAAAAGCGAGAAACAAGGCTGGTTGTTATTTTTAATAATCCTTTTACAATACATTACAATACAGGAAATAAATTACGTCTAAATTGTAACATTTTGAACGAGTTGGAGCAATTTCAATCCCAAGCTTCTCTATCATCTAAAATTCTAAATAATCCGATAGGTATGTTATATATAGGCTTTTTCATAAAGATTGTGTTTAATTATGAACACTATTTGCACTAAAAACGTGTTACCATAATTTGTGAGGTTTTGAGATGAAACCGATCATAGTAATAGTATTAGTGAATTCCTTGAGTGAGACTGAGAAAGAGGGTAGATCATTATATCTGCCAATAACCACCCACTCGCAGAGTTCAGTTGAGCCGTGATCATGGCGCATGCAACTGCCTAGAAATATCGGGATACTCAAAAACTTACAAATCATGATAAATCCCGTTTTTAGAGCAAATAGAACTACTGCATTGAAGGGTAAAAAGTAGCTTATGTCATAATCCCAGCCATAATCTACCAACAGCTACCCGCAAATCATTTATATTACCAGCTGACCCGCCCGCGGCTTCGCAAGCTGTAAATTTCCCGTTCCCGTGGGAACTGCAGGATTATAACTATATACATAAAACACTTTTGTCAAAGTGACGCGACACTTCATGTAAATGACTAGACGATAATGATCACTCCCTAATCGATTCCCCAGCATTATTGTCGCAAATCTCCGTCAATACTAAGTATAGTGGTCGTAGATGTAATCTAACTAATATTTTTACTTACTTATAAAAACAATACTTCTTATGCATTTTATCCATTAACAAGAATGAAAGTCGACGACGTAAGACGAAAGTCTTCAATCAGTGTGTTACCAGTGATGCCATATGGAACCGAGACGTGGTCCTTCACTATTGGCCTTATGAAAAAGCTCAGAGTCGCTCTACGAGCTATGGAGAGGGCTATGCTCGGGGTTTCTCTACGAGATCGAATCAGAAATGAGGAGATACGTAGGAGAACTCAAGTCACCGACATAGCCCGACGGATTAGCACGTTGAAGTAGCAATGGGCAGGCCATATAGCGCGCAGAACAGATGGCCGATGGGGCCGGAAAGTTCTCGAATGGAGGCCACGGACCGGCAAGCGCAGCGTAGGACGTCCACCTACAAGATGGGAAGACGACTTGGTAAGAACTGCAGGTCGGCGTTGGATGCAGGCCGCTTCCAACCGCAGTTCCTGGAGCTCAATGAGGGAGGCCTTTGTCCAGCAGTGGACGTCCTACGGCTGATATAATATGATGATGAACAAGAATTTCTCGGCAGTACAATGAGTTAGCAAAGGCGAATATAGAGCTGGATATCTTTAACATTAAGCTATATAAATTTGTCACACAACTCAAAGACATCCTCCATTTTAACCGGGATACAGACGCTCATAATAGCGTCGTGGGCTTCCAAGTCGGTTGATAGTATATTCAGGTATTTTGTATATATTACGTGTTTGTTTTTTTTGTTTTAATTATTGTTTGTTAGTTTTATTTCTTCTGATTCTCAGTTTTGTGTCTATCCATTTTAATTATTTAGTAGTAGATATTTATTTTTTTAAAGATGCTTTTCCTTTTGTTTCCTCGATGAGAGTATATTTCTATTTTTCTGTGCGCACTTATGTTACGTTTCAAGCCAGATAAAATTGTTATTTTAGTTAAGTTATATTTTTTGCTTGTAATGTGTGCCTTATAAAATAAAATAAATTAACGACGGTTAAATTATATGGATATTGTTCGTACAAAAATACTAAAATCGCGATTAAAACATTTGGGGTGGGTGCAGGAAGGTGAAAGATACTTTACGACCAAACCAAATAGGTTCCTACCAAATACACAAAAAAAAAATCATTAAAATCGGTCGACCCGTTTCAGAGGAGTCCACTAAGAGATTTTTATACATAATAGAATGTTATATTGAAGTGAACATGGACTAATACTTGTCTAGTGTTTAATGTTAGTGCTAGTCTGAAATAAAGAATTTAATTGAATACCAAATTTCATCGAAATCGGTCCAGCCGGTTAGTCGTGAAAATGAAACAAACAGTTAATTTTTTCATTATGTTATTTTTAATGTTTTATTTAATTTTATTACCTTCTGTTTTGTCTGTACTGTACTGTTCTCCTAAATAAATCTCTTTTACTTTACATTCGAATTTATAATATTAGTTTGTATTAGTATGGATAGTATTCAAGGTTATTGTATATTATATTGAAAGAATTTTCGGAATCAGTTCAGTAGTTATCTAGATTCAGGGGCACAGCTCTCATCATATCAGCTTATCAATGATACGGGCCCCCGGGCTACAGAGGCCCCTAACGTGTGTAAACAAAAATTAGTAAAATGTTATCCACAATGCCACTTAATCTCGTGCTTCCCGGGAAAAAAACATATAAAAATACTGTCATACGTGCTTATAGAGTTTTCACTTCAGAAATGACAAAAGTAAAAAATAGCAATCTCTTTTTTCCTGGGTTAAGCATGCGCCCAAAACTTGGCAACATCCTACATCGGCCAATGCGGTAAACGGGGGAATCCCGCAATAACCGATGTACAAGATCCCGTTCAAACGTTATTACATTGGAATACAATAGAATGTTGTTCTTCTGATTATTTATTGGTTGGTAAAACTGAAATCGTCTTCAGCTATAGATTATTTAATAAATCAATTTGCCGGAAAAAAGGCAAGAAAAGTGTAATTTTATTTGAATTATTTGGCTAGCTCAATTTCTAGGAGGAAGTGATAACTTATTATCAATAGGTACATATTTATTTTAATTTAATGCAAGCATTTTGTTTCTTTTGTGAGAAATCTTTACCCTTCATTAGGGCCCCCCAACTAATTTTAATACAGGGCTCCTCCAAAGCACACTACGCTAGATTACTCCTTACTAACATTAAATTTATAAGCAACAATTTTACCAACTAAACTATTGGGTCCATGAGATGTAAATGACGACCTGCGTGGCGCAGTGGGTGAATAGCTTGCTGCGTAACCAATGTTTGCATGATCTACAGATATTTGTTCCGGGTCTGGTTGTTTTTCTATGTAGTATAGTATTTATTTACAAAAAACAAGTATATAAAGAAGTATTCTAAGTTATCAGGTTCCCATAATACAAACTCGGCTTAGTTTGGGGCTAGATAGTGCTGTGTGAAATGTCCAGCAATATTTATTTATTTAAATGGGGGTCCACAAAAACGGCACGCCAAACAGTGCTGCTAGTAGACTATTTTTTACTTTGAAAAGCATCTATGCGAATGTAGATTTAAGTTTTTAAATTAGGTACATTTATGTTGCCTAATATTATGTCCTAACTGTGTAAATAAATTGCCACCAAGAACTCTTAATTTATTTATTTACGCTATTGACAGATGCAAAGATCATTGTTTCATGTAATTTAGCTAATAAATATGCATCTTTTCTCTATGTAATTAACTGTGCAGTTCATCTAAACAGCATTAATTCGTTTCTAGATATATTTGGATTAAAACTATTGCAATAAGCCGATTTCTAATCATGCATCAGTCAGTCAGGGCCATCATCAGATCGCATAAATTATGTGGGTGATCGCGCGTCGATTACCAATAGATATTTCATAACTTCACAGAGACAGCAAAACCTGTTTACATAAATCAATATTCACTCACCAAAATCAAGCGTAGATCATCACGTTACATGAAAATCGAATAAAAACGTAGTAAAACACACTCTATAACAAATTCTGGATCAGGTACCGTTTGTTACATATTTAGCACTATTTTATTAAAATAATAGCAACAAATTAAAGTTCAAAATACGATTATTACGACCAAAATAACACTCCTTGCAATATTTTTCTTTCAATCCAATTTTATTGATTAGATTTTTAGCACCTGTAAGTTAAATTGTTTTCGTTTTAAATTATTCGCGTTAGTTTTGAGGTCTAGCGATTCTATTTTAGGCCGCGCACTCAGTCACATGATTCTAATTGATCGAATAAACTAGCGAATTGAATAAAATAGTACTTAGATAGGTACATGGTATGGTATGTAACTAACTAGACGAAAAGTACCGTACCTACTATTTTTCATCAAGTTCATTTCATTCTTCGACCTACATACATACATGTTTCTGCCACTGTTGCCAACTGCACCCTAAACTTTGTAGTTAGATCTCTTGCAAAAAGTTGCCAGAATTCCAATTTTTGAGATCTTTAAAAGTTGTTAGAAGTACCTAGCTAAAGTTTATAAGAAATAGGCACATATTTGTTTGCACTCTCTCTCTCTCTCTGGTCGGTCCTTCATGACTGAAGATCGTGGCCATGGTGTGATTTCATACGGGAATGGATAAACTGTCTCCAGCGACCTGTTTGCACTAAAACTGCCTAAATAATATTCAAGTAAAAACTTTATTTCAATGGAGCAAGAACGAGTTAAGTACCACAAATAATCAGAGGTACATACATACATCGATTACTATAACAAGTGTGATTAAAAATTTGTAAGAAATTTTGTTTCAGAACATCTTGTTCAGTTCCTCTGAAATCCTTCAATTAAAAACTCCCCACCATACCTCAGTATTTTATAGTACCTCTTTTACTCTGCAGGCTACCAGACTCTGGAATGCCCTACCTGTCTCAATTCGTCATGCAAAATCTCTCCCTATCTTTAAAAACATGGTCAGACAACACTTTTTGTCATCCATCGCTCACTAGGCCATTTATTTATTTATACATTTTTATAATTTATGTATGTAGGTATGACAATATATATATGTATTATGTATCTTAATATTAATATTTATGTAATTTTATGATTATATTATTTAATATAATTAAGCATTTTATTTTATATTAACTATATTTTTTAGAAATTGTAATATATGCTTGTTTAAAAAAAAAACTGATTCTAAAAAAAACTCTTATGCCGCCGTCCTTATTTGTTCATATAGATCCTGTCCATCCAAAGGTTGCCTGGAAGAGATCGCTTTTAGCGATAAGGCCGCCCATTGTACCTATGATTTAAAATTGTATTTTCTTTTATATGTTTGTATTTAATGGTGTGCAATAAAGAAATTATCTAATCTAATCTTGTTGTTTGAAGTAGGTAGGTATGTAATTTTTGAAACACAAGGGATTTTTGGTTCAAATCAGTATGTGGATCGTGTTTTTGGCATTTTATAAGATAAAAATATGTTAGGTTGTAAAGTTGCTACAAAAAGTTGCTAAAAAGTATAGCTACTTAATTTTCTAAATATACTGATGGGTATGCAAAAATTGCTAGATCTAGCTACAAAGTTGCTAAGTTGGCATTAGTGGTTTCTGGTAGTTAATAGGGATTTTGCGGTGTGATCTCTTTATGGATATGGCTCTGGGAGTCATTTCTTCAAATACAGAAATTACATATATTTCAAGTACTTAAATGAAGTTTCAGCTGCATCTGGCTCTCGACAACTGGGCTCTTACGCCGCACACATACATAGTATAATAAAGAGATAGGAAAATATTATTTTTTGTTCGTGAAATGCAAGAACAAAACTAGTTTTCGGTTCTAATCGGATGACTCCATGTCGTTCCTACTTGGCCCCATGCTAGTGAAACAGACAGTCAGTAGAAGTTGCGTACGGTAAAATAGGATGCAAATGGATCTGATGCATACTATCATAATGTATCAGATATTTTTGACATACCAATACTATGACATGAAATAAGATGGTGATTATGTGAATACTAGATGATACACACTATCTAGATCTGGTTCTGTGCTGCGATTGCTTCACATGTATGTCGGAGTTGGTGACCCGAATGATAGAAATGAAACGTTTCAGTGATTCAGATCTTAGGCCGGATCTCGATCCAGGAGCGCGAATCTCAACCAAAGAGTCATCTAATTAAAGTAGTAGAAAATATTGACAGTTAAGATTGGTGCTGCCACGCTATGTACTATAAATTAGTAGATAATTCTACCATTGTATTTTTTTTTATCTTTATTAATGAGCTTAATCACAATGGCAATTATGCCGCTCAGTTGTTACAACAAAAATACATTACTAACTAATCAAATTTGTAGGTAATCTAGAAATCAACAACCCTAGCTTGAATTAAATACAACTAAGACGATCAATGATCTGAGTTGAACTTCAACTCGTAAAGCATGACTAAATATTTAATTTTATCTGAAAATGGATTTGACAATATAATGTTGCAATCAGCAGATTCTTTCAGAAATTGTTTACAATTATTAGATCGATATGCCTCGTTATGGGCACATTCCAACAAGACATGCATTAAGTCCTCCGATACACCTACCATTGTATGTACTTGTGGGTTGGTTTGACTAACAATTACTTTAAAAACAATTAAAACAAACATAAGACAGATATTAAACGGGATTTTACACTATTCGTTCGCCCTATTTTTCTTTGCCATCCGTGCAATAATATAAATATATTAACATTCAGTATGTACATAGTAGGTATAATTAGGTAGGTACCTACACAATAAAATATTCTTATCAATGAACATTTTAAAGGTACCTATTTATTGTTTATATTAATCTATCTAACTACTCAGCCCACATCCGCGCTTTGCTGGGTATATATAGGCTGCATTCTACAACTCGCGTGACGTCGTCCGACCATCTGTTATTTATTATTCCGACGTATCTATAGCCACTTCTCCATACTTAGTTTCATGGGTGAACTTCAATCTGCCCGTGACCACGATTTTCCCTACACAACACAATCGAAACATCAGGATGATACATAAAAAGGTACAATAACGATAAAAACCTGATTATCCTCAACAAACATAAATATTTACGCCGCCGATTCGATAGGTAGGTACTTAGATCTCACTTCGGTCAGTAATTCATTACAAATTATCCTTATTAAAATGTGTATTCCTTTAAATATGGGGGCCATGAATAATTCTGCTTGCGAATTTGAGACACTGAAAACCGTATTCATCAACTTTTGAAAACCGTATTCAATACCTTTTGAAACTTGTATTGCCCGTGATTTTTAAATAGTGATACGGGTGTATTTATTATACCTACTTTGGCATCAAATTTTTAGTGATAAAGCGGCATAATTAGTCGCATGATACATCATACGGGTATACAGGGTTCTTCAAGAAGAAACTGGTCGTTTGTGGCTACCGGCCGACTTTTATAGAAACCGACCGTTAGTGATACATAAATGTCAAAATAACCTATCATGTTAGTTTACTTCATGCTAGTCTAATAAAAATACAGACTCTAGTCAAATTCAATTATTTAATCTCTATGTTAACAAAAAGGTAATAACTTTAGAGAGTGTGACTCTTCTTCGGCGATTATAAGCTTCCAAATGGGATTTTCATTATTTTTACTGGTAACATATGTAAACGTCATTTGACTTGCGTTCCATTACATACAGATATATAATTTTGTATCCACACAGGTGTGAGTGTGTGAATTCTGACAGGTCTCTCAGAATGCAAATGCAATGTATTTATTCTGACTGTTTTTGATTGCCAATAATTAACTGAATTAGGTTACAACTATATAGCACTTTTGACCCTTTGTGTTGTTAAAAATTGAGCATGAGCATGAGCAAGTTTTTAGAACTTGGCCATGTTTTTAGAACTGCTAATAGATGGCGCTACTCCATCAAGCACTAGGGACGAACGTTTCACGAGTATAATGTGAAAAATCATATGTCACACCTGTTATTTTCCTTCGCATAGTCTGATAGTACTCATTCAAATGAAATCACTTTCGGTATTCATTGTCTAACGGTTGTTGTCATTCAGGTCTGCTACTAATCATAGTCGTTAGCATTTCTTCTGAATTTATCAGGCGTTTTCGTTACCCGTGATTTTTCACATGTGAAATAGCATTAGCAAGAATAGCGAGTGTGGCATTGCGGCATTTTAATGAAAAATCATTGCCTGTGAAAATCACATGTGTAATAGCCGTCATAAAAAATAATCATTTGATCGTATGAAAATAATGTAAAAATGGCAATAATTTCCATGCTTAACATGCACTAGTGTGTTTTAACTGTGTCCAAAAGAAAGTGAATTGTCAATGTTAATTGCTGTATTAATCAAAACTTAAATTAGAACAAAATCATTTAAAATTGCTTCCAAACAGGAGGGTATGTATAGAAGAGATGACTAAGCCGTGCGTTGTCTGCTATTGCGCAAACAACGTCAAGCACCGTTTTCCTAAGGATGGAGTTCGCAAAAAGAAATTAATAGGTAAGTACAAGCAAATAAACATGTAAACCCTAGTTCGTACATATTAAAGTCTCCTGAACTATATGTTAAGCTCACTTTTGTGTAACTGATTTATCTTTGATGCCATCATAATGGAATAATTAGGTACCATAAGTTATTTTAGCGATATTTTAAATACTTACTTAGGTACTTATATGTTAGTGTGGATTAGGTACTTATTTAAGTACTTGTCATTTTTCCTCATATAAGTTATTTTAAAATTAAAATAGTTACTGATATAAGAATATTGAAGAAAACTGCTATATTTTCAGTGGTAACATAGCTTCTCCAGAACAACCATCAACATCCGTTCAAGATACTATGTATCGGTTAATCAGATTCCATTAGGCTAGCACACTATTATAACAAAGGCTATTACTACTATTACATACTTTTACTATTACATTAGGCTAGCTAGTCTAAAAAATAATACGATCACAAAAGAAAATTGATTGCCACACACAAGATGAAACAAAAACGGAGTGAGCATGTTCTCTAGAAATATTAATGTTGTCTTTATGACTTTGACAGTTTGGTAAGTTTAAAAATATATTTTTTAGCGGAGCATGTCTCGGGTGCTTGTTTAGATGGCGCCATCTATTACGCTAGTTGGAACTACTATTTTTTTTTAAATCGAGAATGAAAGCCCTCAAAACCGTCATACATCAAAAACTCATCGTAGGAACCAGTCACATGACTGACAATGACATATATTTGTATTTGACGAATTTAATTCTGATTTCTGTCTGACTGACTGAATCATTCTTCCTTGTCGACCGTCGAATTAGAAAATTGAAATTTTCTGAATAGTTTCACGCAAGTTTTTCCATGAAATAATCTCTGTGTCTACAATGGCGACTCCGGCTGATGTACGTCCGATATTCGAAGCTCGTTTGAAAGAGGCGACTTCGAACCCAACGGAACTGTTTCACCCTTTGGACCTTGAGAGGTTCGCGGACGACAAATACTTAAAGAGAGTGCTGATACATTGCGATAAAGATGCTAAAGCGGCGTCTGATATGCTTTGGGATATCTTCACCTGGAGAAAAAGCATTGGCGCTAACGATTTGAACGAGAGTACCATCAGAATGGATTACATCAAACAAGGTATGTTTTTCCCTAGAGGTCGCGATCTTGACGGATGCCTCATGCTTATCCTAAAATCAAAAATGCATGTGAAAGGCCAGAAAGATTACGAAGAATTAAAAAAAATCATGATCTACTGGTTTGATAGACTGGAAAGGGAAGAAAATGGTAATAAAATCACCATGTTTTTTGATATGGATGGAGCGGGTATTAGTAATATGGATATGGAGTTGATAAAGTACCTGATAACACTCTTCAAGCTTTACTATCCCAACTTCTTGAACTACATTGTTATATTCAACATGCCCTGGGTCTTAAATGCGGCATTCAAAGTAGTCAAGTCACTTCTACCTGCTAAGGCTATAGAACGCATGAAATTCGCTAATAAAGATACATTGAAAGATGTCGTAGCTCCTGAACAGGCTTTGAAATGTTGGGGTGGGAAAGATGAATATGTATTCGAGTTCATACCAGAGAACCGCAGTGTTTCCGAGCATACAACGAAAAAGGTGACCTTTGCAGAGCAGGGAGACAACCAACATTCCCCAGGCGAGATGCTCCATCTCAATCCTAATGACAATATAACATTCAAGTCTGAAAATGATGAAGTATCCGGTCAGTTTACCATTACAAACATGGACGAGAGTGCTATATCATTCAAAATCCGAACAACATCTCCCGAAAAGTTCCGAGTACGACCCAGCTCAGGCACCTTGGCCGCTGGGGCTTCACAGATTGTGCTTATTGTAGTACAGGCGGGCTTCCAATTACGCACAGTTACAAAAGACCGATTCCTCGTCATGTCCGTGCAGATTCCAAAAACAGATCTCACTCCTAAAGAGCTGGCTGATGTCTGGCAGAATTCAACCGGCAGCAAGGTAGATGAATACAGATTAAAATGCAACTTTCCTGAGAAAGAGCTCGCAAAGAACGGCAACATGGTCGATAAGATCCAGGAGAAGCCGGACAACATCACAAACGCATTCAACAACTTACAGAACAATTATGAGATTCTTCACAATCAGGTGCACAAATTGAAAATCTTTCAGTTCTTAACGCTGATAATGACGGGTGTTGCTGTAGTGCTCGGTTTCCTGATTTACAAGAGCATGAGTGATGAAAACAGCTATTGTGAGCGCATGTAGCCTTTAAACCTTGTGGTTTTCAGAACCACAGTTGACATTGACTTTGCACTCTGTTGCTACCTAGCTTTTATGCTATTCGTCAATGTTATCATGTATTTTGTGTATGGTGAATTGGACTACAAGTTTAAACAATTTCACTTTGTAAAATAGTTTTAAATAATTCTATTAGAGTAATATTGCTGGCAACTTATCGTCCAGTGATAGTACGTCGGTACAGATTAAAAGGTTGTACGAGCGAAAACGTATAAGAAAATCCTGTACAAAAATTGGTAAGGAATTTTTTAAGCACGCGTTAAACATTTGTTTAAAGTTTTTGTAAACAAGGTGAAACTGTTAACCAACTTACGTTACTGACAATTCTGGTACTATAATTTGTCATGTCTATCAACAAATTGTCTAAGGGGTCCTTTAATCACTTTTTTGCCCCCCCCCCCCTTGGTGATAGTCGTATGTTTTAGACTACCCCAGCCCCCCACATACAGATGCACGTGTATTGTTCATTTAAAAATAACATAGAAAAGAAAAATGTCTTTGAAAACCGCACAAGGTCGCACACGGACAGTCTGGTGAATAAATATTGCTGTTATGTTGGTTTTTCGACATAAATTCGCTTAAAATTAAATAAGTGATTACCACCCCCCCCCCCCCCCTGTTAGAACCTCGCGTGAAGGACTACAAAAGAAATAGTCCGAAATGCATAGATATTATGTTTGTACATATATCTCTAGTTATGATGGGTTGCATTACTGTGGAAGGCATCAGAGTGCTTTGATGTTAATAAGGAGTACCGAGTACATATTTATATGAGTTAGAGAGAGGGCTCATTAGTGCGTTGCGTTGCGTCGTTTTACATATATTTTTAGCGACATGTCACATTATGCGTTGCGTCGTCCGGGCAACCAAGGAGATCTTTTATCCAGATCCAGAATCTTTTATTGTATCTATGTTTGTTTCGGCGGTGGCGTAACAATAGAACACCTTTTTCCGATCATTGTATGACGACTGAAAACCACACCGAGACGCTGCGCTGCGATGGCGTGCGTCACCCTCTTGCGTTGCGATGCGTTGATCTGTTGCGACGACGCAACGCAACGCACTAATGAGGCCTCACCCTTAGAACCACGTTACCTTAAACGTACCTAATCAAGCTAATTGTGTTTTATCAGGAATTTCTAGGTTATAAGAACTCTATAAACATCACGTTTCTACTCTATTACATTTAATTACAAGAATTTTAGTTAATTTATAGTTTCTTTAGCGTTTTTGTAGTATAACTTTCTTCAACACCTCATTTTTTTTTAAACAACTTACTTATATGGCAAACGAGCATGCAGTCCACCAGATGTTAAGTGGCTACTGCAGCCCATGGACATCCACATACAATTCAAAACAAGCTATTACGTTTTCTTGATCTCTATGTGGATACGTTGCCATACTATAGGACTTAGCTGTTATGCCTATGTGTCAGTAATTACAGGAACATACCAATTACCATCTAACCGGAACACAGCAGCACAAGTACTGCTGTTTGGCGGTAGATAAAGGTAAGGTGGTGGTGCCCACTATCATATAAGGTAGACGTCCACTTATCGAAGGCCCATGTAGTTTTCCAGACCGGTCTAGTGCGGCATCCAAAGGCTCCCAGCAACCTAAATAAGGTCCAAATTTAATTAAAATTAAGAATACCCGGTTCGGCCATCCCTTCTACCACAAAATAGGTACAGAAGTAAAGTTCGGGCTGATTTTAATTACATAGGGATGCCACCTACGACCAAATATATTATTTACTATCCCGTACTATCCCACTTATTCACGGTCCAGAGCCAGATCCCGCCAGTCCCTTTGAAAGACGTCCAAGTCGTCGCTCTAGCGCTTTTTAGGTCTCCCTCGGTGCCTAAAAAAGTAAATACAACCAAATACACAATTTTGATATGAGCATTTATTCATTTTAACGTAATTTATTACAAGCAAATTCACCAGCTAACAAATTATGTCAAAACTTGGTTTTACATCGCGCCGCGCAGCACTCGCGGCTGTCGTATGGCCGACTTGATCCAATATCCGCGTACGTGCGCGTTTATTTGTGCTTACGCCGCGCCGGTTATCGCACGTACGAAGCTTTACTTCAGATTCCGTGCTTCTACTTTCCGACTTTAGTCTTTGAAATATTTTACGAAATTGGGTGAATGATTTTACTGGGTCCCGTCCCACCCAGGTCTTATATCTTCCAATCTTTTTTTGGTTTAATGTGAACGGAATTTCTGATATTTGTTCTTACGTGTGTAAATGTAATTTTAAAATCATATATCGATCATTTTCAGAATACATAAAATATATGCTTTTCATTTGGAAGTCAAAGCATTTAAAAGTAAAGACAGGGAGAAAAAAACATTCCTTGCTAGTTTTATTACTAAATTGTTATAGCTAAAAAATTTTGTACCTACCAAAATTATATTAACGAGATTTATCACGTACCGCTTTATCGGTGTTTTGACCGACAATGTTTCGGTTCAATTCGTGTGTCGAATAGTGTAGAATATACGTTATTCGGAGCGGATCGCACTCACCCTGATGAAGGTTCACGAATTGAACCGAAACATTGTCGGTCGAAACACCGATAAAACCGTGCGTGATAAATCCCGTATTTATAATAATGATTGAAATCAATCACGAAAGTTTTCTAAGTAACTCATTATTATAAATACAGGATTAATAACGTACCGTTTTATCGTAGTGCAAGGCGAATGCAGTGCATATCGGACCGCACTCCTTCAGGTTGTCAGTTCACGAATTGTCCCGAAACGGTCGTAACACCGACAAAACGGTACGTGATTTATAATAATGATTAGAGTGAATCAAGAAAGTTATAATTAAGTATTTTATTTATTATAATATTTAGATTTAGTAGGTATGTACCAAAACTATATTATTTATAGTCTCTAAAATGTAAAACAATGTTTAAAATATTGGAAATTATTGTTAGATACTAAATAGGGTTTGGACAGTTGGTGGAAGGTTTTAAATGTTAAATTTGTTAAAAAGAGATTAGATTTATATTATAGATTAAGTAACCTTTCAAACTATCGTGGTTTTATTAGTTATTTTTGTTAAAAATCGAACTATGTGTTTTAATTTTTGTGTTCGGAATATTTTGGCACACAAATCATGTAATTTGTTTTAGTGGAAATAAAGTTAGTACATGTAATTTGTTAGTAGTTTATCGGGCTATTTATAAAATATATAAATTGTATAATGTGTATAATCGCTTTTATAATCGTGTTATCAAAATTTAATAACATTTGGCCTAATTAAAAAATTCATATCAGTAAGATTATGTGAAAAAAAAAACTGTTATTTATTGATTATATATGGGGACTTTCTATGTATTTTAAACGTAAAGGTGAATCCTTCCACACTTATAAGTAACTAACTTCCACCAGCGGCTTCCACGCGTCAACAAAAAGTAGCCTATATGTTAGGGTTGCCATCTCCAAATTTTGAAATCTACGATTTGAAGGTAGAAATACCAGGACATTTCGGTTTAAAACCAGGACGCACCCATTGTGTTTGGAATTCTCATGAGAGCTCGTCTAAGCTTTTATTGGAAAAGTTACGGAAAGCTTCCCACGTCACTTCTCTGTTTTAAAAAGTGTCAACGACCATTGGAGACAGTAGTGACGCGTGAATTTTAAAACACAGGACCCTTTAAAAACCCAGGACGCTACTTAAAACCTATTCAGGACAGCCCAGGACACCCTAAAAAGCAGGACATGTCCTTGGAAAACAGGACGGTTGGCAACTTTACTGTACTTACAGCTGTGCGATGCCAGGTACTTATTTTGACGATTGGCCAAGTTACTGGATATTTACTTATCGGATTTCAGGATATTTTTAAATTAAAACAGATCTTTGTCTTGTTCCCACAATGCGTGTAAGGGTGAACTCACACCGAAAGAGCGGCGAAGGGCAGCGGTGCGCAGCGACCCGCTCGGTAGAGAAGGCGCGCGGATTCCCGCGACTGCTCGAGAAGTCGCTGGAATGCTCGAGAAGTCGTGGGACTCCACGCGCCTTCTCGAACCCGCCCGCGATGAATTCACGGGTCGCTCTCCTACGCCAGCGGCCGCGTGCGACTGCTCGAGTATTCTCGGGACTTCCCGCGACTTCTCGCGCAGTCGCGCGGCTCCGTTTATGGAATTTGCCGGAATTCTCGCGGCGCCGCGGGCATCCGCGTGACTCGTTCGAGTTTCTCATGCGATAATAAGTATTATAGTAATGAAAATAAAGTTAAAATTCATATGACACTGAAACTGCGCTCCGCTTCGCTATGAAAATAAAGTTAAAATTCATATGACACTGAAACTGCGCTCCGCTTCGCTATGAAAATAAAGTTAAAATTCATATGACACTGAAACTGCGCTCCGCTTCGCTATGAAAATAAAGTTAAAATTCATATGACACTGAAACTGCGCTCCGCTTCGCTATGAAAATAAAGTTTAAATTCATATGACACTGAAACTGCGCTCCGCTTCGCTATGAAAATAAAGTTAAAATTCATATGACACTGAAACTGCGCTCCGCTTCGCTATGAAAATAAAGTTAAAATTCATATGACACTGAAACTGCGCTCCGCTTCGCTGCTCTTCGACGCTCTTTCGGTGTGAGTTGAGCCTAACGGCGTATGTCTTTATACAAAATTCAAGGAGCGGGTAAAATGAACATTAATATAACAACCAATAGAAATAAGTTTTAAATAGTCACGTGATGGTGACTTGCGTGGATTGGTAAAATAACAACATCGTAAGGAAGAACAATTGAGCCTTGAGGTTAGCGTAATCGCGAACACTTACTATATGTTAAAATCTACGTACGATACCAAATTTCATCAAATTCTGTTCAGCCGTTACGACGTGATTGAGTAACAAACATCCAAACTTTCGCATTTATAATATTAGTGTGATAACATGACATTTATTACGGTTATATTTCACTGGTATTTAAATGTAGACAGGCTTGATGTTAAATAATGTGGACGGTGTTGTATCAAAAGCTTTATAAGTAACACATGTCTGTCTGTCCAGTTACAGTCATTTTACTCGGAGACATTAGCGCTGTAAAACTAAACAACAATGATATCTACTTTTAGTGGTGTTGAGTAAATCCTACATGTGTGGATATTTGTTACTCTTTCACGTCGTAACGGCTGAACTGATTTCGATGAAATTTGGTATCGTACGTAGATTATAACCCGGATTAACACTTAGGCTACTTTTTGTTGACAAACCAAGCGTGCGAAGCCGCGGGCGGAAACTGTTTTTAGGGTGCCTATTCTTTCTATACTACGTGTGTTCTTATGTGCGACATTAAATGAAAACACGGGTAGGGCTAATGGCTAGTATTGTTGTAAAATAGATTCTGTTTCAAATTCATTACCATCAAATATTTTATATTTTCAAGCAACCTTAATATCCAGCCCTAAAATATCAATGAAACAGCCTGTATAAACTAGGTAAACAAATCATATTCATTCATCGTGTAAGTAGGTACCTGTTAAACTGACTAAGCGGCATCGTCGCAAAAAGGCACAAGTGTGCGCTAAGTTTATGAATTCAAAACATCATTAAACCTATTTACCTCCATGGTGCCGAATTTATCATACAACCTTTTTTAATTTGTTAAAAACTCCTCGGAACCGTCTTGGTGTATTATTATTTTTTGTATTTAGTCATTTCCTCGCTGGAGGTGGGATGAAAAGTTACGTGTTGCACTCGAGTGCAAAGATTTTTCACCTGGCGCTCTTTTGATTCTAATTTCTGATTTTCTAAGACTCTTAATGTTACAATCCTTTGCTGCAATCAAAACTGAGCACACGGTTAAAAAGTAACTTTGCAGTCTTGTAACAAATAACAATTATTCCATTTACCAAGATTAAATTTAAAATAACCGAGTCGCGTCTCTTTTCTGTTTCCTACTCCATCATGAGACCTGGATCATCACTTATCTATAACTATAATCTATTCATTAAGATCATTACAATGAAACCAAAAAGCAGGAGTCGATCTGATCGTCTCGACTTTTGTAATAGAAAAAAATATATTTTAAAAAGTAAGGGAAGGGGCCCCGATAAGGTTAATCTGGCCCTGATTGGAAATTACTGGATAAACATTCAATCTACCGGTATTAAACCCACCTCTAAAATCAGTTAAGACGATTCTGGATGTGTTTTCAATTAATGTCGCACATAACAAAACAGGTATATGTTTTATAATGGTTTTTTATTGCCCCATTGTGTGTATCGTTATGTGGTCTTTTAAAAGCGCTATAACGTTACCTTAACATTTTTGATACACGAAATACATACAACTAAGATACAGCCATACTGTCTACTGAGCCCTTCTCTGTGGGTGCTCCGACACGCGCTTGGCATTAACATTTACTGTGTAACCCTAAATGTCC
This sequence comes from Philereme vetulata, assembly GCA_918857605.2. Taxonomy (NCBI): domain Eukaryota; kingdom Metazoa; phylum Arthropoda; class Insecta; order Lepidoptera; family Geometridae; genus Philereme; species Philereme vetulata. The sequence goes on along the minus strand of OU975427.1, from coordinate 612,923 downwards.
TTGGTATAAGTTACGAAAACTGTCGCACGCACACATACGCGCACTTACGAGAATCTCGGACCAATTTCTTCAAAATAATTAACTACAAATATAATTAAAATTGCATGCGTAGCTTCGAAATATGTATTCTTCGAATATTTAATTTCGTTTCAAAGCTTCGACCGACTTGATCCGAGCGAGATCCTCGTACGCGCGCGTATTAAACTAAACTTCTGTATCTATCTATTTTGTTGTTATACCTACCTATTGTATTTTTTTATACACTTCCTACAAACTTAAAATACGTGTAACGTCTTAGGGAACGTACTCATACATGATTCGTTCGGGGGGGGAGGGGTGGGGGTCAATATTCTCTAGGGAAATATCGCGCTTTCACAAGCTATATTCGAATATGGCGCGCAGCGTTTAGAGCTTTTTAGTAGTGTTGAAACGGATTTTGAAACGATGTTGAACGTGATTTGGCCGGATACCGGATATTCGGCAAGCTAACAGGCCGGAGCGCCGGATATCCGGCTACCGGATATTCGGCCCTTTATCGCGTTACACAACGCAATCAGTTTGGCGGTTAGTTAATTTGAATCGGTACCTGCAGTTGTCAAGGTTTGCTAGAATTTATCTCCCAGCACCTGGCAGTAGCGTTTACAGCGAAAGACTATTTTCAGAAGCTGGTCTGGTATACGAAGCCAAGCGGAGTCGTCTCTCTCTTACCAACAAATGCGGAAAATTTAATATTCATTCACCACAATTTGCCACTTGTTAATTTTGAGTACTAAACTAATTAATAAATCAAACATTTTTGACGTGCGATTATAAAAATAAACGATAAATGTCCATAACTTATTGTGGTGTGATTTGCCTTGTGTAAAATATATTTTTTTTTAATTTTACTATCCGGAATCCAGCCGGATACTGAATTACTATCCGGTATCCGGCGGACAGTGAAAACAAGGCCGGATAATAAACACAAATATGAACCAAATTATTATTTTTTAAACTCTGTTGCAAAAAATGATTTAAAACCATATTTATGAATTACTATGTGAAAACTAGAGGGGGGGGGGGGTGTAAAAAGGGGTTACGTAGTATGGGTACGTTCCCTTATTTGGTTTGTAGTTATTGAGTTTGTTTATATATACGTTTAAATCTGCACAAATAGGTGTGTTTGATTAGTCATTAGTGTGTTAGCGCCATAATAGCCTAAAATTATATTAAAGAAGATAAACTCCACGGCAATAATCGTGTTTGACAAATTTCGTCCCAATTATTAGATTGGATAGTATTCGGCTGGCCTCCGACTACCCTCTTCTGGGATATCTTCACCGGGGGGTACTGAGTAAGAGATCCAAAGATGTCCGAAATTTGTACCCAGGACGGTTTTAAGTAATGAGAATGTTTCTGCCCCAACGGCCGTCAGCTCTTCGAGGTAAATAAAATAAATTGGTTTCATTATTTAATTGGTATTAGCTTTCAGTCGGCATATTTTTACAATTTTGCTATTTTGGTGTATTTTTTTTCTAGGTACGCATTAAGAATGTATTTATGTGAAGGTAGTTTTAAACACTTGTATGGTCTTTTACGGTGTATATGGTCAATTGTAAAGAATGTTATATATGAAATTAATCTCAAAATAATTTGTATTATTTCAACATCTTTATCATAATAAATAATTTGGCGCGACGACATCACTGGATTCGAGAGGGAATGGTGAGAATCTGCAAAGGATCGCGATAGGTGGAAGGAATTGGGGAGGCCTTTGCTCAGAAGTGGGAAAATGTAGGCTAGCTAAAAATTAATTTTATATCTATCAGTCTCTGATCCAATCAAGTCCGATGTGGTAAACGATGGTCCACTTAACATCACGTGGGTTATTATGCTTGTTCATCCATCTCCAAGTTGAATAATAAAAAAAGGACAAAGTGAACAGATTTTATTATAGGCAAGCGTGTATCATCTTCGACCTAACCTATCTATTAATCTATACCGTATACTAGCAAAATAATATGCCACATCATATACAACCTATTGATAGTTTTTATTGATCTAGCGAAGCGAGATCTCTAAGTCAACTTGTGCAAATCGGCGTTGTATGTATGTAGGTATGTTTGTCCGAGGATAACTTTCGAAGCGTTGATCCGATCATCGCGAAATTTGGTAAATGAGCTAAAAATGTTGGGGGAGGCGGGGCTTATTGGGGTTCAAGAGGGGTAAAAAAATGAAAATGAGGCTATTGGGTCAAGTGGGACGTCAATAGAAAGGTCTTTATTGGTATATTTCAGCCCTGTTTTTATTTTTAGCTTAATCATTGTAGTTTTTGAGTTATTAGCCACAATAAAAACAAAACTGACAAAATTCACAGGGTACACCAGTGACCCTACAATGCTGGAAATTAGTATTCGCGTAGCTTTCTTAAATATAGGCAAAAGTCTAAAATCCAGAATAACTGCATTTTGTACCCCAAAAGAATAACGAATTAACATGAACTCCCGTTATCTGTAATTTGAATGAAACTGTAGGTCAAGTAATGTGGTTATTTATTTCTATTTTGATAGTCAAAGATTACAAATAATATTTTTTTGTTTTAATCGGAGACTCGCGAGATCTCAGTTCGGGGCGAACCACTAGTGTAACACTATCGATAGTTTAGTCACCATTGACGTTTATTAATATAAACTCTGGAGTATTGGACTCGTCTCGATACGCTACCGTGAAATATACCAACATTGCCCGTTTTTTTTCAAATAAATACAAATATTTAAAAAAAATGTATGACTACCTGTGTTAACTTTCAATACTATCACACAAAACAGAATGATGATGGGAGGACTTAATGCTATCTACCAGTCATCCCGATCGTGCTAAAAGGAGGTAAGGCGTGAACAGGGAAAAAGGTATTTCAACGCTACAAAAAATACAGACTTACAAGAATCTATAAATACAAACCCTAAGGGTGGGTTGCACCATAGTACCTGTTAATGTAAAAGTTAAAGTCATATTTAACAGTAACAATAGCGGTAACTTTAACCGTTGTAGCGATATGGGTTGCACCA